>JAOPSE010000103.1:8219968-8929060 GCA_029449295.1 Zea luxurians | reverse complement strand
AATGTTCATGTAATGCTCATAAAGATGCAAAGATAATAAAAGTTTATTATCTAATGTCTTGAATATAACTTTTCTTCACGGATTTCTGGAAAACTAGGGTTTTCGGAGTCTATAGTGAAGTTCATAGGGTAGGGGGGCTAGGGTTTTGGGTTCTAAGTACCAAACATGGTCCAAATCATACCAAACTTTACCCAAGGCTTCTAAATATTATTTAAAGTTTACCTAAAAAGTTTGGTGAATTTTGGAATTATTAATTATTCCCTAAAATTCCAGAAGTATGGATTTTGGCTATTTTAAATACCCCAAAATTCCTTATTAGAACTAAAGATCATGAAACTATTTTTATTAAATACTACAAGAAATTAGAAGTCTAGCAAAATTGGTCTAGTATTTTTAGCATTTTTCTACAATTTTCTAGAAATTCTTTAAGTCCAAAGGAAAAAGGAAAAGGAAAAGATGCTACAGGCTTGGGCTGAATCTGGCCCGAGTCGGCCCATGTACTGGCGAAAGCGCGCGCGCCCGCGCCCGCGCTGTCGGTTTTGCACAGAGAGCCCTGATGATTTGAAATTCTTTAAAGAGTCCCTCCCACTATTCCTCTATCTCGCTAACACTTGCAGAAACACCCTTGCGCTTTCCTCTCTTCACAACCCCCAGTCCACGACGGCGAACGGCGGGGAACCGAGCTCCGACGAGATTACACCGGTCGATTCATGCAATGATCGGGGCTCTACTTTGGCGCATACCTAATTCAAGCCCTAACAAGCGTTTTCCCTCAACTAATTTCACATCAGAGCTCAAAAACGCTCTGTCCACGGTGACAGCGGGCACGACGGACATTCAAACACGTTCCTGGTGATCTAGGTCCGCCTAGCTAAATTTAATGGGTTAGTGAGTATCAGGAGCAAGTAAGGGTGCTGGAACAAGAAAGCAGAGGGCAGGATCAGACCTGAATCGAGTTGGCCACGGCGAGGCCTCTTTCATGCTGGCGGAAAGCAGGTTTGGGGGAAATGAGAAATTAGCGAGCTCTGGTGATCAATTGAGGGCACGATTTGGTGGCTTGGTGCTAGACTACCCTACGGAGCTCATGGCATGCTCAATTTATAGAGTCCGTGAGCGGTGTTGTTTAATTTGGGCGAATTGTGCTGGCGGCCGAGAGGGGAATGAGTCACTAGCGCGGTGATTCGTGGCCTTCACCGTGGCAGCCTCACCGGCGATCACCGGACATGCATAACACTAGTGACTGCAACGTGGTAATTGCCGAGGCACGTGGCGTTCGATCGGTGGGTGGCCAACTCCGGTGACTTATCTGAACCGGCTGCAAAGCAGACAGGGGCACGGCGGCTAGCCAAAACAGTGCATATAACCCAACAACGGTGAAGATCTTTCTACCCCGTGGCGTTATCCGGGCTTAAGTGAGCATGAATCACTACGGCGAGTGCGAATCCAGACGCACGGTCGCCGGCGCGAGGTGATCTGAATCAGCTGATATTTTCGTTACTGTACCATTGCGAACTCCTTCAGTCAGCCCAAAACTTATGGTTTCATTTGCAAATCTCCAAATATGTGAACTATATGACTTAAGACACCCTATTTTCATGATTTTTGCACTTTGGTCCAAAATGTGCACACTTTTACAGATAACCCCCTAGGGTTTCAGTCCAGGGTTTTTTAGGGGCCTATTTTGGGTTTTTGGCACTTCTAGGGTTGGGATGTTACTTAAGTCTATTCATGGTGATATTTTATGATTATTACTACTAAGTTTTGAAGCTTTCTCTTATTAGGCTTTGTTTACTCCCTTAAGCCCAGTCTAGGGTTAAGCACTGTATCCTAGGGTTTCACCAATGAAATGTCTCATCAATACAACTTTGTTTGAAATTTTTGCCTAGTGAATGCATTCTAAGTGTGACAAACACATGATATGCCAATGCTTATGATGTCATGCTCAAGTTTTAATGGCAGTAACACTAGGGTGTTACATCCTTCCCCCCATAAAAGAATCTCGTCCCGAGATTAAAAGTCCTAGGGCAAGTAATGGAAAAGGAAACATGTCATACTTTTATTTCCTTATTTTTGGTACAAGGCAGGGGTAGCATGGGGTTCATTCTTCTATTATAGCAAGTGTACATATCTTTACAATTTACACAAAGCTAAAAAGCCTGGGAAATTCTTGTCTAAAAAGTCTTGAGTTTCCTAAGTAGCTTCATCTTCCGTGTGTTGGTTCCACTGTATCTTATAAAACTTGAGAGTTCTCCTTCGGGTAATTCTATCCTTTTGATCCAAGACCCGAATAGGATGCTCGGAATATGTCAAGTCTGGTTTTAAGGCAACATTCGTTACTTCAACGATTCGATCTAGAACCTGAAGACATTTCTTTAACTGAGACACATGGAACACATTATGCACTGTAGACAAGGTTTTGGGTAACTGGAGTCAGTATGCCACTGGTCCACATTGTTCAAGAACAGGGAAAGGACCAATGTAACCGGGGTGCAAGCTTCCTTTTACCCCGAAACGTGGATATACGCTTCATAGGTGAGACTTTGAGGTAGACATAATCCCAAACTAGAAGTACAAGGGTTTTCGTCGCTTGTCTGCATAACTCTTTTGGCGAGATTGGCTTCTTTCAAATTATTAATTATTCTTCGAACCTTTTCTTCCGTCTCCTTTACCATATCATGCCTGAAGAAACATCTTTCACCTAGTTCAGACCAGTTTAAACGGAGTATGACACCGTTGCCCATACAAAGCTTCCAAAGGGTGCCATTTTAATGCTCTCTTGATAGCTATTATTGTACGAGAACTTCGCTAATGGTAAACAGTCATCCCATTTATGTGGGAATTCCAGAACACATGCTCGCAACATATCTTCAAGTATCTGATTTACTCTCTCAGTCTGTCCACTCGTTTGGGGATTATAGGCCAAACTATGGAGTAATTTAGTACCCAAGGATTTGTGAAGTTCTTCCTAGAACTTGATACAAATTGAGGTTCAACGATCCGACACTATTGTATTTGGAACACCGTGCAAAACTAACGATGCAGAGCAATATACATCTGGGCATAAGTGAGGACCGGGTAATATGTCTTGACTATTAGAAAATGAGCAATCTTTCGTAAGCCGATCAATTATAACCCAAATAGAATAATACCCTTTTGTTGTCCTGGGCAATCCCACAATAAAGTCCATGCTTATATCCTCCCATTTCCATGTTGGTATAGGTAGAGGATTGTAATGGACCAACAGTTTTCATGTGTATGGCCTTAACACGTCTGCAAGTGTCACACCTCGCCACATAGCGTGCAATTTCAATCTTCATCTTTGTCCCACCAATAATGCTGTTTTAGATCATGATACATCTTAGTGCTTCCAGGATGAATAGAATAGCGACTAAGATGGGCTTCATCTAAATTTGCTAGCGGATCTCATCATTCTTAGGCACGACTATGCGGTGGTTAAACCATACAACACCTTGATCATCTCTTCTGAAGCAGTTGGCTTTACCGGACCTCTATTTTCTCATGAATGTGTCTCATACCCTTATCATTCCTTTATGCATCAATTATTGTTTGTAGAAGAACTGACTCAGCTTTAGTTGATTTAAGGCTCCATGTTGGATCATTTCTAGGTTTAATTTCTCCATCTCTTGGCATAATGTAATGTCAAAGGTCTTCACCGTAAGACAGTGACAGGAAGCCTTGCGGCTTAGTGCATCTGCTACTACATTGGCCTTGCCTGGATGATAATGAATTTCCCAATTCATAGTCCTTAATAAGCTCAAGCCATCTCCTCTGTCTCATATTCAGTTCTGACTGGGTAAAGAGTACTTCAAACTTTTATGATCTGTATAAATATGACAGATATTCTCCAGTAGATAATGACGCCATATTTTTAGGGCATGAACCACAACAGCTAATTCTAGGTCATGAGTTGGATAATGTTCCTCATGCTAGCGCAACTACCTTGAAGCGTAGGCTATCACTTGACCCTCTTGCATTAAAAACACAGCCGAGACCATTGCCTGATGCGTCACAATACACATCAAATGGCTTTTCAATCTCCGGTTGAGCCAATACCGGAGCAGTGGTCAATAATACTTTTAGCTGCTCAAAGGCTTCATTACATTTTGAAGACCAATTAATTTAGTATCATTCTTCATAAACTTGTGATTGGTTTCACAAGCTTGGAAAAATCTGGAATGAATCAGCGGTAATAACCAGCCAGTCCAAGGAAACTTCGGACTTGATGTACAGTGGTTGGGGGTTTCCATTCCTAAATATCCTTGACTTTGCTGGGATCCACCGCAATCCCCTTGCAGATAATACATGTCCTAGAAATTGGATCTCCTCGAGCCAGAACGCGCACTTACTAAACTTAGCATATAATTGGTGCTCTCTTAAGCGCGTTAATACGATCTGCAAATGCCGAGCATGCTCCTCTTCATTCTTAGAATATATCAAGATATCATCAATGAATACCACCACGAATTTGTCCAACTCGGGCATGAATACCGAGTTCATAAGATATGTGAAGTGGGCAGGAGCATTTGTTAGTCCAAAAGACATAACTAGATATTCAAATAATCCATACTGCGTAGTGAATGCATTCTTGGGTATATCTTCGGGTCGGATACGAATCTGATGAGAACCCGACCTGAGGTCAATCTTGGAAAATACCCGAGCTCCGGTAAGTTGATCAAATAGAATGTCAATCCAGGGAAGAGGGTACTTATTCTTGATTGTGACCTCATTAAGGGGTCTATAATCCACGCACATCCGAAGTGTTTGGTCCTTCTTATTACAAAGATGGCTGGACAACCCCAAAGTGATGAACTTGGTCGGATGAATCCCTTTTCTAGTAGATCTTGTAATTGAGTCTTGAGTTCTGCCAATTCATTTGGAGGCGTTCGGTACGACCTTCTAGAAATAGGAGTCGTATCGGGCTTCAACTTAATCACAAATTCTACATCTCTCTCTAGAGGCAATCTAGGCAGATCTTCCGGAAAGACGTCCGGGAATTCACATACTACTGGAATATCTTGGATCCCCGGTATGATGACTTCATATACTCTACCAGTTGGTTTAGCTGGAATAGCTACAGGGATGGATAAGAGAACCTCTTCTTGGCCATAACTCAACCTGATGGTTCTCAGATCAGTGTTGAGGATAGCTTTATGTTGGGCTAACCAATACATGCCTAGATTACATCTATATCGTGGCCTTTTAGAACAATCATGTTTGTGGGAAAGTCCCGTTCAGCCAATGTTATAAGCAAATGGAAAGCCACTTCTTTAGTGAATATTTGTCCTCCGGGCGAATGAATAGTAAACCCTTCCCTTGATTCATTGTATGGATGCAATGGTGCTCCTCAAACTTCTTGCTTATGAATGTATGTGAAGCGCCAGAATCAAAAAGAATAACTGCAGGGTGATTGGCCACGAGAAACGTACCCATCATGATCGGTTCTCCTTCCGGTGTTGTGGCCACTTGCGTATAAATAAATCCGCCTAGTTTTCTTCGGATTTTTGCCCACTATATTATTCACCACATTTCCCTTGCCTTGAGCGGAACTCCCTGAACTCTGTTGATTATTTGATCTGTTCTGCTTCGGGTATGGACAGTCCTTGATAAAATGTCCAGACTTTCCACAATTAAAGCAGCCTGTTGAAGAGCTTGGGAGGGAGGGGAAACGAGTATCAGGGGCACTCGGCTGAGTTGTTGAGGTGGGGGCAATGGCAGGATGGATAAAGACAGGTTGTTTAAAGGGGTAGGAGGGTGGACGTGGTGAAGAATGGTTCTGATTAAAAGGTCGGATCACCAACCTTTATCTCTTCTCAGGCCCCTGATTGGGCCTGTCACCCCTATAGCCCTTTGATTTTCCTGGGCCCGCATATTTGGCTTCAACTGCCAGTGCCGTACTGACAGCCCTGCTATAAGTGAGGCCGAGGCAGGTGGCCATTTTCCGCTGCAGCCGGTCACTGAGGCCCCTCATAAAACAATTTTTCTTCTTCAGGTCAGTGTTGACCTGATCAACAGCATATTGGGACAAATTATTGAACTTGTTGAGATACTATGTGACAGTATATCCACCTTGTTTGAGCTTCATAAATTCTTCTTGTTTCATACGGAGCACTCCTTCTGGAATATAGTGCTCCCGAAATGCCAGTTTGAATTCGTCCCAAGTAACTTGATGGCCAGCCGGCTGAATAGCCATATAATTTCCCCACCAGGTGCTGGCAGGGCCTCGCAACTGCTGCGCCGCAAATAAGGGCTTTTGAGTCTCCCTACATCGGAGAAGCCCAAACTTTTGTTCGATAACCCGGATCCATTCATCCGCTTCAAGAGGATCTTCAGCCTTGACAAATAGCGGGGGACGCGTTTCTGAGAAATCCAAATATGAAGTTTCGCGGGGTCCTTGCGGATAGGCTCGCCCGCCCTGCTGTTGCATTTGTTGTCCTGCCATTTCCCGCAGAAAGCGGGTGTTATCGGCTGTGGCAGTGACTAAGGCAGCGATAGCCTTAGCCAAAGTTGGGGTACTGGTGGCGGATTAGGAGTTGCTTCCCTCCCACGAGAGGTTCCTACACCATCCTGTCCACGAGTCCTGGATGGCATCTGAGGCAAAGAACATTTGAAAAATATAATATACCAAAACACACCATCCATTTACATTACTTAAAAGAGTAATGATACAGACTCGAATTTACAATAGGATTACATTACCTATTTTACATCATATCTAAACTATACTATTCTAGTTTCTTATCACTTTTGGTAGCTTCACTGTCGGGCGTAGGAGACCATTCATCAACCAACTTCATAGAGGGAGGGGGCCTGAAAAGGTCCAATTCACCCCCAAGTGCTTCTCCTGCTGCTTCCGAAGGTCTGGCTCCCATTCCGACTGGTTCGGCAGGTACGTCAGGGTGCAGTCGTGAATACAACTCATGAACTTCCTCATGTAGTGTATTACAATACACCTGCAAGTTGTCGATAGCCGTACTAAGCTCCTCCACCCGGGCTCGAGCTTTGGCTTCCTTGGCCCAAGCAAGTGAACGTGAGTTAACAGCCCAATCAAGTGCTGAATCGTGTTCAGCAAGTTGGTCTTGCAGATGTCGGATGTCACTCTTAACTCATTTATTCGTTGACCATCCTCGACCCACATATTATTTCTGTGATGTAACTTCGATTGAAGCCGCTCTACCTGAGCTTCTAGATCACCAATCGGATCATTGCTGCCGCTACTACTATCCTCATGCCTTGGGGCTAGTTGGTGCCGAGGCACGCCAATTGGTCCGGTAGATTTGCGCGCAGTTTTCCTTGTGCGCGGCGACATATCTCTAAGGGGGAAAAGTCTTATTAACATAGTTTTTATCATGATGCATGCATGATTACAGAATCAACCTTAGTTGATTCACAACCTTCTATACATTGCACTCTATTATCTGGTCTTTTAAAATTTGTACTTCAGAAGGTAGTTAGATAAGAAGGAAAGAAAATTTCAAGATAAGTCTTTGAAAATTCTTTTTGAAAATGTCTCATAACATTTGCAGAGATGGGCTTCGCTCCGATACCAGCTGCGACAGAAACCTCCCAAGTCATTAGGCCCACCTACAGTTGTCCTTGTCCAATGGACCTCAGACAACCCTGCAGGTGCCCCTGATCACTTGACAAGTTCGGTATCTGATATTCCTTACCTTTCCCAAGAGCGTTTCACCCATCACGCAGACGTTACAATACATCAGGAGGTACGAAAATGCGAAAGCAGTTACAATAACTTACTTTATTGAAAAGTAAGAAGAGTGGTATTTATTACAGACCAGAACAAATATAAGAGTACTGAGTATTATTATTACATAACCTGGGAGGCAAAAAACCCTCCCGATAAACAGTAAAAAGTTTTTCTTAATGGAGGACCTTTCCTCCCTTGCAGATTCAGTCTTGATTTTCTTTTTGGGCACCACCTTGGAACAGAAGCAACAAAAGTTTGCTGCTTCTTCACCTAAAACAACATGGACAAAGCCCTGAGTATGAAGTGTACTTTCGTAAGTCTTACCCGTTCCAAAATAAAAGACTCTCAAGGATATGCTGGCCTTTTGGGGATCAAGGTATGGCTTATTAATAATCAGGACTCTGTTTGCAGAAATGCTTACTAATAGTGGATCCTTAAAAAATCCAGTTTTTATTTGTCAGGTAAGTAAAGTTACCTGCATCTAGGGTTCTGTCTACCCTAGTTCAATCACTGGACCTATACTAGCCATTTCTTATCAACCCTTCTTATTCACTGGAATGCTACGTGTAGGTCAGTGACCAAGTCTTCATGTCCGCGAAGTTACGGCCATCCGAATCGATTATACTCAGCTGAGGATCTCCAATCATATGACATATGTAGCACTTAACCCTTGCATATGTCAACCTTGGCCACCGGGTTCTTAAGACTAGATAGGTTCACGCCAACCGAGAGCACAGATACACCACCGTGCCAGCCTCTTGCCACGGAGGGTACACGCTACTCTCGCCATCTCTCTACTCCCATTGCGTGTTATCTTATTCTGGTATTAGTCTGCTCCAAGGCAAAGCTTACCATGACGAGGCATATGACCAGTTAAAGGGTCCTCGATCATCAAGCCTACATCAACAAGGTCTTTAATCGATTCAGACGGAGACACTACACCAAGACTTCCTTCTCGATGCAAGTCACCGACCCTATCTCAGCTTTATCATTTCAAACCCAAAGTTTGGTACCTGGCAGAGGTACATCTTTTTCGATGTTGAACCCATCATGGCCATGAATGGATCCATCATCAAGTTTTGTTTTTGAAAACATCCCACCCACTTTGAAGCATCATCTTTTGTCAAAACAAAACATTTTGTTTTCTAGAGCAAAGCTAAGCAGAAGAAAAAACCTTTTGGTAAAATAGGGAATTTAGGTAATCATTCAGAAGGAAGGAAATGCAGCAATTGGTTTAGCACACAACTCCTCTCACCTAATGCATCAAGTGAGAAAGATTTCAAAATAACAAGGAGGTGGCAAATGCACCGGGGCTTGCCCTGAGTGATAGGTGAATTAGGCTCTACTACATAGATATCAAAGTAAAAGCAGTTTCTTATCTGAGGTTCTTCAGGTGGTGGTGGTGAAGTCCTCGCTTCTTCGACTTCTATTTCCTCCTCGTTCTCTAAATATAGCCATATATAATAATGAATGCCTCATGTAATGTTCATGAAGATGCAAAGATAATAAAAGTTTATTATCTAATGTCTTGAATATAACTTTTCTTCATGGATTTTCGGGAAACTAGGGTTTTCGGAGTCTATAGTGAAGTTCATAGGGTAGGGGGCTAGGGTTTAGGGTTCTAAGTACCAAATATGGTCCAAATCATACCAAACTTTACCCAAGGCTTCTAAATATTATTTAAAGGTTACCTAAAAAGTTTGGTGAATTTGGAATTATTAATTATTCCCTAAAATTCTAGAAGTATGGATTTTGGCTATTTTAATGCCCCAAAATTCCAAAAAATCATGAAACTATTTTATTAAATACTGTAAGAAATTAGAAGTCTAGCAAATTGGTCTGGTATTTTTAGCATTTTTCTACAATTTTCTAGAAATTCTTTAAGTCCAAAGGAAAAAGGGAAAGGAAAAGATGCTACAGGCTTGGGCTGAATCTGGCCCGAGTCGGCCCATGTACTGGCGAAAGCGTGTGCGCCCGCGCCCGCGCTATCGGTTTGTTGCGCAGGAGAGCCCTAACGAATTGAAATTCTTTAAAGAGTCCCTCCCACTATTCCTCTGTCTCGCTGACACTTGCAGAAACACCCTTGCGCTTTCCTCTCTTCACAACCCCCAGTCCACGACGACGAACGGTGGGGAACCGAGCTCCAGCGAGCCTACATCGGTCGATTCACGCAATGACCGGGGCTCTACTTCGGCACAGACCTAATTCAAGCCCTAACAAGCGTTTTCCCTCAACTAATTTCACTATTGGAGCTCGAAAACGCTCTGTCCCACATGACAGCGGGCACGACGGACATTCAAAACACGTTCCCGGTGATCTAGGACCGCCTAGCTAAATTGAATGGGTCAGTGAGTATCAGGAGCAAGTAAGGGTGCTGGAACAAGAAAAGCAGAGGGCAGGATCGGACCTGAATCGAGCTGGCCACGTCGAGGCCTCTTTCAAGCTGGTGGAAAGCAGGTTTTGGGGGAAATGAGAAATTAGCAAGCTCTGGTGATCAATTAAGGGCACGGTTTTGTGGCTTGGTGCTAGACTACCCTACGGAGCTCATGGCGTGCTCAATTTATAGAGTCCGTGAGTGGTGTTGTTTAATTGGGCGAATTGTGTTGGCGGCCGAGAGGGGAATGAGTCACTGACTCACTGGAACGGTGATTCGTGGCCTTCACTGTGGCGGCCTCACCGGCGATCACCAGTCATGCATACACCTAGTGACTGCAACGTGGTAATTGCCGAGGTTTGTGGTGTTCGATCGATGGGCGGCCAACTCCGGTGACTTATCTGAACCGGCCGCAAAGCAGACAGGGGCACGACGGCTAGCCGGAACAGTGCCCATAAACCCAACAGCGTTGAAGATCTTCTACCCCGCGGTGTTATCCGGGCTTAAGTGAGCACGAATCACTACGCGAGTGCGAATCCAGACGCACGGGTCACCGGCGGCGAGGGGATCTGAATCTGCTGATATTTTTGTTACTGTACCATTGCGAACATCCTTTAGTCAGCCTGACAGACCATGTTTGGGGCAAATTTTCTCCCAATTTTGTATGGTGACTAGATCAAAGCTCTGCAGCAAAGTTGTAGCCTGATAAACCAGCTCCAACTTTGCTACATTGTGCACCCACAAAAAGTCAAAGGATCTTGCTTAGAATTGAGCCCTAAGTGCATCCAATCCCACTGTCAGTCTGAATTCCAGACTTTAAGGCAGTCTGACAGCCCATCTTTGGGCCTAATTATCTCCAATTTTTTTATGTGACCAAGGCTTAATCCCATAGCAAAGTTGTTCTCCTTACATAGCTCTACAAATTTGATGTGTTGACCCTAGGCAAATTCCACATAATTTGGAAGATACAGGGCTTCAAAGTTGATTCTATTTACTGAAATTCAGACTTAGCCATTGGAGCACAAATGTGGCCTTTTTGCAAATAAGCCCAAAACTTATGGTTTCATTTGCAATCTCCAAATATGTGAACTATATGACTTAAGACACCCTATTTCCATGATCTTTGCACTTAGGTTCAAAATGTGCACACTTTTACAGATAACCCCCTAGGGTTTCAGTCCAGGGTTTTTCAGGGGCCTATTTAGGTTTTGGCACTTCTAGGGTTGGGATGTTACTTAAGTCTGTTCATGGTGATATTTTATGATTATTACTACTAAGTTTTGAAGCTTTCTCTTATTAGGCTTTGTTTACTCCCTTAAGCCAGTCTAGGGTTAAGCATTGTATCCTAGGGTTTTCACCCATGAAATGTCACATCAATACAACATTGTTTGAATTTTTTGCCTAGTGAATGCATTCTAGGTGTGACAAACACATGATATGCCAATGCTTATGATGTCATGCTCAAGTTTTAGTGGTAGTAACACTAGGGGTTTACAGTCTCCATCTCCACAATAATCGCTAAGACTAGATTTTTCGCGTCAAAAACGCCTGGCTCATCAACCACACCTTCCTCCCCATCGTGCTCCCGGATGGCACTCCCCTAAACGCTCGGTCGCTACTTTCCATGCTGGTCGCCCACCTGAATAGCCTCAAGCAATTTTGCAAGCATTGTGGGCAACTCCACCAATGAAAACCCTCCATGATTGTTGATTGTAAATTTACCATCATCATGTTCGACCACCTGCAATAAGACGGAAACCTCTCGCCAACTAAAGCTCAAGATCGAGAGCTGTGTAGGTCATGCCTGGCGTAGTCTCTCTATGAGCGCGTCGCCTACTGGAAGCAGCAAAGCACGCAGAAGGCCATCAAAGAAGGGGACAAGAACACTACTTTCCACCATGTTCACACTTGTACTAGGAAGAAAAGGTGCTCCATCGCCAGAGTTCAGGTTGACTCCGTTATCTACTCTGGTCAAGAGGAAAAAACCCAAGCTTTCACTAAGTACTATGCTTCCTCTATGGGGACTTGCTCCCATCCATGCCCTGCTTTTGACTTCCAAGAGTTGTACCCACCCTCTATCCCACCTGTCAGCCCTCACACCCCATTCACTGCAAAAAAACCTTGATGCCATCCTTGCCATGCCTTGCTAGAAAGCCATTGCCTTGATGGCTTCACTTATGTGTGTTCTTCGTGCCTTCCATGCTGGAAACATCAATCTTGACAGCATCAATAGGTCTTACATCACCCTCCTCTTGAAAAAGCATGATGGCCTCGCTGTCGACGACTTTCTATGACACCCCAGTGTCACCTAGAGTTTCTCTTAAAATACCAACCAAGACCCATCATTTTATGTGAACCCAAAGTATGCATGAGCATCAAATTTAACTTAAGAAGAAAGAATTCACCAAGCATATACTTAAAGTATCATAATCACAACAAATGGGTCTTTCAAAAAGGTAAGAATGTTGCAACCCTAATACAAACTCTAAGTGAGCCCCATGAGCAAAATTCAAGAAAATAAGGAAAAGGGTATGAAAATTTTAAAATTTTGGACTTGAGCCAATTATAAAAATTTAAGTACATTTAATAAGCAACAAGAAAGGTTGAGAAAGCTTAGCCAAATAACTCAAATAAAACCCCAATTCAGGCTTCTCGTGTGGGGACTTATTGGGAATTCTGAATTTTAGAATTCTGAAATTCAGACCTTGAGCCAAAGATTAGGGATGTTCACCTTGATCCCTAACTCGAATCCTAATGGCCCCATTAACAAAAATGTGCCAAATTAACCCCTCTGTCATGTGCCAGGAGATGGCATTGGGACGCGTGCCTCGGACACGTCAAACTAGAGATTTTCTCCCTATGCGTGGCAGTGAGACAAACAGGATTTCTCCCTCTCTATCTCTTAATCCAGTCAGCGAAACTTGCTAGCCTCCACACACAAATGACAAAGGGACCTGAGAGGAAGAGATCTCTCAACGGGATCGTGGCCTTAATCTCAAAGATTTGGGCCCAATCCGCGTTTGAACTTGACCCTCTCTCTGCGCTGCCTCATGCTCGACGCTGTGCCAGGCGCCATAGCGCGCACTGGCGTTCGCCGCGCACGCCCCGAGCGCATGTCAGAGCCCCACCCTCGGCCGTGCTCGCCCGCGCATATAAAGTCTCCCCGGGCGCGCCCCACTTAACCCCACACTCACCTTCACCGGCCAGCCACCTCTCCTTAGCTCCGGCAAGCTCAATTCCGCCCGCCATTGCCGCCAGAGCTTCGGCCACCGTGGCCAGCCCACTCCAGCCACCCCCCAAGTCGAGCCAGTGCTTCGGCTAGCTCCGCTAGTGGCCCGTGAAGCCTTCCAAGCCCTTGGACCAGGCTGGACTTCACCGGAGGCCCGAGATCGACCTCACCGGACTTCGGTCCTTCGCTACCGCGCCGTGGACAGAGCTAACCGGTGAGTCTCCGCCCAATTCCTTGCACCCATATCTTCTCTGGCATCCCGTGAACCTATCTGACTCGTCCAATTGAACTATCTCGCCGTGAGCAGGCCGGACTCCTCGCCGCCGACGAGCATCCCCGCCTGTGCACGTGGACCGGCCAACTCCGACCATCCCCGACGGTGACCCGCACATCGCTGTGATCCCCAAGACCTCCCCTACGTCCTCGACCACCTCACCGGAGCAATCTCGCCGCCGGTAAGCCCCTCCACCCTTTCTTCTGCCGCAGTTACTGTGTAAGATAGGAGAAGGACCTCGGGTTAGGATTTGGAGAACCCGAGGGGTTTTCTGTAACGTCAGTGACCGATGTGAATAGTAGCCCAGGGACTAATCCGCAAATAAAACTTAAAATACCCGCCAGGGACCCCAGTGCAAAGTGGTTTTCCATTTAAGCAATTCTGTTAATCTTTTTAAAATGATCAGAGAACTTAGAAAACCCCTAACTCGATGAATTCTTAATAAAAAGTTGTCAAACTAATTTTGCTAGCTTTTGAATATTATGAACTATCATTTAAAAATGATAAACCCTATGCTTTCTATTCTAAATTTTTGGGTTAAAAATTAAAAACAGAAACCTACCAAACCTAGTTTAATTAAGGAAAATTAGTTTTTCTTCTGTACTAAACTTAAGAAAATTTGTGGTATTCAAACCTCATCTAGACACTGTTTAAAAATAGTAGGAACCCCAGTATTGAAAAATATGATGTAGATATTCATTTAAAGCTATTTTGCCCAAAACTTAAGAAAAATCAGAAAGGCATTAGAATTTAATGAACAGTGAGTGAAATTATTTTTCCTAGTTTGCTTAAGTAACAAAGAACCTAGGAAAAATAAAGAGACCATTAGTCCAGATCAGTTTTAAATTAAAATGCTTTATCTAGCTCTGTTTGAACAAAAAAAATCAATTATTAGAGTTACACAACTATACCCAAAATGGATAATAAAAATCCAGTGGACTTACAACCACCAGAGCCCCACTACAAAAATAATGAACACCTCAGCCCAACACTTTAAGTAAGGGAAATAAATATAAAATGATAATGAGGCATTTTCCAAATAAATCATGAACAACCCCTAATAATGCAATAATGGGCAACCAAAAATTTTTTGCTAAGTCCATAATGAGATAAACCACCAGAGAAAAATGCAAACCCATGACAAGGGAACAAACTCATACCTATTGCTAAGGATTTATGAGAAAGGCCACTTAATTCAAATAATGCATACCACCCCTTCCCTTAAGCAAAAAGATGCCAAACTTCAGAATGATTGCTCTTGCACAAAACAAAAACTAAGAAAAATAAGAACTCTGTTGTTTGATATTTTTCAAATATAGTGGTAGTAGAAAGCACCAATGTGGCTAGAAACTTGAGAAAACCATAGTAAAATAACTAAAAGGTATTAGTGACTAGAAGTTTGTACCAAAATCATGTTATGACACCTAAAAGCCAGCAAAAATAAGTTTTAGAGAATTACTCACTGTTAAATAATAGTTGTAGTTCAAAGCACCCCTTCTGCCCTAGAATTTAATAATTTTGTCCAGAGAAAACTATTCACTTTTTGATCCCCAATTTTTGAGGCTAAGAAACATACACCAGTGCCAAGCCACTGTAATTTTTGCAGAATTTTCAGAATTTTATAAAGCAACTTATAGTTCAAACCCACCCCAAAACATTAAAGAGAATAAAAGAAGAGGAAGGAAGAAATAAACCTCACCCCAATAAGTCTAACTTGAGTACTTATCAATTCTCACTAAGGTTTAAAAGCACTTCAGTGGAACCCCAAAAATAAACCTACCAATTACCTTAGATAAAAGTTTGACCCAATTTACCAAGAATACCACCCAAGGGTCTTACATAGGTAAAGTTAACCTTGTTTAACTCAAGTAGATCATACGCCGTTAGAAGTTGTAATTTCTAAAAGTACATAGCATATCATACATGTATCTTACGCATTGCATTCATTAGATTGTAATCTTGCCGACGGAGAGTACGTGCTCATCCCTGAGCAAGGACCTGTCCAAGAGGAGGACCAGGAGCAGGCTTCAGAGGCTGCTAGTGAGGATCTCCCCGCAGCCCCAGCAATTGAAGGCAAGCCCCGGTTTTATGCATAACCAGTTAATTATGCTATTTTACTACACTTAATGCTTGTAGGATTGTAATGTGCACTTAAGTGTAGGAGTTGCTTGAAACCTCTAGTTGCATGAACATAGGATCCCTTTTTGAGATGAATATTAGTATGCTAGGTCGAGTAGCTGCTTACTAATCACGATCTCGGTAGAAGTCGAGTGATTTTTCTAGCACTCGCGCGAGGTCAGGAGTTGATTGTATTCATCTTGATAACGGGATATATGTTGGTCTATGGACTTGGATCCAGGGAGGATGTCTTGTCCATGAGACGGGAAAAGGAATTAAGGATTAATGTGTGGATACCTGAGTCAAGCTTTTGAACGTACTAAGCACATGCCGGGAAAATGGTAACCGGTAAACCTAGTACCTGAGTGAAGCCGGGCGCGGACTTTATCCCTCATGCGACCTGAGACTGGGTCTCCCATGCTAGCTATGGTGGGTACAAGTGCGGTCACTGCACGGCGGCAGCCGGGGTCAGTGGAGCATTGTATGCCAAGGCGGTGAGGCCTGGACACGAACGGGGAATCGATGGGGACGGTTGTCATGTGTGGGGTCGGAGTACCCTGACATGCCGTGTGTTTAGGTTTACCTTGCAAGGTTAAAAACTCGATTTGAATCGTCTGCTTCTCGCAGCTAATGAGACTGCTTGACCCCTTGTACTGCATCGAGTAAGAAGTAAAATGAGGTTACATGAGATAATTTGTTGATTGAACTAAATGCTTGTCACCATGTATGCTTAGAAGGAGCAAATCTAGCTAAGTTAATGATGATAGAAATTGAAAAGCTAAAAATTGATTTTAGAAACAGCTAATGCTTTTGGCAAACCAAACCCTTCAGCCAAACAGCTGCATAGTCTAGAGGTAGAGGAGTAGACTCCTCACACCGGTTAAGTCTAGCTGAGTATTAGTATACTCAGCCTTGCTTGTGGCACACTTTTTGCAGGTACCATTCAGAAAATGGTTGATGGTGTGACTTGGCCTACCACCCTGCCATCGGGTTGGACGGTCGAGTGGGATGTTGCTCCGGCAGGAGAGGAGCACGAGGAGTAGTGGGCTAGGCCTTGCCCAATTCCTCGATACCGACTGCATCGGTTATCCGCTGCACTTTATTTTGTGAACTCTTATTTGCTACTCGAAATCTCCGATTTATGTAATAACCCAGTACTTAATTTGAGGATTCCTGTTTTATTGTATTTCGTCTGTGACTCACCTTCGAGTGAGATTGTGGAATTTGATCCTGGTTAAGTGGCTCTATCAGACTAAGATCTGAGGGACTGACGGGTTATTCCGATTTAAGTGTGTTACGGCCCCTGAGGCGTGACTTAGGCACTTAAGCTGGAATAATTCGGGCGGTTCTGCCACAGCTGGTATCGGAGCAAATTCCACCACAGAGAAGGACAATAAACCATGAATACCAATTTTCAAAATCTAAAACTTGCATAGAAAACTGCTACAGATCGACAGGACTAGACCGCTAGACCTAGGACGAAAGGCTTTAGGCATAGAGGGGGAAATATGTGGCTAATTGATTAGGCCCTGTGGGCCAGCACTTATATTTTTATGGATGTCATAAAAGGCACCTTATTTTTCTTTTGAGAGGCAACGTTACTTCCAGCATGCATGCATTATAAAACACAAAGAGGAAGTAAAAATTTGAGCTAACCTACTTTCTTTAAAACCATCCGGGCTCTCTTTTTCTTTTTCCTTCCACCATAATCTTTTCCTTTGATTCCCTTCCGCAGATGAATTCACCCACCCCCGCCAGTGGAGGAGACTCTCGTTTCAGTTCTGACTTCCTTTCTCGCGATGGTTTTCCTTCCATCTTGTGGGAAGTGCTTAACTCCGCCGGTTACCCTACGCCCCCTTTGTACACGGTGCAGTTGTATGGGGAGCATCGGGTACCCCGTTGTTGGGTCTGGCTGACTTTGGAGGCTCATCCCCTTCAGCCGGGTTGGCATTCTCTTGATTCTGAGACAATTGGACTCAGGACGGATGACACCGTTGAAGCAGCAGCCATGAAGACTCTAACGACTTTCTGTGGATACCATCCCCTGGAGATGGTGATGCACCCCTTGGGACTCTTCCCTGCTGAGAAGAAGGATGATCCCATGTGGTGTAACCGCATGAGCCATGTGAAGGATGTGTGGGCAATGTATCCTGACTTGGTTGGGAGGGTCACT
The DNA here is from genome assembly GCA_029449295.1 of Zea luxurians. Lineage (NCBI taxonomy): Eukaryota > Viridiplantae > Streptophyta > Magnoliopsida > Poales > Poaceae > Zea > Zea luxurians. The sequence goes on along the minus strand of JAOPSE010000103.1, from coordinate 8,911,169 downwards.
GTTCAGTGCATGAGTGCGCTGTGCCGCCTTCAGGCCCTTCAGAGCGATGCTATGGCACTCCTTGCTAACACCGGTCAAACAGCCAAGCTCACTCTCGACAGTCGAGAAGATTTTGTGGTCGATCTATCCACTGAGTTGGTAGAGAAGGATCTGCAGGTGGAGAGGCTGAGCCAGCACCTCACCACCTTGGAGTAGTAGGTGGAGATCCGAGACAACACTATTGATGTCTTGGAGAACCAGCTTCACGATGTGCAGAGGGAACTCGAAGAAGCGAATAACCACTTGGACATGCACCACCTGAAGATGGAGGCCAATGAAGCAGGAAGCGAGGAAGAAGAGGCTCCCGAGGAGCTAGGACCAGCCCCTGGTGCCAATGGGACTACCTCCGCGATGCCTCCTTTACCCGTATCCAGTGTCGCTTCCACCGCTCAGGGTTAAGCAGTCACTTCGACACTTTTAGGCGGATAGAAACCTATGCGAGCTTAGTTAATATCAGATTTTGGACTAGGCTTATGGGTACTTTTCTCCTAATTGATGTAACCCTATGAACTTTTGAAATCTGTGGGATCTTTGTCACCATGTTATCTTCATTTCGAACCTAATATTATTATGGCATTTTCCCTTCCATATGAGATGATATCTTGTTGTTCGAAACTGTGAGTTGGGATAACAATGGCGGCAATCTCTGTTTTCAGATGGTAGCTAGGCAGCGTCGCGAGCATAACGAGCAGGTTCCCCCGCCACCTCCTCCAGCTCCCACAGTGCAGGAGCTGATGGCCCAGCAGAATGAGATTCTGCGACATCTCTTGCAGCGCCAGCCCCACCCTAAGCAGCATGGTGGAGGCCAGCATCAGCGACCTCCGGCTATGGCAACTTACCAGGAGTTTCTGAGCACGCAGCCACCCTTGTTCACCAAGGCAGAGGATCCGTTGGACGCCGACGTATGGCTTCGCATCGTCGAGTCCAAGTTTCCCCTCCTTATGGGAGACTGCCCTGATGCTACCAAGACCCGCTTCGCCGTGCAGCAGCTTCGCGGATCTGCTCGGACGTGGTGGGATCACTTCCGTGCTATGCTCCCCGCTGATCGTGAGGTGTCTTGGGAGGAATTCAAGACTGCCTTCAGAGGACACCACATCCCAGCTGGCAATCTTGATCAGAAGTTGAATGAATTTCTGGCCCTTAACCAAGGAACCCGCACGGTACTGCAGTATGCGCAAGCCTTCAACGACTTATGCCAGTATGTAGGGTATCATGCTGATTCTGATGAGAAGAAGAGGGATCGCTTTTGTAGGGGTCTCAATACCAAGCTGCGGGAACGACTCAACACTGTCCGGGCTGATAGCTTCAATGAGCTGGTCAACATGGCCATCTCCCAAGAGGATTGCATTGTTGCTCACCGGGCAGAGAAGAAGAGAAAGGCACCAATGGCAGCACCATCCACTCAGGCTCAGAGGTTCCGGATTGTTTCTCACAATCAGAGCAGGGGTTTTCAGTAGCAGGCAGGCAAATGGGTGATCAGGCCACCTCAGCAGCAGCAGCCGGCACCCAACCGCTATCCAGCTCCAGCCCCAAGGAACAATCAGCCTCCGCAGCAGCAGCAGTTCCGCCAGGGCAATGGGAACAAGTGTTTCACTTGTGGCAATGTGGGCCACTATGCCAAGAACTGTCCCAGGAACCAGCAGAGGCAGACGCCAGCACCAAATCAAGACAAGGGAAGAAAGCAGAAGGTGCAAGTCAGGCAAGGGAAGCTCAACTTCACTACTCTGGAGGAAGTACCTGAAGGAGCTCCTATCATGACCGTATCTTTTCAGTTTATAATCAACCTGCTTTAATTCTGTTTGATTCTGGTGCATCTCATAGTTTCATTAGCCAAAAGTTCAGTGCTAGATGTAAACTGTCGTTCTCTCGCGCAAAAGGGTCATTCATGATAGTCACACCTGGGGGTAAAATTGCAACTAATCAATTAAACCAAAGTGTGCCTATTCAACTGGGAAGCCGCATTGTCAAAACCACTCTTCTTGTGTTGGATTGGAAAATGTGGACATTATTCTGGGAGCTAATTGGATGACCTTGCACCAAGTTGTGCTTGATGTAGCCAGCCGTACCGTGGAAGTTAATTCTCCGTTCTGTGGGAACTTCACCTTAATTCTGCCTAGTCAGGGTTCTACTCAGTCATGTGCTTTCTCTATGACGGAGTTACCTCTGAAGAAGATCCTAGTGGTCTGTGAGTATGCAGATGTCTTCCCCGATGAATTGCAGGAATGCCACCGGACCGGGATATTGAATTCGCCATCGAGTTGCAACCGGGAACGACCCCAATTTCCAAGAGGCCCTACCGAATGCCACCCGCTGAGTTGGCAGAATTGAAGAAGCAATTGCAAGAGTTGCTGGATAAGGGATTTATTCGCCCAAGTACTTCGCCTTGGGGATGTCCAGCACTATTTGTGAAGAAGAAGGATGAAAGCTTGAGGCTGTGTATAGATTACCGCCCTCTTAATGCGATAACTATCCAGAACAAGTATCCTTTGCCTCGTATTGATGTTCTTTTTGACCAATTGGTCGGGGCCAAGGTATTTTCCAAGATAGACCTTCGCTCTGGCTACCATCAGATCAAGATACGAGCAAGTGATATTCCGAAAATAGCATTCTCGACCAGATATGGGCTATATGAATTCTTGGTGATGTCGTTCGAGCTGACAAATGCATCAGCATATTTCATGTATCTGATGAATTCTGTTTTCATGCCAAAATTGGACAAGTTCGTAGTGGTTTTCATCGATGACATTTTGGTGTACTCAAAGAACGAAGAAGAACATGCCGGGCATTTGCATGTAGTGCTTCAACGTCTGCGAGAGCACCACCTTTATGCCAAGTTATCCAAGTGTGATTTTTGGCTGAAGGAAATCAAATTCTTGGGTCACACTATCTCTCAGGCTGGAATAGCTGTTGATCCTGATAAAGTGCAAGAGGTAATGAACTGGAAGCCACCAACAACTGTCCGTCAGATTCGGAGTTTTCTGGGATTAGCTGGTTATTACCGAAGATTTATTCCAGACTTCCTCTCGGATTGCGAAGCCTATAACTGAGTTGCTGAAGAAAGAAGTCAAATTTGTTTGGAGTCAGAAGTGCAAAGATGCCTTCCATGCATTAAGGCAGCATCTGACCACAGCACCAGTATTGGCGCAACCCGACAATAGCAAGCCTTTTGATGTATATTGCGATGCCTCTAGCACCGGGCTAGGTTGTGTCTTGATGCAAGACAACCGAGTCACTGCTTATGCCTCAAGAGCACTCAGGCCTCATGAGCAAAACTATCCCACTCATGACCTTGAGTTGGCAGCAGTAGTTCATGCATTAAAAATGTGGAGGCACTATCTAATGGGAACCCACTGCAACATCTTCACTGATCATAAGAGCCTTAAGTACATTTTTACTCAGGCTGATCTCAACATGAGGTAGAGAAGATGGCTAGAGCTGATCAAGGATTATGACCTAGAGGTACATTATCACCCAGGAAAGGCCAATGTGGTAGCAGATGCCTTGAGTCGGAAGATGCAATGCAATTGTATTCTGATGGATTCTCGCATTAACACCTTGTGTGATGAGTTGAGCAAGATGCAAATTGAAGTGATTCCTTCTGGTTCTTTGTCTCACGTTTCTGTTGAGCCGGCTTTGCAAGACCAGATTATCATGGCCCAGCTCAGTGACAAGGGAGTGCAAATTATCAAGAAGAATCTCCATCAGAAGGTTGAGAAGTATAATTGTTTCCACCAGGATGAAAAGGGTGTGTTATGGTTTAAAAGCAGATTGGTGATTCCTAAGGACCAGTATCTCAAGAGGAAAATCTTGGACGAGGCTCATCTCTCCAAATTCTCTATGCACCCGGGAAGCACCAAGATGTACCATGATCTGAAGCCTTTGTACTGGTGGACCAGAATGAAGAGGGAGATAGCCCAGTATGTATCAGAATGTGACACCTATCAGAGGATAAAGGCAAGCCACTTGAAATCAGCTGGAGCCTTGCAACCCCTGTCCATACCTTCGTGGAAGTGGGATGACATCAACATGGATTTCATTGTGGGTCTGCCCAACACCTCTCGTCATCATGATTCAATTTGGGTTATTGTGGACCGATTGACGAAAGTGGCACATTTTCTTCCTGTGCACACCACTGATAAGGCTCAGAAGTATGCAGAATTGTATATTGACCGGATCATGTGTTTGCACGGATTACCTCGGACCATTGTTTCTGACCGAGGAGCCCAATTTGTTGCCAGATTTTGGGAACAATTGCAGGAGTCTTTCAGAACCAAGCTAATCAGGAGTTCAGCTTACCACCCACAGACTGATGGTCAGACGGAAAGGGTAAACCAAATTCTGGAGGATATGCTGAGAGCTTGTGCGATCGATTGTGGCAAGAACTGGGATAAGCACCTCTCCTTGGCAGAGTTTGCTTATAACAATAGTTATCAATCCAGCCTAAAGATGGCACCCTTCGAAGCTCTCTATGGAAGAAGGTGCAGAACACCACTCAATTGGTCTCAACCTAGAGAAAGAGAAGTTTTTGGACCTGACTTAGTGACTAAAGCCGAAAGGAAGGTCAAACTAATCAGGAAAAATCTAGAAGCTGCTCAGGCCAGGCAGAAGAGTTACCATGATAAAAGAAGGAAACCTCTCTAGTTCAAGGTGGGAAGTTTTGTATACCTTAAGGTATCACCCACCAAGGGAGTGCAGAGGTTTGGGATCAAAGGCAAGCTAGCCCCTCGTTACATTGGACCTTATGAGATCATAGAAGCATGTGGACCCGTGGCATACAAGCTGAAGTTACCTTCAAAAATGTCTGCCATTCACAATGTATTCCATGTATCCCAGCTGAAGGAGTGTGTTCAATTGCCGACCGAGATCATAGCAGAGCCAGAATTGGAGATAGAGCCAGATCTATCGTACCAAGAGTACCCCTCCAAGATTCTGGATTGCAAGGAAAGATTGACTCGGGCTAAATCGATCAAGATGTACAAGGTCCAGTGGAGTAATCACTCAGAGGAAGAAGCTACTTGGGAAACCGAGGAATTCTTGAGATCCAACTTCCCTGATTGCCTACCTAAGGAAGCTGGTACGTAATCACCCCCAACCCCTCCTCCTGCCCTTCGAATCTAATTTCCAAAAATAAGGTCTTAATCCAGAATGAAGTAACTATGAAGTAAAACTCAAAAAGGGCTTCCTTCTGAAGTTACAAAGAGAATGACATTCGAAGAACAGTTTTACCCTAATAAAACAATAATCACCCATTTCCTATAAGTCTCACCCTTCGCTTCACCCTGGGAGGACTCTGGCCCGAATCTCGGGACAAGATTCCTTTAAAGGGGGAAGGCTGTGTGTAATACCCTTGTTGTAAATCATATGATAAGAGGATACTTCCTTTACCTGTATGTGTGTACCATCTCTAATTACTAACACATGTGAATAAACACCATCAAAAAGGGGATTAAATAACCAATAACACATAAATTAATATATGCATCATGCTGAGTTTTTAATTGTGCATTTAAAACAATAATAATATGAACAAAAATAAAATATAGTGAGAAGAAGATTTGAGGAAAAGAGAGAAAAGGAAAGAAAAGAAAAGAAAGGAGTATAAAATATAAATGGGAATAAAAAAATATAAATATATAAATACACGTCCAAATTGGAACCTGTCATGGCACAACATAATATGTGGATAAAATTTGCCACAAAACATTTGAATTTGAATTTGGAGCTGATTTGAATGGGAAATGAAAGGAAAATAAAACAGAAAATAAAAAGAACAAGAACTGTTGTGCTTGGGCTGACCCTCTCCAATTCGGCCCACCTTGTGAATCCCTCTTGCGCAGCCCACTATTGCATCCCACGGCACCAACTAGCGGGCCCCACGGAGCAGTCACTCGCTCATGCGCGCCGTCGGCCAGACAGACGGGGCCATCTGGTCAGTATCACAGTCGTCATCTCCATCCACGGTCAGCTCGCGTGAACTACTAACAACTCCGCCGAGATCCTCGCGCGGATGGACCGGGGAGGAAACTGCTTTGGGGCCGCGTTTGTGGGTATTTGAGCCACACCTCCTTGCCCCTCTCGTCCACCCGTAAACTCCCCACCATACCTGCCACATTCGCGACCTGAAGGAAGGGCCCGCCATTGCCGTCGACCGAGAAGAAGAGTGAGGTTGTGTGCTTGTGGGCGACGTCGTCATCCGCACCTCCAGTGTGGGGCTTGGGGTTCGCCAACGGGTGGTGATTGCATGCGCGTCTACTTCGACAATCGATGCCATCGGTGTGACAGCAATCTTCGCACCGCGCCCCCACATCCATCGTGAAATCACCTGGTGTCGTGGACAGGGCACCTCCATGGCTAGATTCTCGGTGAGGCCCCCCCCTATCGCACTCGCGTTAGTTGCAATTTCATTTTTTTTGCACATCACCGTAGGATAGCTTCACCGGATCAGGCGGATTGGATGGCTCTCCGGTGATCCTTCGCCGGGAGAGCTCTGGTGGCGCCTCTGCTGGTGCCGGCTGCTAGAAGACGTGCTCCCGGCCGTTGGATGGGAAAGTGATGACCCAGATTAGAAACCAGGGTTCGGTTAAACGTGAATCGTGGATTTAGGATCTAAGGGCGCAGATTCGATCTGGGGTTGGGGCGCTGTGGTCCGTTGATCTTGGATTGGGTGGATCCCGTTGCGTACCGTTTCGGTTTAAGTTAGGTCTAATCTGAGCCGTCCACACTAGATCGAGCGGCCCACGTGTGGATACCCCCTTCAGCCGAGTGATTAGGCAAATAAGCCCCTGGGTTTTGGGGAAAACAATCCGCCATCCATGCGGCTGGCGATCTGTGTCTTAAAAAAATGTTATACCGAGACCCCTAGAGTTTCCTGGAATTGAGGCCCAGTCCAGAGAATTTGGAAAATCAGAGAAACTAATTTAAAAATAGATTTCTAGTATATATTTAATTGCAGGAACTTGTTTAATTTGTAGAAAATGCATACGAACTCCAATTTGGTCCATTCTAGTTCCTAAATTTTTGTTATAATATTGTCTATCCATTAGTGCCTCTGTTTCGGCATGAAAGACAATTTAAAATTTATCTATCACTTAATCTTGTATTAAATACATAAAACATTAGAAAATCCATAACTTAAAATCCATAACTCCAAATTTAATAATTCCAGTTCCTGTGATCTTAGTTTAATGTCTAGATTATTACTTTTTATTTTATTTACATGTTTGGTGTGATGTTAATTTTTGCTATACTATGTATGTATTGTGTTGATGCGAGTAGACGAGCAAGCTACAGAGGATTCTGAGGTTCAACAAGTAGAGATAGCTGAGCAGGAGCTCATTGAAGGCAAGTTATGCCCTTGATCACCTCTTTTACCCATTCATGTTCTTATTATTCATAATGATCTGCATAGGTTAATTTTGATGGGACCCAATAGGTTACCCTAGATTTGACTATCTTTATACCTTGCTTCACCACTGGTTTTACTACTAAGCTTTTGGGTAGTACATGCTATTGCTTTATGTGGCTTTGGGTATAGAGATATTCATCACTCATTTTTACACTTGTTATTACCTGTTAATTATTTTATGCTCATGATAAGATCATTATGTTAATGGGAACATGGAGAACCACCCGGGAAAACAGTGCTACCACAAGGGTTTAATGGGACGCCCTTGGCTGATTAACTAGGAAAGCTAGTGGAGGGCTACCTTACCCGAAAGGGGCAAGGGCAGTAGGGGAGTGGTCAGTGTAAGGAGGTCCTTGGGTTGATTTTGCTGCGATGGCGGTCAGGCGAGGGATTCCTGCACTGGAGCTTCCTATAAACTGTAGCGGGTAGTCTGAAGCTAGTGGAACTTTGTAAAGGCCTCGTAGTGGTACCTTGCCTCGCTTCCTTGGTAGAGGTGTATGGGGTCTGATCAACTCCGTGGCAAATGGGTAACACGACTTGTGGGTAAAGATGTGCAACCTCTGCAGAGTGTAAAACTGGTATACTAGCCGTGCTCACGGTCATGAGCGGCTCGGACACTCACATGATTAATCTATGGAACTTAAACTTAACCTGTCATTTCATTGCATTTGGGATTACTTTACTATTACCTTTATTTATTATTACTGTGGATTGGTATTTACTTACACTTAGTAATTGCTAATAAAATTTTGACCAACTTATAAAAGCAATGCTCAACTTCAGCCTTTATTTCATTGATCAGCCTTACACTTCATGAACTCCCACCTTTGGTGAGTTCATGCCACATTATTCCCCACGACTTGTTGAGCTATGAACGTATGTGAGCTCACTCTTGCTGTCTCACACCCCCCACAGGAGAAGAACAGGTGGTCGAAGAGGAGCCGCCTAACACCGAGGCTTTCGATTTGATCTATGTGGCGTTTCTCAGTTAACATTGGCGCCGACGATCCTTAGTTCGTTTTATGTTTATTCTTTTATTTTGTATTAAGTCTTCCGCTATGTAATAAATACTCTGATGTTTTACGACATTTATCTCTATACACTTTGTTATTATATATGTTGTCTTCTTTGGCGCATGTATGAGACACACTCGGCTTTGTTCCTTAAAGCCCGGGTGTGACAGAAGTGGTATCAAAGGAAATGTTGCCTGTAGGACGAAACCTAGATAGAAATGGACAAAATCCTTACCTACTTACCTTATTCTGATTCTTCTAAACTCACCTTACTCTGATTCTCCCTATACTTATCTTGACCCTGTCTCACCTTCTACTGTTCTACTCTGATCATTCTTATCTTCTCTATTCTAAGACAAGATGGATTTCAAACCTTGGAATCCCTACCTCTATGACATTTTAAGAGAGGAAGCCTATGACCAAATCAAAACTATTTTCTATATTTAAAAACGTTGTCTGATTGTTCTGATGAAAAATGTCTGATTTGCTTCTTTGATTGATTGAAATATTATATATGGACATCTTAGTATGTGCCAATCTAAGGTAATAAATTAGCTATGGTAGGTAGAACATTAATCTGCTTAGCTAATAAATCCCCCAAAGTAACATGGTTCGTAATTACTGCCTTGTCTTCTGCTCTCTCTTACCATATGTATCTAACTCAGATGGTCAATACCAGGAGGGGTGGTGGAATTGATTTGCCTCCTAATCGACACACTCGAAGGATATATAGACAACCTCAGCCACAGCCAGCAGAGATGAATCCTCCTAATCCCCCACCAGGCGGAGTTGATCCACTGATTGCAGCTCAGATGGCGGTGATGCAGCAAATGGCGGACACTATGGCTGATATGCGTGCTCAGATGCAGCAAGAACGCCAGGAGATGCGTCAGGAAAGAGAAGATATACGCCAGGAGTTACGCCAGGAGAGAGAGGAGATACGCCAGGAGAGAAGGGCACAACAACAGCAGCTGCAACAACAACTTCAACAACAGCAACAACAGCAACAAGTGCCACTGCCTCCACCACCACCACCAGTTCCACCTCGTGATAAGCACCGGGAGTTTATGAGTCATAAGCCACAGACCTTCACCAGTTCACCAGACCCCCTTGATGCAGATGATTGGTTGAAGTCAATTGAGAAGATGCTCAACATCGCCCAATGCTTAGACCGGGAGAAAGTTCTTTATGCCTCAGGTCGTCTGACAGGTCCTGCTGCCGACTGGTGGGATTCTTATACTGCTGCCCATGATGCTGCTGATACTATTACTTGGGCAGAGTTCAGTACACAATTCAGGAACTATCATATCCCAACTGGTATGATAAAGATCAAGAAGAAGGAGTTTCTGTCCTTGAAGCAAGGCAACATGTCGGTCAGCGAGTACAGAGACAAATTTATTCAGTTGTCGAGATATGCTCTGGAGGAAGTTGCTGAGGATGAGAGGAAGCAGGAGCATTTTATTGAAGGACTTAATGGACCCTTGCAGTATGCACTGGTTTCACACACATTTCCATCATTTTAGAGGCTGCTGGATAAGGCTCTTGCTATTGAACACAAGCGTGTTCAACTGGGTGATTTGAAGAGGAAGGCTATCTCGCAGGGACAGGATAGCAGCAGTGTTCGTCCCCGCTATGTTTCACCACAGGGTACACCGACTCGACCAGGAGGACCACACCCAGTTCAGTATGCTCCACAGGGGTCTCCACGGACTCCTACTCGTCAGGCTACTCCCACTGGCACCCCGACAAGGCCTACAGGACAGAAGATCGGCCCTACATGCTTCAAGTGCAGTCAGATTGGGCACTATGCTAATGCTTGTCCGATGGGAAATTCTGGTACACCAGCTAAGAACAAGCAACAGACTCCTGGCAAGGGATATTCTATAGCTAGGGTTAATCAAGTCAGCGTTGATGCTACTCCGGATGGTGGGGACATCGTACTTGGTATGTTTTATGTTAATGCAATTCCTGCAACCATATTATTTGATTCTGGTGCTACACATTCATTCATGTCTGCTCGATATGCCAACACTAATGAGATACCCCTGCTAAATATGAGAAAACCAATGATAGTAATCACACCTAAAGGGCCTATTGAGGCGAATCAAATGACACGTAGATTGACATTATCAATTATGGGAAGAGAATTTGGAGCTACTGCTATAATATTAGGTGCCAGCAGTATAGATCTGATTCTTGGTATGTCATGGTTAAGGAAGGCAAAGGCCATTATAGCATGTGGTAGAGGTACTATAGAGCTCACTAGTCCTAAAGGAGAAACATTTCAAGTTAACATTGCAGTAACCACCTCATCCATGCGTGCAATGTTCTTTATACCTGAGGAGTTTGTTGGTGACAACATCCGGGTGGTTAGAGATTTTCCGGATGTCTTTCCAGAGGAGTTACCAGGGATGCCACCTGATAGAGAAGTTGAGTTTGTTATTGATCTCCTACCTGGAACTGCCCATATTTCTAAACGGCCATATAGAATGTCCATAAAGGAGTTGAAGGAACTCAAGAAGCAGTTGACGGAGTTACAAGAGGCTGGTTACATTCGTCCGAGTTCCTCACCTTGGGGAGCACCGATGTTATTTGTACAAAAGAAGGATGGATCACAACGGATGTGTGTGGACTATAGATCACTTAATGATGTCACGGTGAAGAACAAGTATCCATTACCCCGTATTGAGGATTTGTTTGATCAGATGAGAGGAGGCAGAGTATTCTCGAAGATTGATCTCCGATCGGGATACCATCAGATGAAGATTAGACCCTCGGATATTCCTAAGACGGCTTTCTCAACCCGATATGGATTTTATTGTTGGACTACCCCGCACTCCTGCTAGGTATGACTCTATTTGGGTAATTGTGGACAGATTGACAAAAGTGGCTCATTTCATACCTGTGAGGACTAATTATACGGGAGCCAAGCTAGCAGAATTGTATATGACTCGGATAGTTTGTTTACATGGAGTACCTAAGAAGATCGTGTCTGATCGAGGATCGCAGTTTACTTCTCAGTTTTGGAAGAAGTTACATGAGAGCTTGGATACAAAGTTGAATTTTAGCTCAGCCTACCATCCCCAGACTGATGGACAGACTGGGAGGACCAACCAAGTGCTAGAGGATATGTTAAGAGCTTGTGCCCTTAAGCATGGTGGCAGTTGGGAGAAGAGCTTACCCTATGTTGAGTTTTCTTATAACAATAGCTACCAGGCCAGTTTGAAGATGTCACCATTTGAGGCTCTATATAGCAGAAAGTGCAGGACTCCTCTGTATTGGGATCAAACTGGAGAAAGACAGTTCTTTGGACCTGAGCTTATACAAGAGGCAGAAGAGCAAGTTCGAATGATAAGAGAAAATTTGAGAATTGCACAATCCAGGCAAAAGAGCTATGCTGATAATAGGAGAAGACTATTGGAGTTTAAGGAGGGTGATCACGTGTATCTGAAGGTGTCACCAATCCGAGGTATGAGGAGATTTAAAGTTAAAGGAAAGTTGTCCCCTCGCTTCATTGGACCTTTCTTGATCTTAAAGAGAGTGGGAGAAGTTGCATATCAACTGAAGTTACCTGATCATCTGTCAGATGTACATGATGTATTCCATGTATCTCAGCTGAAGAAATGTCTCAGGATACCTGAGGAGCAACTACCGATGGAGGACCTTAGTGTTCAAGATGATCTGACCTATGCTGAGTACCCTATCAAGATTTTGGACACTTTGACTCGAGTTACAAGAAATAAGGTGATTAAGATGTGCAAGGTACAATGGAGTCACCATGGTGAGGATGAAGCAACTTGGGAGAGAGAAGAAGAGCTTCGCATAGACTTCCCCCATCTTTTCCCTAGATCTTCTTAAATCTCGGGGACGAGATTCTTTCTAAGGGGGGTAGGATTTGTAATACCCATGTTGTAAATCATATGATAAGAGGATACTTCCTTTACCTATATGTGTGTACCATCTCTAATTACTAACACATGTGAATAAACACCATCAAAAAGGGGATTAAATAACCACTATACGACGGTTGATCTTTAGCGACCCTTATTAGGTACCAACTGTTGGTTGCTAAAGGTTATGGACCGATGGTCAGTCGCTAAATCCTTTTGTAGCAACGGTCGATTGGTCGCTAAAAGTCTAGAAATTTAACAACTTATGGTTGGTCACTATAGATGTCGTCGGGGACTAGCGGTGGGTCGCTATAGAGCAAGGATCACTATCAAATCTTATAGCCTGAACATACCTGTAGATATTAGTGACTAAAAATTAATTAAAACAAGTAAACATGATTTTTAGCGACCATGATTGATTCTTTTATGTGTTTGTTATGTATTTGCATTTAGAATAATTTTTTATTGCGCATGGTTGATTTTTGGTTATTGAATAACATTTCTTCTTAAATGAAAATCCTAGTAAATAAAAAAATATAATAATTATTAGCCCAAAAATTAATATTTTATTTATAAATAATTTTGGTTTAATTACTATGAATTGTAGGGTTATTTAAAAATGTATTTCAAATTTAGAAAAGGAAATAAAAAAAGGAAAAACACTCCAGTCTGTGAAACAATGGAACCCTGAATCAATCCAGCCCAATCCGACCAGCACGGCCCGCCTCGAACTAAGCCGACACTCCTCATCTTCCCCGGTTCGACACTTCGGCTCGTCCTCCTCGCGGCGAAACCCTAGCCCGCCCCCATGGACGATCCCTCCTCCGCCTCCAACAAGCACAAGCGCAAGTGGGGGCGCAAGCCCAAGGCATCGCCGCCCTCCCCCGACCGCTCCTCCCCCTCTCCCTCGGTCGCCCCTGCTCCGGCTGGGCGCCGTGGCCACAAGCCGCGATGTCATGAGGCCCTCGCCGACGCAGACGCCACGCGTCCTCCGTCCCCACCCCGCCGAGGTCCACGCCGCCCGCACCGTTCGGCTTCGGCGTGATTCCGCCTAGGTGCACGGCGGCGCATGACGGCGCGCCGGCGGTGGTCTTCTCCACCGGCGGCTGCAGCACCAACTTCTTCCACGCCATGAGCGACCTCGTCGTGCTGCTCTACATCACGGCGCGCGAGTACGGCGACCGCGTGCACCTGCTCATCACCGACTACCGGCATAAGTGGGTCACCAAGTTCAGGCCCGTCCTGGACGCGCTGTCCGCGCACCCGGTCGTAGACCTCACGGTGACCTCCCGAGTCTATGGATCTGTTCTTCCAGCATTACATGGTTTACACATGATGATTGTTTTCTCTTCTAAACTATGCCTAATATTTATATACAATATTTTAGTCTATAGTTGTACCAGTCTATGATGATTCTTTTAAGTGTGATGATTTATATTGCTTATTGGTTTAGTTCATAGCACTTACTGCGAATGTCATAAAATATATCAGCAAATAGGATTCTTTAGTCAAATAGAGAACGACCTAGTTATTTGAATTCTCTGTACTGTTAAGTAGCAATATGTTGATATAAAGCCTATGTTTCTTATCACTCTTTTGTGTGAGTTTTGGTTGTCCTTGGTGGTCTCTATATGCAAGTAACAATATTGGTATTTATTCTGACGACATTCTTTCAGCCATGTAATGCTTAGTACTATGATGTTCATATTCTTTTTATGTACAATCCTTATCTTCGTGTCATTCAGTAATTTTTCTGCTACAGCCAGATCTTGTAGAAAACTGTAAAAAATGGCTGTGATGTCCTAGTTCTTATCTAGTCACTGTCTCTTCTTTTTCCTTTTTTTCTTTATCAATTTACTCTGTGCTACTTGATATACTGGCTGTTATGTGCTACTTTTTTATCTAGTCTCTGATAGTCATTGCAGTAAACTAACTATGAATATATCAATTTATGAATAGTGTAAAAGCACTTTTTCCTAACAATATGTTATTTCCCAGACTACTGCCCCTCACTTTTAACTTTCTTTCAGGCTGCAATTGAGTACAATCATTCTTTATCAAGGGCACAGCCTGTTCGTTCTCTCAATGGTGCTGGCCTTTGTCCTGCTAGTAGATCACTTAGCACCAATGCCGCCACTACGTCAAGCACACCACAGTTGAAAGCACACCATGTCAAGCACCCAGGCCGCCACTACATCAAGCAAAACAGAAGACGAGAAGAACTGATGTAGCCATGTTCATGCTTCCACTGTTGAAATGCATATTCAGCATAGCTTGCTCAGCTCCTATCTGCTGTTTCAACGTTGATTTAAAAGAAGAGCTGGTAGTTGTGGGCTTTTGAACAATAGCTGGAGTGATATGAAACATTAGTGATGTAGTTGTGGGCTTTTGAACTGCTTCAAGCTAGAGTGATATCCTGTGGTGCTTTTGTGACTGATCATCTCTGGAGCTTTTGTGAATGATCTAGCTAGCTATCTGTAAATAATCTAGTTGTGAATGATATTATAATTGTGATGCTTTTGTGAATATATAATTGTGGTGCTTTTGTGTTTATGTGATGGATCTATGAATGTGGTATACTGATTAACTGTGTATGTCTTTATGATTTGTGTATAAAAATCTATGATTTGTGGTGCTTAATTAAATGCATATTTTTATTAATAACAACTGTAAAGGGCAACTTTCTGTTGGTTGCTAAATGTATAGTATGACGACTTACGGTTGGTTGCTAAATCGATAGTACAACAATCCACGGTTGGTCGCTAAATATACAATATTAGCAACGGACGGTCGGTCGCTAAAAAGATGTTGGTCGCTAAAGCCTTTAGCGACGGCACTTACAGCGACCATCCTTATGGGTCGCTAAAGGTTTTTAGCGACCAACCGTAGGTCGCTGAAGGCCGTTTTAGCAACCAACCGTAGGTCGCTGTAAGTGAACCGTCGTGTAGTGAACCAATAACACATAAATTAATATATGCATCATGCTGAGTTTTTAATTGTGCATTTAAAACAATAATAATATGAACAAAAATAAAATATAGTGAGAAGAAGATTTGAGGAAAAGAGAGAAAAGGAAAGAAAAGAAAAGAAAGGAGTATAAAATATAAATGGAAATAAAAAAGTATAAATATATAAATACACGTCCAAATTGGAACCTGTCATGGCACAATATAATATGTGGATAAAATTTGCCACAAAACATTTGAATTTGAATTTGGAGCTGATTTGAATGGGAAATGAAAGGAAAATAAAACAGAAAATAAAAAGAACAGGAACTGCTGCGCTTGGGCTGACCCTCTCCAATTCGGCCCACCTTGTGAATCCCTCTTGCGCAGCCCACTATTGCATCCCACGGCACCGACTAGCAGGCCCCACGGAGTAGTCTCTCGCTCATGCGCGCCGTCGGCCTGACAGACGGGGCCATCTGGTCAGTATCACAGTCGTCATCTCCATCCACGGTCAGCTCGCGTGAACTACTAACAACTCCGCCGAGATCCTCGCGCGGATGGACCAGGGAGGAAACTGCTTTGGGGCAGCGTTCGTGGGTATTTGAGCCGCACCTCCTTGCCCCTCTCGTCCACCCGTAAACTCCCCACCATACCCGCCACATTCGCGACCTGAAGGAAGGGCCCGCCATTGCCGCCGACTGAGAAGAAGAGTGAGGTTGTGTGCTTGTGGGCGACGTCGTCATCCGCACCTCCAGTGTGGGGCTTGGGGTTCGCCAACGGGTGGTGATTGCACGCGCGTCTACTTCGACCATCGATGCCATCGGTGTGACGGCAATCTTCGCACCGCGCCCCCACATCCATCGCGAAATCACCTGGTGTCGTGGACAGGGCACCTCCACGGCTAGATTCTCGGTGAGGCCCCCCCTATCGCACTCGCGTTAGTTGCAATTTCATTTTTTTGCACATCACCGTAGGATAGCTTCACCTGATCGGGCGGATTGGATGGCTCTCCGGTGATCCTTCACCGGGAGAGCTCTGGTGGCGCCTCTGCTGGTGCCGGCTGCTAGAAGACGTGCTCCCGGCCGTTGGATGGGAAAGTGATGACCCAGATTAGAAACCAGGGTTCGGTGAAACGTGAATCGTGGATTTAGGATCTAAGGGCGCAGATTCGATCTGGGGTTGGGGCGCTGTGGTCCGTTGATCTTGGATTGGGTGGATCCCATTGCGTACCGTTTCGGTTTAAGTTAGGTCTAATCTGAGCCGTCCACACTAGATCGAGCGGCCCATGTGTGGATACCCCCTTCAGCCGAGTGATTAGGCAAATAAGCCCCTGGGTTTTGGGGAAAACAACCCGCCATCCATGCGGCTGGCGATCTGTGTCTTAAAAAAATGTTATACCGAGACCCCTAGAGTTTCCTGGAATTGAGGCCCAGTCCAGAGAATTTGGAAAATCAGAGAAACTAATTTAAAAATAGATTTCTAGTATATATTTAATTGCAGGAACTTGTTTAATTTGTAGAAAATGCATACGAACTCCAATTTGGTCCATTCCAGTTCCTAAATTTTTGTTATAATATTGTATATCCATTAGTGCCTCTATTTCTGCATGAAAGACAATTTAAAATTTATCTATCACTTAATCTTGTATTAAATACATAAAACATTAGAAAATCCATAACTTAAAATCTATAACTCCAAATTTCATAATTCCAGTTCCTGTGATCTTAGTTTAATGTCTAGATTATTACTGTTTATTTTATTTACATGTTTGGTGTGATGTTAATTTTTGCTATACTATGTATGTATTGTGTTGATGCGAGTAGACGAGCAAGCTACAGAGGATTCTGAGGTTCAACAAGTAGAGATAGCTGAGCAGGAGCTCATTGAAGGCAAGTTATGCCCTTGATCACCTATTTTACCCATTCATGTTCTTATTATTCATAATGATCTGCATAGGTTAATTTTGATGGGACCCAATAGGTTACCCTAGATTTGACTATCTTTATACATTGCTTCACCACTGGTTTTACTACTAAGCTTTTGGGTAGTACATGCTATTGCTTTATGTGGCTTTGGGTATAGAGATATTCATCACTCATTTTTACACTTGTTATTACCTGTTCATTATTTTATGCTCATGATAAGATCATTATGTTAATGGGAACATGGAGAACCACCTGGGAAAACAGTGCTACCACAAGGGTTTAATGGGACGCCCTTGGCTGATTAACTAGGAAAGCTAGTGGAGGGCTACCTTACCCGAAAAGGGCAAGGGCAGTAGGGGAGTGGTCAGTGTAGGGAGGTCCTTGGGTTGATTTTGCTGCGATGGCGGTCAGGCAAGGGATTCCTGCATTGGAGCTTCCTATAAACTGTAGCGGGTAGTCTGAAGCTAGTGGAACTTTGTAAAGGCCTCGTAGTGGTACCCTGCCTCGCTTCCTTGGTAGAGGTGTATGGGGTCTGATCAACTTCGTGGCAAATGGGTAACACGACTTGTGGGTAAAGATGCGCAACCTCTGCAGAGTGTAAAACTGGTATACTAGCCGTGCTCACGGTCATGAGCGGCTCGGACACTCACATGATTAATCTATGGAACTTAAACTTAACCTGTCATTTCATTGCATTTGGGATTACTTTACTATTACCTTTATTTATTATTACTATGGATTGGTATTTACTTACACTTAGTAATTGCTAATAAAATTTTGACCAACTTATAAAAGCAATGCTCAGCTTCAGCCTTTATTTCATTGATCAACCTTACACTTCATGAACTCCCACCTTTGGTGAGTTCATGCCACATTATTCCCCACGACTTGTTGAGCTATGAACGTATGTGAGCTCACTCTTGCTGTCTCACACCCCCCACAGGAGAAGAACAGGTGGTTGAAGAGGAGCCGCCTAACACCGAGGCTTTCGATTTGATCTAGGTGGCGTTTCTCAGTTGACATTGGCGCCGACGATCCTTAGTTCATTTTATGTTTATTCTTTTATTTTGTATTAAGTCTTCCGCTATGTAATAAATACTCTGATGTTTTACGACATTTATCTCTATACACTTTGTTATTATATATGTTGTCTTCTTTGGCGCATGTATGAGACACACTCGGCTTTGTTCTTTAAAGCCCGGGTGTGACACTGTGACACCCCAGTGTCACCTAGAGTTTCTCTTAAAATACCAAACCAAGACCCATCATTTTATGTGAACCCAAAGTATGCATGAGCATCAAATTTAACTTAAGAAGAAAGAATTCACCAAGCATATAATTAAAAGTATCATGATCACAACAAATGGGTCTTTCAAAAAGGTAAGAATGTTGCAACCCTAATACAAACTCTAAGTGAGCCCCATGAGCAAAATTCAAGAAAATAAGGAAAAGGGTATGAAAATTTTAAAATTTTGACTTGAGCCAATTATAAAAATTTAAGTACACTTAATAAGCAACAAGAAAGGTTGAGAAAGCTTAGCCAAAATAACTCAAATAAAACCCAAATCAGGCTTCTCATGTGGGGACTTATTGGGAATTCTGAATTTTAGAATTCTGAAATTTAGACCTTGAGCCAAAGATTAGGGATGTTCACCTTGATCTCTAACTCGAATCCTAATGGCCCCATTAACAAAAATGTGCCTAATTAACCCCTCTGTCATGTGCCAGGAGATGGCATTGGGACGCGAGCCTCGGATACGTCAAACCAGAGATTTTCTCCCTGTGCGTGGCAGTGAGACAAACAGGATTTCTCCCCTCTCTATCTCTTAATCTAGTCAGCGAAACTTGCTAGCCTCCACACACAAACGACAAAGGGACCTGAGAGGAAGAGATCTCTCAACGGGATCGTGGCCTTAATCTCAAAGATTTGGGCCCAATCCGCGTTTGAACTTGACCTCTCTCTGCGCTGCCTCGTGCTCGACGCTGTGCCAGGCGCCAGAGCGCGCACTGGCGTTCGCCGCGCACGCCCCGATCACATGTAAGGGCCCCGCCCTCGGCCGTGCTCGCCCGCGCCTATAAAGCCTCCCCGGGCGCGTCCCACTTCACCCCGCGCTCACCTTCACCGGCCAGCCACCTCTCCTTAGCTCCGGCAAGCCCAATTCCGCCCGCCATTGCCGCCAGAGCTTCGGCCACCGTGGCCAGCCCACTCCAGCCACCCCCAAGTCGAGCCAGTGCTTCGGCTAGCTACGCTAGTGGCCCGTGAAGCCTTCCAAGCCCTCGGACCAGGCCGGACTTCACCGGAGGCCCGAGATCGACCTCACCGGACTTCGGTCCTTCGCCGCCGCGCGTGGACAGAGCTAACCGGTGAGTCTCCGCCCAATTCCTTGCACCCATATCTTCTCTGGCATCCCGTGAACCTCTCTGACTCGTCCAATTGAACTATCTCACCGTGAGCAGGCCGGACTCCTCGCCGCCGACGAGCATCCCCGCCTGCGCACGTGAACCGGCCAACTCCGACCATCCCCGACGGCGACCCGCACATCGCTGTGATCCTCGAGACCTCCCCTACGTCCTCGACCACCTCACCGGAGCAATCTCGCCGCCGGTAAGCCCCTCCGCCCTTTCTTCCGCCGCAGTTACTATGTAAGATAGGAGAAGGACCTCGGGTTAGGATTTGGAGAACCCGAGGGGTTTTCTGTAACGTCAGTGACCCATGTGCATAGTAGCCCAGGGACTGATCCACGAATAAAACTTAAAATACCCGCCAGGGACCCTAGTGCAAAGTGGTTTTCCATTTAAGCAATTCTGTTAATCTTTTTAAAATGACCAGAGAACTTAGAAAACCCCTAACTTAATGAATTCTTAATAAAAAGTTGTCAAACTAATTTTGCTAGCTCCTGAATATTATGAACTATCATTTAAAAATGATAAACCCTATGCTTTCTATTCTAAATTTTTGGGTTAAAAATTAAAAACAGAAACCTACCAAACCTAGTTTAATTAAGGAAAATTAGTTTTTCTTCTGTACTAAACTTAAGAAAATTTGTGGGTATTCAAACCTCATCTAGACACTTTTAAAAATAGTAGGAACCCCAGTATTGAAAAATATGATGTAGATATTCATTTAAAGCTATTTTGCCCAAAACTTAAGGAAAATCAGAAAGGCATTAGAAATTAATGAACAGTGAGTGAAATTATTTTTCCTAGTTTGCTTAAGTAACAAAGAACCTAGGAAAAATAAAGAGACCATTAGTCCAGATCAGTTTTAAATTAAAATGCTTTATCTAGCTCTGTTTGAACAAAAAAATCAATTATTAGAGTTACACAACTATACCCAAAATGGATAATAAAAAACCAGTGGACTTACAACCACCAGAGCCCCACTACAAAAATAATGAACACCTCAGCCCAACACTTTAAGTAAGGGAAATAAATATAAAATGATAATGAGACATTTTCTAAATAAATCATGAACAACCCCTAATAATGCAATAATGGGCAACCAAAAAATTTTTGCTAAGTCCATAATGAGATAAACCACCAGAGAAAAATGCAAACCCATGAAAAAGGAACAAACTCATACCTATTGCTAAGGATTTATGAGAAAGGCCACTTAATTCAAATAATGCATACCACCCCTTCCCTTAAGCAAAAAGATGCCAAACTTTAGAATGATTGCTCTTGCACAAAACAAAAACTAAGAAAAATAAGAACTCTATTGTTTGATATTTTTCAAATATAGTGGTAGTAGAAAGCACCAATGTGGCTAGAAACTTGAGAAAACCATAGTAAAATAACTAAAAGGTATTAGTGACTAGAAGTTTGTACCAAATCATGTTATGACACCTAAAAGCCAGCAAAAATAAGTTTTAGAGAATTACTCACTGTTAAATAATAGTTGTAGTTCAAAGCACCCCTTCTGCCCTAGAATTTAATAATTTTGTCCAGAGAAAACTATTCACTTTTTGATCCCCAATTTTTGAGACTAAGAAACATACACCAGTGCCAAGCCACTGTAATTTTTGCAGAATTTTCAGAATTTTATAAAAGCAACTTATAGTTCAAACCCACCCCAAAACATTAAAGAGAATAAAAGAAGAGGAAGGAAGAAATAAACCTCACCCCAATAAGTCTAACTTGAGTACTTATCAATTCTCACTAAGGTTTAAAAGCACTTCAGTGGAACCCCAAAAATAAACCTACCAATTACCTTAGATAAAAGTTTGACCCAATTTACCAAGAATACCACCCAAGGGTCTTACATAGGTAAAGTTAACCTTGTTTAACTCAAGTAGATCATACGCCGTTAGAAGTTGTAATTTCTAAAAGTACATAGCATATCATACATGTATCTTACGCATTGCATTCATTAGATTGTAATCTTGCCGACGGAGAGTACGTGCTCATCCCTGAGCAAGGACCTGTCCAAGAGGAGGACCAGGAGCAGGCTTCAGAGGCTGCTAGTGAGGATCTCCCCGCAGCCCCAGCAATTGAAGGCAAGCCCCGGTTTTATGCATAACCAGTTAATTATGCTATTTTACTACACTTAATGCTTGTAGGATTGTAATGTGCACTTAAGTGTAGGAGTTGCTTGAAACCTCTAGTTGCATGAACATAGGATCCCTTTTTGAGATGAATACTAGTATGCTAGGTCGAGTAGCTGCTTACTAATCACGATCTCGGTAGAAGTCGAGTGATTTTTCTAGCACTCGCGCGAGGTCAGGAGTTGATTGTATTCATCTTGATAACGGGATATATGTTGGTCTATGGACTTGGATCCAGGGAGGATGTCTTGTCCATGAGACGGGAAAAGGAATTAAGGATTAATGTGTGGATACCTGAGTCAAGCTTTTGAACGTACTAAGCACATGCCGGGAAAATGGTAACCGGTAAACCTAGTACCTGAGTGAAGCCGGGCGCGGACTTTATCCCTCATGCGACCTGAGACTGGGTCTCCCATGCTAGCTATGGTGGGTACAAGTGCGGTCACTGCACGGCGGCAGCCGGGGTCAGTGGAGCATTGTATGCCAAGGCGGTGAGGCCTGGACGCGAACGGGGAATCGATGGGGACGGTTGTCATGTGTGGGGTCGGAGTACCCTGACATGCCGTGTGTTTAGGTTTACCTTGCAAGGTTAAAAACTCGATTCGAATCGTCTGCTTCTCGCAGCTAATGAGACTGCTTGACCCCTTGTACTGCATCGAGTAAGAAGTGAAATGAGGTTACATGAGATAATTTGTTGATTGAACTAAATGCTTGTCACCATGTATGCTTAGAAGGAGCAAATCTAGCTAAGTTAATGATGATAGAAATTGAAAAGCTAAAAATTGATTTTAGAAACAGCTAGTGCTTTTGGCAAACCAAACCCCTCAGCCAAACAGCTGCATAGTCTAGAGGTAGAGGAGTAGACTCCTCACACCGGTTAAGTCTAGCTGAGTATTAGTATACTCAGCCTTTGCTTGTGGCACAATTTTTGCAGGTACCATTTAGGAAATGGTTGATGGTGTGACTTGGCCTACCACCCTGCCACCTGGTTGGACGGTCGAGTGGGATGTTGCTCCGGCAGGAGAGGAGCACGAGGAGTAGTGGGCTAGGCCTTGCCCAATTCCTCGATACCGACGGCATCGATTATCCGCTGCACTTTATTTTGTGAACTCTTATTTGCTACTCGAAATCTCCGATTTATGTAATAACCCAGTACTTAATTTGAGGATTCCTGTTTTATTGTATTTCATCTGTGACTCACCTTCGAGTGAGATTGTGGAATTTGATCCTGGTTAAATGGCTCTATCAGACTAAGATCTGAGGGACTGACGGGTTATTCCGATTTAAGTGTGTTACGGCCCCTGAGGCGTGACTTAGGCACTTAAGCTGGAATAATTCGGGTGGTTCTGCCACACTTCCGCCCCATCTGCCTCCAAAACTGCAACATAAAACTCCTCTCCGAAGTTCTTACGAACCGCCTCAAGCATGTCATAGGCTCACTCATCAACTTAACCAAACTAGGTTCCTTAAGGGGAGATCCATCTCAGAAAACTCCAACAAGAGTGTTGTCATTCCCATGCATACGAGCGATGATCGCATCCAACAAATCACCTCCTCTATTGGCTATCAGCTAGGAGATTCCCCTTAAACCTACCTCGGCCTTCACCTTTTCCATATCAAACTCTGCCTCCACCTATTCTCCCCCACCATAGCCAAAACTGATAAATACCTCGCATGGTGGCAAGTGTCTCTCCTAAACCCCATGGGACACCTAATCCTCATCAACTCCATCTTGAACAGTCACTTGAACTACATTATGAGTGTTGTTTAGCTCCCAAAAGGAGCTATCAAAAAGCTTGATCAACATCGCTGCAGCTTCCTTTGGTCGGGCAAGGAAGTTGCCCATAGGTCTCGTGTCTTGTCCCCTAGGAAATGGTGCTTGGAAGCAAGCCTGCCGGTGGCCTAGGCATTAGAGATCTCAAACTGTTCAACGCATGCCTCCACCTTAAACTTATCCATCGCGTCCAAACATTGTCATGTTCTTCCTGGTCAGTTTGGGTCTGTCACCACGCTTGTTTGGTGAGCCTCACATGTGACCTCCTAGGTGAACACTGGTCTTCCTTGCGCTCTCTGTTCCCCTTTATCGTGCTATCACCACCTGCGACATCTGCGTTGGTAAGAGCACATCATTCTGGCATGATGTTTGGTGCTCGGATGACGACCTTGCCACCAGGTTCCCCGCTCTCAAGTCAAGACCAAAAATACTGATCAGATTGTTTGGGGGTTCCTCTCCCACCCGCTCCTATGGCCTTTGTCTCCCACCTCTCAGATCAGGCTAAAGTTGAGCTTGAAAACCACAACACCCTCCTTTAGAATGTTAGGCTTTCAGACACACCCAACATTAGACAGTGCGCTCTTGCTAAGTCAGACGGCTCTCTCCACTCAGGGCTCCTCTATAGAGTTCTGAGGACCCATGGGAAACCTACCTCCCCCTATCTACATTCATGTGGGAAAACAGCGTGCCCCAAGAGTCTGTTTCTTTACTTGGCTTGCTTCAAAAGACAAACTCCAAACCCGTGTGAATTTGCAGAAGAGAAGACTCCTAGATAATGAAACCTGTGAAGTCTGTCCTATAGCGCTTGAAACTACTTCATATTCTCTTCCACTGTGTCTTTGCCAGAGCTTTCTAGATATCTGTTGGCATTGTCGTCCCCTCTGATATGCACCGCTCTCATCTTCATGAGCTTGCATGTCCTCGGTTCTTCAAGATTGGGGCTTCAACGACTTCATTCTGCTTTGCTGCTAGCATCTGTGGAAACGCCAGAATGCCAAAGTCTTAAAGGATGAACTCAACTCCTTGCGCCAGGTAATATGCAGGTGCAAGTCGGACACTCGTCTGCGGGCGCAACGCCTTCGCCCCCACAAATGCTAACAAATAGAGGTGTGGTGCAATATCTTTGGTGTATAATCTCTGTGTAATCTTTGATCAAAATGTATCCCCTTCTCCCTCCCTTGCTTTGCTGGTAATAAATGAGCCTTGTAATTGTGATTCCCTCTTCCTACGTAGATAGAAAAAAAGATAGACTAGAAACAAGATCATGTATATCCATATCTATTGTATTGGTTAGATCACCGTGATTGATCCTATCCAATTTGTATGCCATGTTCAGTGTGTTTTGGTATAAACATGTAGATGATGCAACCTCAATAAGCACGTTTAACTCATTCATAGGGCTCAATCTCCCATGGCTAGCCAGCATCGAGTGCTCGTGGCTAGATGTTGTTGCCCTAAAGCCTAGGCAGGGGAAGGGAAGGGTTTAGAACCTCAAGAGTTGTTGGTCGACGATGGCACACAAGCTCTGGGTGAGTATTTGGGCTCCGCTCCAATCGTTCAAGCAAAAATCTTCGCCGTGGTTGATTCATGTGAGTCCAGAAGCTCGATATGAGGCATGATACGCTAAATTCATGGCAACATATACTTCAATTTGTGTGCAACTATGACAATCAATTAACACTAGTACAGAGAAGTTCTATAGTGGCGGTTGTAAACCTATTTATAGTGGCGTTTTTCGTAACCGCCAGTGCTAGGGGTCAGTAGAAATCATCATTTTTACAGGCGGGTAACTGAGGACCGCCAGTGAAAATCGATTTTCACTGGCGGTCGGCGTAATAAAACCGCCAGTGAAAATCGATTTTCACTGGCGGTCGACGTAATAAAACCGCCAGTGCAAATCGTTTCCAGGAAACATAAAACATATTTTAAAAATAGTTAAAAAATTTAATTTTATTAGGGGGGCCTTACCCACCGGCCCACCCCACCCGCATTTTTCGCGCAAAATTCGCGCGCTACGCGGTTGTTAGTATTCGAACCGTCGACCTCACCCTCGCGCGTACCCTCCCCTACCACTCCGTCTATGACATGTCTTGTGTCTAGTTTGTAGTTGTTTTCTCCACATATTACAACCATTTGAGTGTAAATTGCTTATTTGAGACACTAAACGAATTCAAATAAAAAAGTTGTCAACTACAAAGATAAATAACTTTTGAAGTTCTACAACTTTTATTTTGACACTTTTTTCATCCGAGGTAGTTTGCAAAATTTGAATTTTAAATTTGACATACTTAGATTCAATTTTTGAGAACCGAAATGAGTTCAAATAAAAAAGTTGTCAACTACAAAGTTTCATAACTTTTAGAGATCTACAACTTTTATTTTGGTGGTTTTTTCATACGAGGCCGTTTGAAAAACTCGAAAAATTAAGGATAAAAATGATTTCTAGTGGCGGTTCCTTAAGAAAACCGCCACTAGAAATCGTATTTCTAGTGGCGGTTCCTTAAGAAAACCGCCAGTAGAAATCCATGATTTGTACTGACGGTTTTCTTAAGAAAACCGCCACTAGAAATCGTATTTCTACTGGCGGTTCCTTAAGAAAACCGCCAGTACAAATCATGGATTTCTACTGGCGGTTTTCTTAAGGAACCGCCACTAGAAATACGATTTCTAGTGGCGGTTTTCTTAAGGAACCGCCACTAGAAATAACACAGTCGGTGGATAACCGAATCCGCCTGTAAAAATATATCGTCCCCGCAGGCTTTGAGCCTTTTTCTACTAGTGTAACTTCTATGTCAAATAATGGTATCAGGTGGATGGGAAAAGTATGTCTGCCAAGAATAACCGCATCGTCGATAGGGGAGATACATACATTCAGGAGAGGGAGGATGTGTGTTTTTGCCTACTTAAAAAACTAAGCATTGAGTGATGGAATAAAAAATATGTTGGAAGTTGGAACCCTCCCAAACTGTGTAACACAACTGAATACTCCTTGGATTTACAATGATAACTTTGTGGTTGAATTATATATAATAATAAAAAGGTTCCCAAACTACATCCGTAATGAAAAGAAGACAACATATTTAATATATCTCTCAAGAAGAATGAATGAGCAATGGAATGTTGTGGATCAGTGGAATGCTTCCGAACAGTGGAAGTAACAAATGATGTTTAGTAGTCGAAGTTCTGGTAGGTGTTGAAAGTTTGGCCGAACTGCCACCACGCCGGCACGACATCCTGGAAGACGATGTTCTGTCCGCCGGTGGAGACGAGCGCAAAGCTAAGGCCCTGGCCAACGAGCCCGCCGGCGAGGCAGTGCCAGTTGGCACCCCAGTTTCTATACATAGGGATCCAGTCCGTGTTGGTGCCCTTCACGGCCATGCTCTGGATGGAGCCGCTGCCGGCGACGTTGGTGATGAGCACCATGTAGAAGTGGTCGAAACCGGCGATGGTGAAGCGCACGCCGCCACTCCGCCAGCATTTGACCCGCTGGTAGAGGACGGGGATGATGCCGGCGCTGTAGATGCCGATGGTCTCCCAGGCAGGCTGGGACATGTCGAAGTGGGGGCGGGGCGGGCCGCACCACCCGCCGTTGGGGAGCTCCCAGTTGGGCGGGCAGAAGTTGGTGGCGGAGACGACGGCGAAGTTGCTGGTGCCGGGCTTGCACCACCCGGTCTTGCTGCTGTCACACCTGATGACGTAGCACTGCCCACACGAAGCGCCGTCGTTGAAGAGCGCCGTGCTCAGCGCCGCGTTGTTCACGCCGTAACCCTGCTCGTACAAGTCACCGTACCCGCACGCGCCACCTGCATGCAGCCATGTTGTAATAATACGCACGTGAAAATAAATTAAAGCAACCCTGAACAAACTGATGACGACATCTATATACCCATTGTGTCGGAGCCGTCAGCGCCGCCGTAGAACGTGGCGGTGGCCGGAAGCCAGTCGTCCGATCTCGCCGGCGAGACGAAGAGTGCCAGGGCGACGGCGAGCAGCTGGTGGAGGAAGCGTTTCCCCATGTTGCTCGGAAACGGCCGGCCGGCGATCGATGCTGCTACTAGAGTGTGTACTTACAGCAGACAATGCAAGTTTGGAGCTTGGAGAGGTGATGAATGTCTGCAGCAACCGTGGTGCTTATATAGCCAGCTAACTAGGGTTAGGGTTAGGGTCGTGAGCTCGGAGCTGGAGGAGACGTACGTATACAGGCCGGCAAAGAATCTAATAATCGTTAGATTAATGCAGTGCATGCATGGTTGAAACGGACAATCATTGTTCCAACAGCGACGATCCCATGCACATGGCTGCAACAACCAGAGCGAGATTGACTTGTGCATTGTTTAATGATCGATTTGCATGCATGACTGCGATGAAGGTCTTCGTATTGCACCAATGTTTCTTTTTTTCCATCAAAATAAAACGAGGCGAGTATTTAAATTAGAAAACAATTAGCAGTCTATATGCATCATGTAGTCTCATGTCCCGTGGCGCTATTCCCATGTCCCCACCCGTAGCGTTCTGCCAATGCCGATTCCCATGTCCCCACCCTCGTCGTTTCCCATTCCCTCACATTCTCATCCACACCCTCGTCGTTTCCCACACATGTGCGCCGCGCACCTGAGCAAGTTGTACCAAAAAATCTAGCTGTGTAGGAATAAAAGCTCGCGCCCAGCCAAGCCTACACAGGTTGCCGCCCAACCAAGACCACAATGTTGTATCCGCACTGGCACTTATAAACAGGTGTGTGCACAGTTTAGTACCTGATGTGGTACTAAGTTTGGCTTGCAAATACGGAATACACACTTCCTGGGAGGCCCATTTGCTTGTTGTGGCCCAAACCAAAGCTCACTGTCGAAGCACGGTTAGCGCCTCAGCTGCCCCCCGCGCGTCGTCGCTCCTGTCGCCACAGCACGACCTCCGCGTTCTCCACCCCTCCCCCACCCTCGCGCGTCGTCTCCTCGCTACCGCGTTCTCCACCCCTCCCCCACTCTCCCGCATGAAGCCGCCTCTCACCTCCCGCATGAAACCGCAAGCCGCAAGGAGAGGGATCATGCCCCCGCACTCTCTCTCTCGACCGTCGGCGCAAAGAGGCCGCATGGGGACCCATCCTCCTCCATCAAGTGCCTGGGGCGCGGTGGTGTGGTTGCCGCGGCCACCTGAGGAGGTGCCCACCACCGGCGAGCATTTCATGTCCTGTGCGCCACCTCTGGCTGAGTATTTGTTGTGAATCCTAGAATGTTCCCTTGAGCGAGTCTCTACTTTTTAAAACTTCTGTTCAATAACCATAGTCTCAGTTTTCTAGTCTGCTACAAAGATACCATAGTCTCTTTGTCGAGTGTCAGCGCTGGGCGCTCGGCAAACGTTAACGGCCGTCAGCTATAGAAAGGCCGTTGACGGTTCTTTGCTGAGCGCCGCCTTCGCCGAGAGTTTGACACTCGGCAAAGAGGTCTTTGCCGAGTGTATTTCTGTGTCAAGAGTCCTGCTCTCGTAAACGCGTTCGTTACCGAGAGCTGGACTTTGCCGAGTACAGCACTCGGCAAAGTAGTATTCTTTGCCGAGTGTCCGACAAAAATCACTCGGCAAAGCACCGAGCACTCAGCAAAGCCACGGATTCCGGTAGTGAGATCAATGAAACAAGAATCTCGAATACTCCAGTTTCCATGTTCGAAGGAAGACCCTACGGAGAAGTTACACACTTAGGGCGTGTTTGGTTGGATGTACAAAGAGGGATGGAAGGGAACAGTCACAGTTTTTATAGTGTTTGGATGAGAGTCACGTGGGGGCGAGGTAAACACCAGAGTAATTTTTGGTGGCGGGGTGATCCCAAAAAATCGAGGGGACAGTGTCGCCCCTGCCCCATCCTACTTTGACCTCAAACCAAACACATCATTAGGCTGTCTGCACCGGCGGACTCGATGTCATACGTAGGGATGGCAACGGGGAAATCTCTGTCAGGTTTTGGCTCCCCGTACCCGTCCCTGCGACAATAAAAAAATCCCCGCGGGGATCCCCACGAACTCTTGCGGGGGGCATTTTTTCCCATCCCCGTTCCCCGCGAGGATAAATCCCCATCGGGGATCCCCGTCTCCGCTTCAATTATAATTATGACATACTTTGTTTGTTATTAATACAAAACATTGTCACTTATATACATTGTCAGATGTTAGAACTCATTATGTGTACATCAAAATAAACATATTTGTACAACGAGTTATCTCTTAACAATGTAATTATTTATTTTTATCATTATATATAAATAAAAACATCACCATATATATGTTTAACGGGTCCCTGCGGGGAGTGGGGATGGGGATTCCCGTCCCCGTTTACCTATCGGGAGAGGATTTTCCCCGTTTACATCCCTGCGGGAGGAGAATCTTCCTTATCCCCATTCCCTAATGAAGGAATTCCCCACGGGGAATCAGGGATCGGGGCCATTGCTATCTCTAGTCTTATGCCACCCGTGGCGTTACTCTAACCTAGAATTCTGGTGCAGCCGCATGCTCTACGTTGAGCGCTATTTTACCGTAGGTAGGCCCGAATGGCAGATGTAGCGTTTGTACGAAAGAACGCTATCTATCGCTTGGCCCACGACGATGAAGAGATATAGTGTAAAAGAAATGATAAGCTATATGGTTATTGGTATAGAGTTGTGATATAAAATAAATATGACCGCAGATGATCATTGTGGTATAAGGTAAAGAATTTTGTTGACAAAGACTGAATATTTATTTTGAAGTAGAAATTTAGAATAGTATAAGTGAGGATAGCCTTACACCAGACCTCATTCAGGAAGAATCGATCCATAAAACTTAATTCCTTGCCTAGCTGCCTATTTTCGGACAACCCAAATTTTCAATTGGGCCTGTATTTTACTATTGCTTCTTTGTTATTCTTTCAGTATTTTACTTGTTCTCTCAGACAATTATATGTATAGCAAGAGACAAAGTGCCGGCCGGTAGCAACTGCTGGGCGAATTATCCTCTAAGCCTCTCACTACTGCTGAAATAATTAACGACATTGATAATTTTTTCCCTGGGCCAAATTAGACATCTCAATGGTCACCCTATTACATATGAGGA
The DNA here is from genome assembly GCA_029449295.1 of Zea luxurians. NCBI lineage: Eukaryota > Viridiplantae > Streptophyta > Magnoliopsida > Poales > Poaceae > Zea > Zea luxurians. The sequence goes on along the minus strand of JAOPSE010000103.1, from coordinate 8,880,555 downwards.
GGACGAGGTCAACCAACGATCGGCTAAGGGGAAAAAAATCATATATCGTTATCACATGGCATTGGCTAGGGCTGTACGAAATGCTCGTGGCTCGCTGGCTCGCTCGGTTCATGGTCAGCTCGGCTCGGCTCGGATCGGCTCGTTTGAATTTTTTCACGAGCTGAGCTGACATCCTAGCTCGGTTCGTTAACGAGCCAGCTCGGTTCATTAACGAGCCAGCTCACGAGCTAAACGAGCTACCATATTCCAGCAAAACGAAACTATATGCATATCGTTTACAGAATAATTGATGAACATGTTATATATATGTGAGGTGTCTATGGCCTACGAATTAAACTAATGATTATTGAACTATGTCTATGTGTTAATTTGGTCTATGCAAATATAATTATGGATTAAACTGATGAACATGTATGTGAATTGTGAATTATAGTGAGTGATGAATTATGCTAATTTGGTGTTACATTGAAGTGGTTTGTGAAACTATGAGTATAATTACTATTTTCTATTATTAAATTAGTTTAAAATTAACTAAAAATAATTATTTATGTATATATTATTTTTTTTCTGCTCTAGCTCGCGAGCTAAACGAGCCAGCTCGAGCTCGTAAACGAGCCGAGCCGAGCTGACTCTGTGGCTCGTTACCTTAACGAGCCCAGCCGAGCTGGCTCGTTAGCTTAACGAGCCAGCTCGAACTCGGACGAGCTGAGCCGAGCTGGCTCGTTATCCACCCCTAGCATTGGCTGCACCATTTTCTTGAAGATGTGTGTGCACATTGTATTTTGAATTGTAGTGAGTTTTGCCCAGGTTAAAAAACATAAACATGATTATCTTGTGAAGAGAGCGAGAGACCAAATTACCATGTGATGCTTTACTTTGTTCACACACACTCAAAAAACGACTTAATTTGTCCGTGTTCTTGATGAATAATGCAAATTAGTGATATTCAAACGGGCTGCCCGGTCCGGCCGACATATGAGCCCGGTGAACCCGGTCCGCTAGGCACAGTTAAAAAACCAAGTCAAGCCTGACAGGCCCATAGGCTTGTTTTCATGAACGAGCCCGACACGCTACGGGCTTAAACGGGCCGAGCCGGCTCATAAACACGAAAAAAGCGGGCCTAAAAGTGGGCTTAATAGGCCAAAAACACGGTTTAGTAAAAAAAATTGGCCAAGCACTAAATTGGTCGTGCCGGACTAGCACGTCGTGCTTGTTTCTCTGTCTGGGCCCGACTCGCTTATTCGTGTCGGGACGGTCTAGGCCTATTTTAAACGGGCCGGGCTGGGCTCGTACGGGGCCAAAAAACGTGCTTTTCGGGTCGGGCTTGGTGGACATCTATAATGCAAATCTTTGCAAAGGAGGGAAACATATATGCATGCTTCCTTTGGTGATCCTATAAAACCCCTTTCGTTTATCCTGGATTATTCCATGTCTGCGCATCCACCGGTTCAATAATTATATTAGCTCATCATGCAGTACGTAGTGGTGGTACGGAGCTCATCTCACCCCTATCGGTTACAAGCACAACCGAAGAGCAGCTTGGTTAGTTTAGTCGCATGCATTAATTATATAGTCATGCAACGTCCTAAGGTCTGAACAGTGAACACCTCGCTGGTTAGCTTAATCTCAATCATGGAAATGGCTTAAGCTAGATCTGAACTCCTCACGGTATTCCGAGTCACCCGTACCTAACAGTAGTAGGTCAGCATGTTTATTTAGAAGAGATCAAGAGAAATAAAGAACGATATATAAGCCAGTATTTTGGGTTAGAACATTTTGCTTAAGCTGAAATATTTTGAGCTAGAACATTTTCTCTTGGATTTGGAATATTTGTTAGTATTAAGCTAGAATATTTGTCACATTAAGTTGGAGTATGTATGTATTAGAGCAGTGTCTGGGCGAATCCTTAATATTCTCTAAGCTTCTGACGACCACCAGCCGGTAAAATGAACATTGATTATTTTTCTGGATCAATTAAACATTTCAATTGCAAGATCATGACATGATGTCAACCGACTAGAAGTTTAGAACCATGCATATAACATTGTCAGCAGGCGGCTGCACTTCCTCTTTTTTTTTCCTTTTCCTTTGAGCGGCGAGCAAGGATACAATTGTAATTGATTTTGACATGATGATCTGTTGACAGGATGTGTATTGTTTGATAATTGAAATGTTTAATCGGTCCCCAAAAAATAAACAATGTTCATATCACCCGCGCGTGGTCAGAAGCTTAGAGCACACCGTACCTTAGCTGCCTCTCTGCAAGGATTCTCTCAGCCACCACAGTTTGCTACCGGCACTTAGCTCTTGTCTCTCATTTTATTGCTATATATATTGTCTAGTGTGAAGTTTAGGGTTTGTCGGTTGCATAACGGATGATCTGGTGTGAAGAAGTTTGTTGCATCTTCCTTTCTCTCTCTAGAATGTGTGTTGTTTAATTCCCGAACAAATTAAACATTGGGGAAGGAACAAAGGATATCTCATATGGTGCTACTTTTCAACGAATCAATGCAGGCTGCGCTGTTAGTTCGTCTGAAAATAATTGCTTAGTTCTCAGTTCACCAGCCGTTAGAGAGAAGCTACCGTACCTGCCTCTGCAATATAGTAACGATTCCAAATAAAGGCGTTAAGCGTTTAAACTATAGGCGCTTAATGAGCAGTTGGTACGGTCGACACTTATCTCTCTCTCTCTCTCTCTCTCTGATCGAAACAATAATGTCATTGAGCATATGATAAACAACTTTGGTACCGTTTGGTTCACATATTTGTAACGTAATGGGTAAGTGATAACGTTAAATCATGTTTGTTTTAGTCCAACTGTAATCAGATACCATACTAAAAATTGATACCGGACTATTCAAACTTGTTACCGCCAGTAATCGAATGTAAACCATTACCATTACCCTTTACGTTACATTTCCTGAACCAAACAGCACCTTTATGTTTTAACTACTTTTAAAGTTAGTGTTTAATCTCAAACTTCTTTTGGGCATTCATAAGGCTATATCTAGTACTAGTTTTCAAAAGTAGTGTGCATTACCACCCATCACTAGACTAGCTTACCTAGTTCAAGCTACCAATTCATACTCCTATGTATAGTATGGCTAAAAAATATAGGTCCTATGTTTGATCTATATGTCTATCAACTCTATTAACATTTAGCACTAGTCGATCCTTAACCTTCTCGCTCATTCTTGGAAAGCCCACCATTAAACATGAGCAAGGGGCACAAACCATATATGCATATTGGGTAGACATATTCACTCAGACACGGAAACACTTCATTCAGACACAACAAGAAATAATGTAAACTTGGTTGACTATTGAAAGTCGCCTAGAGGGGGGGTGAATAGGGCGAAACTGAAATTCTCAAAAATAATCACAACTATAAGCCGGGTTAGCGTTAGAAATATAATCGAGTCCGCGAGAGAGGGCACAAAACAAATCGCAAGCGAATAAGGAGTGTGACACGTGGATTTGTTTTACCGAGGTTCGGTTCTCGCAAACCTACTCCCCGTTGAGGTGGTCACAAAGACCGAATCTCTTTCAACCCTTTCCCTCTCTCAAACGGTCCCTCGGACCGAGTGAGCTTTCTCTTCTCAAATGCTTGGAACACAAAGTTCCCACAAGGACTACCACAAGATTGGTGTCTCTTGCCTCAATTACAAGTGAGTTTGATCGCAATGAAGAATCAAAGAAGGAAGAAAGCAATCCAAGCGCAAGAGCTCGAAAGAACACAAGCAAATCTCTCTCTCTAATCACTAGGGCGTTGTGTAGAGTTTGGAGAGGATTTGATCACTTTAGTGTGTCTAGAATTGAATGCTAGAGCTCTTGTAAGTAGTTGAAGTGGGAAAACTTGGATGACTTGAATGTGGGGTGGTTGGGGGTATTTATAGCCCCAACCACCAAACTAGCCGTTTGGTGGGGCTGTATGTCGCATGGTGCACCGGACATGTCCGGTGCGCCAGCCACGTCACCAAAGCCGTTGGGTTCTGGCCATTGGAGCTCTGACTTCTGGGCCCGCCTGGATGTCCGGTGGCGCACCGGACATGTACTGTAGAGTGTCCGGTGCGCCAGCATGGGCGTGCCTGACATCTGCGCGCGCTGGCGCGCATTTATTGCGCTGCAGGTAGCCGTTGGCGTCGGAAGTAGCCGTTGCCCCGCAGTTACACCGGACAGTCCGGTGTACACCGGACATGTCCGGTGAATTATAGCGGAGCAGCCGTTGCAGTTTCCCGAAGCTGGCGAGTTCCTGAGGCCGCTCTTTCTTGGAGCACCGGACAGTCCGGTGAATTATAGTGGAGATGCCTTTGGATTTTCCCGAAGACGACGAGTTTGCGCTGGAGTCCTCTGGTGCACCGGACATGTCCGGTGGCACACCGGACAGTCCGGTGCGCCAGACCAGAGGTGCCTTCGGTTGTCCCTTTGCTCTTTTGTTGAACCCAATACTTGGTCTTTTTATTGGCTAAGTGTGAACCTTTGGCACCTGTATAACTTATACACTAGAGCAAACTAGTTAGTCCAATTATTTGTGTTGGGCAATTCAACCACCAAAATTAATTAGGGACTAGGTGTAAGCCTAATTCCCTTTCAATCTCCCCCTTTTTGGTGATTGATGCCAACACAAACCAAAGCAAATATAAAAGTGCATAATTGAACTATTTTGCATAAATGTAAGTGCAAAGGTTGCTTGGAATTGAGCCAATAAAAATTACTTACTAGATATGCATGGATTGTTTCTTTATTTTTAACATTTTGGACCACGCTTGCACCACATGTTTTGTTTTTGCAAATTCTTTATTTTTTGTAAATCCTTTTCAAAGTCCTTTTGCAAAATAGTCAAAGGTAAATGAATAAGATTTTGAGAAGCATTTGTAAGATTTGAAAATTTTTCCCTTTGTTTCAAATGTTTTTCCTTTGACTAAGACAAAACTCCCCCTTAATAAATTCTCCTCTTAGCGTTCAAGAGGGTTTTAAGACATCAAATTTTGAAAATACTACTTGCTCCCCCTTTAGAACATAAAGAGATACTAATTTGAAATTTATCAATTTGAAAATCATTTTAAAATTAGGGTGGTGGTGCGGTCCTTTTGCTTTGGGCTCATACTTTAATTTGAAATTTATCAATTTGAAAATCATTTTAAAATTAGGGTGGTGGTGCGGTCCTTTTGCTTTGGGCTCATACTTTTCTCCCCCTTTGGCATGAATCACCAAAAATGGATACTTTGAGTGAGATATAAGCCCTTAGCCTAACTACATTCTCCCCTTTGGCAAATAAAACATATGAGTGAAGATTATACCAAAGATGGAGAGCGATACAGAGCGACGGCGAAGGATGAGTAGTAGAGTGGAGTGGAAGCCTTTGTCTTCGCCGAAGACTCCAATTCCCTTTCAATATACCTATGACTTGGTTTGAAATACACTTGAAAACACATTAGTCATAGCATATGGAAGAGACATGATCAAAGGTATACTTATGAGCTATGTGTGCAAATTAGCAAAAGAAATTCCTAGAATCAAGAATATTGAGCTCATGCCTAAGTTTGGTAAAAGTTTGTTCATCAAGTGGCTTGGTAAAGATATCGGCTAATTGATCTTTAGTATTAATGTATGCAATCTCGATATCCCCTTTTTGTTGGTGATCCCTAAGAAAATGATACCGAATGGCTATGTGTTTAGTGCGGCTATGCTCAACGGGATTATCCGCCATGCGGATTGCACTCTCATTATCACATAGAAGAGGAACTTTGGTTAATTTGTAACCATAGTCCCGCAGGGTTTGCCTCATCCAAAGCAATTGCGCGCAACAATGGCCTGCGGCAATATACTCGGCTTCGGCGGTAGAAAGAGCGACCGAATTTTGCTTCTTTGAAGCCCAAGACACCAAGGATCTTCCCAAGAACTGGCAAGTCCCCGATGTGCTCTTCCTATTGATTTTGCACCCCGCCCAATCGGCATCCGAATAACCAATCAAATCAAATGTGGATCCCCGAGGGTACCAAAGCCCAAACTTAGGAGTATAAGCCAAATATCTCAAGATTCGTTTTACGGCCGTAAGGTATGATTCCTTAGGGTCGGCTTGGAATCTTGCACACATGCATACAGAAAGCATAATGTCTGGTCGAGATGCGCATAAATAAAGCAATGAACCAATCATCGACCGGTATACCTTTTGATCCACGGACTTACCTCCCGTGTCGAGGTCGAGATGCCCATTGGTTCCCATGGGTGTCTTGATGGGCTTGGCATCCTTCATTCCAAACTTGGTTAGAATGTCTTGTGTATACTTTGTTTGGCTAATGAAGGTGCCCTCTTGGAGTTGCTTGACTTGGAATCCTAGAAAATACTTCAACTCCCCCATCATAGACATCTCGAATTTCTGTGTCATGATCCTACTAAATTCTTCACATGTAGATTCGTTAGTAGACCCAAATATAATATCATCAACATAAATTTGGCATACAAACAAATCATTGACAAGAGTTTTAGTGAATAAAGTAGGATCAGCCTTGCCGACTTTGAAGCCATTAGCAATAAGGAAATCTCTAAGGCATTCATACCATGCTCTTGGGGCTTGCTTGAGCCCATAAAGCGCCTTAGAGAGCCTATAGACATGGTTAGGGTACTCACTATCTTCAAAGCCGGGAGGTTGCTCAACGTAGACCTCCTCCTTGATTGGTCCATTGAGGAAGGCACTCTTCACGTCCATTTGGTAAAGCTTGAAGCCATGGTAAGTAGCATAGGCTAATAATATACGAATTGACTCAAGCCTAGCTACGGGTGCATAGGTTTCACCGAAATCCAAACCTTCGACTTGTGAATACCCCTTGGCCACGAGTTGAGCTTTGTTCCTTGTCACCACACCATGCTCATCTTGCTTGTTGCGGAAGACCCACTTGGTTCCTACAACATTTTGATTAGGACGTGGAACTAAATGCCATACCTCGTTCCTCGTGAAGTTGTTGAGCTCCTCTTGCATCGCTATCACCCAATCCGAATCTTGGAGTGCTTCCTCTACCCTGTGTGGCTCAATAGAGGAAACAAAAGAGTAATGCTCACAAAAATGTGCAACACGAGATCTAGTGGTTACCCCCTTATGAATATCGCCGAGGATGGTGTCGACGGGGTGATCTCGTTGGATTGCTTGGTGGACTCTTGGGTGTGGCGGCTTTGGCTCTTCATCCTCCTTGTCTTCATCATTTGCATCTCCCCCTTGATCATTGCCGTCATCTTGAGGTGGCTCATCTCTTTGATCTTGTCCTTCATCAACTTGAGCTTCGTCCTCATTTTGAGTTGGTGGAGATGCTTGTGTGGAGGAAGATGGTTGATCTTGAGCATATGGAGGCTCTTCGGATTCCTTAGGACACACATCCCCAATGGACATGTTCCTTAGCGCGATGCACGGAGCCTGTTCTTCACCTATCTCATCAAGATCAACTTGCTCTACTTGAGAGCCGTTAGTTTCATCAAACACAACGTCTCAAGAAACTTCAACTAGTCCTGAGGACTTGTTAAAGACTCTATATGCCCTTGTGTTTGAGTCATATCCTAGTAAAAAACCTTCTACAGTTTTAGGAGCAAATTTAGATTTTCTACCTCTTTTAACAAGAATAAAGCATTTGCTACCAAAAACTCTAAAATATGAAATATTGGGCTTTTTATCGGTTAGGAGTTCATAGGATGTCTTCTTGAGGATTCGGTGTAGATATAACCGGTTGATGGCGTAGCAGGCGGTGTTGACTGCCTCGGCACAAAACCGATCCAGTGTCTTGTACTCATCAAGCATGGTTCTTGCCATATCCAATAGAGTTCGATTCTTCCTCTCCACTACACCATTTTGTTGTGGGGTGTAGGGAGAAGAAAACTCATGCTTGATGCCCTCCTCCTCAAGGAAGCTTTCAATTTGAGAGTTCTTGAACTCCGTCCCGTTGTCGCTTCTAATTTTCTTGATCCTTAAGCCGAACTCATTTTGAGCCCATCTCAAGAATCCCTTTAAGGTCTCTTGGGTATGGGATTTTTCCTGCAAAAAGAACACCCAAGTGAAGCGAGAATAATCATCCACAATAACTAGACAGTACTTACTCCCACCGATGCTTATGTAAGCGATCGGGCCGAATAAATCCATGTGTAGGAGCTCCAGTGGCCTGTCACTTGTCATGATGTTCTTGTGTGGAAGATGAGTGCCAACTTGCTTCCCGGCTTGGCATGCGCTACAAATCCTGTCTTTCTCAAAATGAACATTTGTTAGTCCTAAAATGTGCTCTCCCTTTAGAAGCTTATGAAGATTCTTCATTCCAACATGTGCTAGTCGGCGGTGCCAGAGCCAACCCATGTTAGTCTTAGCAATTAAGCAAGTGTCGAGTTCAGCTCTATCAAAATCTACCAAGTATAGCTGACCCTCTAACACTCCCTTAAATGCTATTGAATCATCACTTCTTCTAAAGACAGTGACACCTACATCAGTAAATAGACAGTTGTAGCCCATTTGACATAATTGAGATACGGAAAGCAAATTGTAATCTAAAGAATCTACAAGAAAAACATTGGAAATGGAATGGTCAGGAGATATAGCTATTTTACCCAAACCTTTGACCAAACCTTGGTTTCCATCCCCGAATGTGATAGCTCGTTGGGGATCTTGGTTTTTCTCGTAGGAGGAGAACATTTTCTTCTCCCCCATCATGTGGTTTGTGCACCCGCTATCGATGATCCAACTTGAGCCCCCGGATGCATAAACCTACAAAACAAGTTTAGTTCTTGACTTTAGGTACCCAAACGGTTTTGGGTCCTTTGGCATTAGAAACAAGAACTTTGGGTACCCAAACACAAGTCTTTGAGCCCTTGTGTTTTCCCCCAACAAACTTGGCAACTACCTTGCCGGATTTGTTAGTCAAAACATAAGATGCATCAAAAGTTTTAAATGAAATGCTATGATCATTTGATGCACTAGGAGTTTTCTTTCTAGGCAACTTAGCACGGGTTGGTTGCCTAGAGCTAGATGTCCCACCCTTATACATAAAAGCATGGTTAGGGCCAGAGTGAGACTTCCTAGAATGAATTCTCCTAATTTTGCTCTCGGGATGACCGGCAGGGTACAAAATGTAACCCTCGTTATCCTGAGGCATGGGAGCCTTGCCCTTAACAAAGTTAGACAAATTTTTAGGAGGGGCACTAAGTTTGACATTGTCTCCCCTTTGGAAGCCAATGCCATCCTTGATGCCAGGGCGTCTCCCATTATAGAGCATACTTCTAGCAAATTTAAACTTTTCATTCTCTAAGTTATGCTCGGCAATTTTAGCATCTAATAATGCTATATGATCATTTTGTTGTTTAATTAAAGCCATGTGATCATGAATAGCATCAATATCAATATCTCTACATCTAGCACAAATAGACACATGCTCAATAGTAGATGTAGAGGGTTTGCAAGAATTAAGTTCAACAATCTTAGCACGCAAAATATCATTGTTATCTCTAAGATTGGAAATTGTAACATTGCAAACATCTAATTCTTTAGCCTTAGCAATCAAATTTTCATTTTCTACTCTAAGGCTAGCAAGGGATACGTTCAATTCATCAATCTTAGCAAGCAAATCATCATTATCATTTCTAAGATTTGGAATTGAAACATTTGAATCAACCTTAGCAATTAATTTAGCATTTTCATTTCTAAGGTTGGCAATAGTGTCATGGCAAGTGCTTAGCTCACTAGATAGTTTTTGACATTTTTCTATTTCTAAAGCATAAGCATTTTTAACCTTAACATGTTTCTTGTTTTCCTTAATTAGGAAGTCCTCTTGGGAATCCAAAAGGTCATCCTTTTCATGAATAGCACTAATTAATTCATTTAATTTTTCCTTTTGTTCCATGTTAAGGTTGGCAAAAAGGGTACGCAAGTTATCCTCCTCATCACTAGCATTTTCATCACTAGAAGACTCATATCTAGTGGAGGATTTAGATTTAACCTTCTTCTTTTTGCCGTCCTTTGCCATGAGGCACTTGTGGCCGACGTTGGGGAAGAGGAGTCCCTTGGTGACGGCGATGTTAGCGGCGTCCTCGTCGTCGGAGGAGGAGTCGGTGGAGCTCTCGTCGGAGTCCCACTCGCGGCACACGTGGGCATCGCCGCCCTTCTTCTTGTGGTACCTCTTCTTTTCTCTCCTCTTGCCCTTCTTGTCGTTATCCCTGTCACTATCACTTGATAATGGACATTTAGCAATAAAGTGACCGGGCTTACCACACTTGTAGCAAACCTTCTTGGAACGGGATTTGTAATCCTTCCCCTTCCGTTGCTTGAGGATTTGCCGAAAGCTTTTGATGATTAAAGCCATCTCCTCATTGTCGAGCTTGGAGGCGTCAATTGGTTGTCTACTCGGTGTAGACTCCTCCTTCTTCTCCTCTGTCGCCTTAAATGCCACCGGTTGAGCTTCGGACGTGGAGGGTTCATCAAGCTCGTTGATCTTCTTTGAGCCTTTAATCATACATTCAAAGCTCACAAAATTCCCGATTACTTCCTTGGGAGTCATTAGTGTGTATCTAGGATTACCACGAATTAATTGAACTTGAGTGGGGTTAAGGAAAATGAGAGATCTTAGAATAACCTTAACCACCTCGTGGTCGTCCCATTTCTTGCTCCCGAGGTTGCGCACTTGATTCACCAAGGTTTTGAGCCGGTTGTACATATCTTGTGGCTCCTCTCCTTGGCAAAGACGGAAACGACCGAGCTCCCCCTCGATCGTTTCCCTCTTGGTGATTTTGGTGAGTTCATCACCCTCGTGCGCGGTCTTGAGTAGGTCCCAAATCTCCTTCGCACTCTTCAACCCTTGCACCTTGTTATATTCCTCTCTACTTAGAGAGGCGAGGAGTATGGTTGTGGCTTGGGAGTTGAAGTGCTCGATTTGGGCCACTTCGTCCGTATCATAGTCTTCATCCCCTACGGATGGTACCTGTACACCAAGCTCAACAACATCCCATATACTTTTGTGGAGTGAGGTTAGATGAAATCGCATCATATCACTCCACCTAGCATAATCTTCACCATCAAACGTTGGTGGTTTGCCTAAAGGGACGGAAAGTAAAGGTGTATGTTTAGGAATGCGGGGGTAGCGTAGGGGGATCTTACTATACTTCTTGCGCTCTTGGCGCTTAGAAGTCACGGACGGCGCATCGGAGCCGGAGGTCGACGTTGATGAAGTGTCGGTCTCGTAGTAGACCACCTTCCTCATCCTCTTGTGCTTGTCGCCTTTCCGATGCGACTTGTGGGAGGAAGATTTCTCCTTCTTTTCTTTGTGGTGTGAAGAAGACTTCTTCCCTTTGGAGGAGTCCTTCTTCTTCTCCTTCCTCTTGGTGTGGGACTCTTCCGATGAAGTGCTCCCGTGACTCGTAGTGGGCTTGTCGCCGGTCTCCATCTCCCTCTTGGTGTGATCTCCCGACATCACTTCGAGCGGTTAGGCTCTAATGAAGCACCGGGCTCTGATACCAATTGAAAGTCGCCTAGAGGGGGGGGGTGAATAGGGCGAAACTGAAATTCTCAAAAATAATCACAACTACAAGCCGGGTTAGCGTTAGAAATATAATCGAGTCCGCGAGAGAGGGCGCAAAACAAATCGCAAGCGAATAAGGAGTGTGACACGTGGATTTGTTTTACCGAGGTTCAGTTCTCGCAAACCTACTCCCCGTTGAGGTGGTCACAAAGACCGGGTCTCTTTCAACCCTTTCCCTCTCTCAAACGGTCCCTCGGACCGAGTGAGCTTTCTCTTCTCAAATGCTTGGAACACAAAGTTCCCACAAGGACTACCACAAGATTGGTGTCTCTTGCCTCAATTACAAGTGAGTTTGATCGCAATGAAGAATCAAAGAAGGAAGAAAGCAATCCAAGCGTAAGAGCTCGAAAGAACACAAGCAACTCTCTCTCTCTCTAATCACTAGGGTGTTGTGTGGAGTTTGGAGAGGATTTGATCACTTTGGTGTGTCTAGAATTGAATGCTAGAGCTCTTGTAAGTAGTTGATGTGGGAAAACTTGGATGACTTGAATGTGGGGTGGTTGGGGGTATTTATAGCCCCAACCACCAAACTAGCCGTTTGGTGGGGCTGTATGTCGCATGGTGCACCGGACATGTCCGGTGCGCCAGCCACGTCACCAAAGCCGTTGGGTTCTGGCCGTTGGAGCTCTGACTTCTGGGCCCGCCTGGATGTCCGGTGGCGCACCGGACATGTATTGTAGAGTGTCCGGTGCGCCAGCATGGGCGTGCCTGACCTCTGCGCGCGCTGGCGCGCATTTATTGCGCTGCAGGTAGCCGTTGGCGCCGGAAGTAGCCGTTGCCCCGCAGTTACACGGACATGTCCGGTGAATTATAGCGGAGCAGCCGTTGCAGTTTCCCGAAGCTGGCGAGTTCCTGAGGCCGCTCTTCCTTGGAGCACCGAACACTGTCCGGTGTACACCGGACAGTCCGGTGAATTATAGTGGAGTTGCCTCTGGATTTTCCCGAAGACGACGAGTTTGCGCTGGAGTCCTCTGGTGCACCGGACATGTCCGGTGGCACACCGGACAGTCCGGTGCGCCAGACAAGAGGTGCCTTCGGTTGTCCCTTTGCTCTTTTGTTGAACCCAATACTTGGTCTTTTTATTGGCTAAGTGTGAACCTTTGGCACCTGTATAACTTATACACTAGAGCAAACTAGTTAGTTCAATTATTTGTGTTGGGCAATTCAACCACCAAAATTAATTAGGGACTAGGTGTAAGCCTAATTCCCTTTCAACTATAAAATTCATGCCCTTACATAGTACTTCCTCCATTTTTTGTTTGTCATGGTTTAGTTCAAAAGTAAACTAGCGGACGACAAATATTTGAAAACGGAGGTAATATGAGTTTATTTGTGGGCTATTTTGCAAAACTACCAACATATATATGAGTTTATTTGTGGGCTATTTTGCAAAACTACCAACATATATAGCCCGGGCCCAATGGGCTGGCTCGAAGCATGGAAAAAAGCACGGCCCAGGCACGCACGGTGCGAAATAGCCCAGCACGGCTCGTTATATCGGGCTGGGTTTGGGCCGAGGTCACGGTCCATGAGCGGGCACGAGCACGCTGAGAGCACCTAAAGGGGGGGTGAATAGGTGATCCTGTAAAACTTGAAACTTAAGCCGCAAAAACTTGGTTAAGTCTTAGCACAATAATCGCCAAGTGGCTAGAGAGGAGTCTCAACAAAACATAATAACCACAAGAGATCAATCACAGAGATGGCACGGTGGTTATCCCGTGGTTCGGCCAAGACCAACGCTTGCCTACTCCACGTTGTGGCGTCCCAACAGACGAGGGTTGCAATCAACCCCTCTCAAGCGGTCCAAAGACCCACTTGAATACCACGGTGTTTTGCTTGCTTTTCTTAATCCCGTTTGCGAGGAATCTCCACAACTTGGAGCCTCTCGCCCTTACACTTGAAGTTCACAAAGAAGCACGGAGTAAGGGAGGGATTAGCAACTCACACAAGACACTAAGATCACAGCAAATACACACACACAAGACCCAGACTTAAGCTCAAAAGACTAGCACACTAGAACGGAGCTCAAATCACAAGAATGTCGAACAGGTGCGCAAGAATGGAGTGTGAGTGATCAAGAGTGCTCAAGAAATGCTTGGTATCCTCCTCCATGTGTCTAGGGGTCCCTTTTATAGCCCCAAGGCAGCTAGGAGCTGTTGAGAACAATCCTGGAAGGCAGATCTTTCCTTCTGTCGACTGGCGCACCGGACAGTCCGGTGCACCACCGGACACTATCCGGTGCAGATATCCTTCCTTATTTGGCGAAGCCGACCGTTGGAGTCTGAGAGCCGTTGGCACACCGGACAGTCCGGTGCACCAATGTGACCATTGGCTCAGCCACGCATCACGCACGGAATCCTCGGCCGACTGTTGCCCCGGCTGAACATTGACTCACCGGACAGTCCGGTGCACCACCGGACAGACCGGTGAATTTTAGCCGTACGCCGTTAATCATCTCCCGAGAGCGACGAGTTCGCCTGTGAACGGCTCACCGGACAGTCCGGTGCGCCACCGGACAGACCGGTGAATTATAGCCGTACACCGTCGTCGAAGTCCCGAGAGCAACCTGGTCGCCAGAGCCAGCCTGGCGCACCGGACACTGTCCGGTGCACCACCAGACAGTCCGGTGCACCCAGACTGAGCAGACTTTGGCTGAACAAAGCCATCTCATTTCCAATTCAATCTTTCCTGTTTCCAGCACTTAGACACAATACATTAGTCCATAAAACAATGTACTAACTCTAGAAACATACCTTTTGATATGATTTGCACTTTGTCCACCATTTTGCATAGATTGGCACAAAAGCACTTGTGTTGGCACTCAATCACCAAAATACTTAGAAATGGCCCAAAGGCACATTTCCCTTTCAATCTCCCCCTTTTTGATGATTTATGCCAACACAACATAAAGCAACTAGAACAAGTGCAATATCAATGCAAATGAACACTCAAAATTGTTTTGATTCAATTTTGACATATATGGATCATACTTTGCCACCACTTGGTTTGTTTTTGCAAATCAAACTCGAATTCCTATCTCTAAGTCAAATTCACTTGTAGAGACATAAAAAGAGGTATTCCAACAGAAATTGATCAAGGATTTCAAAAACTCCCCCTTTTTCTCATAATCAACACTTCTTCCCACAAGAGGCCAACTTTTGACAAAAGAGACAATAAAAGAGTTTTGACAAACCAAAATCTCTATTCTACTATTTTCAAAATTTCTCAAGTGGTAGCTGATCCATTTATTGCTTTGGCCTTTATTTTCTCCTCCTTTGGCATCAAGCACCAAAACGGGATCAATCTTGGTCCTTTAACCCCATTGCCTCACCAAAATCTTCAAATAAGAGTATAAAGGCAATAGGAGGACATGAGATGAACTTGGAATAAGTTACCCTCTCATCGGAGTGCAGTGGAAGTCTTTCATGGTCCAAGTCCACCTTTTCCCTTTTCAAACCTCCTTTGAGACTAAAACAAGCAAAGTCAAGCACACGGTTAGTCTCGAAGGGTCAAGTTGTACAAACACTCCCCGGACCTCACAAGTCCTTGTGCAAGTGATGCACATATCTAGGGGGAGTTGTGCTACAACTTGAGCACCACAAGTAAGCAACAAAATGCAGAAGGAACATGATCAAAGGTATAAACACATGTATGCTACAAATCAATCCAAGTTCCGCGAATCTAGGACATTTAGCTCACTACGCAGCCTGCAAAAAGTCTTTTCATCTAAAGGCTTAGTGAAGATATCGGCTAGCTGGTTCTCGGTGCTAACATGAAACACTTCGATATCTCCCTTTTGCTGGTGGTCTCTCAAAAAGTGATGTCGGATGTCAATGTGCTTTGTGCGGCTGTGCTCAACAGGATTTTCCGCTATTCGGATAGCACTCTCATTGTCACATAGGAGTGGGACTTTGCTCAGATTGTAGCCAAAGTCCCGGAGGGTTTGCCTCATCCAAAGTAGTTGCGCGCAACACTGTCCTGCGGCAACATACTCGGCCTCAGCGGTGGATAGGGCAACGAAAGTTTGTTTCTTAGAGTTCCACGACACCAGGGACCTTCCTAAGAATTGGCACGTCCCCGATGTACTCTTCCTATCGACCTTACATCCAGCATAGTCGGAATCTGAATATCCAATCAAGTCAAAGTTAGACCCCTTTGGATACTAGATCCCGAAGCAAGGCGTAGCGACTAAATATCTAAGAATTCGCTTCACAGCCACTAAGTGACACTCCCTTGGATCGGATTGAAATCTAGCACATATGCATACGCTAAGCATAATATCTGGTCTGCTAGCACATAAATAAAGTAAAGACCCTATCATAGACCGGTATGCCTTTTGATCAACGGACTTACCTCCTTTGTTGAGGTCGGTGTGTCCGTCGGTTCCCATCGGCGTCTTTGCGGGCTTGGCGTCCTTCATCCCAAACCGCTTTAGCAAGTCTTGTGTATACTTCGTTTGGGAGATGAAGGTGCCGTCCTTGAGTTGCTTCACTTGGAACCCAAGGAAGTAGTTCAACTCGCCCATCATCGACATCTCGAATTTCTGCGTCATCACCCTGCTAAACTCTTCACAAGACTTTTGGTTAGTAGAACCAAATATTATGTCATCGATATAAATTTGGCACACAAAAAGATCACCATCGTAAGTCTTAGTAAAAAGAGTTGGATCGGCTTTCCCAACCTTGAAAGCATTAGCAATTAAAAAGTCTCTAAGGCATTCATACCATGCTCTTGGGGCTTGCTTAAGTCCATAGAGCGCCTTAGAGAGCTTACACACGTGGTCGGGGTACCGTTCATCCTCGAAGCCAGGGGGTTGCTCCACGTACACCTCCTCCTTGATCGGCCCGTTGAGGAAAGCGCTCTTCACATCCATTTGGTACAACCTGAAAGAATGGTGAGCGGCATATGCTAGCAAAATACGAATTGATTCTAGCCTAGCCACAGGAGCAAACGTCTCCTCAAAGTCCAAACCTGCGACTTGGGCATAACCTTTTGCCACAAGTTGAGCCTTGTTCCTCGTCACCACCCCGTGCTCGTCCTGTTTGTTGCGGAACACCCACTTGGTTCCCACAACATTTTGCTTGGGACGAGGCACCAGTGTCCAAACTTCATTGCGCTTGAAGTTGTTGAGTTCCTCCTGCATGGCCAACACCCAGTCCGGATCTAGCAAGGATTCTTCTACCCTGAAAGGCTCAATAGAAGAGACAAAGGAGTAATGCTCACAAAAATTAACTAATCTTGAACGAGTAGTTACTCCCTTGCTAATATCACCCAAAATTTGGTCGACGGGATGATTCCTTTGAATCATTGCTCGAACTTGGGTTGGAGGTGCCTGAGGTGCTTCTTCATTTTCACTTTGAACATCCTGTGCTCCCCCTTGATCATGCGCCTCCACTTGAGGTACCTGTTCGTCATCTTGGGTTGGGGGATGCACCATAGTTGAGGAAGAAGGTTGATCTTGCTCCTTTTGTTCCAGTGGCCTCACATCTCCAATCGCCATGGTGCGCATTGCGGCCGTTGGAACGTCTTCTTCATCTACATCATCAAGATCAACAACTTGCTCTTTTGGAGAGCCATTAGTCTCATCAAATACAACGTCGCTAGAGACTTCAACTAAACCCGATGATTTGTTGAAGACCCTATACGCCTTTGTATTTGAGTCATAACCTAATAAAAACCCTTCTACAGCTTTGGGAGCAAATTTAGAAGTTCTACCTTTCTTCACAAGAATATAACACTTGCTCCCAGATACCCGAAAGTAAGACACATTGGGTTTGTTACCGGTTAGTAGCTCATACGAAGTCTTCTTGAGGAGGCGGTGAAGGTAGACCCTGTTGATGGTGTGGCAAGCCGTGTTCACAGCTTCCGACCAAAAGCGCTCGGGGGTCTTGAACTCTCCAAGCATAGTCCTCGCCATATCGATGAGCGTCCTGTTCTTCCTCTCTACCACACCATTTTGTTGTGGTGTATAGGGAGCGGAGAACTCGTGCTTGATTCCTTCCTCCTCAAGGAACTCCTCCACTTGAAGGTTCTTGAACTCGAACCCGTTGTCGCTTCTTATCTTCTTCACCTTGAGCTCAAACTCATTTTGAGCTCTCCTGAGGAAGCGCTTGAGGGTCCCTTGGGTTTCAGATTTATCCTGCAAAAAGAATACCCAAGTGAAGCGGGAAAAATCATCAACTATAACAAGACCATACTTACTTCCTCTTATGCTTAGATAGGCGACGGGTCCGAAGAGGTCCATATGAAGCATCTCCAAGGGTCTTGATGTGGTCATCACATTTTTGGTGTGATGAGAGCCTCCCACCTGTTTCCCTGCTTGACAAGCTGCACAAGGTCTATCTTTTTCGAAATGTACATTAGTTAGACCTATCCCATGTTCTCCCTTTAGAAGCTTGTGGAGGTTCTTCATCCCCACATATGCTAAGCGGCGATGCCACAGCCAGCCCATGCAAGTCTTAGCAATTAAGCATGCATCTAGACCGGCCTCTTCTTTTGCAAAATCAACCAAATAAAGTTTGTCGTCTAGTACACCCTTAAAATCTAGTGAACCATTACATCTTCTAAAGACAGACACATCTACATTTGTGAATAGACAATTATATCCCATTTTGCATAATTGACTAACAGACAACAAATTATATCCAAGAGACTCAACTAAGAACACATTAGATATAGAGTGCTCGGATGAAATAGCAATTTTACCTAACCCTTTTACCTTGCCTTGGTTCCCATCACCGAATATTATTGAATCTTGGGAATCCTTGTTCTTGACGTAGGAAGAGAACATCCTCTTTTCTCCCGTCATGTGGTTTGTGCATCCGCTATCGATAATCCAGCTTGTACCCCCGGATGCATAAACCTGCAAGGCAAATTTAGGCTTGGGTCTTAGGTACCCAACTCTTGTTGGGTCCTACAAGGTTAGTCACAATTGTCTTAGGGACCCAAATGCAAGTTTTATCTCCCTTGCATCTTGCCCCTAACTTCCTAGCAATCACCTTCTTATTCTTTCTATAAATGGCAAAAGAAGCATTGCAAGTATGATGTATTGTAGAAGGTTCATTAACTTTCCTAGGAACATTAACAACATTTCTCCTAGGCATATTATGAACAACATTTCTCCTACCAACATTTCTATCATGCACATAGGAAGAACTAGAAGCAAATATGGCATGAGAATCAAAAGCATCATATGCATTACAACACCTATAAGTATTTCTAGATTGTCTCCTATCATGGTACATAAAAGCATGGTTCTTTTGCACACTACTAGCCATAGGGGCCTTCCCTTTCTCCTTGGCGGAGATGGGAGCCTTATGGCTTGTCAAGTTCTTGGCTTCTCTCTTGAAACCAAGACCATCCTTAATTGAGGGGTGTCTACTAATCGTGTAGGCATCCCTTGCAAATTTTAATTTGTCAAATTCACTTTTGCTAGTCTTAAGTTGGGCATTAAGACTAGCTACTTCATCATTTAATTTAGAAATGCAATCTAGGTGTTCACTACAAGCATCAATATTAAAATCTTTACACCTAGTGTAAATCACAACATGTTCTACACAAGATGTTAATTTACTAGATTTTTCTAACTTAGCATTTAAATCATCATTTATGCTCTTTAAGCTAGAAATTGTCTCATGGCAAGTAGATATTTCACAAGAAAGCATATCATTTCGTTTAACTTCTAAAGCAAGTGAATTTTGTGCACTAACAAATTTATCATGCTCTTCATACAACAAATCCTCTTGCTTTTCTAGTAACCTATTCTTGTCATTCAAGGCATCAATTAACTCATTAATTTTGCCAATTTTAATTCTATCCAAACCTTTAAATAAACTAGAATAGTCTATCTCATCATCATCACTAGAATCATCATCACTTGAAGAAGCATAAGTGGTATCCTGAGTACATACCTTCTTCTCCCTCGCCATGAGGCATGTGTGATGCTCGTTGGGGAAGAGGGATGACTTGTTGAAGGCAGTGGCGGCGAGTCCTTCATTGTCGGAGTCGGAGGAGGAGCAATCCGAATCCCACTCCTTTCCGATATGTGCCTCGCCCTTGGCCTTCTTGTAATTCTTCTTCTTCTCCCTCTTGTTTCCTTTTTCCTGGTCACTATCATTATCGGGACAGTTAGCAATAAAATGACCTAGCTTACCACATTTGAAGCATGAGTGCTTCCCCTTTGTCTTGGTCTTGCTTGGCTGTCCCTTGCGACCCTTAAGCGCCGTCTTGAAGTGCTTGATGATGAGGGCCATCTCTTCATCATTGAGCCCTGCCGCCTCAACTTGCGCCACCTTGCTAGGTAACGCCTCCTTGCTTCTCGTTGCCTTGAGAGCAACGGGTTGAGGCCCATTGATTGGACCATTCAGTGCGTCATCCACGTACCTCGCCTCCTTGATCATCATTCGCCCGCTTACGAATTTTCCAAGGACTTCTTCGGGCGACATTTTGGTGTACCTGGGATTCTCACGAATATTATTCACCAAATGTGGATCAAGAACGGTAAAGGACCTTAGCATTCGGCGGACGACGTCGTGGTCCGTCCATCGCGTGCTTCCGTAGCTCCTTATTTTGTTGATAAGGGTCTTGAGCCGGTTGTATGTTTGGGTTGGCTCCTTGCCCCTTATCATTGCGAATCTTCCAAGCTCTCCCTCTACCAACTCCATCTTGGTGAGCAAGGTGACATCGTTTCCCTCATGAGAGATCTTGAGGGTGTCCCAGATTTGCTTGGCATTGTCCAAGCCGCTCACCTTATGGTACTCGTCCCTGCACAAGGAGGCTAACAACACAGTAGTAGCTTGTGCGTTTCTATGAATCTGTTCATTAATAAATATGGGACTATCCGAGCTATCAAATTTCATTCCATTCTCAACAATATCCCATATGCTTGGATGGAGAGAGAACAGGTGACTACGCATTTTGTGGCTCCAAAATCCGTAGTCCTCCCCATCAAAGTGTGGAGGCTTGCCGAGAGGAATGGAGAGCAAATGTGAATTTGAACTTTGAGAAATACGAGAGTAATCGAAAGAAAAATTCGAATTAACCGTCTTTTGTTTCTCGTAGTCGTAGTCATCCTTTTGGGAAGAAGTGGACTCATCGCTGTCGTCGTAGTAGACAATCTCCTTGATGTGTCTCGTCTTCTTCTTCTTCCCATCTTTGCGTTTGTGGCTAGAGCCCAAGTCGGTAGGCTTGTCATTCTTCGGCTCGTTGACGAAGGACTCCTTCTCTTTATCGTTGACCACGATTCCCTTCCCCTTAGGATCCATCCCTTCGGGCGATTAGTCCCTTTGAGAAGAGAACGACTCTGATACCAATTGAGAGCACCTAGAGGGGGGGTGAATAGGTGATCCTGTAAAACTTGAAACTTAAGCCACAAAAACTTGGTTAAGTGTTAGCACAATAATCGCCAAGTGGCTAGAGAGGAGTCTCAACAAAACACAATAACCACAAGAGATCAATCACAGAGATGGCACGGTGGTTATCCCGTGGTTCGGCCAAGACCAACGCTTGCCTACTCCACGTTGTGGCGTCCCAACGGATGAGGGTTGCAATCAACCCCTCTCAAGCGGTCCAAAGACCCACTTGAATACCACAGTGTTTTGCTTGCTTTTCTTAATCCCGTTTGCGAGGAATCTCCACAACTTGGAGCCTCTCGCCCTTACACTTGAAGTTCACAAAGAAGCATGGAGTAAGGGAGGGATTAGCAACTCACACAAGACACTAAGATCACAGCAAATACACACACAAGACCCAGACTTAAGCTCAAAAGACTAGCACACTAGAACGGAGCTCAAATCACTAGAATGTTGAACAAGTGCGCAAGAATGGAGTGTGAGAGCTCAAGAGTGCTCAAGAAATGCTTGGTATCCTCCTCCATGCGTCTAGGGGTCCCTTTTATAGCCCCAAGGTAGTTAGGAGCCGTTGAGAACAATCCTGGAAGGCAGATCTTGCCTTCTGTCGACTGGCGCACCGGACAGTCCAGTGCACCACCGGACACTGTCCGGTGCAGATATCCTTCCTTATTTGGCGAAGCCGACCGTTGGAGTCTGAGAGCCGTTGGCACACCGGACACTGTCCGGTGCACACCGGACAGTCCGGTGCACCAATGTGACCGTTGGCTCGGCCACGCATCACGCACGGAATCCTCGGCCGACCGTTGCCTCGGCTGACCGCTGACTCACCGGACAGTCCGGTGCACCACCGGACAGACCGGTGAATTTTAGCCGTACGACGTTAATCATCTCCCGAGAGCGACGAGTTCGCCTGTGAACGGCTCACCAGACAGTCCGGTGCGCCACAGGACAGACCGGTGAATTATAGACGTACACCGCCGTCGAAGTCCCGAGAGCAGCCTGGTCGCCAGAGCCAGCCTGGCGCACCGGACACTGTCCGGTGCACCACCGGACAGTCCGGTGCACCCAGACTGAGCAGACTTTGGCTGAACAAAGCCATCTCATTTCCAATTCAATCTTTCCTGTTTCCAGCACTTAGACACAATACATTAGTCCATAAAACAATGTACTAAGTCTAGAAACATACCTTTTGATATGATTTGCACTTTGTCCACTATTTTGCATAGATTGGCACAAAAGCACTTGTGTTGGTACTCAATCACCAAAATACTTAGAAATGGCCTAAAGGCACATTTCCCTTTCACACGGCCCGTTTAAGGCAGGCATGAAATGGCCCATATAGAGGCACGAAAAGGCCCATATATTTATTAAAATCCCACTTCATTCCACACTTTCATATACTTGATAAAAAACACAAAAGCTAGAGATAATGCTAGTTAGATGTTTTTTGTAGCTTTGAATTAGAGTATGTGATGTAATCCTACTTTTGTTATGAACATTAGACAATAAACTGAACTTACGAACTTTGTATAGAGTTGATTATACTCTTTTTTCTTCTAACAAAATGATTTGTAAACGAGGGTAGTCATTGTATAGCTGTGGTAAACAAATATTAAGTTTGCTTTTGTTCAAATTTATTTGTCTTATCTTTTGTTTGTTTTATTATTTTTTAAATTTAAGGCTCTGATGTGAATTTTGGGCCAAAAACTGAATTTCGGGCCAAAAAATGAATTTCGGGCCGCCCGAAATGAGCCCGACACGTTTAAGCAATTATGGACCGGGCCGTGGGCTGAGGGCTAGGCCCGTGGGCCGGCCCGGTATGGCCCGAAATTCAAACAGGTTGGGCCGGCCCAAAATTCAAACAATACGGACCTTTTCGGGCTTGGGCCGGGCCAGACCGGGCGACCCAAATGTACACCTATAGCCATAGGCCAGGGGTACGGTGGCCGAGCAATGCCAGGCAACGACAGTGATATCTTTGTTTTAGGGAATGTGCAATCTATATAAATGATTCGTATTTTAAGAGGTATTTATCAAAGATAAGATGTTAAATACAAAAAGACACAAGATAAATATCTTAGTAAAAAGACGTATCTAGCATGGTTCTCTAAATCTAAGATACGGCCCACCCATATATATATGAGGTGTGTCTTGATGGAGTTCTAGTGAACAATTAATATATGTATGCTTAAATATATTGAGATGTATGAACAAGTTTTTTATTTGTATTTATTGCTTGGAGAACCATAATATAGTATCTAAGTTATGCATGCCTTTAGAAAAATATAATAATAATACAGTATATTCTTGTCCTTGTTTCGTTTGTCTGGTTGAAAACGGGACGGTCGGAATGTATGTGCCAAAACAGTTGAGCGGTTGCATTTTTTTTATGTTCTCGCGTCAATGAAATGCGCCGCATCTTCTTCTTTATATATACACTGAACCAATGCAAACAATGCATCAATAATGGGCCAACGAGCATACTCGGCGCCAATATATAAAGGGAATGTTTCAAGATATAAGACAAAGAATAAAATGATGAACTGTACGCGCGTGTAACGACCTAGCTTCATCCAACGAACGAGTGATGAGATGGAAAACATCGGTTCAGTGCGCAGTGGTTACGTTGTACCAGCTGACTAGTGAGTAATAGGTATGTATCACTACCGGAATTTGGTACTTTGCTGAGTGTTAAATATTTTTTCGAGTGTTTTTTTTTAGCCACTTAGCAAAGAAACTGATTAGTGTTTTTTTGGAGAGACTCGGCAAAAAATGTGATTCTGATAGTGTATGTATATAATTGTTTTCTAATTAAACTCGTCCATCCATATGCATTTTGTTTGGATGAAAAAAAGAGACATCGGTGCAATACGAAGACCTGCATGCAGAAGATCG
Source organism: Zea luxurians (assembly GCA_029449295.1). NCBI lineage: Eukaryota > Viridiplantae > Streptophyta > Magnoliopsida > Poales > Poaceae > Zea > Zea luxurians. The sequence goes on along the minus strand of JAOPSE010000103.1, from coordinate 8,856,770 downwards.
ATCATTAATGTTTAATGCTCAAGACAATCTCGCTCTAGCTGGTCGTCGTTGCAGCCAGCCATGTGCATGCATTATTTCCTTATGTTGCAATAATCTAATGATTAATAGCTTTGCCGGCCCTGTACTGTACGTACGTCTCCTCCAGCTTGAGCTCACGAGTCACGATCCTAACCCTAGCTACCTGGCTATATAAGCACCACGGTTGCTGCAGACATTCCTCACCTCTCCAAGCTCCAAACTTGCATTGTCTGCTGTAGGCTGTGTAGCTACACACTCTCTAGGAGCAGCATCGATCGCCGGCCCGCTGTTTCCGAGCAAGATGGGGAAACCCTTCCTCCACCAGCTGCTCGTCGTCGTCCTGGCACTCTTCGTCTCGCCGGCGAGATCGGACGACTGGCTTCCTGCCACCGCCACGTTCTACGGCGGCGCTGACGGCTCCGACACAATGGGTATATAGATGATCATCAGCTTGTTCAGTGCCGTTGCTTTAATTTATTTTCCACATGCGTATCAGATCACGACATGGCTGCATGCATGCATGCATTATGCAGGTGGCGCGTGCGGGTACGGCGACCTATACGAGCAGGGATACGGCGTGAACAACGCGGCGCTGAGCACGGCGCTCTTCAACGAGGGCGCGTCGTGCGGGCAGTGCTACGTCATCAGGTGCGACAGCAGCAAGACAGGATGGTGCAAGCCCGGCAATAGCAACTTCGTCGTCGTCTCCGCTACCAACTTCTGCCCGCCCAACTGGGAGCTCCCCAACGGCGGGTGGTGCGGTCCACCCCGCCCCCACTTCGACATGTCCCAGCCCGCATGGGAGAACATTGGCATCTACAGCGCCGGCATCATCCCCGTCCTCTACCAGCGCGTCAAGTGCTGGCGGAGCGGCGGCGTGCGCTTTACCATCGCCGGCTTCGACCACTTCTACATGGTGCTCGTCACCAACGTTGCCGGCAGCGGCTCCGTCCAGAGTATGGCCGTGAAAGGCGCCAACACGGACTGGATCCCCATGTATAGGAACTGGGGCGCCAACTGGCACTGCCTCGCCGGCGGGCTCGTCGGTCAGGGCCTCAGCTTCGCGCTCGTCTCCACCGGCGGGCAGAACATTGTCTTCCACGACGTCGTGCCGGCGTGGTGGCAGTTCGGCCAAACTTTCACCACCTACCAGAACTTCGACTACTAAACTCCATTCATGTCTTTCTTTCTTCCACAACAATATATATCTAATGTCTGATAGATCCGTTCTTCATTTTATTCATCTTATTCGGAGAGATATTTACACCCGTTGTGCTGTCTTGGTTTCATTTCAGTTGTAGTTTGGAAATCATTTTATTATTGTTATCATTCAAATGCAAACTAATCATTGTAAATTCAAGAAGTATTCGGTTGTGTGTTACAGATTGAGAGCTTCCAACTGATCGACAACAAATTCCCTTAATCCATCACTCAATACTTGATATGTTTAAGTAGGCACAAAAAAGCACATCCTATCGAGACAGCCATTGGTCTGTGAGTGATCAGATCGAGATGGGAAATTGAACAGCAGTAGCATCAAGAGCCCCAGTGCCAAGAAAACGTGATGCCAGATTTGCTATGCAAAACAGACATTGCCCTAACAGATGATCAACCCACGCATGCATTTACGTCCTGTGGCGGGCAGTGCAAATCATGGATTACAAAACCGGTAACAAATTTTCAGTGATTTTTTTAATAATTCGTTTCAAATTCAAATATTTTGGAAAATTATAGAAAATGGAATCGGTAAAATCAGTGAAAACCGGTGAAAATAGCGATCTGTAGTCGAAAAACCGATGAAAACCAGTTTGGTTGAATTTGAAACTGAAAACTGACCAAAAAACGATTTCCCGCTCTAAAAAAATCAATTTCTTGGTCCAGAAACACAGTTTCTTGGCCGAGAAATGTGGTTTCTCGTTGGAATTCAAACAAAAACACAATTTTGATTTTAAACAAGTAAAGCAGTCGGTTTCCCTTAAAAACAACGGTTTTCGAGCGGGAAACCGATACCGTAACCGACGGTTTTTAGTCCTTAATAGGTATGGTTAACCCTGGTCCAGATGGGGCCATGCAAGGTTAGTGAGGACCTTGCTTCCAATAATAGCGTCGTTCCTCTTTTTTCTGTTACTGAATCTCCAACATTTTTTTATTTAAGCTAAAATATTTTGAGCTGCCGCATTCTTCTTATAGATTTGGAATATTTGTTATTAAGTTGGAATAGTTCCTTTCCCTAATTTATAAGTGTTATGAATGATTTTCTTCCACTCCAAGAGGAGTGTGTTATATAACAAATAGTCCAAATTCAAGAGAAAATGATCTAGCTACCACACCCGGATTTAAGAAAAAATCCACGTGCACCTCGTATGTATGCATGCCAGGATCAATTTTTACACATATAATGACTGAGTTATAGTAGCCAACGTCACAATCTTTATTATTGTATTACAAAAATAACTGAATAAAATAAATGGAGCTAAGATAACTTCTCCATAAGTGCGGCTAACTAGGAGACGATGATCTAGATCTCATCGAACTCATCGTAGTAGTCCTCCTCCTGCGGTACCTGCTCTTGATCTAGGCATTATTTATAGCAAGTGTGAGCTCTCCTACGGTCATCACTCAGCAAGTGTGGTAAAAATTGTAGTGTAAGACTTACTAAAGAAAATGGCTGATGCTAAGCAATAGCTTTTAATTAAGTTTGTCAAAATTTTATTAACAATTACTAGGTATAAGTAATGCCAACCCAATTATAGAAAAGATCATAACCAAACTATTACCCATAAAACAACCACATGCATGTCAGGTTAAATTTACTTCCATACATTAATCATGTTAGAGGTCTGAGCCACTCTTGACCGTGAGCACGACTGATATACCAATTTTACAATCTGTATAGGTCGCATATCTTTTACCCACAAGTCGTTATCCCTTTTGCCTTGGGTTGTACGGATCCTTAAACACTTCTAAGGTGAGTCACGAAGGTTTGACTACAAGGCCACTAGCATGAGAAAATAAGTTATGGGATCAAGATGAGGTGGTATAAGAATCCATCGTCCGAAAAGCTATCATAGACAAATTAGCACGGGAACCTCCTTATGCTTGAGCAACACTTCCTCGCTTGCCCCTTTCGTGTAAGGTCCTCACACACTAGCTTCCCTAATTAATTAACCAAAACCAGAGCCATAATATTCCTTGTGGTTACACTATTTTCTTGGGTTGGCACTCCATGTTCCAATTAAACAAAATGACCTTATCATGCATAATAAATAAACCATCATAATAATCCTGATCAATGTTTCATATTTCACATTAACCCATAACCAATTAAAGAAATAGCAAGACTACCCAAATGTAAGTGACTAGCTAAAACAAGGTATGGGTAAACAAGGCTAGGTAACTTATTAGGTTTCCATCATTTTAACCTAACAATGCATGCATGAATGAGAATATAATCATAAATTTTATTAGGTCAACCAATGTGATCAACGACACACTTGCCTTCCACAAGAAGTTCTTGCTCAGATCCCCTAAACTGTTCTGCTTTAGGTTCCTCGCTCTCTTATTCGTCTATTCATAACAATACAAACAAACAATAATATAAACAAAAATTAACATCACACTAAACATAGAAACAACTGTATAATATTATTCCACCTATCGAGACAAGTCCACAGGTTCAAGAACCACTAAATTCGGAGTTAAAACGTAAAAGTTATTAATTATACAAGATTTAGGATGTTTTTTATAATTAAAACAAGTTCCCGGACCTAATTGCCAGAAAATAGGGTCCTCTACGTGTTTCTTATTATAAATTTGAGGGCTTCTATGCTTATATTATCCCTGAAAGGGAAATATGCCCTTGGGCCATTTCTAGTATAGTTTTGGTGATTAAGTGCCCAACACGTATTGAGTAAGTAATCTTGTGCCAAATGATTGATGAAGTGCAAATCAACAAGAAGATATGATTCTAGACTTAGTAAATTGGTTTTTGTGTACTAACTTATTTGTCTAAGTGCTGGAATCAGAGAAAAGAGAAGAAGAAAATATCTTGGCTGGAACAGCCAAGACTCAGCGCAGTCTGGCACACCGGACTGTCCGGTGCGTCAGACCAGCCTCCGGTGAACAGACCACTCTCGGGAACTAACGGCGGTGTGCGACTATAATTCACCGGACTATCCGGTGGTGCACCGGATTGTCCGGTGAGCCGTCTGCGGCGAAGTCGTCGCTCTCGGGAATCGTTCAACGGCGTACGGCTAAAATTCACCGGATGGTCCGGTGAGGCACCGGACTGTTCGGTGAGCCAACGGTCGACTGCGCCAACGGTCGGCCGCGCAATCCGCGCGCGACGCGTGGGCGCGCCAACGGTCGGCAGGGAGCACCGGACTGTCCGGTGTGCACCGGACAGTGTCCGATACGCCAACGGCTCCATTTCTGCAACGGTCGACTGTTCTATTTTTGGAAGGCAATCTACACCGGACTATGAACAGTGCCTGTCCGGTAGTGCACCGGACTGTCCAGTACGCCACCCGACAGAAGGCAAGAATTGCCTTCCCAGATTGTTTCCAACAGCTCCTAGCTGCCTTGGGGCTATAAAAGGGACCCCTAGGCGCATGGAAGAGTACACCAAACATTCTTTGATCATCTCCAAGCACCAAGACTCTATTCTCGCGCATTTGATTCTTTGTGATAAGTGGCTTGAGCTCTAGTTGAGTAGTGAACTCCCCGCATCGTGTTGAGAGCTCAAGTTGTGGCTTGTGTGCGTGATTGTGCTCGTTCTTTGAGTCTTGTGTGTGTTGCTCTCCCCTCCCTTACTTCCGTGCTTCTTTGTGATCATCATTTGTAAGGGCGAGAGGCTCCAAGTTGTGGAGATTCCTCGCAAACGGGATTGAATAAAAGAAAGGAAAACACCGTGGTATTCAAGTTGATCATTGGATCACTTGAAAGGGGTTGAGTGCAACCCTCGTCCATTGGGACACCACAACGTGGAGTAGGCAAGTGTTACTTGGCCGAACCACGGGATAAATCATCGTGTCTCTTGTGCCTGTGTTCATCGTGACTATTGTGTTTCACAAGAGCTCGGTCCTTAGCCACTTGTTTCTATAGATCTAACACTTAACCAAGTTTTTGTGGCTACAAGTGTTTGATTTTTACAGGATCACCTATTCACCCCCTCTAGGTGCTCTCAATTGGTATCAGAGCCGTTCTCTTCACGCAAGGGACTAATCACCCGAAGAGATGGATCCTAAGGGAAAGGGGATGGTGGTCAACGACAAGACAAAGGAGTCCATCGTCAACGAGCCAAGAGATGATAAGCCCTCGGACTCTGGCTCGAGTCATAAGAAAAGGGACAGGAAGAAGAAGAGGTGCATCAAGAAGATCGTCTACTACGACAGCGACGAGTCTTCTTCTTCCAAAAGAGACGACGACTACGACGAGAAAAAGAAAACGATCAACACAAACTTTTCTTTTGATTATTCTCGTATTCCATTTAACTCAAATGCTCATTTACGTTTAATTCCACTTGGGAAACCTCCTCACTTTGATGGAGAGGACTACGCCTTTTGGAGTCACAAAATGTGTAGTCACCTATTCTCTCTCCATCCAAGTATTTGGGAGATCGTTGAAAACGGAATGCTTTTTGATAGTACTGACAACCCCGTTTTCATTAATGAGCAAATCCACAAAAATGCACAAGCTACCACTGTTTTGCTAGCATCCTTGTGCAGGGACGAGTACCATAAGGTGAGCGGCTTGGATAATGCCAAGCAAATTTGGGACACCCTCAAGATTTCTCATGAGGGGAACGATGCCACCATGATCACCAAGATGGAGTTGATGGAAGGCGAACTGGGAAGGTTCGCAATGATTAGGGGGGAGGAGCCAACCCAAATGTACAATAGGCTCAAGACCCTGGTCAACAAAATCAGGAGCTACAGAAGCACGAGATGGACGGACCACGACGTCGTCCGACTTATGCTTAGGTCCTTCACTGTCTTTGATCCTCATCTTTGAACTTTATCCATGAAAATCCTAGGTACACAAAGATGACGCCCGAGGAAATACTCGGAAAGTTTGTAAGTGGGTGGATGATGATCAAGGAAGCGAGATACGTGGATGAGGCATTGAATGGTCCCATGCCCATCTACGAGCCTCAAACCGTTGCTCTCAAAGCAACAAGTAGCAGGGAGACGCTACTGAGCAAGGTGGCGCAAGTTGAGGCGGCCGGGCTAAACGAGGATGAAATGGCCCTCATTATCAAGTGCTTCAAGACGGCGCTAAAAGGACGAAAGGAGCACCCTAACAAGAACAAAGCAAAGGGAAAGCGCTCCTACTTCAAATGTGGTAAGATAGGTCATTTTATTGCTCAATGTCCCGATAATACAAATGACCAAGAACAAGAACGGAACGGGAAGAGGGAGAAAAAGAAGGCCTACAAGGAGGCGAAGGGCGAGGCGCACCTTGGCAAAGAGTGGGACTCGGATTGTTCTTCGTCTAACTCCAACGACGAAGGACTCGCCGCCTCGGCCTTCAACAAGTCGTCGCTCTTCCCCAACAAGCGCCATACTTGCCTAATGGCAAGGGAAAAGAAGGTAAACACTCGAGAAACTCCTAAGTACTCTACTTCCAGTGATGAGGACTCTAGTGATGATGAAGTAGATTACACTAGCTTGTTCAAATGACTAGATAGAACTAAAGTAGAAAAGATTAATGAATTGATTGATGCCTTGAATGAAAAAGATAGACTGCTAGAAGGCAAGAGGACATTTTGTATGAAGAACATGACAAATTTGTTAGTGTTCAAAAGTCTCTTGCCTTAGAGATTAAAAGGAATGAATTACTATCTTCTGAGTTATCAATTTGCAATGAATCTGTTTCAAGCTTGAAGACTTTGAATGATGATTTAAATGCTAAGCTAGAAATAGTTAATAAATCTAGTCCTTGTGTAGAGCATGTTGTGATTTGTAATCGGTGTAAGGACTTCAATGTTGATGCATGTGTTGAGCACCTTACTTTAATGCCCAACTTAAGACTTGCAAAAATGACTTTGATAAATTAAAATTTGCTAGGGATGCCTACACCGTTGGTAGACATCCCTCAATTAAGGATGGGCTTGGCTTTCAAAGGGAAGCCAAGAACTTAACAAGTCAAAGGGTTCCCATTCCCAACAAAGAAAAAGGGAAGGCCCCTATGGCTAGTAGTAGTCAAAAGAACCATGCTTTCATGTACCATGATAGAAAATATTCTAGAGATGTTCATTATAATATGAGTTATAATGCTTTTGACTCACATACCATGATTGCTTCGAGTTCCAATTTTAATGGTAGGCCTAGGAGAAATATTGTGTCTCATGCTCCTAGGAAAGTTTGTAATAAACCTACCACTGTTTTTCATACTTGCAACACTACATTTGTTCTTTCATGCAAAAATAAAAAGGTGGTTGCTAAAAAGATGGGGGCCAAATGCAAGGGAGACAAGATTTGCATTTGGGTCCCTAAGGCTATTGTTACTAACCTTGTAGGACCCAACAAGAGTTGGGTACCTAAAACCCAAGCCTAATTTGCCTTGCAGGTTTATGCATCCGGGGGCTCAAGCTGGATTATCGACAACGGATGCACAAACCACATGATGCGGAGAAGAAGATGTTCACCTCCTACGTCAAGAACAAAGATTCCCAAGATTCAATCATCTTTGGAGACGGGAATCAAGGCAAGGTTAAAGGACTAGGAAAGATAACTATTTCATCCGAGCATTCCATATCTAATGTGTTCCTAGTTGAATCGCTCGGGTATAACTTGTTATCCGTTAGTCAACTATGTAATATGGGTTACAATTGCTTATTTACCAATGTAGATGTGTCTGTCTTTAGAAGGAGTGATGGTTCATTAGCTTTTAAGGGTATACTAGACGGCAAACTCTACTTAGTGGATTTTTTGAAAGAGGAGGCCGGTCTAGATGCATGCTTAATTGCTAAGACTAGCATGGGCTGGCTGTGGCATCGCCGTCTTGCACATGTTGGGATGAAGAACCTTCACAAACTTATAAAGGGAGAACATGTGTTAGGTCTAACAAATGTGTTTTTCGAAAAAGATAGACCTTGTGCAGCTTGTAAATTAGGTAAACAGGTGGGAAGCGCTCATCACAACAAGAATGTGATGACTACATCAAGACCTCTGGAGCTACTGCATATGGATCTCTTCGGACCCGTCGCCTACCTTAGCATCGGGGGAAGTAAGTATGGTCTTGTTGTTGATGATGATTTTTCCCGCTTCACTTGGGTATTCTTTTTGCAGGATAAATCAGAAACCCAAGGGACCCTCAAGCGCTTTCTAAGGCGAGCTCAAAATGAATTTGAGCTCAAGGTGAAAAAGATTAGAAGCGACAACGGGTCCGAGTTCAAGAACCTTCAAGTGGAGGAGTTTCTTGAGGAGGAAGGAATCAAGCACGAGTTCTTTGCTCCCTACACACCACAACAAAACGATGTGGTAGAGAGGAAGAACAGGACGCTTATAGACATGGCGAGGACGATGCTTGGAGAATTCAAGACGCCCGAGCGGTTTTGGTCGGAAGCTGTGAACACAGCCTGCCACGCCATAAACCGGGTCTACCTTCATCGCCTCCTCAAGAAGACGTCGTATGAACTTCTAACCGGTAACAAACCCAACGTGTCTTATTTTCGTGTATTTGGGAGTAAATGTTATATTCTAGTGAAGAAAGGTAGGAATTCTAAATTTGCTCCCAAAGCTGTAGAAGGGTTTTTACTAGGTTATGACTCAAATACAAAGGCGTATAGGGTCTTCAACAAATCATCGAGTTTGGTTGAAGTCTCTAGCGACATTGTATTTGATGAAACTAATGGCTCTCTAAGAGAGCAAGTTGATCTTGATGATATAGATGAAGACGATGTTCCAACGGACGCAATTCGTACCATGTCGATTGGAGATGTGCGACCACAGGAACACCAAGTGCAAGATCAACCTTCTTCCTCAACAATGGTGCACCCCCCAACTCAAGATGATGAACAGGTTCCTCAAGAGGAGGCGTGTGATCAAGGGGGAGCACAAGAAGACCAAGTTGAGGAGGAAGAAGCACCACGGGCCCCTCCAACTCAAGTTCGAGCGACGATTCAAAGGAATCATCCCGTCGACCAGATTTTGGGTGACATAAGCAAGGGAGTAACCACTCGCTCTAGATTAGCTAATTTTTGTGAGCATTACTCTTTTGTCTCTTCTATTGAGCCTTTTAGGATAGAAGAGGCCTTGCTAGATCCGGACTGGATGTTGGCCATGCAGGAAGAGCTCAACAACTTCAAGCGAAATGAAGTTTGGACACTGGTGCCACGTCCCAAGCAAAACATTGTGGGAACCAAGTGGGTGTTCTGCAACAAACAGGACGAGCACGGGGTGGTGACAAGGAACAAGGCTCGACTTGTGGCAAAAGGTTATGCCCAAGTCGCAGTTTGTACTTTGAGGAGACTTTTGCTCCTGTGGCTAGGCTAGAGTCGATTTGTATTTTGTTAGCCTATGCCGCTCACCATTCTTTCAGGTTGTTCCAAATGGACGTGAAGAGCGCTTTCCTCAACGGGTCAATCAAGGAGGAGGTGTACGTGGAGCAACCCCCTGGTTTTGAGGATGAACGGTACCCCGACCACGTGTGTAAGCTCTCTAAGGCGCTCTATGGACTTAAGCAAGCCCCAAGAGCATGGTTTGAATGCCTTAGATACTTTCTAATTGCTAATGCTTTCAAGGTTGGGAAAGCCGATCCAACTCTTTTCACTAAGACGTGTGATGGTGACCTATTTGTATGCCAAATTTATGTCGATGACATAATATTTGGTTCTACTAACCAAAAGTCTTGTGAAGAGTTTAGCAGGGTGATGACACAGAAATTCGAGATGTTAATGATGGGCGAGTTGAACTACTTCCTTGGGTTTCAAGTGAAGCAACTCAAGGACGACACCTTCATCTCTCAAACGAAGTACACGCAAGACTTGCTCAAGCGGTTTGGGATGAAGGACGCCAAGCCCGCAAAGACTCCAATGGGAACCGACGGACATGTCGACATCAACAAAGGAGGTAAGTCCGTTGATCAAAAGGCATACCGGTCTATGATAGGGTCTTTACTTTATTTATGTGCTAGTAGACCGGATATTATGCTTAGCGTATGCATGTGTGCTAGATTTCAATCCAACCCAAGGGAGTGTCATCTTGTGGCCGTTAAGCGAATTCTTAGATATTTAGTTGCTACGCCTTGCTTCGGGATCTAGTATCCAAAGGGGTCTACCTTTGACTTAATTGGATACTCAGACTCCGACTATGCTGGATGTAAGGTTGATAGGAAGAGTACATCAGGGACGTGCCAATTCCTAGGAAGGTCCCTGATGTCTTGGAGTTCTAAGAAACAAACTTCTGTTGCCCTATCCACCGCTGAGGCCGAGTACGTTGCCACAGGACAGTGTTGCGCGCAACTACTTTGGAAGAGGCAAACCCTCCGGGACTTTGGCTACAATCTGAGCAAAGTCCCACTCCTATGTGACAATGAGAGTGCAATTCGCATGGCGGACAACCCTGTTGAACACAGCCGCACAAAGCACATAGACATCCGGTATCACTTTTTGAGAGACCACCAGCAAAAGGGAGATATCGAAGTGTTTTATGTTAGCACCGAGAACCAGCTAGTCGATATCTTTACCAAGCCTTTAGATGAGAACACCTTTTGGAGGCTGCGTAGTGAGCTAAATGTCTTAGATTCGCGTAACTTGGATTGATTTAGAGCATACATGTGTTTTTGATCACGTTCCTTTATGCATGTTATTGCTTATTTATGGTGCTCAAGTTGTGCAAGGGATCCCCGGACCTCACAAGTCCATGTGTGAATAATGCACATATTTAGGGGGAGAAATGCTACAACTTGACCCGTGTGCTTGAGTTTTCTTAATTTAGTCTCAAAGGTGATTGAAAGGGAAAAGGTGAACTTGGACCATGCAAGACTTCCACTGCACTCCGATGAGAGGGTAATTTACTCCAAGTTCATCTCCATGCTCTTATTGCCTTTTTACCCTTAATTGACTGTTTTGGTGAGGCAATGGGGTTTAAGGGCCAATAATGATCTTGTTTTGGTGCTTAATGCCAAACAGGGAGAAATTAAGGCCAAAGCAAATGGATCAGCTACCACTTGAGAATTTTGAAAATAGTAGAGTTAGAACTTTTGTTTTGGCAAAATACTCTTATGTGCAAAATTTGGCCTCTTGTGGGGAGAATGTAGGATTATGAAAAAAGGGGGAGTTTTTGGCTCTTGATCAATTTTTCTCATGGAATACCTCTCTTTATGCCTAAACAAGTGTGTTTGACTTAGAGATAGGAAATTGAGTTTGATTTCGAAAACAAACCAAGTGGTGGCAAAGAATGATCCAAATATGCCAAAAATGAATCAAAAACAATTCTTGTTCTCAATTGCTTTGATGTTGCACTTCCATTTAGTTGCTTTTTGATGTGTTGGCATAAATCACCAAAAAGGGGGAGATTGAAAGGGAAATGTGCCCTTGGCCTTTTCTAGTATAGTTTTGGTGATTAAGTGCCCAACACGTATTGAGTAAGTAATCTTGTGCCAAATGATTGATGAAGTGCAACTCAACAAGAAGGTATGATTCTAGACTTAGTACATTGGTTTTTGTGTACTAACTTATTTGTCTAAGTGCTGGAATCAGAGAAAAGAGAAGAAGAAAATATCTTGGCTAGAACAGCCAAGACTCAACGCAGTCTGGCACACCGGACTGTCCGGTGCGCCAGGCCAGCCTCCGGTGAACAGGCCACTCTCGGGAACTGACGACGGTGTATGGCAATAATTCACCGGACTGTCCGGTGGTGCACCGGATTGTCCGGTGAGCCGTCTGCGGCGAAGTCGTCGCTCTCGGGAATCGTTCAACGGCGTACGGCTAAAATTCACCGGACGGTCCGGTGAGGCACCGGACTGTCCGGTGAGCCAACGGTCGGCCACGCAATCCGTGCGCGACGCGTGGGCGCGCCAACTGTCGGCAGGGAGCACCGGACTGTCCGGTGTGCACCGGACAGTGTCCGATGCGCCAACGGCTCCATTTTTGCAATGGTCGACTGTTCTATTTTTGGAAGGCAATCTGCACCGGACTATGAACAGTGCCTGTCCGGTGGTGCACCAGACTGTCCGGTGCGCCACTCGACAGAAGGCAAGAATTGCCTTCCCAGATTGTTTCCAACGGCTCCTAGCTGCCTTGGGGCTATAAAAGGGACCCCTAGGCGCATGGAGGAGTATACCAAGCATTCTTTGATCATCTCCAAGCATCAAGACTCCATTCTCGCGCATTCGATTCTTTATGATAAGTGACTTGAGCTCTAGTTGAGTAGTGAACTCCCCGCATCATGTTGAGAGCTCAAGTTGTGGCTTGTGTGCGTGATTGTGCTCGTTCTTTGAGTCTTGTGTGTGTTGCTCTCCCCTCCCTTACTTCCGTGCTTCTTTGTGATCATCATTTGTAAGGGCGAGAGGCTCCAAATTATGGAGATTCCTCGCAAACGGGATTGAATAAAAGAAAGGAAAACACCGTGGTATTCAAGTTGATCATTGGATCACTTGAAAGGGGTTGAGTGCAACCCTCGTCCATTGAGATGCCACAACGTGGAGTAGGCAAGTGTTACTTGGCCGAACCACGGGATAAATCATCGTGTCTCTTGTGCCTGTGTTCATCGTGACTATTGTGTTTCACAAGAGCTCGGTCCTTAGCCACTTGTTTCTATAGAGCTAACACTTAACCAAGTTTTTGTGGCTACAAGTGTTTGATTTTTACAGGATCACCTATTCACCCCCCTCTAGGTGCTCTCAATCCCAAAGTTCATCGTCCATTTCAAAAGAAAATAGGACCCAAATTAAAGCATCTATAATTGCTCCCTGACTGCGGGTTGATTAGGCAAAAGAGCAGGGGCTCTTTAATAAAACAACACGATCAAAGGGGTATCGACCCAAATCCAACCATCAGATTTGAATCTTGCGGTCCAGATCAGAGATTCCTACACTTTATGAACCGATATAAAATCTCATCCACTAGATTACGGATCAACGATCGAGAGACAACCACACCTGCACCCATCCTTAGACCCTAGCTTTCCGAGTTGATCTAATAGCTCAGTTTTAATAAGTGAAAGGGTATTTCTACGATCTAATCTAGGACCTCCATTTCCTGGTCAATAGAGGGGAACTCTTCTTCTTCCATTGACAACCCTCCGTGGCAGCTCACCCCCTACATGAGGCGATCTCGCTGGAGAACAATGACGCGGAGCGTCGATGCCCCAAAACCCAAATAGACTAGTGCTAACTACATTGGAGATGCCAACAAATTCCTAGTGGTGCTTGCTATCAGAGATTAAGCAGCAGGAGACCATGCCCACAATGAGACACAGTACTATGGTGTCGGGCTTCACCGACGAGCACACATCTCATAACCTAGTGCACGACTTCCTACCCAATCAGAATCTAATCGAATCGGAGAATAAGGCACATTGAATGGAGGCCTTACGGAGAGTAATCGTCGAGGCAAGGATATCGATCGCGATGCTATGTGGCTCGACGATGTCCCAGGAAGTCCGTCGAGCAATTCTGAGGCACCTCGTATTCAGCGCCACTCAGTGAGGCCACAGTCGTCCCCTGTAGCCCGAGGGGATTGAGATCGCCTGCCTTCGCCCTTTGAAGGTAGAGCACGCAGTCAGCTGCTCTCTACCGTTGGATGAATCGGACGGCTGCTAAAACATGCTGCTACGGGAGATAGGCGAAGTAGAGGGAAAGGCCTGCATTTATTGCTGTATGGAGGGAAAATGCCTCCTTCTTACTCTGTTTTGGCGCCAGAAATCTCCATTCTGCAACCTGAGCTCCATCTCTTCTTCCTTTTCTCTTTCTCACGCTAAGATAACATCCCTAATGGAAGAAGATCCAAACAAGAATTACCAAGAAGACAAAAGGTAAATAATACAACCATCATACTTATTATTCTTATTCTGATTTTTTTATAGTTTACGAAGACTGCTAAGCTGCTAGCTTGTTCTCTATTTTTAGACAATCTGTAGCTCTTGTTAAGAATGGAGAGGTGGGAGATGATCCTGGAGGCAGCAGGTCAAAGACACAACTCTTATTTTTGTTGTTCTTCTATTTTTTTATCGCTCATAAGGAAAACTAATACCCCGCTCTTGATGTTTTAGACATGACGTACTTCCTGTTATGGTGCCTGAAATTGGTATGAAGTTTCAAGATGAGGCAGAGGCTTGGAATTTTTGGAATACATATGGAGGTAACATTGGTTTTGAGGTTAGAAAGAGATATGCAAACAAAAGAAAATCTGATGGAATAATGAGATCATTTAGATTTGTTTGTGCGAAAGGGGGTCAGCGGAAACAAGATAAAAGAAGTCATCTTGTAAAACGGCCGCGAGCTGAAACTAGAACTAAATGTCCAGTACGAATGAGCCTTATTCTAGATCGAGAGATAGGAGATTATGAAGTGTCTGATCTTATTTTAGACCACAATCATGCTCTTTACCCACCAGAAACACTCCACTTGATGTCATCACAAAGAAATATTTCTGACCTGCAAGCTTTCGAAATTGAAACAGCCGATGACTCTGGAATTGGGCCTAAAGCTGCACATGAGTTAGCTAGTCGTCAAGTTGGTGGGTCATTTAATCTTAGCTACACCTGTCGCGATCACAAAAATTATTTACGTACTAAGAGGCAACGTGAAATGGAATATGGTCAAGCAGGAAGTATGCTGAAATATTTCCAAGACAAAATTGCCGAGAACCCTTCATTCCAGTATGCTTTACAAATGGATTGTGATGAGCAAATAACAAACATATTTTGGGCTGATGCTAAAATGATTGTTGACTATGCACATTTTGGTGATGTCATCACTTTCGACACTACTTTTGGAACAAATAAAGAGTGTAGACCTTTTGGTGTCTTTGTTGGATTCAACCATTTTAGAGAAACAGTAGTTTTTGGTGCAGCTCTTATGTATGACGAAACGTTTGAGTCCTTCAAGTGGTTGTTTGAGACCTTTTTAAAAGCCCACAATGACAAGCAACCTCGTACAATATTTACTGATCAGGATAGTGCAATGGGTAAGGCAGTTGAAAAAGTGTTCATTGAGGCATGGCATGGATTATGTTCCTTCCACATAATGCAAAATGCTGTCAAACATTTACCTCAGCCTGAGAATGAAGGCTCACATTTACTATCTGATTTTAGTGCATGCATGTTTGAGTATGAAGATAGAGAAAAATTTGAAGATGCATTTAACGCCCTAAGGAGCAAGATGCACAAGAAAACATGGTTGGACAGTATCTACAAGCTTAATGAAAAGTGGGCTGAATGCTACATGAAAGATGTCTATACATTGGGAATGAGAAGCACCCAATTAAGTGAAAGTTTGAATAGTGACTTGAAAGATCATTTCAAATCTGTTTTTGATATGATTCGGTTTCTGAAGCATTTTGAAAGGGTGGTGCAAGAAAAAAGAGATAAAGAATTAAACTCATTGTTTGAGTCAAAGAAAAAGTTGCCTAGAATTAAAATCAGGACACCTATATTGGTTCAAGCAAGCAAACTGTATACACCCATTATATTTGAAGCTTTCCAAGCTGAATATGAACGATCTACGGCAGCATGTGCCAAAGCATTGGATGGAGAAAATGCATATCTTGTGGCAACTGGAGATGAGAACTTAGAATTTGAGAATGAGTATAAAGTTATTTGTAATCCTTTGGAACATACAGTTTCGTGTGGTTGTGGTCAATTTAGAAGGATCGGGATATTATGTAGTCATGCATTGAAAGTTCTTGATTTGATAAATATCAAGTCAGTGCCAACACAATATGTGTTAAAGCGATGGACACAAGAAGCACGTCATGGAATTGTACATGATTACCAAGGAAGAAGGATAATTGAAAATCCGATGTTTGACACTATGCGGCGCTACAAGTATCTCTCACACAAATTTCTCAACTTGGCGCAACAAATAGCAAGGTCACCAGAATGTTGCTTGCTGGTAGATAACACACTTGATATTCTTGGCAAGCAAGTTGAAGATATGATGGTTTCAAGTACAAGTGCTTTAGGGGATCAATATCCAGCTCATGTAGAAGTTCATGCACCAAATGAATCACTGTCTAATGCACGTTTGAAGAAGAAAAATATCCGCACAAAAGCTTCAAGAAGAACAAGAACTTGGCTGGACAAAAAACATAAAGGTAGGAGAATAACTGAAAGTACAGCTCCATATGAAGGGGGAAAAAGCAAGGTATGTTCTTTCAAACAATTACTACACTTCGATCAGTTTTTATCGTACTGTTTTTTATTTATGTTTTTCTTTCCTATCTAGCAAGAAGAAGTTACAAATGAAGGAATGGAAACAAAAAATGTTATGGATTGCACTTCTGGAAACAATCAAAGTAACTATACCGAATATGGAGCTATAAATTGCTTCACTCAGCTACTGATGGTATTTTTTGGTCACCTAATAAGAATGTAATTTTATTTTTCGATTGCAATATTACTAAGTTCTTTCATTATTGTTCAACTTTGCACCAACCCCCTATGAACGACCTCTGCAATGAAGATATTTTCTAGTCATGGAGCCTATGTGCAGAGCATAGTTTTTGTCTTGCTGTATTTTGAACTGAAGTATTATTGTTCTACCTTTTGGAGATAGAAATATGAACATGCAGTCAATCTGAGCATGCAGTTAGTTTTAATTAAATTTCGCCACCTTTTTTTGTTTATTTGTAAGGTTTCAACATCATACTTGCTGCTGAAATGAACTAATTTGATCCTAATTTGTTGGTCTTGTTTACTTGTATGTACTTGGTTTATTCTGTTCGGCATTAAAGCAGAGAAATACTGGCAATATGTTGCTAGCCGTCCGATTCATCCAACGGTACAGAGTGGCTGACTGCGTGCTCTACCTTCAAAGGGCGAAGGCAGGCGATCTCAATCCAGCCCGAGGAGTATCCTTGGCCGGTCACCGAGGCCACAACGATGGTGCACCGAAGCTTTCACCCCGCGGCGGCCTCCCCTTCTCTTCCCCTCCACCTTGCTCTCTTGTTTGGTAGACAACGGTGGAACGTTAGCGCTGGATGGAGAAGAGGTCGCGCCCCCTGACACTTATACCCTGATCACCAAAGCCTAACAATCATGGTCTGTTTGTAACGACTCTAGCTGGCATCCCACAGCGGTCGGGTTCTGTTGCGCTAGCTCCGAGATCGAAGGGGAAGAAACTTCTACTAAGTGAGGCCCGCTTGGCGGTGACCAAGTGATAGCTAGCATGTGAGGCTGCCATGGGGCCCACTTGTCAGCGTCGGGGCGGCACGACTTAGGCTGGTTGTGAGCGAAATGGAAAACAGGCCGAAAATGAGGGTCTTAGCCCAGATGATGTCCTTCTCTTTTTTTTCTTTTTCATTTCTGGTTTTAATTCCAAATTCCGATTTTAACTCGAATTTAAATTCTGGTCATCAGATTCAAAATTAAATTTAGATGCACAAACAGAATTCCAGCATGAGTGCACGAATTTAATTAATATATTTATTTCTTTGTTACTTAATTTAATCGCTTACATGAGGGTTTACAAAAGTTAACTATATAACAGAAGCCACATAATCATATATAAAAATGTTCCAACCCAAAATACTAGATTATATCGTTCTTTATTTATCTTCTAAATAAACAATGCTATGATATAAATATTTGAATCATGTTCATCTTTGGTTAGATAAATATATATAGCCCAAATTAATGTATGCATGCATGTTTAAGTGATGATGGATATACCTACTGTTCGGTGACTCTGAATACCGGCCGTCACTACCGGAATCGACCGCTTTGCCGAGTGCCTGAAGCACTCGACAAAGCCTGAAAAACACTCGGCACAGGCTTTGCCGAGTGTCGCACTCAGCAAAGAGGGCTCAGCGAATAGTACATCGGCAAAGCCTTCTTTGCCGAGTACTTTTTCTCGGACACTCGGCATAGACTTTATCGAGTGTCAGGCAGTACTCGGCGAAGAAAAGTCACCGTCACGGAGCCGGGGTGACGGAGACGGCGCCTTTGCCGAGTGTCTTAGGTGACACTCGGCAAAGAAGTTAACTTTGCCGAGTGTCTGCCTGCCAGCACTCGGCAAAGGATCCATCAGCGGGGTCCCTCTGTCAGCTTCTTTACCAAGTGCTATGACCCTGACACTCGGCAAAGACCCTATTTGCCGAGTGTAACACTCGGCAAAGTGACCAGTATACACCTTTTTATTTGTTTTTTGTATTCCATCCAAACAAACAAAAGATATCACATATACATCACAGATATCACATATACATCACAAATATCATTACAGATATCACATATACATCACATATTACACAAAGACCATAAATCAAACATAAGACACTCAAGAACATAAGTCTCATAAGTATCAAGTTCTCACATAAGTATCCAACACAAACATAAGTATCCAAACACAGCATTACCAAGAAGTTTTGAAGTCACAAGTATCTCATAAGTATCTCACAAGTATCTCGTAAGTTCTCACGTCTTTGAAGTCACAACATAAGTCTCATCGAGGTGGACGGCTGGACTGGTGCAGCGATCGACTAGGCGATCCATGAGGGTTGTTGGATGCCGCTCCAGATTGTCCCTACATAGAGAAGAGATTGCATGTGTTATACCAGATGCATTACCAACATATAACTACAATTTTGATACTCACAGGAGTATAGAACAGAGCAGGGTCAACTGCTGGGAATAATGGAGGTGGCGGAGCGAAACCCTGTGCGGCGCCAAGGCTCTGCATGTACTGGAACATCTCCGCCATCCTCTGCTGATCTGCCAGGCGAGCCGCCCGCTCCGCCTCCCGCTCCGCCATCATCCTTGCCTCCATCTCGTGACGTTCCCTCCTCTCTTCTTCTAGCTGGGTCTGTAATATTACAAGCCAACGTTATAGTAACTCAAAGAGAAGGTATATAACTCAAGGAATGACGAGTTACAGAAGCACTAACCTCGAGTTGTTGTATGCGAAGCTGTGAGCTGTCGTGCCGAGGTCGTATGGCTGGACTCGAGCCCGAGCTCCTTGCCCACACCTAAGACAGAGTGAGAGTGGAGGACAAGTCGATTGCCCCGTCGGCATTACGAGCCTCTTCGATTTTCTTATGGTGATCGCCACCTTGCTCTCTTGTTTGGTAGACGACGGTGGAACGTTAGCGCTGGATGGCGAAGAGGTCGCGCCCCCTGACACTTATACCCTGATCACCAAAGCCTAACAATCATGGTCAGTTTGTAACGACTCTAGCTGGCATCCCACAGCGGCCGGGTTCTGTTGCACTAGCTCCGAGATCGAAGGGGAAGAATCTTCTACTAAGTGAGGCCCGCTTGGTGGCGACCAAGTGATAGGTAGCATGTGAGGCTGCCATGGGGCCCACTTATCAGCGTCGGGGTGGCACGACTTAGGCTGGTTGTGAGCGAAATGGAAAACGGGCCGAAAATGAGGGTCTTAGCCCAGATGATGTCCTTCTCTTTTTTTTCTTTTTCATTTCTGGTTTTAATTCCAAATTCCAATTTTAACTCGAATTTAAATTCTGGTCTTGAGATTCAAAATTAAATTTAGATGCACAAACAGAATTCCAGCATGAGTGCACAAATTTAATTAATATATTTATTTCTTTGTTACTTAATTTAATCGCTTACATGAGGGTTTATAAATGTTAACTAAATAACAGGAGCCACATAATCATATAAGAATTTGGACACTACACTATAGCTCAGAATATTTCAGCTTAAATAAAAATGTTCCAACCCAAAATACTAGATTATATCGTTCTTTATTTCTCTTCTAAATAAACAATGCTATGATATAAATATTTGAATCATGTTCATCTTTGGTTAGATAAATATATATAGCCCAAATTAATGTATGCATGCATGTCTAAGTGATGATGGATAGACCTACTATTAGGTGACTCGGAATACCGGCCATCACTACCGGAATCGACCGCTTTGCCGAGTGCCTGAAGTACTCGGCAAAGTACAGCGCCCCAATCCCTTGGGATTCAAATGTGATACAATTACTAGTCCCAGGAGGCTAGTAAACACATTTATACATCAGATGATTACAGATCTGCTTAAACGAGATAAACCTATAAAGGTGACGATCAACTTTAAGAGTTGGTCCACAACTCGGGACATATCATCAGAGTGGGGCTGAAGCAGCCCGATATACGCAGCGAAGCAAATCAGCGGTCCAACAGCCACAGGCAAGGTTGGGAACAGTCGTAACTCTTACCCGATCAGCGATCACCTTCTCTGAAAAACAACAAATAAGCAAGGGTGAGTACAAACGTACTCAGCAGCCCACCTTCACCCGCGGAATGGGGAAATCAGATATAAGGCATGGAATATGTGGAGCTCAGGATATTTTGCAGAAACAGCAATATTTTATGCAGTGTTGTTTTGAAAAACATTTTGTATTTTGCAAAGCGCATCCTCTCCCAAAGGAGCAAGAAGTTTTTCAATATAGAATAAAATCCCCTGGACTAAACCATCCAGGTATCTCAGCAGTTTCCCACTGGTTTTCATTTTCAAAAACAGCTACTGGACTTCCCATCCACCATAGCTCACGGCTCAACCGCCGGACCTTTTAAAAACCACTTTTCTCAAACGCACCCCTTTTTTTGAAAACAAAACACTAATTGTCATACCACACCAGACTCGTTCATTCCTGTGGACACAGACTATTCGAATAGGTTTGAACTCTGCGTAGAGGGGTACACTTTACCCACTAGTCCGATTTCTGCGATCTCACCGTCGTGAGACCCGAATGTCGAATCTCTTTCTTTCCTCGCATGTCCCTACCTTAACGGTTATAGCGGAAGGAGTCAGGCCACCGCCATGTCCAAACCGGACAAAACATTCCCCCTCCTTATCCTCCCGGTGCTCCCCAGCCTTCATAACCCTAGGGTTTGGACCGTACAAACCAGCAAGTATATTAACAGATATTTAGTATAGTGGTCAGAATAGCGATATATGAATGGGTAGAGTCTTGAGCAGAATCTGTGTCATGTGGTGTTGAGATACTACTAGTGGTGGAGCGAAGGTGCTTACCAGGAGGGTGGACTGTGAAAGGGAATTAGGCTCACACCTATATTCCTAAATTGATTTTGGTGGTTGAATTGCCCAACACAAATAATTGAACTAACTAGTTTGCCCAAGTCTATAAGTTCTACAGGTACCAAAGGTTCACAATAAGCCAATAAAAAGACCAAGAAAAGGGTTCAACAAAAAGAGCAAGGGATAACTGAAGTGTGTCCTGGTCTAGCGCACCGGACTGTCCGGTGTGCCACCGGACAGTGTCCGGTGCACCAGGGGACTTCAAGCTGAACTTCGCACCTTCGGGAATTCTCAGAGGTGCTTCGCTATAATTCACCGGACTGTCCGGTGCATCACCGGACAGTGTCCGGTGCCCCAAGACCAAGCGACTCTGAACTCGCCAGCTTCGGGAATCCGCTCCGCTATAATTCACCGGACATGTCCGGTGCACACCGGACTGTCCGGTGTAACGGCGGAGCAACGGCTACTTCAAGCGCAACGGTCGTCTGCAACGCATTAAATGCGCGCCAGCGCGCAGAGGAGCAGAGCACGCGCGGGTGGCACACCGGACAGCCTACAGGGCATGTCCGATGCACCACCGGACAGCCAGGCGGGCCCACACGTCAGAGCTCCAACGGTCGAACCCTAACGGCCGGGTGACGTGGTTGGCGCACCGGACACTGTCCGGTGGCGCACCGGACTGTCCGGTGCGCCTGTCGACAGCAGCCTTCACCAAACGACTAGTTTGGTGGTTGGGGTTATAAATACCCCCAACCACCCCACATTAAAGTCATCCAAGTTTTCACCTTCCAACTACTTACAAGAGCTCTAGCATTCAATTCTAGACACACCCAAGTGATCAAATCCTCTCCCAACTCCATACAAGGCTTTAGTGATTAGTGAGAGAGATTTGTTGTGTTCTTTTGAGCTCTTGCGCTTGGATTGCTTCTTTCTTTCATTCTTTCTTGCGAACAACTCAATTGTAACCAAGGCAAGAGACACCAATTGTGTGGTGGTCCTTGCGGGGAAGTTTGTTCCCGTTTGATTGAGAAGAAGAAGCTCACTCGGTCCGAGGGACCGTTTGAGAGAGGGAAAGGGTTGAAAGAGACCCAGTCTTTGTGACCACCTCAACGGGGAGTAGGTTTGCAAGAACCGAACCTCGGTAAAACAAATCCATGTGTCTCACTCTTTATTCTCTCACGATTTGTTTTGCGCCCTCTCTCTCGGACTCATTATTATTTCTAACGCTAACCCGGCTTGTAGTTGTGATTAACTTTGTAAATTTCAGTTTCGCCCTATTCACCCCCCCTCTAGGCGACTTTCAATTGGTATCAGAGCCTGATGCTTCATTAGAGCCTAACCGCTCGAAGTGATGTCGGGAGATCACACCAAGAGGGAGATGGAGACCGGTGACAAGCCCACTACAAGCCACGGGAAGACTTCATCGGAAGAGTCCCGCAACAAGGGGAAGGGGAAGGAGAAGAAATCTTCTTCCCATAAGTCGCATCGGAGAGGCGACAAGCACAAGAAGATGAGGAAAGTGGTCTACTACGAGACCGACACTTCATCACCATCGACCTCCGGCTCCGATGCGCCGTCCGTTACTTCTAAGCGCCATGAGCGCAAGAAGTATAGTAAGATTCCTCTACGCTATCCCCATATTTCAAAGCATACTCCTTTGCTCTCCGTTCCATTAGGCAAACCACCGGTTTTTGACGGTGAAGATTATAATATGTGGAGTGACAAAATGAGGCATCATCTAACCTCACTCCACACAAGCATATGGAATGTTGTTGAGTTTGGTGTACAGGTACCATCCATAGGGGATGAAGACTACGACTCGGACGAAGTGGCCCAAATTCACCACTTTAACTCCCAAGCCACCACTATACTCCTCGCCTCTTTAAGTCGAGAGGAGTATAATAAGGTGCAAGGGTTAAAAAGTGCGAAGGAAATTTGGGACGTACTCAAGACCGCGCACGAAGGAGACGAGGTGACAAAATCACCAAGCGGGAGACGATCGAGGGGGAGCTCGGTCGCTTCATGCTTCACCAAGGAGAGGATCCACAAGCTATGTACAACCGATTGAAGACCTTGGTGAACCAAGTGCGCAACCTCGGGAGCGAAAAATGGGATGACCATGAGATGGTCAAGGTTATTCTTAGATCCCTCGTATTTCTTAACCCTACGCAAGTTCAATTAATTCGAGGTGATCCTAGATATAAGCTAATGTCTCCCGAGGAGGTTATAGGAAAATTTGTGAGCTTTGAGCTAATGATTATAGGCTCAAAGAAAATCATCGAGCAAGGCACCTCATCAACACCCGAAGCACAACCGGTGGCATTCAAGGCGACGGAGGAAAAGAAGGAGGAGTCTACATCAAGTAGACAACCCATCGACGCCTCCAAGCTCGACAACGAGGAAATGGCGCTCATCATCAAGAGTTTCCGCCAAATCCTCAAGCAAAGGAGGGGGAAGGATTACAAGCCCCGCTCCAAGAAGGTTTGCTACAAGTGTGGTAAGCCCGGTCACTTTATTGCCAAATGTCCTATTTCTAGTGACAGTGACAGGGGCGACGACAAGAAGGGGAGAAGAAAGGAGAAGAAGAGGCACTACAAGAAGAGGGGCGGCGATGCCCATGTGTGCCGCGAGTGGGACTCCGACGAGAGCTCCACCGACTCCTCCTCCGACGAGGACGCCGCCAACATCGCCGTCACCAAGGGACTTCTCTTCCCCAACGTCGGCCACAAGTGCCTCATGGCAAAGGACGACAAAAAGAAGAAGGTTAAATCCAAATCCTCCACTAAATATGAGTCCTCTAGTGATGATAATGCTAGTGATGAGGAGGATAATTTGCGTACTCTTTTTGCTAACCTCAACATGCAACAAAAAGAAAAACTAAATGAACTAATTAGTGCCATCCATGAGAAGGATGAACTCTTGGACTCCCAAGAGGACTTCCTAATCAAGGAAAATAAAAAGCATGTTAAGGTTAAAAATGCTTATGCTTTGGAAGTTGAAAAATGTGAGAAATTAACTAGTGAGCTAAGCACATGCCATGATTTGATTGCCAACCTTAGAAATGAAAATGCTAGATTAATTGCTAAGGTTGATTCTAATGTTTGTGATGATTCAATTTCCAATCTTAGAGATGATAATGCTAATTTGCTTACTAAGATTGAAAAATTGAATGATTCTCTTGCTAGCCTTAGAAATGAAAATGAAAAATTAATTGCTAAGGCTAAAGATTTTGATGTTTGCAATGTTACTATTTCCAATCTTAGAAGTGAAAATGATATATTACATGCTAAGATTGTAGAATTAAAATCTTGCAAACCCTCTACATCTACCATTGAGCATGTTTCCATTTGCACTAGATGTAGAGATGTTGATATTCATGCTATTCATGATCATGTGGCTTTAATTAAACAACAAAATGATCATATAGCAAAATTAGATGCTAAAATTACCGAGCATGAACTTGAAAATGAAAATTTTAAATTTGCTCGTAGTATGCTTTATAGTGGGAGACGCCCTGGCATCAAGGATAGCATTGGCTTCCAAAAGGGAGACAATGTCAAACTTAATGCCCCTCCTAAGAAATTGTCTAACTTTGTTAAGGGCAAGGCTCCCATGCCTCAGGATAACGAGGGTTACATTTTGTACCCTGCCGGTTATCCCGAGAGCAAGATTAGGAGAATTCACTCTAGGAAGTCTCACTCTGGCCCTAATCATGCTTTTATGTATAAGGGTGAGACATCTAGCTCTAGGCAACCAACCCGTGCTAAGTTGCGTAAGAAGAAAACTCCTAATGCATCAAATGGTCATGACATTTCATTTAAAACTTTTGATGCATCTTATGTTTTGACAAACAAATCCGGCAAGGTAGTTGCCAAGTTTGTTGGGGGCAAACACAAGGGCTTCAAGACTTGTGTTTGGGTACCCAAAGTTCTTGTGTCTAATGCCAAAGGACCCAAAACCGTTTGGGTACCTAAAGTCAAGAACTAAATTTGTTTTGTAGGTTTATGCATCCGGGGGCTCAAGTTGGATAATCAATAGCGGGTGCACAAACCACATGACAGGGGAGAAAAAGATGTTCTCCTCCTACGAGAAAAACCAAGATCCCCAACGAGCTATCACATTCGGGGATGGAAATCAAGGTTTGGTCAAAGGTTTGGGTAAAATTGCTATTTCACCTGATCATTCCATTTCAAATGTTTTTCTTGTAGATTCTTTAGATTATAACTTGCTTTCCGTTTCCCAATTATGTCAAATGGGCTACAATTGTCTATTTACTGATGTAGGTGTCACTGTCTTTAGAAGAAGTGATGATTCAATAGCATTTAAGGGAGTGTTAGAGGGTCAGATATACTTGGTAGATTTTGATAGAGCTGAACTCGACACTTGCTTAATTGCTAAGACTAACATGGGTTGGCTCTGGCACCGCCGACTAGCCCATGTTGGAATGAATAATCTTCATAAGCTTCTAAAGGGAGAGCACATTTTAGGATTAACAAATGTTCATTTTGAGAAAGACAGGATTTGTAGCGCATGCCAAGCTGGGAAGCAAGTTGGTGTTCATCATCCACACAAGAACATCATGATGACTGACAGGCCACTAGAGCTCCTACACATGGATTTATTCAGCCTGATCGCTTACATAAGCATCGGTGGGAGTAAGTACTGTCTAGTTATTGTGGATGATTATTCTCGCTGCACTTGGGTGTTATTTTTGCAGGAAAAACCACAAACCCAATAGACCTTAAAGGGATTCTTGAGACGGGCTCAAAATGAGTTTAGCTTAAGGATCCAGAAAATAAGAAGCGACAACGGGACGGAGTTCAAGAATTCACAAATTGAAGGCTTCCTTGAGGAGGAGGGCATCAAGCATGAGTTCTCTTCTCCCTACACCCCACAACAAAATGGTGTAGTGGAGAGGAAGAATCAAACTCTATTGGACATGGCAAGAACCATGCTTGATGAGTACAAGACGCCGGATCGGTTTTGGGCCGAGGCGGTTAACACCGCTTGCTACGCTATCAACCGGTTGTATCTACATTGAATCCTCAAGAAGACATCATACGAACTCCTAACCGGTAAAAAGCCCAACATTTCATATTTTAGAGTCTTGGGTAGCAAATGCTTTATTCTTATTAAAAGAGGTAGAAAATCTAAATTTGCTCCTAAGACAGTAGAAGGCTTTTTACTAAGATATGATTCAAACACAAGGGCATATAGAGTCTTTAACAAGTCCTTAGGACTAGTTGAAGTTTCTTGTGACGTTGTGTTTGATGAAACTAACGGCTCTCAAGTAGAGCAAGTTGATCTTGATGAGATAGGTGATGAATAGGCTCCATGCATCGCGCTAAGGAACATGTCCATTAGGGATGTGTGTCCTAAGGAATCCGAAGAGCCTCCAAATGCACAAGATCAACCATCCACCTCCACGCAAGCATCTCCACCAACTCAAATTGAGGATGAGGCTCAAGTTGATGAAGGAGAAGATCAAAAGGATGAGCCACCTCAAGATGACGGCATTGATCAAGAGGGAGATGCAAATGATCAAGACAAGGAGGATGAAGAACCAAGGCCGCCACACCCAAGAGTCCACCAAGCAATCCAACGAGATCACCCCATGGACACCATCCTCGGCGACATTCATAAGGGGGTAACCACTCGATCTCGTGTTGCACATTTCTGTGAGCATTACTCTTTTGTTTCCTCTATTGAACCACACAGGGTAGAGGAAGCACTCCAAGATTTGGATTGGGTGATGGCGATGCAAGAGGAGCTCAACAATTTCACTAGGAACAAGGTATGGCATTTAGTTCCACGTCCTAATCAAAATGTTGTAGGAACCAAATGGGTCTTCCGCAACAAGCAAGACGAGCATGGTGTGGTGACAAGGAACAAAGCTCGACTTGTGGCCAAGGGATACTCCCAAGTCGAAGGTTTGGATTTTGGTGAAACCTATGCACCCGTAGCTAGGCTTGAGTCAATTCATATATTATTAGCCTATGCTACTTACCATGGCTTCAAGCTTTACCAAATGGACGTGAAGAGTGCTTTCCTCAACGGACCAATCAAGGAAGAGGTCTATGTTGAGCAACCTCCCGGCTTTGAAGACAGTGAGTATCCTAACCATGTCTATAGGCTCTCTAAGGCGCTTTATGGGCTCAAGCAAGCCCCAAGAGCATGGTATGAATGCCTAAGAGATTTCCTTTTTGTCGGGGACCATAATTAGGGGTACCCTCAAGGCTCCTAATTCTCAGCTAGTAACCCCCATCAGCACAAAGCTGCAAAGGCCTGATGGGTGCGATTAAGTCAGGGGCCAGTCCATTCAAGGGACTCGATCACGCCTCACCCGAGCCTAGCCTCGGACAAGGGCAGCCGACCCCGGAGGATTTCCGTCTCGCCCGAGGCCCCCCTTCAGCGGCGAACATGTTTCCGGCTCGCCCGAGGCCCTGCCTTCGCCAAGAAGCAACCCTAACCAAATCGCCGCACCGACCGACCAAATCGCAGGAGCATTTAATGCAAAGGTGGCCTGACACCTTTATCCTGACGCACGCCCCCAGCCGGCAGAGCCGAAGTGACCGCCGTTACTTTGCCGCTCCACTGGCCGGCCTGACAGAAGGACAGCGTCGCCTGCGCCACTCCGACTGCGGTGCCACTTGACAGAGTGAAACTGACAGGCAGTCAGGCCCGGCCAAAGGCACCATAGGAAGCTCCGCTCCGCCCGACCCAGGGCTCGGACTCGGGCTAAGTCCCGGAAGACGGCGAACTCCGCCCGACCCAGGGCTCGGACTCGGGCTAAGTCCCGGAAGACGGCGAACTCCGCCCGACCCAGGGCTCGGACTCGGGCTAAATCCCGGAAGACGGCGAACTCCGCCCGACCCAGGGCTTGGACTCGGGCCAAGTCCCAGAAGACGACGATCTCCGCCTCGCCCGACCCAGGGCTCGGACTTGGGCTCGACCCCAGAAGACGACGAACTCCGCTTCGCCCGACCCCAGGGCTCGGACTCTGCCCCGGCACTAGCCGGCGATCTCCGCCTCGCCCGAACCTGGGGCTCGGACCCGACCTCGGCCATCGAAGACGGACTCGGCCTCGGCTTCGGAGGAGCTTCCACATCGCCCAACCTAGGGCGTAGACCAGCCACGTCAACAGGAGGCGCCATCATCACCCTACCCCGAGCTGACTCGGGCCGCAGGGAACAAGACCGGCGTCCCATCTAGCTCGCCCCGCCAGATAGGCAATGATGGCGCCCTGCATACTCTGTGACGACGGTGGCTCTCAGCCCCCTTACGGAAGCAAGAGGACGTCAGCAAGGATTCAACCGCTCCGACAGCTGTCCCTCCGCTAGGCTCCATCGCTCTTCCGACGGCCACGACATCTCACCAGCTGGGTGCCAAAATCTCTCTGGCTGCCACAACGGCATGTACTCAGGGCGCTAGCTCTCCTCCGCTAGACACGTAGCACTCTGCTACACCCCCCATTGTACACCTGGATCCTCTCCTTGCGCCTATAAAAGGGAGGACCAGGGCCCTCTTAGAGATGGTTGGCCGCGCGGGGACGAGGACGAGACACGCGCTCGCTTGGAGCCGCTCGCTCCCTCTCCCGCGTGGACGCTTGAAACCCCCTACTTCAAGCGCACCCGACCTGGGCACGGGACGAACACGAAGGCCACGGGATTCCCACCTCTCTCACGCCGGTCTCCGGCCGCCTCGCTCTCCCCCCTTCGCGCTCGCCCTCACGCTCGACCCATCTGGGCTGGGGCACGCGACGACATTCACTCGTCGGCTCAGGGACCCCCCGGTCTCGGAACGCCGACAGTTGGCGCGCCAGGTAGGGGCCTGCTGTGTGTTGACGAACAGCTTCCCGTCAAGCTCCAGATGGGCAGTCTCCAGCAACCTCTCCAACCTGGGACGGTGCTCCGTTTCGGGAGTCTTGAGTTCATGTCCCTCGACGGCAGCTACGACATGATACTCCTTCCACCGCCGTGCGACAACAACAGTGGCAGCCGACAACCCGCCCGCCGGCGGCGGAATCGGCGACGTCTTCCCCGCATGGTGGAAGAACAATCTTCGAGCTCACCCCGTCCTCTCCCCCGCCGGCGGAGGAGGAGGCAGGGGAACCAAGGCCAAGCAGGAGACAGCGCCTCGTCGGCTGTCG
Source organism: Zea luxurians (assembly GCA_029449295.1). Taxonomy (NCBI): domain Eukaryota; kingdom Viridiplantae; phylum Streptophyta; class Magnoliopsida; order Poales; family Poaceae; genus Zea; species Zea luxurians. Next base: position 8,827,448 of record JAOPSE010000103.1, on the reverse strand, counting down.
AGCGAGCCGACGGCCCCAGCGCCCTAACGGGGGGCGCACCGGGCGTCGACCTCGCGTTTGAGACGAAGGCGAGCGCCGTCTCCCCGCGACATGCCAATCCCGAGCAAGCGGACGACGCCAGCACACTCGCGAAAAGCTTGCTGGACATCACCCTCGTACCTGAGACGACGGTGCAGTCAGTCCCCGACGTGACCTTACCACCGCCCGTCGACCAAAAGGTACCGATCGATTCCCATCCCACGTCTTTCGGATTCAGCCTCAACCCGTCTAGCGACTTCGCTTTGGTGGGCGCTCTCGTAGAGGCAAGTCCAGACCCTCTGGGGTTTTGTATGCGGTCACCTTGGGACCGGCTGACGGACGTCTCGACCTACGGGCCCTCTTGGTCCGAGGAAGACGACGAGCCCAGCATCTGTCGGGATTTCTCTGGACTTGGCAACCCCGGTGCCATGCGGGACTTCATGACCGCATGCGACTACTGCCTTTCCGACTGTTCCGACGGTAGCCGTAACCTCGGTGACGAGGACCGCGGCCCAAGTCGCGAATGCTTCCACGTCGATCTAGGGGGTCCCCCCGAAGGCAACCATCTCGGCATGCCGGAGGACGGTGACCTCCCTAGGCCGGTGCCTCATGTTGACATCCCACGGGAGATAGCTGTGGTCCCCGTTCAGGTGGGGGTCATTACCCACAGCTCGAGCAAATCCGCGGGGTGCAGGCCAGGCTCGACGAGGGAGCAGGAGCGCTTGAGCCGGTCCGTCGGGACGTCGGGCAGGCATGGGCGGGCCAACCTCCGGCCGGAGAAATACGTCATCTACCCCAGGGCTTCCAGCATCGCATCACCGACGACGTTAGGGTCAGGCCACCACCCGCTTCCAGTGGGGTCGGCCAGAACCTAGCGGCAGCAGCAATGCTTTCTTCGCGCGATGCCGGAGCCATCAACCACCGAGGGGCGGTGAATCCAGGGAGAGCTCAAGAATCTCCTGGAAGGCGCCGTGGTCCGACGGGCCGAGAGCTCCGCCTCCCGAAGGCAGGGGTACCCCTCAAAACCTCATGCTGCGACTTCCCGATTCATGTGGGAAGCCTCGGTCTACACCGGGCGCACGCGCAACGCAGCGCCTGCGGCCCCGGGTCGCCTCGGCAACGAGCACCGTCACCGCGACCGACGGGCCCACCTCGACGAGAGGGTGCACCGAGGCTACCACCCCAGGCGTGGGGGACGCTACGACAGCGGGGAGGATCGGAGTCCCTCGCCCGAACCACCCGGTCCGCAAACCTTCAGCCGAGCCATCCGACGGGCGCCGTTCCCGACCCGGTTCCGACCCCCGACTACTATCACAAAGTACTCGGGGGAGACGAGACCGGAACTGTGGCTCGCGGACTACCGTCTAGCCTGCCAACTGGGTGGAACGGACGATGACGACCTCATCATCCGCAACCTCCCCCTGTTCCTCTCCGACTCCGCTCGCGCCTGGTTGGAGCACCTGCCTCTGGGGCAGATCTCCAACTGGGACGACCTAGTCCAAGCTTTTGCCAGCAATTTCCAGGGCACGTATGTGCGCCCCGGAAATTCCTGGGACCTCCGAAGCTGCCGACAGCAGCCGGGAGAGTCTCTCCGGGACTACATTCGGCGATTCTCGAAGCAGCGCACCGAGCTGCCCAACATCACCGACTCGGATGTCATCGGCGCGTTCCTCGCTGGCACCACCTGCCGCGACCTGGTGAGCAAGCTAGGCCGCAAGACCCCCACCAGGGCGAGCGAGCTGATGGACATCGCCACCAAGTTCGCCTCCGGCCAGGAGGCGGTCGAGGCTATCTTCCGAAAGGACAAGCAGCCCCAGGGCCGCCCATCAGAAGATACTCCTGAGGCGTCAACTCAGCGCGGCTCCAAGAAGAAGGGCAAGAAGAAGTCGCAAGCGAAATGCGACGCCGCCGCCGAGTACAAGAACCCTCGAAAGCCCCCCGGAGGTGCCAACCTCTTCGACAAGATGCTCAAGGAGTCGTGCCCCTATCACCAGGGACCCGTCAGGCACACCCTTGAGGAGTGTGTCATGCTTCGGCGCCACTTCCACAGGGCCGGGCCACCCACGGAGGGTGGCAAGGCCCACGACGACGACAAAAAGGAAGATCACCAGGCAGGAGAGTTCCCCGAGGTCCGCGACTGCTTCATGATCTATGGTGGGCAAGCGGCGAATGCCTCGGCTCGGCACCGCAAGCAAGAGCGCCGGGAGGTCTGCTCGGTTAAGGTGGCGGCGCTAGTCTATCTAGACTGGTCTGACAAGCCCATCACCTTCGACCGAGACGATCACCCCAACCATGTGCCGAGCCCGAGGAAATACCCGCTCGTCGTCGACCCCGTCATCGGCGACGTCAGGCTCACCAAGGTCCTCATGGACGGAGGCAGCAGCCTCAACATCATCTACGCTGAGACCCTCGGGCTTCTGCGTATCGATCTGTCCTCTGTCCGGGCAGGCACTGCGCCCTTCCATGGGATCATTCCCGGGAAGCGCGTCTAACCCCTTGGACAGCTCGACCTTCCCGTCTGCTTCGGAACACCCTCCAACTTCCGAAGGGAGACCCTGACGTTCGAGGTGGTCGGGTTCCGAGAACCTACCACGTGGTACTGGGGAGGCCATGCTATGCGAAGTTCATGGCCGTCCCCAACTACACCTACCTGAAGCTCAAGATGCCAGGCCCCAACGGGGTCATCACTGTTGGCCCTACGTACAAACACGCGTTCGAATGCGACATGGAGTGCGTGGAGTACGCCGAGGCCCTCGCCGAGTCCGAGGCCCTCATCGCCGACCTGGAGAGCCTCTCTAAGGAGGTGCCAGACGTGAAGCGTCATGCCGGCAACTTTGAGCCAGCGGAGACGGTTAAGTCCGTCCCCCTCGACCCCAGCGGCGACACCTCCAAGCAGATCCGGATCGGCTCCGGGTTCGATCCCAAATAGGAAGCAGTGCTCGTCAACTTTCTCCGCGCGAACGCCGACGTCTTCGCGTGGAGTCCCTCGGACATGCCTGGCATACCGAGGGATGTCGCCGAGCACTCGCTGGACGTCCGAGCCGGAGCCCGACCCGTCAAGCAGCCGCTGCGCCGATTCGACGAGGAGAAGCGCAGAGCCATAGGCGAGGAGATCCACAAGCTAATGGCGGCAGGGTTCATCAAAGAGGTATTCCATCCCGAATGGCTTGCCAACCCTGTGCTTGTGAGAAAGAAAGGGGGAAATGGCGGATGTGTGTAGACTACACTGGTCTCAACAAAGCATGTCCGAAGGTTCCCTACCCTCTGCCTCGCATCGACCAAATCGTGGATTCCACTGCTGGGTGCGAAACCCTGTCTTTCCTCGATGCCTACTCAGGGTATCATCAAATCAGGATGAAAGAGTCTGACCAGCTCGCGACTTCTTTCATCACACCCTTCGGCATGTACTGCTATGTCACCATGCCGTTCGGCTTGAGGAATGCGGGCGCGACGTACCAGCGGTGCATGAACCATGTGTTCGCCGAACACATTGGCCGCACGGTCAAGGCCTACGTCGATGACATCGTAGTCAAGACGAGGAAAGCCTCCGACCTCCTTTCCGACCTCGAAGCGACATTCTGATGTCTCAAGGCGAAAGGCGTCAAGCTCAATCCCGAAAAGTGTGTTTTCGGAGTACCCCGAGGCATGCTCTTGGGGTTCATCGTCTCCGAGCGGGGCATCGAAGCCAACCCAGAGAAGATCGCAGCTATCACCAGCATGGGGCCCATCAAGGACTTGAAAGGCGTACAGAGGGTCATGGGATGCCTCGCGGCTCTGAGCCGCTTCATCTCACGCCTCGGCGAAAGAGGTCTACCTCTGTACCGCCTCTTAAGGAAGGCCGAGTGCTTCACTTGGACCCCTGAGGCCGAGGAAGCCCTCGGGAACCTGAAGGCGCTCCTCACAAAGGTGCCTATCTTGGTGCCCCCAGCTGCCGGAGAAGCCCTCCTGGTCTACGTCGCCGCGACCACTCAGGTGGTTAGCGCCACGATTGTGGTCGAGAGGCAAGAAGAGGGGCATGCGTTGCCCGTTCAGAGGCCAGTCTACTTCGTCAGCGAGGTACTGTCCGAAACCAAGATCTGCTACCCACAAGTTCAGAAGCTGCTGTACGCGGTGATCCTGACGCGGCAGAAGCTGCGACACTACTTCGAGTCTCATCCGGTAACTGTGGTGTCATCCTTTCCCCTGGGGGAGATCATCCAGTGTCGAGAGGCCTCGGGTAGGATTGCAAAGTGGGCGGTGGAAATCATGGGCGAGACGATCTCGTTCGCTCCTCGGAAGGCCATCAAGTCCCAGGTCTTGGCGGACTTCGTAGTTGAACGGGTCAACACTCAGCTACCGACGGCTCCAATCCAACCTGAGCTCTGGACCATGTTCTTCGACGGGTCGCTGATGAAGACAGGAGCCGGCGCAGGCCTACTCTTTGTCTTGCCCCTCGGGAAGCACCTACGCTACGTGCTACACCTCCATTTCCCGGCATCCAACAATGTGGCTGAGTACGAAGCTCTAGTCAACGGGTTGCGGATCGCCATCGAGCTAGGGGTCGACGCCTCGACGCTCGCGGTGACTCGCAGCTCGTCATCGACCAAGTCATGAAGAAGTCCCACTGCCGCAACCCGAAGATGGAGGCCTACTGCGATGAAGTTCGGCGCCTGGAAGACAAGTTCTACGGGCTCGAGCTCAACCACATCGCTCGGTGCTACAACGAGACTGCGGACGAACTGGCTAAAATAGCCTCGGGGCGAACGACGGTTCCCCCGGACGTCTTCTCCCGGGATCTGCATCAACCCTCCGTCAAGATCGACGACACGCCCGAGCCCAAGGCAACCTCGGCCCAGCCCGAGGCACCCTCGGATCATCCCGGGGCACCCTCGGCTCGGTCCGAGGCATCCTCGACTCAACCCGAGGTGCCCTCGGCCCCCGAGGGCGAGGCGCTGCACGTCGAGGGGGAGCAAAGCGGGGTCACGCCTGATCAGAACTGGCGGACCCCGTACCTGCAATATCTCCACCGAGGAGAACTACCCTCCGACCGAGCCGAAGCTCGGCGGGTGGCGCGGCGCGCCAAGTCGTTCGTCTTGCTGGGTGATGAGAAGGAGCTCTACCACCACAGCCCCTCCGGCATCCTCCAGCGATGCATCTCCATCGCCGAAGGTCAGGAACTCCTGCGAGAGATACACTCGGGGGCTTGCGGCCATCACGCAGTGCCTCGAGCCCTTGTCAGGAATGCTTTCTGGCAAGGCTTCTACTGGCCGACAGCGGTGGCCGACGCCACTAGAATTGTCCGCACCTGCGAAGGGTGCCAGTTCTACGCAAGGCAGACCCACCTGCCCGCTCAGGCTCTGCAGACGATACCCATCACCTGGCCTTTTGTTGTGTGGGGTCTGGACCTCGTCGGCCCCTTGCAGAAGGCACCCGGGGGCTACACGCACCTGCTGGTCGCCATCGACAAATTCTCCAAGTGGATCGAGGTCCGACCCCTGAACAGCATCAGGTCCAAGCAGGCGGTGGCGTTCTTCACCAACATCATCCATCGCTTCGGGGTCCCGAACTCCATCATCACCGACAACGGCACCCAGTTCACCGGCAGAAAGTTCCTGGACTTCTGCGAGGATCATCACATCCGGGTGGACTGGGCCGCCGTGGCTCACCCCATGTCAAATGGGCAAGTAGAGTGTGCCAACGGCATGATTCTACAAGGGCTCAAGCCTCGGATCTACAACGACCTCAACAAGTTCGGCAAGCGATGGATGAAGGAACTCCCCTCGGTGGTCTAGAGTCTGAGGACAACGCCAAGCCGAGCCATGGGCTTCACGCCGTTCTTCCTAGTCTACGGGGCCAAGGCCGTCTTGCCCACAGACCTGGAATACGGCTCCCCGAGGGCGAGGGCCTACACCGACCAAAGCAACCAAACTAGCCGAGAAGACTCGCTGGACCAGCTGGAGGAGGCTCGGGACAGGGCCTTACTACACTCGGTGCGGTACCAGCAGTCCCTGCGACGCTACCACGCCCGAGGGGTCCGGTCCTGAGACCTCCAGGTGGGCGACCTGGTGCTTCGGCTACGACAGGATGCCCGAGGGCGGCACAAGCTCACGCCCCCCTGGGAGGGGCCGTTCGTCATCGCCAAAGTTCTGAAGCCCGGAACGTACAAGCTGGCCAACAGTCAAGGCGAGATCTACGGCAACGCTTGGAACATCCAACAGCTACGTCGCTTCTACCCTTAAGATGTTTTCAAGTTGTTCATATATCTCGCGCCCAGCAAAAGTTTAGTCGTCAATGAAGGGTCGGCCTCGCCTCGGCAAAGCCCGACCCTCCCTCGGGGGCTAAAAGGGGGGGAAGCCCCTCTACGTCGAAATTTTCCTCGAAAAAAGATCTTTTCTGCCAGAAGGTCTTTCGGGCTGTTTGACTACTTTGAAAGTGGATCCTGAAAACGACGGAGTACACGTAAGCAGCCAAGGCTGACTGAGCCGAGGGACTCCTACGCCTCCGGGATACGGATACCTCACTCATCACCTTCTGCGATAAGTAACTCACGTTCGAATAAGTGGTCCCGCGGACCGAACAAGTCTTCACGTTCGGAAGCTCTTCTGCCGAAGCGATTTCTCGAGCCTTCTCAACTGCGTCGGGAACAGAGCCCCATGGACGGGTAAGAGTGCGCGTAAGCGGCAAGGCTGACCGAGCTGAGGGACTCCTACGCCTCCGGGATACGGATACCTCACTCGTCACCTTCCGCGAGAAGCAACTCTCGCTCGCACAAACATTTCTGTTACCAACAAAAGGGTCCAGATACTCGAAACAAGAGGAAAGGAGACGCGGCTTTACAACACGGCGAGGGTGTGTTTTGGCCTCGGCGGCCGCAAGAAACACACGCTACAAGACAATCCGATCCTGCAGGCTCGGATCTTGACGGCTGAAGGGAGCAGCAGCACCCTCGGCATCGACGACACCTTCGGCGAAGTCCGACCTAGCCTCGGACGGCGACGCGGTCCGAAGATCTCCACTCTAAAGGACGACGTCATCGCCATGCCCGGGCCATCGCTACTAGGGTCTTCTCGGGAATCCGGCCCGAGCAGGCGGCTCGGCCGGTCACACCGGGGCCTCGGCCAGCTGTCCTCCAAGGACGTCAGCCCGACCCGAGGCCTCGGCTAGTCAATTCCGGCGTCGGTTCCGCTAACGGACGACCCGGCCAGGCTCCGGCCAACCAGGTTTTTCTTTTCGAGCCAACTCTGCCTCTGTTCTTGTTGACGCCGCTACCCCTGGCCTCGGCTCGTCGAAAAGCGGCCGAGGGGTTCCTTTAATTAAGCTAGAGAAGCCTCAGACAATAGGGCTGACCGAGCCAAGGGACTCCTACGCCTCCGGGATACGGATACCTCACTCGTCACCTTTACACGGGGCGACTCACGCTTGGTGAAGCGGTTCAGACAACCAACAGGCGAGTCTTAGTGCTCGAAAATAAGGGAAAAACACGGCTCCGTGCCGAAAATACATACATGTTCAGGCCCCGACAGCCACAATGAACAAAAATACTGGCATCCAAGGTGCCATTACAAACGGAACTCCGGTTCCACCTCCGCAGGTACGAACAACCCCACTCGACGGGGGAGAGGCCTGCGGAGCAACAGAAGACCGACGAACGGCTTGTCGTCGCCCGCCCCAGCAGCGACGACGACGACGACTTCTGCTCCGGGGGTCCGAACAGCAGCAGCGATGACCTCAAGGCGGATGCTGCTGTCAGGAGGCCCCCGCCCGTGCCCAAACTCGAGAGGCAAGGATGGGCAGAAGGCCGTAGAGTTGGAGGTCGGTCCGCGGGTGGTGCCGGCAAACTCGTCGGCGGCGGAACCTCTTCCAGCTGCCGTGGCGGGAGGCGGCACCGGGAGCGGCTGATAGTCGCCTAGAGGGGGGGTGAATAGGGCGAAACTGAAATTTACAAAAATAATCACAACTACAAGCCGGGGTTAGCGTTAGAAATATAAACGAGTCCGCGAGAGAGGGCACAAAACAAATCGCAAGCGAATAAGAGTGTGACACGCGGATTTGTTTTACGAGGTTCGGTTCTCACAAACCTACTCCCCGTTGAGGAGGCCACAAAGGCCGGGTCTCTTTCAACCCTTCCCTCTCTCAAATGATCCCACGGATCGAGTGAGCTTTCTCTTCTTCTCAATCAAACGGGAACAACACTTCCCCGCAAGGGCCACCACACAATTGGTGCCTCTTGCCTTGGTTACAATTGAGTAATGATCACAAGAACAAGTGAGAAAGAAAGAAAGCGATCCAAGCGCAAGAGCTCAAAAGAACACGGCAAATCTCTCTCGCTAGTCACTAAGGGCTTGAGTGGAATTGGAGAGGATTTGATCTCTTTGTATGTGTCTAGAATTGAATGCCTAGCTTTTGTAAGTGGTTGAGAGTTGGAAAACTTGGATTGCAATGAATGTGGGGTGGTTGGGGTATTTATAGCCCCAACCACCAAAAATGACCATTGCTGGAAGCTGTCTGTTCGATGGCGCACCGGACAGTCCGGTGCACACCGGACAGTCCGGTGCCCCTGCCACGTCACCATTGCCGTTGGATTCTGACCATTAGAGCTTCTGACTTCTGGGCCCTCCTGGGTGTCCGGTGCACACCGGACATGCACTGTTTGATGTCCGGTGCACCGGTATGGGCGATCCTGACGTCTGCGCGCGCTGCGCGCGCATTAAATGCACCGCAGGGAGCCGTTGGCGCCGCAGAGAGCCGTTGCTCCGCTGGCACACCGGACAGTCTGGTGAATTTTAGCGGAGCGGCTGCCGCGCGAACCCGAGGCTGGCGAGTTCCGGAGACCGCGCTTCCTTGGAGCACCGGACATGTCCGGTGCACACCGGACAGTCCGGTGAATTATAGCGCGCCGGCTTCCAAGAATTCCCGAGGGCGAAGAGTTTGAGTCGGAGTTCTCTGGGCGCACCGGACACTGTCCGGTGCACACCGGACAGTCCGGTGCCTTCAGCCAGAGATGCCTTCGGTTGCCTCATTGCTCCTTTGTTGAATCCAACACTTGGTCTTTTTATTGACTGAATGTGAACCTTTTGCACCTGTATAACTTATGCACTAGAGTAAACTAGTTAGTCCAATATTTGTGTTGGTCAATTCAACCACCAAAATTATTTAGGAACTAGGTGTAAGCCTAATTCCCTTTCAATCTCCCCCTTTTTGGTGATTGATGCCAACACAAACCAAAGCAAATATAGAAGTGCATAATTAAACTAGTTCACATAATGTAAGTGCAAAGGTTGCTTGGAATTGAGCCAATATAAATACTTATATGATGCGCATGGATTGTTTCTTTGTTTTTGACATATTGGACCTCATTTGCACCATAAGTTTTGTTTTTGCAAACTCTTTTGTAAATTCTTTTCAAAGTCATTTTGCAAGATAGTCAAAGGTAAATGAATAAGATTTTGCAAAGCATTTTCAAGATTTGAAATTTTCTTCCTTTGTTCAAATGCTTTTCCTTTGACTAAACAAAACTCCCCCTCAAATAAAGTCTCCTCTTAGTGTTCAAGAGGGTTTTAAGACATCAATTTTGAAAATACTACTTGCTCCCCCTTTAGAACACAAAGAGATACCAATTTTAAAATTTACCAATTGAAGATCATTAATCATTAATTTTTAAAATTAGGGTGGTGGTGCGGTCCTTTTGCTTTGGGCTCATATTTTCTCCCCCTTTGGCATGAATCGCCAAAAACGGAATCATTAGAGCCCAATGAAGTACTTTCTCCCCCTTTGGTCATAAAATGAATGAGTGAAGATTATACCAAAGTTGGAGAGATGACGCGGAGCGACGGCGAAGGATGAGTAGAGAGTGGAGTGGAAGCCTTTTTCTTCGCCGAAGACTCCAATTCCCTTTCAATATACTTATGACTTGGTTTGAAATACACTTGAAAACATATTAGTCATAGCATATATAAAAGAGACATGATCAAAGGTATATTTGAGAGCTATGTGTGCAAGACTAGCAAAAGAAATTCCTAGAATCAAGAATATTGAGCTCATGCCTAAGTCGGGTAAAAGATTGTTCATCAAGTGGCTTGGTAAAGATATCGGCTAATTGATCTTTAGTATTAATGTAAGAAATCTCGATATCCCCCTTTTGTTGGTGATCCCGAAGAAAATGATACCGAATGGCTATGTGCTTAGTGCGGCTATGCTCGACGGGATTGTCGGCCATTTTGATTGCACTCTCATTGTCACATAGCAAAGGGACTTTGGTTAATTTGTAACCGTAGTCCCGCAGGGTTTGCCTCATCCAAAGCAATTGCGCGCAACAATGGCCTGCGGCAATATACTCGGCTTCGGCGGTGGAAAGAGCGACCGAATTTTGCTTCTTTGAAGCCCATGACACCAAGGATCTTCCCAAGAACTGGCAAGTCCCCGATGTGCTCTTCCTATTTATCCTACACCCTGCCCAATCGGCATCCGAGTAACCAATCAAATCAAATGTGGATCCCCGAGGGTACCAAAGCCCAAACTTAGGAGTAAAAGCCAAATATATCAAGATTCGTTTTACGGCCGTAAGGTGTGATTCCTTAGGGTCGGCTTGGAATCTTGCACACATGCAAACAGAAAGCATAATGTCCGGTCGAGATGCACATAAATAAAGCAATGAACCAATCATCGACCGGTATACCTTTTGATCCACGGACTTACCTCCCGTGTCGAGGTCGAGATGCCCATTGGTTCCCATGGGTGTCTTGATGGGCTTGGCATCCTTCATTCCAAACTTGCTTAGAATATCTTGGGTATACTTCGTTTGACTAATGAAGGTGCCCTCTTGGAGTTGCTTGACTTGGAATCCTAGAAAATACTTCAACTCCCCCATCATCGACATCTCGAATTTTTGTGTCATGATCCTACTAAATTCTTCACATGTAGATTTGTTAGTAGACCCAAATATGATATCATCAACATAAATTTGGCATACGAACAAATCATTATCAAGAGTCTTAGTGAATAAAGTAGGATCGGCCTTGCCAACTTTGAAGCCATTTGTAATAAGGAAATCTCTAAGGCATTCATACCATGCTCTTGGGGCTTGCTTGAGCCCATAAAGCATCTTAGAGAGCCTATAAACATAGTTAGGGTACTCACTGTCTTCAAAGCCGGGAGGTTGCTCAACATAGACCTCCTCCTTGATTGGTCCATTGAGGAAGGCACTCTTCACGTCCATTTGATAAAGCTTGAAGCCATGGTAAGTAGCATAGGCTAATAATATGCGAATTGACTCAAGCCTAGCTACGGGTGCATAGGTTTCACCAAAATCCAAACCTTCGACTTGTGAATACCCCTTGGCCACGAGTCGAGCTTTGTTCCTAGTCACCACACCATGCTCGTCTTGCTTGTTGCGGAAGACCCACTTGGTTCCTACAACATTTTGATTAGGACGTGGAACTAAGTGCCATACCTCATTCCTTGTGAAATTGTTGAGCTCCTCCTGCATCGCCATCACCCAATCCGAATCTTGAAGTGCTTCCTCTACCCTGTGTGGCTCAATAGAGGAAACAAAAGAGTAATGTTCACAAAAATGAGCAACACGAGATCGAGTAGTTTCCCCCTTATGAATGTCGCCGAGGATGGTGTCGACGGGGTGATCTCGTTGTATTGCTTGGTGGACTCTTGGGTGTGGCGGTCTTGGTTGTTCATCCTCCTTGTCTTCATCATTTGCATCTCCCCCTTGATCGTTGCCGTCATTTTGAGGTGGCTCATCTTCTTGATCTTCTTGTTCAACATCTTGAGCCTCATCCTCAACTTGAGTTGGTGGAGATACTTGCGTGGAGGAGGATGGTTGATCTTGTGCATTTGAAGGCTCTTCGGATTCCTTAGGACACACATCCCCAATGGACATGTTCCTTAGCGCTATGCATGGAGCCTGTTCTTCACCTATTTCATCAAGATCAACTTGCTCTACTTGAGAGCCATTAGTCTCATCAAACACAACGTCACAAGATACTTCAAAAAGTCCTGAGGACTTGTTAAAGACTCTATATGCCCTTGTGTTTGAGTCATATCCTAGTAAAAAGCCTTCTACAGTTTTAGGAGCAAATTTAGATTTTCTACCTCTTTTGACAAGAATAAAACATTTGCTACCAAAGACTCTAAAATATGAAATATTGGGCTTTTTACCGGTTAGGAGTTCATAAGATGTCTTCTTGAGGATTCGGTGAAGATATAACCGGTTGATGGCGTAGCAGGCGGTGTTGACCGCCTCGGCCCAAAACCGATCCGGTGTCTTGTACTCATCAAGCATGGTTCTTGCCATGTCCAATAGAGTTCGATTCTTCCTCTCCACTACACCATTTTGTTGTGGAGTGTAGGGAGAAGAGAACTCATGCTTGATGCCCTCCTCCTCAAGAAAGCCTTCAATTTGAGAGTTCTTGAACTCTGTCCCGTTGTCGCTTCTAATTTTCTTGATCCTTAAGCCGAACTCATTTTGAGCCCGTCTCAAGAATCCCTTTAAAGTTTCTTGGGTATAAGATTTGTCCTGTAAAAAGAACACCCAAGTGAAGTGAGAATAATCATCCACAATTACAAGACAATACTTACTACCGCCGATGCTTATGTAAGCGATCGGGCCGAACAAATCCATGAGAAGGAGCTCCAGTGGCCTGTCGGTAGTCATGATGTTTTTGTGTGGATGATGGATGCCAACTTGCTTCCCGGCTTGGCATGCGCTACAAATCCTGTCTTTCTCAAAATGAACATCGGTTAGTCCCAAAATGTGTTCTCCCTTTAGAAGCTTGTGAAGATTCTTCATTCCAACATGGGCTAGTCGGCGGTGCCAGAGCCAACCCAAGTTAGTCTTAGCAATCAAGCAAGTGTCGAGTTCAGCTCTATTAAAATCTACTAAGTATAGCTGACCCTCTAACACTCCCTTAAAAGCTATTGAATCATCACTTCTTCTAAAGACAGTAACACCAATATCAGTAAAAAGACAGTTGTAGCCCATTTGACACAACTGGGATACGGAAAGCAAATTGTAATCTAACGAATCTACAAGAAAAACATTGGAAATAGAATGGTCAGGAGATATAGCAATTTTACCCAATCCTTTGACCAAACCTTGATTTCCATCCCCGAATGTGATAGCTCGTTGGGGATCATGGTTTTTCTCATATGAGGAGAACATCCTTTTCTCCCCTGTCATGTGGTTTGTGCACCCGCTGTCGAGTATCCAACTTGTGCCCCCGGATGCATAAACCTACAAAACAAGTTTAGTTCTTGATTTTAGGTACCCAAACGGTTTTGGGTCCTTTAGCATTAGATACAAGAACTTTGGGTACCCAAACACAAGTCTTGGAGCCCTTGTGTTTGCCCCCAACAATTTTGGCAACTACCTTGCCGGATTTGTTAGTTAGAACATAAGATGCATCAAAAGTTTTAAATGAAATGGCATGATCATTTGATGCACTAGTAGTTTTCTTTCTAGGCAACTTGGCATGGGTTGGTTGCCTAGATCTAGATGTCTCACCCTTATACATAAAAGCATGATTAGGGCCAGAGTGAGACTTCCTAGAATGAATTTTCTTAATTTTGCTCTCAGGATAGCCGGCAGGGTACAAAATGTAACCCTCGTTATCCTGAGGCATGGGAGCCTTGCCCTTAACAAAGTTAGATAAGTTCTTTGGAGGGGCATTAATTTTGACATTGTCTCCCCTTTGGAAGCCAATGCCATCCTTAATGCCAGGGCGTCTCCCATTATAGAGCATGCTTCTAGCAAGTTTAAATTTTTCATTTTCTAAGTCATGCTCTCTAATCTTAGCATTAAGTTGTGCTATGTGATCATTTTGTTTTTTAATTAAGGCTAGGTGATCATGGATAGCATCAATATTAATATCTCTACATCTAGTACAAATGGAAATATGCTCAGTAGATGTAGATGGTTTGCAAGATTTTAATTCAATGACCTTAGCATGCAATAAATCATTTTTAGTTCTAAGGTCGGAAATAGTAGCATTGCAAACATCAAAATCCTTAGCCTTAGCAATTAATCTCTCATTCTCATTTCTAAGGCTGGTAATAGAACAGTTCAATTTTTCAATCCTAGCAATCAAATCATCATTATCATTTCTAGGAATTGAAACATTGCAAATATGAGAATCAACCTTAGCTAACAAATTTGCATTTTCATTTCTAAGGTTGTCTAACTCATGACAAGTGCTTAGCTCACTAGACAATTTTTCACATTTTTCTCTTTCTAGAGCATAAGCATTTTTAATCTTAACATGTTTCTTATTTTCCTTGATTAGGAAGTCCTCTTGGGAGTCCAAGAGATCATCCTTTTCATGGATGGCACTAATTAGCTCATTTAGTTTTTCCTTTTGTTGCATGTTGAGGTTAGCAAAAAGAATGCGCAAATTATCCTCTTCATTTTTATCATCATCCTCATCACTAGATGTTTCATATTTAGTGGAGGACTTTGATTTTACCTTCTTTTTGCCGTCCTTGGCCATGAGACACTTGTGGCCGACGTTGGGGAAGAGGAGGCCCTTGGTGACGGCGATGTTGGCGGCGTCCTCGTCGTTGGAGGAGTCGCTTGAGCTCTCGTCGGAGTCCCACTCCCGACAAACATGGGCATCGCCGCCCTTCTTCTTGTAGTATTTCTTCTTCTCCTTCCTCTTGCCCTTCTTGTCGTCGCCCCTGTCACTATCACTAGACATAGGACATTTTGCAATAAAATGACCGGGCTTACCACACTTGTAGCAAACCTTCTTGGAACGGGATTTGTAATCCTTCCCTTTCCGTTGCTTGAGGATTTGCCGAAAGCTTTTGATGATTAGGGCCATCTCCTCATTGTCGAGCTTGGAGGCGTCAATCGATTGTCTACTTGGTGTAGACTCCTCCTTCTCCTCCGTTGCCTTGAAGGCCACCGGTTGCGCCTCGGATGTGGAAGGTTCGTCAAGCTCGTTGATCTTCTTGGAGCCCTTAATCATGCATTCAAAACTCACAAAATTCCCGATAACTTCCTCGGGGGTCATTAGTGGATATCTAGGATTACCACGAATTAATTGTACTTGAGTGGGGTTAAGGAAAATAAGGGCTCTTAGAATAACCTTAACCACTTCGTGGTCATCCCATTTGGCGCTCCCGAGGTTGCGCACTTGGTTCACCAAGGTCTTGAGCCGGTTGTACATGTCTTGTGGCTCCTCCCCTTGGCGAAGACGGAAGCGACCGAGCTCCCCCTCGATCGTTTCCCGCTTGGTGATCTTTGTGAGTTCATCACCCTCGTGCGCCGTCTTGAGTAGGTCCCAAATCTCCTTGGCGTTCTTCAACCCTTGTACTTTGTTGTATTCCTCCTTGCTTAGAGAGGCAAGGAGGATGGTTGCGGCTTGGGAGTTGAAGTGCTCGATTTGGGCTACTTCGTCCGTGTCATAGTCCTCATCCCCTACGGATGGTACCTGTACACCATACTCAACAACATCCCATAATCTTTTGTGGAGAGAGGTTAGATGAAATCGCATCAAATTACTCCACATAGCATAATCTTCACCATTAAAAGTTGGTGGTTTGCCTAATGGGACGGATAGTAAAGGTGTATGTTTAGGAATGCGAGGGTAGCGTAGGGGAATCTTACTATACTTCTTACGCTCTTGGCGTTTAGAAGTGACGGATGCTGCGTCGGAGCCGAAGGTAGATGTCGATGAAGTGTCGGTCTCGTAATAGACCACCTTCCTCATCCTCTTGTGCTTGTCCCCACTCCGATGCGGCTTGTGAGAAGAAGATTTTTCCTTCTTCTCCTTGTGGTGAGAAGAGGAAGATCTTTTCTCCTTCCGCTTGGAGGAGTTCTTCTTCTTCTCCCTTCTCTTGGTGCGGGACTCTTCCGATGAAGTGCTCCCTTGGCTTGTAGTGGGCTTGTTATCGCCGGTCTCCATCTCCCTCTTGGTGTGATCTCCCGACATCACTTCGAGCGGTTAGGCTCTAATGAAGCACCGGGCTCTGATACCAATTGATAGTCGCCTAGAGGGGGGTGAATAGGGCGAAACTGAAATTTACAAAAATAATCACAACTATAAGCCGGGGTTAGCGTTAGAAATATAAACGAGTCCGCGAGAGAGGGCACAAAACAAATCGCAAGCAAATAAGAGTGTGACACGCGGATTTGTTTTACGAGGTTCGGTTCTCGCAAACCTACTCCCCGTTGAGGAGGCCACAAAGGCCGGGTCTCTTTCAACCCTTCCCTCTCTCAAACGATCCCACGGATCGAGTGAGCTTTCTCTTCTTCTCAATCAAACGGGAACAACACTTCCCCGCAAGGGCCACCACACAATTGGTGCCTCTTGCCTTGGTTACAATTGAGTAATGATCACAAGAACAAGTGAGAAAGAAAGAAAGCGATCCAAGCGCAAGAGCTCAAAAGAACACGGCAAATCTCTCTCGCTAGTCACTAAGGGCTTGAGTGGAATTGGAGAGGATTTGATCTCTTTGTATGTGTCTAGAATTGAATGCCTAGCTCTTGTAAGTGGTTGAGAGTTGGAAAACTTGGATTGCAATGAATGTGGGGTGGTTGGGGTATTTATAGCCCCAACCACCAAAAATGACCGTTGCTGGAAGCTGTCTGTTCGATGGCGCACCGGACAGTCCGGTGCACACCGGACAGTCCGGTGCCCCTGCCACGTCACCATTGCCGTTGGATTCTGACCGTTGGAGCTTCTGACTTCTGGGCCCTCCTGGGTGTCCGGTGCACACCGGACATGCACTGTTTGATGTCCGGTGCACCGGTATGGGCGATCCTGACGTCTGCGCGCGCTGCGCGCGCATTAAATGCACCGCAGGGAGCCGTTGGCGCCGCAGAGAGCCGTTGCTCCGCTGGCACACCGGACAGTCCGGTGTACACCGGACAGTCTGGTGAATTTTAGCGGAGCGGCTGCCGCGCGAACCCGAGGCTGGCGAGTTCTGGAGACCGCGCTTCCTTGGAGCACCGGACATGTCCGGTGCACACCGGACAGTCCGGTGAATTATAGCGCGCCGGCTTCCAAGAATTCCCGAGGGCGAAGAGTTTGAGTCGGAGTTCTCTGGGCGCACCGGACACTGTCCGGTGCACACCGGACAGTCCGGTGCCTTCAGCCAGAGATGCCTTCGGTTGCCTCATTGCTCCTTTGTTGAATCCAACACTTGGTCTTTTTATTGACTGAATGTGAACCTTTTGCACCTGTATAACTTATGCACTAGAGTAAACTAGTTAGTCCAATATTTGTGTTGGTCAATTCAACCACCAAAATTATTTAGGAACTAGGTGTAAGCCTAATTCCCTTTCAGCGGCTCTGAAGCCGCTCGGCTCAGAGAGCCGGGCACGGTGCAGCTGTCAGCGCCACGGACGACTCCTGCCCTTCCCCCCGATCACTGAGGGAAGGAGCGGGCCACCGCCCACGCATGGGCCGACCCCAACTCGGCACACTCCCCTCCCCAGCACTAGTGATGAAAATCCTTGAGGCTGAGGGAGGGGCAGAGGCCGCGGCCCGGCTCGCTTTCCCCCACCATCAAACTGGAGGTCACCATCTTGGGTGACCGCCAGTGGAGGGGTGCAGCCGGGCTGCGTGATGAAAATCCTTGAAGCCGAACGATGGCTGAAAGGTGCCAACTCCCACGGAGTTGTGTTCCCCCAACGACGAGGCGGAAAGACGGCGGATCTCCCCCATCCGGGGGCTTGGAAGGTGGAAAGACACGATGCATAAGGGAGCGCGAAGACATGGTCTCCTTCCAAGGGGGTCACCCTCCTTTTAAAGGCGGATCTCCCTACTTGCGTCCCTAGCCGTCACGGGCTGAGTCTTCTCCAACACACTCCAAGGTCCTCCCCTACGGCGCGGGGGCTGGGTCCCACACGTCATGCAAGCCGACTCAGAGCAGAAGAAGCCAAACCGCCGCGCGCGGTGCGTACAACCGCCCAGCGGTTACAAGCGACCCTCCACTTTTGCCCAGACCAGCGGGCGAAAGGGCGGGCAGCCGTGCAGGCGGCATGCAACCGCGCCAAGTGGGTGCACTTCTCCGACTCCCAACACGCCCGGCACGGAGGCCCAGGCCCACGCGTCATGCAACCGGTGCGCCGGTTGTTACGTGTGAGTAACTGCATCGCCACCTGCGCCACCATCGCGCCTCCTCGACTACGGAACCAATACCACGATTCGAGGCCACCCAGCGCACGGCCCAGCGGCTCCAGCCTGGCGCGACGGTTAATACGGCCGAAGACGGGCTGACAGTAATGGAAGTGGCAGGCAGGCAGGTGCAGCGGTCACGTCGTCAGCCAAGCTTACATCCCATCCGGGGGCAGCGAGAGAACCCTCTCTCACGGCGTGAAGGCAACGCGCCCGTGACCCGTTCCTCGAACGGCTCACGCACGCGCAACGGCTACCCTGCGAACCACTCGCCCTGTCGCATCAACTCCGTGGCGGGACACGCGGCGCCTCTGGCAGGAGAAGCGAGCGACGCTTCGCCTTCGCCGTAATGACCGCGTCAAAAAAAAGGTACGTCGCATCGTTCGATTTCGTATCCTTTTCCATTTTTCCTCTTTCTCTCTCTTGCAACAGGGACCTGGAAAGGGGGATACCCCGAAAAGGATCCTTCCCCGAGAAGGAACCAGGCTCCGAGCCCCCCTACTGATCAGAGGTTCGAAGGCTGGCCCCCCGGAAGGGTTCAACAGCCGCCTCAGATCACGTGGGCCCTGCACCCACTACTGGTCAGAGGTTCGAAGGCCGGCCCCTCGAAAGGGTTGCCCGGTCGCCTCAGGCTACTCGGGCTCCATGCCCATTACTGATTAGGGGTTCGAAGGCTGGCCTCCGAAGGGTTCACAGCCGCCTCAGACGCCGAGCGAGGGATGACCATGGGTACGTTCGATACATAACCAAGGCTCGGGCTGCGCTCCCGAGGTACCCTAGGACATTTCCGAGACCAGCGGGAAGGATCTTGTAACAGAATCCCATCAGAGGGAGGCATCGAGCCCTCGGACCCCGTCGCCAGGGGACCGGGTCTGGCAGATCACCCGCAGGTACTTTTGGGCGTGCCTCTGGGCCCCTAGCCGACCCCTAACGAACGGGGCACGGACGTCCACTCGGATTACCCGCTTGCAGCTCATCGGAGACACCATGTTTGGCGCCCATCGAGGGCAACATGGTGCTTTCCCCCCTCCTCCTTGCGGAAAGGCGACGCAGGGGCGTATGTAAAAAAGCCGAGTCTACCCCTGACCGCCCTCTCGCTCTGTGCAGAGGCTCGGGGGCTGCTCTCGCAAACCCGGCTCCGGCCGAACCGTTGACAGCGTCAACATACCAGCCCGAGAACTTGGGACCCGACCGTACACCTGGGCTATGGCCAGCTCGCATGAGGGAACGACCAGACCAGCCGAAGCACTACGTGAGGCAGTAAGACCTCGAAGGTGTGAAACCACTCCTCCGAGGCCTCGGGGGCTACACCCGGCGGGTGCGCTCGCGCGCACCCACCAGAACAAAAGCGCAACCGAGAAAGGCTGGTCCCCTTGCAAAAAAGTGCGACGAAAGCCTCCAAGCGAGTGCAAACACTCCCTTCGAGGCTCGGGGGCTACTGTCGGGGACCATAATTAGGGGTACCCTCAAGGCTCCTAATTCTCAGCTGGTAACCCCCATCAGCACAAAGCTGCAAAGGCCTGATGGGTGCGATTAAGTCAGGACCAGTCCATTCAAGGGACTCGATCACGCCTCACCCGAGCCTAGCCTCGGACAAGGGTAGCTGACCCCGGAGGATTTCCGTCTCGCCCGAGGCCCCCCTTCAGCGGCGAACATGTTTCCGGCTCGCCCGAGGCCCTGCCTTCGCCAAGAAGCAACCCTAACCAAATCGCCGCACCGATCGACCAAATCGCAGGAGCATTTAATGCAAAGGTGGCCTGACACCTTTATCCTGACGCACGCCCCCCAGCCAGCAGAGCCGAAGTGACCGCCGTCACTTTGCCGCTCCACTGGCCGGCCTGACAAAAGGACAACGCCGCCTGCGCCACTCCGACTGCGGTGCCACTTGACAGAGTGAAACTGACAGGCAGTCAGGCCCAGCCAAAGGCACCATAGGAAGCTCCGCTCCGCCCGACCCAGGGCTCGGACTCGGGCTAAGTCCCGGAAGACGGCGAACTCCGCCCGACCCAGGGCTTGGACTCGGGCTAAGTCCCGGAAGACGGCGAACTCCGCCCGACCCAAGGCTCGGACTTGGGCTAAGTCCCGGAAGACGGTGAACTCCGCCCGACCTAGGGCTCGGACTCGGGCTAAATCCCGGAAGACGGCGAACTCCGCCCGACCCAGGGCTCGGACTCGGGCCAAGTCCCAGAAGACGACGATCTCCACCTCGCCCGACCCAGGGCTCGGACTTGGGCTCGGCCCTAGAAGACGACGAACTCCGCTTCGCCTGACCCTAGGGCTCGGACTCCGCCCCGGCACCAGCCGGCGATCTCTGCCTCGCCCGAACCTGGGGCTCGGACCCGACCTCGGCCACGGAAGACGGACTCGGCCTCGGCTTCGGAGGAGCTTCCACATCGCCCAACCTAGGGCGTAGACCAGCCACGTCAACAGGAGGCGCCATCATCACCCTACCCCGAGCTGACTCGGGCCACAGGGAACAAGACCAGCGTCCCATCTGGCTCGCCCCGCCAGATAGGCAATGATGGCGCCCTGCATACTCTGTGACGAAGGCGGCTCTCAGTCCCCTTACGGAAGCAAGAGGACGTCAGCAAGGATTCAACCGCTCCGACAGCTGTCCCTCCGCCAGGCTCCATCGCTCCTCCGACGGCCACGACATCACACCAGCTGGGTGCCAAAATCTCTCCGGCTGCCACAACGGCATGTACTCAGGGCGCTAGCTCTCCTCCGCTAGACACGTAGCACTCTGCTACACCCCCCCATTGTACACCTGGATCCTCTCCTTGCGCCTATAAAAGGGAGGACCAGGGCCCTCTTAGAGAAGGTTGGCCGCGCGGGGAAGAGGACGAGACACGCGCTCGCTTGGAGCCGCTCGCTCCATCTCCCGCGTGGACGCTTGTAACCCCCTACTGCAAGCACACCCGACCTGGGCGCGGGACGAACACGAAGGCCGCGGGATTCCCACCTCTCTCACGCTGGTCTCTGGCCGCCTCGCTCTCCCCCCTTCGCGCTCGCCCTCGCGCTCGACCCATCTGGGCTGGGGCACGCGGCGACATTCACTCGTCGGCTCAGGGACCCCCCCGGTCTCGGAACGCCGACACTTATTGCTAATGGCTTCAAAGTCGGCAAGGCCGATCCTACTTTATTTACTAAAACTCTTGACAATGATTTTTTCGTATGCCAAATATATGTTGATGATATTATATTCGGGTCTACTAACGAATCTACATGTGAGGAATTTAGTAGGATCATGACACAAAAATTCGAGATGTCGATGATGGGGGAGTTGAAGTATTTTCTAGGATTCCAAGTCAAGCAACTCCAAGAAGGCACCTTCATTAGTCAAACGAAGTATACTCAAGACATTCTAAACAAGTTTGGAATGAAGGATGCCAAGCCCATCAAGACTCCCATGGGAACAAATGGGCATCTCGACCTCGACACGGAAGGTAAATCTGTCGATCAAAAGGTATATCGGTCGATGATAGGATCTTTACTCTATTTATGTGCATCTCGACCGGACATTATGCTTTCCATATGCATGTGTGCAAGATTCCAAGCCGACCCTAAGGAATCTCACCTTACGGTCGTAAAACGAATCTTGAGATATTTGGCTTATACTCCTAAGTTTGGGCTTTGGTACCCTCGGGGATCCACTTTTGATTTAATTGGTTATTCGGATGCCGATTGGGCGGGGTGTAAAATTAATAGAAAGAGCACATCAGGGACTTGCCAGTTCTTGGGAAGGTCCTTGGTGTCTTGGGCTTCAAAGAAGCAAAATTCTGTGGCCCTTTCTACCGCCGAAGCCGAGTATATTGCCGCAGGCCATTGTTGCGCGCAATTGCTTTGGATGAGGCAAACCCTTAGGGACTATGGTTACAAATTAACCAAAGTTCCTCTTCTATGTGATAATGAGAGTGCAATCCGCATGGCGGATAATCCCGTTGAGCATAGCCGCACTAAACACATAGCCATTCGGTATCATTTTCTTAGGGATCACCAACAAAAGGGGGATATCGAGATTGCATATATTAACACTAAAGATCAATTAGCCGATATCTTTACCAAGTGAGAGCACCTAGAGGGGGGGTGAATAGGTGATCCTGTAAAAACTTAGACTTAAAGCCACAAAAACTTGATTAAGCGTTAGCACAATAAGGCCAAGTGGCTAGAGAGGAGTTCTTGCAAAACACAACAACCACAACAGGATCAACATAGATAGACACAGTGGTTTATCCCGTGGTTTGGCCAAGTACAAAACTTGCCTACTCCACGTTGTGGCGTCCCAACGGACGAGGGTTGCAATCAACCCCTCTCAAGCGGTCCAAAGACCCACTTGAATACCACAGTGTTTTGCTTTGTTTACTTTATCCCGCTCGCGAGGAATCTCCACAACTTGGAGTCTCTCGCCCTTACACTTTGATGTTCACAAAGAAGCATGGAGTAAGGGAGGGATGAGCAACGCACACAAGACACAAAATCAGAGTGACAACACGCACACATGTCGCAACAAGAGCTCACAACACAACCCGACGAGTTCACAACTCAAATAGAGCTCTAGATGCTATCACAAAGAATCAAATGCGCGGAATCGAAGTCTTGGTGCTTAGGAATGCTTAGAGAATGCTTGGTGTCCTCCTCCATGCGCCTAGGGGTCCCTTTTATAGCCCCAAGGCAGCTAGGAGCCGTTGAGAGCATTCCAGGAAGGCAATTCTTGCCTTCTGTCGCCTGGCACACCGGACGGTCCGATGCACCACCGGACAGTCCGGTGCACCACCAGACACTGTCTGGTGCAGATTTCTTTCCTTATTTGGCGAAGCCGACCGTTGCAGATTCAGAGCCGTTGGCGCACCGGACACTGTCCGGTGCACACCGGACAGTCTGGTGCCCCATTGTGACCGTTGGCTCGGCCACGCGTCACGCACGGAATCCTCGGCCGACCGTTGGCCCGGCTGACCGTTGGCTCACCGGACAGTCCGGTGCACCACCGGACAGTCCGGTGATTTTTAGCCGTACGCCGTTAATCACTTCCCGAGAGCGACGACTTCGCCTGTGAACGGCTCACCGGACAGTCCGGTGCACCACCGGATAATCCGGTGATTTATAGTCGTACACCGCCGTCGAAGTCCCGAGAGCATCAAGTTCGCTAGAGCCAGCCTGGCGCACCGGACACTGTCCGGTGCACTACCGGACACTGTCCGGTGCACCTAGACTGAGCAGACTTTGGCTGAACAAAGCCATCTCTTTTCCAATTTGATTTCTCCTTTTTCCAGCACTTAGACACAATACCTTAGTTCTTAAAACAATGTACTAAGTCTAGAAACATACCTTTAGACTTGATTTGCACTTTGTCCATCAATTGGCATAGATTTACACTTAAGCACTTGTGTTGGCACTCAATCACCAAAATACTTAGAAATGGCCCAAGGGCACATTTCCCTTTCAATCTCCCCCTTTTTAGTGATTTATGCCAACACAACAAAAAGCAACTAAAAGAAGTGCAACATCAATACAAATGAGAACTCAAAATTGTTTTGATTCGAATTTGGCATATATGGATCACTCTTTGCCACCACTTGGTTTTGTTTTTGCAAATTAACCTCAATCTCCTATCTCTAAGTCAAACACAATTGTAGAGACATAAAGAGAGTTGTTCCAAGAGAAATTGATCAAAGATTTCAAAAACTCCCCCTTTTTCCCATAATCAACCATTCTCCCCACAAGAGGCCAACTTTTGACAAGAGAGACAATGAGAGAGTTTTGACAAACCAAAAGCTCTATTCTACTATTTTCAAAATTTATCAAGTGGTAGCTGATCCATTTATTACTTTGGCCTTATTTTCTCCCCCTTTGGCATCAAGTACCAAAACGGGATCAATCTTGGCCCCTTTAACCCCATTGTCTCACCAAAATCTTCAAATAAGAGTACAAAGGCAATAAGAGTACATGAGATGAACTTGGAATAAGTTACCCTCTCATCGAAGTGCAGTGGAAGTCTTTCATGGTCCAAGTCCACCTTTTCCCTTTCAGACTTCCTTTGAGACTAAATCAAGCAAACTCAAGCACACTGTTAGTCTCAAAGGGTCAAGTTGTAGCACATCTCCCCCTAAATATGTGCATCACTTGCAAAAGGACTTGTGAGGTCCGGAGAGTGTTTGTACAACTTGAGCACCACAAGTAAACAACAAAATGCATAAGGAACATGATCAAAGGCATAAACATATGTATGCTATAAATCAATCCAAGTTCCGCGAATCTAAGACATTTAGCTCACTATGCAGCCTGCAAAAGGTCTTCTCATCTAAAGGCTTGCTAAAGATATCGGCTAGTTGGTTCACGGTGCTAACATAAAACACTTCGATATCTCCCTTTTGCTGGTGGTCTCTCAAAAAGTGATGCCGGATGTCAATGTGCTTTGTGCGGCTGTGCTCAACAGGATTTTCCGCTATGCGGATAGCACTCTCATTGTCATATAGGAGTGGGACTTTGCTTAGATTGTAGCCAAAGTCCCGGAGGGTTTGCCTCATCCAGAGTAGTTGCGCGCAACACTGTCCTGCGGCAACATACTCGGCCTCAGCGGTGGATAGGGCAACAGAAGTTTGTTTCTTAGAATTCCATGACACCAGGGACCTTCCTAAGAATTGGCACATCCCCGATGTACTCTTCCTATCGACCTTACATCCAGCATAGTCGGAGTCTGAATATCCAATCAAGTCAAAGTTAGACCCCTTTGGATACCAGATCCCGAAGCAAGGCGTAGCGACTAAATATCTAAGGATTCGCTTCACGGCCACAAGGTGACACTCCCTTGGATCAGATTGAAATCTAGCACACATGCATACGCTAAGCATAATATCCGGTCTACTAGCACATAAATAAAATAAAGACCCTATCATTGACCGGTATGCCTTTTGATCAACGGACTTACCTCCTTTGTTGAGGTCGGTGTGTCCGTCGGTTCCCATCGGAGTCTTTGCGGGCTTGGCGTCCTTCATCCCAAACCGCTTTAGCAAGTCTTGCGTGTACTTTGTTTGGGAGATGAAGGTACCGTCCTTGAGTTGCTTCACTTGGAACCCAAGGAAGTAGTTCAACTCACCCATCATCGACATCTCGAATTTCTGCGTCATCACCCTGCTAAACTCTTCACAAGACTTTTGATTAGTAGAACCAAATATTATGTCACCGACATAAATTTGGCACACAAAAAGATCACCATCGCAAGTCTTAGTGAAAAGAGTTGGATCGGCTTTCCCAACTTTGAAAGCATTAGCAATTAAAAAGTCTCTAAGGCATTCATACCATGCTCTTGGGGCTTGCTTAAGTCCATAGAGCGCCTTAGAGAGCTTACATACGTGGTCGGGGTACCGTTCATCCTCGAAGCCAGGGGGTTGCTCCACGTACACCTCCTCCTTGATTGGCCCGTTGAGGAAAGTGCTCTTTACATCCATTTGGAACAACCTGAAAGAATGGTGAGCGGCATATGCTAGCAATATACGAATAGACTCTAGCCTAGCCACAGGAGCAAAAGTCTCCTCAAAGTCCAAACCTGCGACTTGGGCATAACCTTTTGCCACAAGTCGAGCCTTGTTCCTCGTCACCACCCCGTGCTTGTCTTGTTTGTTGTGGAACACCCACTTGGTTCCCACAACATTTTGCTTGGGACGAGGCACCAGTGTCCAAACTTCATTACGCTTGAAGTTGTTGAGCTCCTCCTGCATGGCCAACACCCAGTCCGGATCTAGCAAGGCCTCTTCTACCCTGAAAGGCTCAATAGAAGAGACAAAGGAGTAATGCTCACAAAAATTAACTAATCTAGAACGAGTAGTTACTCCCTTGCTAATGTCACCCAAAATTTGGTCGACGGGATGATTCCTTTGAATCATCGCTCGAACTTGGGTTGGAGGTGTCGGTTGTGCTTCTTCCTCATCACATGATCATCTTGTGCTCCCCCTTGATCACACGCCTCCTTTTGATGAACCTGTTCATCATCTTGAGTTGGGGGATTCACCATCGTTGAGGAAGAAGGTTGATCTTGCTCCTTTTGTTCCTGTGGCCGCACATCTCCAATCGCCATGGTGCGTATCGCGGCCGTTGGAACGTCTTCTTCATCTACATCATCAAGATCAACAACTTGCTCTCTTGGAGAGCCATTAGTCTCATCAAATACAATGTCGCTAGAGACTTCAACCAAACCCGATGATTTGTTGAAGACTCTATACGCCTTTGTATTTGAGTCATAACCTAACAAAAATCCTTCTACGGCTTTGGGAGCAAACTTAGAATTTCTACCTTTCTTCACTAGAATATAGCATTTGCTCCCAAATACACGAAAGTAAGACACATTGGGTTTGTTACCGGTTAGAAGCTCATACGAAGTCTTCTTGAGGAGGCGGTGAAGGTAGACTCGGTTGATGGCGTGGCAAGCCGTGTTCATGGCTTCCGACCAAAACCGCTCGGGGGTCTTGAACTCTCCAAGCATCGTCCTCGCTATGTCTATGAGCGTCCTGTTCTTCCTCTCTACCACACCATTTTGCTGTGGTGTGTAGGGAGCGGAGAACTCATGCTTGATCCCTTCCTCCTCAAGGTACTCCTCTACTTGAAGGTTCTTGAATTCGGACCCGTTGTCGCTCCTTATCTTCTTCACCTTGAGCTCAAACTCATTTTGAGCTCTCCTTAGGAAGCACTTGAGGGTCCCTTGGGTTTCGGATTTATCCTGCAAAAAGAATACCCAAGTGAAGCGGGAAAAATCATCAACTATAACAAGACCATACTTACTTCCTCCTATACTTAGATAGGCGACGGGTCCGAAGAGGTCCATATGAAGCATCTCCAACAGTCTTGATGTGGTCATTACATTTTTGGTATGATGAGAACTTCCCACCTGTTTACCTACTTGACAAGCTGCACAGGGTCTACCTTTTTCGAAATGCACGTTAGTTAGACCTATCATGTGTTCTCCCTTTAGAAGCTTGTGAAGGTTCTTCATCCCCACATGTGCTAAACGGCGATGCCACAGCCAGCCCATGCAAGTCTTAGCAATTAAGCATGCATCTAGACCGGCCTCCTCTTTTGCAAAATCAACTAAATAAAGTTTACCGTCTAGTACACCCTTAAAAGCTAATGAACCATCACACCTTCTAAAGACAGACACATCTACATTTGTGAATAAACAGTTATATCCCATATTGCATAATTGACTAACGGATAACAAATTATATCCAAGTGACTCAACTAAAAACACATTAGAAATAGAGTGCTCGGATGAAATAGCAATCTTCCCTAACCCTTTCATCTTGCCTTGGTTCCCATCACTGAATATGATTGAATCTTGGGAATCCTTGTTCTTGACGTAGGAGGTGAACATCTTCTTCTCCCCCGTCATGTGGTTTGTGCATCCGCTGTCGATAATCCAGCTTGAACCCCCGGATGCATAAACCTGCAAGGCAAATTTAGGCTTGGGTTTTAGGTACCCAACTCTTGTTGGGTCCTACAAGGTTAGTCACAATGGTCTTAGGGACCCAAATGCAAGTTTTATCTCCCTTGCATCTTGCCCCTAATTTCCTAGCAATTACCTTCTTATCCTTTCTACAAATAGCAAAGGAAGCATTGCAAGTATGAAAAATTGTAGAAGGTTCATTAATTACTTTCCTAGGAACATGAACCATATTCTTTCTAGGCACATGATGAATATTTTTCCTAGGCATATCTCTACCATGCACAACATAGGAACTAGAAGCAGTCATAGCATATAAATCATAAGCACAGGTCCTATACGCATTTCTAGAAAATTTTCTATCACCATAAATGAAAGCATGGTTTTTTTGAACACTATTAGTCATAGAGGCCTTCCCTTTCTCCTTGGCGGGAATGGAAGCTTTATGACTAGTTAAGTTCTTGGCTTCCCTCTTGAAGCCAAGCCCATCCTTAACTGAGGGGTGTCTACCAATCGTGTAGGCAGCCCTTGCAAATTTTAGTTTATCAAATTCATTTTTGCTAGTCTTAAGTTGGGCATTAAGACTAGCCACTTCATCATTTAACTTTGCAATAGACACTAGGTGTTCACTACAAGCGTCAACATTTAAATCTTTACACCTAGTGCAAATCACAACATGTTCTACACAAGAGTTAGATCTATTTGCTACTTCTAGTTTAGCATTTAAATCATTGTTAACATCTTTTAAACTAGAAATTGTCTCATGGCAAGTAGATAGTTCACAAGAAAGCATTTCATTCCTTTTAACTTCTAAAGCATGAGATTTTTGTGCCTCTACAAATTTATCATGTTCTTCATACAAAAGATCCTCTTGTTTTTCTAAAAGTCTATCCTTTTCATTCAAGGCATCAATCAATTCATTAATCTTATCTATTTTAGTTCTATCCAATCCCTTGAACAAACTAGAGTAATCTATTTCATCATCATCACTAGACTCATCATCACTTGAAGAAGCATAAGTGGTATTGTTTCGAGTACATACCTTCTTCTCCTTCGCCATGAGGCATGTGTGACGCTCATTGGGGAAGAGGGATGATTTGTTGAAGGCTGAGGCGGCAAGTCCTTCGTCGTCGGATGAAGAGCAATCCGAGTCCCACTCCTTGCCAAGATGTGCCTCGCCCTTAGCCTTCTTGTACTTCTTCTTCTTTTCCCCTTTCTTCTCTTGTTCCTAGTCACTATTATTATCGGGACAATTAGCGATAAAATGACCAACCTTACCACACTTGAAGCAGGAGCGCTTTCCCTTCGTCTTGTTCTTCTTGGGATGCTCCTTGCGGCCCTTTAGCGCCGTCTTGAAGCGCTTGATGATGAGGGCCATCTCTTCCTCACTTAGTCCCGCCGCCTCAACTTGCGCCACATTGCTAGGTAGCGTCTCCTTGCTACGCCTTGTCTTCTTCTTCTTCCCATCTTTTCGTTTATGGCCCGAGCCCGAGTCGGTAGGCTTGTCATCTTTCGGCTCGTTGACGAAAGACTCCTTCTCCTTATCAATGATCACAATCCCCTTGCCCTTAGGATCCATCTCTTCAGGCGATTAGTCCCTTCGTGAAGAGAACGGCTCTGATACCAATTGAGAGCACCTAGAGGGGGGGTGAATAGGTGATCCTGTAAAAACTTAGACTTAAAGCCACAAAAACTTGATTAAGCGTTAGCACAATAAGGCCAAGTGGCTAGAGAGGAGTTCTTGTAACACCCTAAATTTGGGAGTATAAAATTTCTTTGCTCATATTCACAAATTCAGGTGTTACTTCCCTTTTCTCATCCTTCCCCAATCTTCTCTTTCTCATTTCTATAGGAGAAAGGTGGTTATTTTATTTGTAACTATAGTCTATTAGCTCAAACTTCAAGGGAGTATGAATTGTTGCATCATGTTGAACCCTAGATTTCACTTTTGTTTGATGCATAACTCTTAGAAAGTCTAATTTGAATTTGTGGCTCATTTGAATTTGAATCAAATAGAGAAAATAAAAAGAAAAGAGAAAACAATTCCAGATTAAAAGAAAAAGGAAAAAAGCCCAAACCCCCGCCCCCCTCGGCCTTTCGGCCCAATTGGCCCAATCCCGCGCGCGCCTCCCTCCCCTCCTCTCTCTGCCCTGGCGGGCCCACCCGTCAGCGCAGCTGGCCCAATCCCGCGCGCGCCCGCTTCCTCCGCTCTCTCTGCCCTGGCGGGCCCGCCCGTCAGCGCAGCCGCGTTCCCCGCGCCCGCGCCCGCTTTCCCCTCTCTCTCTGCCCGCGGGCCCCGGCTGTCAGCTTCTCCGTCTTCGCGTAACCGCCGCCCCGGTCCGCGCGTGCCGCGGACTCCGCGCCCACGTCGCGCGTGGGGCTCGCCACCACCTCGCCCTTGGCCACTTGAGCCCCGAACCTCGCTCGCCATCTCCCCCTCCCTCATTTGCGCACCCGCAGACCCCTCCCTCACCTTCCCCTCGCTGCGCACACGCCAAAGCGCAGCCGCCCTTAAACCGCCGCCGCCCGAGCTCGTTCCTCCGTCGCCGTTGGAGCCCCGCCGTGCCCTCTGCCACGGTGAGCTCCGCCCCGACGTCCACAACCCGGGACACGCTCCAATTTCCCCTTCCCCTCCCTATTTCCCTCTGCCCGCGCTCACCCGCCGTCCACCGTGTAGCCGCGGAGGTCCGCCACCGTCGACCCGGGCCGTCGTCGCGCCGTTGCCGCCACCGAGGAGTCTCCGGAGTTCGCCTTGAGGTAAGGAACCTCCCCTGCCCTCCCCCTTCCCCTCTACTGCACCCTGACGCGTTTAATTGCTCGCCGGAGTCCCTTAGCGCCGCCGCCGAGCCGCTTCGCCGTGAACCGCCCCCCTCCGGTGCCCCTGTCCCGACCTAGTCCCCACCAAAAGGTTCCCCGCGCCCTCCCCAACCTCCCCGGCCATTCAGATCGCCCCAAGGACCCGCAGGGCCCCCGCGCCCCTCGTCTCCGGCGAGCACCTCCGCCGCGGGGACGGGCGCCGCCACCTCAGCTGGCTGGGGAAGGAGACAGAAGCCAGCCGCCCCATCCCCGCCGTCCATCTCAGATCGGGCGGCCCCGTTTTAAATAGGCCGAGTCCAATCCTGGCCGTCCGCCGGAGATCCAACGGCCCAGGGCCACTTCCCTCACACCCCGCGCCCGCTCTGCCGCCCGGCCCCGCCTGTCAGCCCGCCCGCGCCCGCTCTGCCACCCGGTCCCGCCTGTCAGCCGCTCAGGCCGCCGCGCGCTCGCGCGCCCGCCCGTGGATCTAATCTCGGGCGTTGATCTGAGATCCAACGGCCGTAGGAGCCCGATACCCCTTCGCCCGCGCGTTTTCTTAAAGAGACCCCCAGTTTTCTGAAATTTAACCCGCCGTCCCTGGTTTCTCGCAGTTAGGTCCTCGGACCTTTTATTTAATTCAAAATAAGTATTTAGGGTATATTTTAAATCCCTAAACTTGTAAAATTCATAACTTTGCCATATGAACTCCAAATTAGGTGCTTCAAATTGCAAAATGCTCATGATGTTTTTGTCTATCTATTTAAACAATGTTTCCCTGCTGTTTCCATGTCCCAATTAATGGTTAATCATTAGGATAGGATTAAGGTTATTGGAACCTTATTTGAGATAAATAAAAGATAGTAGACTTTAATAAAAGTTGGAGCACTTAAGTTTATGGACTTAAACACCTAAGTTTAGGAACTTAAAACCAGATAATGATTTAATCCCACCACTGACTTAAACCTGATTAGTGGATAATGACTCACTTTGTATAGTCCTCTACCCCAGACCTAGAGAATACCAGAGTGCCTATCCCTTTTCTATTATGAACTTGTGACCTCTCTCTGCTGCATATGTTTGGTATATTGTTTTTGTTTGTTGTTTCCCAAGTGCATAGTGTGAATGATTACTTTACGTAGACAACGAGCAGTCTGTGTTTCCCGAGGGAGTTGCAGAGGAAGTTCCGGATCAACAGTTTGGTGAAGGCAAGTGTCCTCTGACCCATTATGTCCTATTCATTTATAACTTACTACCCCGCATTACTTACTTGAAACCTAAGGATTGACTAGCTTTACACTTTACTTTACCCTTGATGACCTTATGGGCTATTATGGTTAGCATTCTGCTACTGTCTTAACTTAATCAATGAACATGATGTGAATATTTATGATACTGTTATCCTGATTATGTTGATGATCTTGTGATACTCTAGGGGGCTCAGGCTGTTTCCTGAGTACCTCTCCGTAAGGACCTGTTCGTTGAGAGACCACCCAGGATAACAGTGCAACCATGAGGGTGAAATGGGGTGCCCTTAGCTAATTAATTAGAGGAACTAGAGGTGTAGTTGCTTCGCCGTCGTGCCGTCAATGGGGTCCAGGCACAGTGCTTGCTCTGCCGAGGCTGAGTGCCGAGGTTCTTTCGTTTTGCTTTTGTTAGTCACTCTCCTGCGGGGAGGAGTACTGTGTTTATCAAACTGGAGAAACCTAACGGGCAGCTACGATCTCTAGGGAATCTTTGTAACAGCTACGTAGTGATACCCTGCCGGACCACCTAGGTAGTGGTCAATGGGGATTAGCTCTCCCCGGGCAGAAAGGGAATCATGACTCATGGGTAAAGTGTGCGACCTCTACAGAGGGTAGTGAAACTGATATGTCAGCCATGCTCACGGTTAAGAGCAGCCTTGGGATCCTCTTTGATTAGAGATACAGATGGTTCGAGATACAAGGATTATGTTATGGTTTTGGTTCGAATATGATGATGTTGTTCCTCGATGAGGAAATGGTTCATGGGTTGGTAAATGCTAAAATCTGGCTTCTACTAATGATAAATACCTGTCCAACTAAAAGCAACTGCTTGAGCCTAACCCCACATAAAGCTAGTCCACTTCAGCCAAACGGGACATTTGCTGAGTACGTTGATGTGTACTCATCCTTGCTTTACCACAAAACCCCAGGTTGTCCGCATTGTAACCACTGCTCAGGAGAAGGTGAAGCCGTGAGAGGAGACTTCCAGGAGTTCCAAGACTACGACGAATTCTAGGTGTGGGTTGGCGGCAACCCCCAGTCAGCTACCTGTGAAGGCCTTATCTTTACTGCGTTTCGCTAGCACTTTGATTTAACTGTTAAGTCGATGACTATGTGGATGTCTATGACTCTGTGATGTAATAAGTTAATACTCTTTTATGTTATTATTCGAGCATTGTGCGACGATGTTCATTTATGTAATCGCTGTGTACGTGAGTTCTGATCCTGGCACGTACATAGTTCGCATTCGGTTTGCCTTCCAAAACCGGGTGTGACATAAGTGGTATCAAAGCCGTGCTGACTGTAGGACCGCTGACCTAGAGTAGCACTGGTCGTACTAAGGACTATTGACCTTCCCTCTCACCTTGACCTCTGATGTTACTTCAAAAGTCGGTCACCTCGACCAACCCTATGTTTTACTACATATATATATATACTATATTATACCTTGTTAAAATTTTTATCTTATTCTGTCTATGGTTTATTCACTTGTCATTTTAGTTCTGCTCTTACTCTTATGCTTACGGTGTCTTTTGTAGATGGCTCGTCTTAGACACACTGCACGTAAGTCGGTGATTCCGTTCCTGCCGTCTCGACTTGCGGAGCATCCTCTGCACCGCACCGTGTCCGGTCAGTCGAGTCACCTGGAGAGACTGCACCACCGCCTGCGTGAGGAGCAGGAACGCCGGCGCCAGCACAGAGAGCAGCAGGACTCTTCCTCCCCACCCCAGCAAGAGGTGGAGTCCGTGAGGCCCCGTTCCTCTGTTGCCCAGCTGGAGGCGCCCCCTGTACCACCGCGGGACGCCCCGGCTGTTGGAGGAGCTACTGGAGGAGGTCTTGGAGGAGACCCCGACGACGACGACTCAGACCACAGCACAGAGTCTTCTGAGCCGCAGGAGGCGGAAGGATGGGTCGCCCGACCCATCACCCGTGACGCCGCCCGCGGTTGTCACTTCCACGACGCACTCGACACCTTGCTGCGCCAGGCTTTTGACCGGCACACCTGGTCGATCGAGTATCGTTGTGTAGTCTACCAGCACAGTCGCGGGAGGTACCCGGACTGCTGGGAGGCTACCTGCCTAGTTCGCCGTCCGGAGGATGACCTCCGGGGTGCGGAGGCCGTTTCGGAGCACTATTCCATCTCCGAGAGGGACACTGCAGAGGCGGCTATGCAGGATGCAGCACGGCGTGCACTCTCTTAGTACTGTTCTTTGTTCGGTGGCGTGGCCGACGGTCTTAACCTTTGGTACTACCCCCGCCGCCCTACTGGCAGCACAGAGAGTGTGGTTGTCTCACCTGTTGGTGAGGCTAACCCTAGGTTGAGCAGCACAGTCAACCTAGTCGCAGTGCTTAACACTGAGCTGGATCACTCTCTGGACGAGCTGAGCAGGGCTCGAACGGAGATTGCGGAGTTGCGTGCTGAGCTGGCAGAGCGCCATCACCAGGAGGGTGGTTCTCCCGCTCCTGTTGGGACTTAGCACCCATACCGCTCGCCGCCACGTGGTCACCACACTTATGGTTCCCCTGCCTGTAAGACCAGGATAGATCTGGATCCTTAGATCGTTAGCGTCGAAGTTTGTAATAATTCTTAAGTCAGATGTCTCAGTCTTAGATAGTTAGCTTAGTTTGCTTATCAGTTGCTTCTAATTAGCTTAGTTTGCTTATCAGTTGCTTGCATGCTTGTTATGATGAACTTGTGCTGGATTTGAATCTTTGTAATGACTGTTGCCAACCTGTGGGTTTCCCCTGCAGTTTGGCCTAGCTATAATGTTAGTAAAGTCCGTTATTTAGTTGGGAAGCCATTTACTTCTACTTTCCTTTCTATCTGAGAAGCTGTGTGGAATCATAATGAGGATCAGTGAAGCTCTTTGTTCACTCAGTGTCATGAAGAATTCTGTATTCTCTTTTCTTATGCTGGAGGGTTGTAAGATCAATGCTGATGCATGAATGTCTTCCACAGATGTCTGACAACAGGCGCCGATGCAACAAGCGTGCTCAGCAAGAGCAGCATGACCAGCAGGAGGAACAACAGAGGCAGCCTCCCCCGCCACCCCCGATGACAGTGGAGCAGATGTTCTTGATGCAGACTCAGGCAGTGCAGGCCATTGGGCAGACTCTGGCAGCCATGCAGCAGGCTCAACAGCAACCCCAACCCCAGTTGCAAGTGCAGATGCCCCAGATGCCACGGGATAAGCGTGGTGAGTTCATGAGAGGGCACCCTCCTACCTTCGCCCATTCTGCCGACCCCATGGATGCAGAAGACTGGCTGCGCACAGTGGAAAGAGAACTGCGCACCGCCCAATGTGACGACAGGGAGAAGGTTCTGTATGGTCCCCGTCAGCTAAGGGGAGCAGCCCAGTCCTGGTGGGAGTCCTACCTCGCCACACATGCTGACCCCGAAGCCATCACCTGGGAAGAATTCAGCGAGAGTTTCCGCAGGTACCATGTGCCAGAGGGACTGATGATCGTGAAGAAGGAGGAGTTTCTGGCTCTGAAGCAGGGACCCCTGTCTGTTAGTGAATACAGAGACAAGTTTCTGCAGCTATCTCGTTATGCACCTGAGGATGTCAACACTGATGCTAAGAGGAAGTACAGGTTCATGAGGGGTTTGGTGGATCCCCTGCATTACCAGCTGATGAATCACACCTTCCCCACCTTCCAGCACCTGATCGATAGGGCAGTTATGACTGAGAAGAAGCGTAAGGATATGGAAGATCGGAAGCGCAAGATGAGTGGACCCCAGACCGGAGGCATCAGCCGTCCACGTTTCTCAGGCAGTTCATCTCAGCAAGGCAGGCCTGGTCACCCACAAGGATATTAGAATCAGAACCAGCGTCCACATCAGCAGCAGTTTCAGAGGCAGCACCCACAGCAGCAGCAGTATCGTCAGAACAGCCAGCAGGGAGGTAATCAGTATCAGAAGCAGAACAACCAGGCACCTCGCCTTCCTGCCCCAGCAGCAAACCAGAGCAACCAAGCAGCCCCAGCACAAGGAGGAGGCAGAGGATGTTTCCACTGTGGAGAACAAGGCCACTGGGCGATGCAGTGCCCGAAGAAGGCGACGCAGCAGCAGACCAACCCCAATGCTCCAACAAGGCAAGGTGTACTGCA
Source organism: Zea luxurians (assembly GCA_029449295.1). Classification (NCBI taxonomy): domain Eukaryota; kingdom Viridiplantae; phylum Streptophyta; class Magnoliopsida; order Poales; family Poaceae; genus Zea; species Zea luxurians. The sequence continues at coordinate 8,791,740 of JAOPSE010000103.1, read as the reverse complement.
GCCGACAGCAGGCAATCGTAACCAAGCGTACAACCGTGGAAAGGTGAACCACTTGGAAGCCGAAGCGATCCAGGATGCACCAGATGTGGCAGTAGGTATGTTCTCAATCGAATCTCATCCCACGAAAGTGCTATTTGATACTGGTGCAACTCATTCATTTGTCACTGCAACCTGGGTAGAATTGCATAACATCTCAGTAGAGGCAATGATGCCACCCATGAGGATTAATTCAGTTGGTGGCAAGGTGCAAACAGATAAAATATGCTCGAATATAAGGGTGGAAATAAGGGGGATAGGATTCCCCAGTGACTTAATAGTAATAGACACCCCTGGGATAGATGTTATTCTAGGGATGAATTGGTTAATGAAGTATGAAGCGAATGTTAGCTGTGACAAGAGGACCGTAACATTGAAGTCCCCGTCAGGAGAAGAGGTAGTGGCCGAGCTAAGGATGCCTAAATCAGCGGAGGGTGTCTGTCACCAGATTTCAGTTGATAGTAAGGAGCCCAACCCGCTCGAGACTATCAAGGTTGTGTCGGACTTTCCGGACGTATTTCCTGAGGAGCTAACGGGCATGCCACCCGAGAGAAAAGTCGAATTTGCCATAGAGCTTATCCCTGGTACCGCCCCCATTTCCAAAAGAGCCTACCGAGTGTCTGGACCGGAATTGGTGGAACTCAAGAAGCAGATAGACGAGATGTTAGAGAAGGGTTACATCAGACCAAGTACCTCGCCTTGGGCCGCTCCGGTGTTGTTTGTAGAGAAGAAAGATGGTACCAAAAGGATGTGCATAGACTATAGAGCCTTGAATGAAGTCACGGTCAAAAACAAGTACCCCCTGCCAAGGATAGAAGATTTGTTCGACCAGCTCAGAGGTGCCAGCGTATTCTCGAAGATAGATCTGAGGTCAGGCTACCATCAACTCAGAATCCGACCCTCGGACATACCGAAGACGGCATTCATCACCAAGTACGGGTTATATGAATTCACAGTTATGTCCTTTGGTTTGACAAATGCGCCAGCCTTCTTTATGTACCTGATGAACAGTGTGTTCATGGATTATCTGGACAAGTTTGTGGTAGTGTTTATCGATGATATTCTCATATACTCTCGAAGTGAGGAAGATCATGTAGAGCATTTGAAGATGGTATTGCAAAGACTTCGAGAGCATCAGTTGTATGCCAAACTGAGCAAATGCGAGTTCTGGATTCATGAAGTCTTGTTTCTGGGTCACATCATAAACCAAGATGGATTAGCAGTGGATCCAAAGAAAGTAGCAGATATCCTGAACTGGAAAGCACCAAAGGATGTTCGTGGGATCAAGAGCTTCATTGGAATGGCTGGGTATTACAGGCGTTTCATCGAAGGCTTCTCAAAGATTGCTAGACCAATGACAGCGTTACTAGCGAAGAAAGTTGAGTTTAAGTGGACCCAAAAGTGTCAGGAAGCATTTGAAGAACTGAAAAATAGACTGACTACAGCTCCGGTGTTAGTCCTGCCTGATGTTCACAAGCCATTCTCAGTGTATTGCGATGCTTCTTACACCGGATTGGGATGTGTGCTAATGCAAGAAGGAAGAGTTGTAGCATATTCATCTCGACAGCTGAAGATTCATGAGAAAAATTACCCCACACATGACCTGGAGTTGGCAGCAGTAGTTCATGCTTTGAAGACCTGGAGACATTACCTGTATGGGCAGAAGTGCGACATCTACACAGATCATAAAAGTCTGAAGTACATATTCACCCAGTCAGAGTTAAACATGAGACAGCGAAGATGGTTGGAATTGATCAAAGACTATGAGTTGGAGATACATTACCATCCAGGCAAAGCCAATGTTGTTGCAGATGCTCTGAGCAGGAAGAGTCAGGTCAATATGTTGGCCACGTACTCGATGCCATATGAGTTAGCCAAGGAGTTCGACAGACGGAGTCTCGGTTTCCTGAACAGTACGCAAGGAGTAACAGTGGAGTTAGAGCCCACCCTAGAGCGGGAGATCAAAGAAGGGCAGAAGGATGATGAAAGCATCAACAAGATCCGGCAGCTAATCTTAGAAGGAAGAGGCAAAGACTCGAGAGGATGAAGAGGGGGTAATATGGTTCAAGGACCGATTGTGTGTCCCCGACCTCAAACCTATTCGGGAGCTGATCCTGAAGGAAGCTCATGAGACAGCCTACTCCATACACCCGGGAAGTGAAAAGATGTACCAGGATTTAAAAAGGAGGTTTTGGTGGTATGGCATGAAAAGAGAAATCGCAGAACATGTCGCTATCTGTGATAGCTGTCAAAGGACCAAAGCAGAGCATCAAAGGCCCGCCGGATTGTTGCAGCCATTGCGGATTCCTCAGTGGAAGTGGGATGAGATCGGGATGGATTTTATAGTTGGCCTACCTCGTACCCGGGCCGGTTATGATTCCATCTGGGTGGTTGTGGACCGCTTAACAAAGGTGGCCCATTTCATACCTGTGAAGACCACATACACCGGAGCAACGTTAGCTGAGTTATACATGTCACGGATAGTCTGCCTTCATGGTGTGCCGAAGAAGATAGTGTCAGATCGAGGAACGCAGTTCACCTCTCATTTTTGGCAGCAGCTACAAGAAGCTTTGGGCACCCATTTGAACTTCAGCTCGGCTTATCACCCGCAGACCGACGGTCAGACTGAAAGAACTAATCAGATCCTAGAAGATATGCTGAGGGCCTGTGCATTGCAAGACAAGTCAGGATGGGACAAAAGGTTACCTTATGCAGAATTCTCCTATAACAATAGCTACCAGGCCAGCTTGAAGATGTCACCGTTTCAGGCACTCTATGGACGGAGTTGTAGGACTCCGCTGCATTGGGACCAGCCTGAAGAGAGACAGGTGTTTGGCCCCGACATTTTGCTTGAAGCCGAAGAGAATATCAAAATGGTTCGGGAGAATCTGAAGATAGCCCAGTCAAGACAGCAAAGCTATGCGGACCGAAGGAGAAGAGAACTGAGTTTTGAAGTGGGGGATTACGTTTATCTGAAGGTGTCACCTATCAGGGGAGTCAGAAGGTTCGGAGTTAAAGGCAAGTTAGCACCCCGGTACGTTGGACCATATCAGATTTAGGCAAAGCGTGGAGAAGTGGCTTACCAACTCAACCTACCAGAAAGTTTGTCGGCAGTGCACAATGTGTTCCACGTGTCACAATTGAAGAAGTGTCTGCGAGTACCAGAAGAACAGTTGCCAGTGGAGGGTTTGGAAGTCCAGGAGGATCTGACATACATAGAGAAGCCAACGCAGATTCTGGAGTTTGCAGACAGAGTCACCCGGAGGAATACCATCAGAATGTGCAAAGTCAGATGGGGTCACCACTCCGAGGAAGAAGCAACTTGGGAGCGAGAAGATGATCTGAAGGCCAAATACCCTGAACTCTTTGCTGCCCAACCCTGAATCTCGGGGCGAGATTCTTTTAAGGGGGATAGGTTTGTAACACCCTGAATTTGGGGGTATAAAATTTCTTTGCTCATATTCACAAATTCAGGTGTTACTTCCCTTTTCTCATCCTTCCCCAATCTTCTCTTTCTCATTTCTATAGGAGAAAGGTGGTTATTTTATTTGTAACTATAGTCTATTAGCTCAAACTTCAAGGGAGTATGAATTGTTGCATCATGTTGAACCCTAGATTTCACTTTTGTTTGATGCATAACTCTTAGAAAGTCTAATTTGAATTTGTGGCTCATTTGAATTTGAATCAAATAGAGAAAATAAAAAGAAAAGAGAAAACAATTCCAGATTAAAAGAAAAAGGAAAAAAGCCCAAACCCCCGCCCCCCTCGGCCTTTCGGCCCAATTGGCCCAATCCCGCGCGCGCCTCCCTCCCCTCCTCTCTCTGCCCTGGCGGGCCCACCCGTCAGCGCAGCCGGCCCAATCCCGCGCGCGCCCGCTTCCTCCGCTCTCTCTGCCCTGGCGGGCCCGCCCGTCAGCGCAGCCGCGTTCCCCGCGCCCGCGCCCGCTTTCCCCTCTCTCTCTGCCCGCGGGCCCCGGCTGTCAGCTTCTCCGTCTTCGCGTAACCGCCGCCCCGGTCCGCGCGTGCCGCGGACTCCGCGCCCACGTCGCGCGTGGGGCTCGCCACCACCTCGCCCTTGGCCACTTGAGCCCCGAACCTCGCTCGCCATCTCCCCCTCCCTCATTTGCGCACCCGCAGACCCCTCCCTCACCTTCCCCTCGCTGCGCGCACGCCAAAGCGCAGCCGCCCTTAAACTGCCGCCGCCCGAGCTCGTTCCTCCGTCGCCGTTGGAGCCCCGCCGTGCCCTCTGCCACGGTGAGCTCCGCCCCGACGTCCACAACCCGGGACGCGCTCCAATTTCCCCTTCCCCTCCCTATTTCCCTCTGCCCGCGCTCACCCGCCGTCCACCGTGTAGCCGCGGAGGTCCGCCACCGTCGACCCGGGCCGTCGTCGCGCCGTTGCTGCCACCGAGGAGTCTCCGTAGTTTGCCTTGAGGTAAGGAACCTCCCCTGCCCTCCCCCTTCCCCTCTACTGCACCCTGACGCGTTTAATTGCTCGCCGGAGTCCCTTAGTGCCGCCGCCGAGCCGCTTCGCCGTGAACCGCCCCCCTCCGGTGCCCCTGTCCCGACCTAGTCCCCACCAAAAGGTTCCCCGCGCCCTCCCCAACCTCCCCGGCCATTCAGATCGCCCCAAGGACCCGCAGGGCCCCCGCGCCCCTCGTCTCCGGCGAGCACCTCCACCGCGGGGACGGGCGCCGCCACCTCAGCTGGCTGGGGAAGGAGACAGAAGCCAGCCGCCCCATCCCCGCCGTCCATCTCAGATCGGGCGGCCCCGTTTTAAATAGGCCGAGTCCAATCCTGGCCGTCCGCTGGAGATCCAACGGCCCAGGGCCGCTTCCCTCACACCCCGCGCCCGCTCTGCCGCCCGGCCCCGCCTGTCAGCCCGCCCGCGCCCGCTCTGCCGCCCGGCCCCACCTGTCAGCCCGCCCGCGCCCGCTCTGCCGCCCGGTCCCGCCTGTCAGCCGCTCAGGCCGCCGCGCGCTCGCGCGCCCGCCCGTGGATCTAATCTCGGGCGTTGATCTGAGATCCAACGGCCGTAGGAGCCCGATACCCCTTCGCCCGCGCGTTTTCTTAAAGAGACCCCCGGTTTTCTGAAATTTAACCCGCCGTCCCTGGTTTCTCGCAGTTAGGTCCTCGGACCTTTTATTTAATTCAAAATAAGTATTTAGGGTATATTTTTAATCCCTAAACTTGTAAAATTCATAACTTTGCCATATGAACTCCAAATTAGGTGCTTCAAATTGCAAAATGCTCATGATGTTTTTGTCTATCTATTTAAACAATGTTTCCCTGCTGTTTCCATGTCCCAATTAATGGTTAATCATTAGGATAGGATTAAGGTTATTGGAACCTTATTTGAGATAAATAAAAGATAGTAGACTTTAATAAAAGTTGGAGCATTTAAGTTTATGGACTTAAACACCTAAGTTTAGGAACTTAAAACCAGATAATGATTTAATCCCACCACTGACTTAAACCTGATTAGTGGATAATGACTCACTTTGTATAGTCCTCTACCCTAGACCTAGAGAATACCAGAGTGCCTATCCCTTTTCTATTATGAACTTGTGACCTCTCTCTGCTGCATATGTTTGGTATATTGTTTTTGTTTGTTGTTTCCCAAGTGCATAGTGTGAATGATTACTTTACGTAGACAACGAGCAGTCTGTGTTTCCCGAGGGAGTTGCAGAGGAAGTTCCGGATCAACAGTTTGGTGAAGGCAAGTGTCCTCTGACCCATTATGTCCTATTCATTTATAACTTACTACCCTGCATTACTTACTTGAAACCTAAGGATTGACTAGCTTTACACTTTACTTTACCCTTGATGACCTTATGGGCTATTATGGTTAGCATTCTGCTACTGCCTTAACTTAATCAATGAACATGATGTGAATATTTATGATACTGTTATCCTGATTATGTTGATGATCTTGTGATACTCTAGGGGGCTCAGGCTGTTTCCTGAGTACCTCTCCGTAAGGACCTGTTCGTTGAGAGACCACCCGGGATAACAGTGCAACCATGAGGGTGAAATGGGGTGCCCTTAGCTAATTAATTAGAGGAACTAGAGGTGTAGTTGCTTCGCCGTCGTGCCGTCAATGGGGTCCAGGCACAGTGCTTGCTCTGCCGAGGCTGAGTGCCGAGGTTCTTTCGTTTTGCTTTTGTTAGTCACTCTCCTGCGGGGAGGAGTACTGTGTTTATCAAACTGGAGAAACCTAACGGGCAGCTACGATCTCTAGGGAATCTTTGTAACAGCTACGTAGTGATACCCTGCCGGACCACCTAGGTAGTGGTCAATGGGGATTAGCTCTCCCCGGGCAGAAAGGGAATCATGACTCATGGGTAAAGTGTGCGACCTCTGCAGAGGGTAGTGAAACTGATATGTCAGCCGTGCTCACGGTTAAGAGCAGCCTTGGGATCCTCTTTGATTAGAGATACAGATGGTTCGAGATACAAGGATTATGTTATGGTTTTGGTTTGAATATGATGATGTTGTTCCTCGATGAGGAAATGGTTCATGGGTTGGTAAATGCTAAAATCTGGCTTCTACTAATGATAAATACCTGTCCAACTAAAAGCAACTGCTTGAGCCTAACCCCACATAAAGCTAGTCCACTTCAGCCAAACGGGACATTTGCTGAGTACGTTGATGTGTACTCATCCTTGCTTTACCACAAAACCCCAGGTTGTCCGCATTGTAACCACTGCTCAGGAGAAGGTGAAGCCGTGAGAGGAGACTTCCAGGAGTTCCAAGACTACGACGAATTCTAGGTGTGGGTTGGCGGCAACCCCCAGTCAGCTGCATGTGAAGGCCTTATCTTTACTGCGTTTCGCTAGCACTTTGATTTAACTGTTAAGTCGATGACTATGTGGATGTCTATGACTCTGTGATGTAATAAGTTAATACTCTTTTATGTTATTATTCGAGCATTGTGCGACGATGTTCATTTATGTAATCGCTGTGTACGTGAGTTCTGATCCTGGCACGTACATAGTTCGCATTCGGTTTGCCTTCCAAAACCGGGTGTGAAAGTTCTTGCAAAACACAACAACCACAAGAGGATCAACACAGATAGACACAGTGGTTTATCCCGTGGTTCGGCCAAGTACAAAGCTTGCCTACTCCACGTTGTGGCGTCCCAACGGACGAGGGTTGCAATCAACCCCTCTCAAGTGGTCCAAAGACCCACTTGAATACCATGGTGTTTTGCTTTGTTTACTTTATCCCGCTCGCGAGGAATCTCCACAACTTGGAGTCTCTCGCCCTTACACTTTGATGTTCACAAAGAAGCACGGAGTAAGGGAGGGATGAGCAACGCACACAAGACACAAAATCAGAGCAACAACACGCACACAAGTCGCAACAAGAGCTCACAACACAACCCGACGAGTTCACAACTCAAATAGAGCTCTAGATGCTATCACAAAGAATCAAATGCGCGAAATCGAAGTCTTGGTGCTTAGGAATGCTTAGAGAATGCTTGGTGTCCTCCTCCATGCGCCTAGGGGTCCCTTTTATAGCCCCAAGGCAGCTAGGAGCCGTTGAGAGCATTCCAGGAAGGCAATTCTTGCCTTCTGTCGCCTGGCGCACCGGACAGTCCGGTGCACCACCGGACACTGTCCGGTGCGGATTTCTTTCCTTATTTGGCGAAGCCGACTGTTGCAGATATAGAGCCGTTGGCGCACCGGACACTGTCCGGTGCACACCGGACAGTCCGGTGCCCCATTGTGACCGTTGGCTCGGCCATGCGTCACGCGCGGAATCCTCGGCCGACCGTTGGCCTGGCTGACCGTTGGCTCACCGGACAGTCCGGTGCACCACCGGACAGTCCGGTGCACCACCGGACAGTCCGGTGATTTTTAACCGTACGCCGTTAATCACTTCCCGAGAGCGACGACTTCGCCTGTGAACGGCTCACCGGACAGTCCGGTGCACCACCGGACAATCCGGTGATTTATAGTCATACACCGCCGTCGAAGTCCCGAGAGCATCAAGTTCGCCAAAGCCAGCCTGGCGCACCGGACACTGTCCGGTGCACCCAGACTGAGCAGACTTTGGCTGAACAAAGCCATCTCTTTTCCAATTTGATTTCTCCTGTTTCCAGCACTTAGACACAATACATTAGTTCTCAAAACAATGTACTAAGTCTAGAAACATACCTTTAAACTTGATTTGCACTTTGTCCATCAATTGGCATAGATTTACACTTAAGCACTTGTGTTGGCACTCAATCACCAAAATACTTAGAAATGGCCCAAGGGCACATTTCCCTTTCACCAAGCCAATAGATGAACAAACTTTTACCAAACTTAGGCATGAGTTAAATATTCTTGATTCTAGGAATTTCTTTTGATGTCTTGCACACATAGCTCATAAATATACCTTTGATCATGTCTCTTTTATATATGCTATGACTAATGTGTTTTCAAGTGAATTTCAAACCAAGTCATAGGTGTATTGAAAGGGAATTGGAGTCTTCGGCGAATACAAAGGCTTCCACTCCACTCTACCACTCATCCTTCGCCGTCGCTCCGAGCATCTCTCCGTCTTTGGTATAATCTTCACTCATATGATTTACTTGCCAAAGGGGAGAAGGTAGTTAGTAAAGGGCTTATATTTCACTCAAAGTATCCATTTTTGGCGATTCATGCCAAAGGGGGAGAAAGTATTAGCCCAAAGCAAAAGGACCGCACCACCACCAAATTTTCAAAATTGATATCTCATTGTGTTCAAAAGGGGGGAAAAGTAGTATTTTTCAAAATTGATATCTTAAAACTCTCTTGAACACTAAGAGGAGGATTTCATTAAGGGGGAGTTTTTGTTGAGTCAAAGGAAAAAAGCATTTGAAACAGGGGGAGAAAATTTCAAATCTTGAGAATGCTTCTCAAAAATCTCACTCATTTATCTTTGACTATTTGCAAAAGGACTTTGAAAAGGATTTACAAAAAGAATTTGCAAAAACAAAACATGTGGTGCAAGCGTGGTCCAAAATGTTAAAAATAAAGAAACAATCCATGCATATCTAGTAAGTAATATTTATTGGCTCAATTCCAAGTAACCTTTGCACTTACATTATGCAAACTAGTTCAATTATGTACTTCTATACTTGCTTTGGTTTGTGTTGGCATCAATCACCAAAAAGGGGGAGATTGAAAGGGAATTAGGCTCACACCTATATTCCTAAATTGATTTTGGTGGTTGAATTGCCCAACACAAATAATTGAACTAACTAGTTTGCCCAAGTCTATAAGTTCTACAGGTACCAAAGGTTCACAGTAAGCCAATAAAAAGACCAAGAAAAGGGTTCAACAAAAAGAGCAAGGGATAACCGAAGTGTGTCCTGGTCTAGCGCACCGGACTGTCCGGTGCACCAGGGGACTTCTAGCTGAACTTCGCACCTTCGGGAATTCTCAGAGGCGCTTCGCTATAATTCACCGGACTGTCCGGTGCATCACCGGATAGTGTCCGGTGCCCCAAGACCAAGCGACTCTGAACTCGCCAGCTTCGGGAATTTGCTCTGCTATAATTCACCGGACATGTCCGGTGCACACCGGACTGTCCGGTGTAACGGCGGAGCAACGGCTACTTCAAGCGCAACGGTCGTCTGCAACGCATTAAATGCGCACCAGCGCGCGCAGAGGAGCAGAGCACGCGCGGGTGGCACACCGGACAGCCTACAGGGCATGTCCGGTGCACCACCGGACAACCAGGTGGGCCCACACATCAGAGCTCCAACGGTTGAACCCTAATGGCCGGGTGACGTGGCTGGCGCACCAGACACTGTCCGGTGGCGCACCGGACTGTCCGGAGCGCCCGTCGATAGCAGCCTTCACCAAACGGCTAGTTTGGTGGTTGGGGTTATAAATACCCTCAACCACCCCACATTCAAGTCATCCAAGTTTTCACCTTCCAACTACTTACAAGAGCTCTAGCATTCAATTCTAGACACACCCAAGTGATCAAATCCTCTCCCAACTCCACACAAGGCTTTAGTGATTAGTGAGAGAGATTTGTTGTGTTCTTTTGAGCTCTTGCGCTTGGATTGCTTCTTTCTTTCATTCTTTCTTGCGAACAACTCAATTGTAACCAAGGCAAGAGACACCAATTATGTGGTGGTCCTTGCGGGGAAGTTTGTTCCCGTTTGATTGAGAAGAAGAAGCTCACTCGGTCCGAGGGACCGTTTGAGAGAGGGAAAGGGTTGAAAGAGACCCAGTCTTTGTGACCACCTCAACGGGGAGTAGATTTGCAAGAACCGAACCTCGATAAAACAAATCCACGTGTCTCACTCTTTATTCGCTCGCGATTTGTTTTGCGCCCTCTCTCTCGGACTCATTATTATTTCTAACGCTAACCTGGCTTGTAGTTGTGATTAACTTTGTAAATTTTAGTTTCGCCCTATTCACCCCCCTCTAGGCGACTTTTAGACTGGAGGCGAAGCGACACTATGCATGTAGCCGGTCGAGCGGAGTAACTGAGTGGGTGGGGTGTTTGCCTTGGCTGAGTGTGTTGAGTGTGTGTGGAGAGGGAGACGGTAGCTGGGTGTATTTATAGTTGGCTGTGTGTGGTGTAGCATAGTGAAGTTCACTATTGGTGAGAATAGTGACGAATGAATCGTCTAACTTAGTATGAACAGGAGAGTTATAGGCAGAATATGGGACAAGAGTATTTTGGGAGTTTTCTGGAACATGAACCATGCTTAAGGGATGACATGGTTGGATAGGAAATAGTTTGATAAGAATTTAGAAACAAGAATTATTGGAATCTGAGTTTGGAAGCCTGGTTCGAAGGAATCTCAAAGTTAAGCATGCTCAACTTGGAGAAACCTGGGACGGGTGACCAGATGGGAAGTTCCCACTGGAAGGAAAATCACAGTCATCGGAGTTCGTATGACTGGAATATGGGTCTGGCTGGTCTTAGGTGGACTGGACAACATGATGGATGAGTAGTTGAAATTTGGGGTGATCGGATGAAGATGAATAGTAACGATAAATAGTAACGACGAGAAAGATATTATAGATATCATTGATGAATAGTGTCGATGAATAGTAACGATGGTGAATTGTGTCGATGAATAGTAATGATGAACAGTAACGATGATGAATAGTAGCGGTGAATAGCAGCGGTGAATAGTGATGGTGAATAGTCGTACGAACGAACGCTGAACGATAAATAGTGACGATGAACGATGAATAGGAACTATGAACGAACGGACGAACGATCGAATGATCGGACGAACGAACGATCGGAATTTCGGCAACATAACGGCGGGACAAAGATTATCTGGACGAACGATGAATAGGGACTATGAACGAACGATGAACGATGAATACGAACTATGAACAAACGGACCAACGATCGAATGATCGAACAGACGAACGATCGGAATTTCGGCAGCATAACGGTAGGACAAAGATTATCTGGAAGAACGATGAATAGGGACTATGAATGAACGATGAACGATGAATAGGAACTATGAACGAACGATGAACGATCGAATGATCGAACGAACGATCGATCGGAATTTCGGCAGCATAACGGCAGGAAAAAGAGTATTTGGATGAACGAACGGACGAATGATCGAACGATCAAACAAACGGACGAACGAACCATGAACGATCGGACGAACGATCGAACAATCGGACGAACGAACAAACGAACAAACTAAGAACAGGGGGACGAACGATCGAAGGACGACCGAACGATCCTTGTGCTAGTGTGTGCTTGTGTGGGAGGTGGAGTGGGCGTGTGGGGGGGAAGAGTTGCCATGAAATGGCTTGGGGTGGGATGAGAGGAGGCCCTTGCCCCTCTATTTATAGGCTCGGTGGGGGGATTAGGGGGGAGGATGAGAGGATTAGTGGGAGATTAGCATGGATTTGTCTTGTATAAGTGTAATTAGCTTGTAGAGCTCATCGTATGACACCAGAGGCATACGTATACGTATGAGCATGAAGAAAGTTATGAAGAAAATATTTGTAGGGACATTAAAAATGATTCTGAAGGTATTTATCAGGAGGAAAATATTTGGAGAATCATCGGTGGAATACTTGGGCAGTATTTCTAGAAAGAACTTGAGGGGGATCACTGGCGAAATATCTGGGCAGTATTTCTGGAAAGAATTTGAGGGGGTCACTGGGGAAATATCTGGGCAGTATTTCTGGAAAGAATTTGAGGGGGTCACTGGGGAAATATTTGTAGGATATTTTGAGGAGGATTTTGGAGACAATATAGACCACTATATTTTATTTGTTCATAACAACTCGCAAACAAACATTTTGAAATGAAATTTGAAATTCATTTTGAATTTAGAGCGAGTTTGAGAAAATTCCAAGATTTGAATTTTTGGGATGCTACAAATCTACCCCACTTAAAAGGAATCTCGTCCTAGAGATTCGGCTTAGAAGGGTTATGGGTATAGCTTTAATTCAGCTACATATCTTCACTTTGCAGACTCTTCGAGGAGATGGAACTTCAACAAAATCTGGCCTTTGAGGAGCATCCAGTTGCCGATTGCAAACGCTGACTCTGGCTAATCATCTTCAGGCTTCTAGGTTTCGCTTGGCAGCTAGCTTATTGAAGAAGCATCGATGCCAAGACGCAAACCTTCCTCTTGCGAACTCCCACATGGATTCCTTCCTTGATTGGTCTTCTGGTGCTTCATCAACAAAACTTGGGTCACCACTTCTCATCCAGAAACTTATATGCTTTGATGATCTGGTCCTCGACAAGCCTGCTACAAGGCCTTCTTCTTTTTCTCCATAGCAGGAACCTTATTGGAACACTACCCCATTTAAAAAGAATGAGGGTAGAACTCTTGAATCTTGGGGATTTGAACACCTTGAAGTACCTCATAACAAGGGTGTTATGGGGCCTTCTTCTGCTGTTGCTGCTTGCACAGGCTGTGGAGAGATGACTGACACAGGGTTGATTCTGGGAGAACCTTCTTCTTATCTTCTCTTCACTATCTTCTTTTCACTGACCCTTTCTTTCTCTTTTCTCTTCCCACTGGAGGATTCTATCAAAGAGTATTACCATCATACAGAGGAGGAAACCGAAGACTATGAACCATGTACAACAGTCTTCAACCTAAGAATCACCAAGCATTGTGATCTTAGGGGCGAGGGAGTGGAAAAATGGAGTTGCTTGCGATTTGGCAGAGGGGATTTATCTGGTGTGTGCTTTGCTTTGAGCGAGATGGGAGTTGAGGGAGATGGGGGTTTTATAGGCGAGCGGGGGTGCTCGGGTGCGGAGTGGCGGTGATGGAGCAGGTGACACGAGACAGCAGGTGCAATGGAGGGGGGATGGTGTTGCTGGCGGTAATGGCGGTGGGTGCGCTGCAAAGGGGGTGTGGGCGGCGGTGCTAGTGCGCATGGAGGCGGGCACGCGTGCGGGGGGGTACGGGTGAGTGGTGGGGTCAATGACCCTGATGTTTGTGGAATCTGGTTCCAAGAATCTTTGCCTCTCTGTATGGTAATAACTCCTTTTGTCCTCTTTTCCTGTTTACTTTGACTCAGGGGCAGTGCTTTGATTCTCACTGTCAGTCCTTTTGATTGAGCAGTTGGACTGGTTGCTTCTGTAGCTTATTCCAGGCTTCAAGGGTAAGCTTCCCGGTATCTTCTTGGGTAAGGTGCTTTTCTCTTGAGATGGGTTAAGATGAGAATGGGAGCATAAGGTAAGGATTAGCTCTAATTTGTGATCTATATTTTTAGAGAAAACCTTTCTTAAAAAGAAAGAAAACACACAAGCTCAGCAATGATAAGCACAAACAAATCAAATGTTTTGAATAAGGGAAGAATGGAGTTTTTCCAAAGCATGGACTACTCAGATTCGGGGGCTAAGCATAACTACTATTGCTCGGCTCCTGGACTGAGAACTATGCAACTTATGAGCACTAATGTTAAAGCATCACATATGCACTCAAAAGAGGAGAAAACATCAAGCGAAATTCATTTTGAAATGCCCTAGGGCGCCACACAATTAGAGTTTTACACAACACGAGGCTACACGATTACCTCTCATACATGCAGGGCTCTAGCCGAAGTGAAGAAAAACTTCACTACCCATTGCATGCAGAGGACTGGGCATAACTAACTTCAGACCAGGCAGCTTCTCTTCTGGCAAGGCTGGCACACAACTTTAATCTAAGACATTTCCTAGATGGGTCAAGAGGGAGCTGATGTTGATGACTTCTTCTGGCGGTAACTGAGATGGCAAGACGGGGTCGAACTCTTCTTCAAGCTGGACTGGCTCTTGTAGCTCCTCAGAGGGCGGCGATGCTGGTGGGGTGCTTGTAGCTTCTTCTTTGATCTCACGGGACGGCGTTGGGATCTTCTTCATGGTGAGGGGCTCAAACAACTCTGGCAGGGGACCATGGGAGGACTTGGGGTGCTCTTGCTTATTCATAGTCTGAGGGAAGACTAGAATTCCTTCCAAGACTATGGCTCCTTCCAGTAGTTCCCAAGACTTCTTCTCTCCTCTGATAGAGACCGGGTGACCTTCAAGAATCCGGGGATCTTTAACTCTCACAGATTAACTGGGTTGGATGAAGCAGGCTCTTGGATCCGCAGGGCTCTACGTTGGTTATGGGTTACCAAGTAGGCCTCCATCAACTTCTGGACATGCTCATCCTTGGCTTGCTTCAGGGCTTCAACAGCAATGGCTTCACGACTTTCCAAGGCAGCTACATGGGCATGAGCTGTGGTGAGATCCACATGGAGCTGACGATTGCGCTTCTCTGCATCTTCTGCTCGGTCAATTATCTGACGGTGGTGCCGAGCCAAGAAATCATATTGCGCATCCAGGGTGAGCAGGTATGCAGTGAGGTACATGACTGAGGGGTCGTCCTCAAGCAGTTGCTACCCTTCCAATGCACGCATCCTAGCCATCCAAACGGGATGGTTTCTCTGAAAGGGCGAAAATAATCTGAGCGGTGTGTCGGCCACTTCTTCTTCATAGATCTGACACAGGGCCCTCAATGCCTTGCGAGCGACGACTTGGCAGGTGTCTTTGAATCTGTGCCCAGCAGCAGTGACACTCCATTCCACATGGTGCGGACTAGATACAATGTATACAGTCACAACATACTTCTCTGTGCCATGCTCGACGAATTCACGACCATCACACTCTGGCTGGCTTCTGATTCCGAGGCGAACTGTGCATGCTCTCAGCAACTTGGGGAAACCATCTTCATTCTGGCAAAAGCTGGTTTGGCAATGGACCTCCATCTGACTTCTGAGAGAAGGAAAGGGGAAAGCATTTTTGAAATGAAGGGATGAGAGCAAGAATTTTTTTAAGAAAATAGTTTGGACTCAAACTTTTGGATCAGGCTAAGGGTTACGTCCTGCGGCCAACCTAACAGCTCTGATACCACCTGTAGCGCCCCAATCCCTTGAGACTCAAATGTGATACAATTACTAGTCCCAGGAGGCTAGTAAACACATTTATACATCAGATGATTACAGATCTGCTTAAACGAGACAAACCTATAAAGGTGGCGATCAAGTTTAAGAGTTGGTCCACAACTCGAGACATATCATCAGAGTGGGGCTGAAGCAGCCTGATATACACAGCGAAGCAAATCAGCGGTCCAACAGCCACGGGCAAGGTTGGGAACAGTCGTAACTCTTACCCGGTCAGCGATCACCTTCTCTGAAAAACAACAAATAAGCAAGGGTGAGTACAAACATACTCAGCAGCCCACCTTCACCCGCGGAATGGGGAAATCAGATATAATGCATGGAATATGTGGAGCTCAGGATATTTTGCAGAAACAGCAATATTTTATGCAGGGTTGTTTTGAAAAACATTTTGTATTTTGCAAAGCGCATCCTCTCCCAAAGGAACAGGAAGTTTTTCAATATAGAATAAAATCCCCTGGACTAAACCATCCAGGTATCTCAGCAGTTTCCCACTGGTTTTCATTTTCAAAACAGCTACTGGACTTCCTGTCCACCATAGCTCACGGCTCAACCGTCGGACCTTTTAAAAACCACTTTTCTCAAACACACCCCCTTTTTTTGAAAACAAAACACTAATTGCCATACCACACCAGACTCGTCCATTCCTGTGGACACAGACTATTCGAATAGTTTTGAACTCTGCGTAGAGGGGTACACTTTACCCACTAGTCCGGTTTCTGCGATCTCACCATCGTGAGACCCAAATGCTGAATCTCTTTCTTTCCTCGCACGTCCCTGATCATCCCTACTCAAAGGTGATAAGGGTGAAAACCCTTCATCATACACATTTTGAAAAGCATTTTCTTTTGAAAACTCACACCTTTTCTCAAATCATTTGTAACAAATATATCAAGGATTGATCGCGGCAAGCGGCTGGGTGGCCATAATAACTTGTCTCAAAATCATATCATGCATAAAATAACAGGCTGAGGGTTGTGGTTGAAAAAATCATAGGTAATTTATGCATCAAAGGGATCCAGTGAGTTTGCCGTGCTTATCCAGCGAAGGGGGAAGGGGAGCTCGTAGAACTGGCTTCTAGCTCCACTGCCTGGCGTAGACTTGCAGATCTGGCCTCCACGAGACGGCACGAACGCTCCGATAACTATGTGAAAGTCGCCTAGAGGGGGGGTGAATAGGGCAAAACTGAAATTTACAAAGTTAATCACAATTACAAGCCAGGTTAGCGTTAGAAATAATAATGAGTCTGAGAGAGAAGGCGCAAAACAAATCGCAAGCGAATGAAGAGTGTGACACGCGGATTTGTTTTACCGTGGTTCGGTTCTCGCAAACCTACTCCCCATTGAGGAGGCCACAAAGGCCGGGTCTTTTTCAACCCTTTCCCTCTCTCAAACGGTCCCGCGGAACGAGTGAGCTTCTCTTCTCAAATCAAACCGGGAACAAAACTTCCCTGCAAGGACCACCACACAATTGGTGTCTCTTGCCTCGGTTACAATGGAGTTTTGATCACAAGAACAAATGAGAAAGAAAGAAGCAATCCAAGTGCAAGAGCTCAAAAGAACACGGCAAATCTCTCTCACTAGTCACTAGAGCTTTGTGTGGAATTGGAGAGGATTTGATCACTTGAGTGTGTCTAGAATTGAATTCCTAGCTCTTGTAAGTGGTTGGAAGGTTGAAAACTTGGATGGTATTGAATGTGGGGTGGTTGGCGTATTTATAGCCCCAACAACCAACCTAGCCGTTGGGGTGGAGGCTATCTGTCGCATGGTGCACCGGACAGTCCAGTGCACACCGGACATGTCCGGTGCGCCAGCCACGTCACCCGACCGTTAGGGTTCCGACTGTTGGAGCTCTGACTGCTGGGCCCGCCTGGATGTCCGGTGGCGCACCGGACATGCACTGTAGAGTGTCCGGTGCGCCACGACGCGCGTGCCTGACTTCTGCGCACTCTGGCACGCATTTAATGCCGCTGCAGGTGATCGTTGGCGCCGAAGTAGCCGTTGCTCCGCCGTTACACCGGATAGTCCGGTGTACACCGAACATGTCCAGTGAATTATAGCGGACTAGCCGTTGATGGATTCCTGAAGCTGGCGAGTTCAGAGTCGCTTCATTCCTGGAGCACCGGACACTGTCCGGTGTACACCGGACAGTCCGGTGAATTATTGCGCGGCGGCTCTGAGTTTTCCCGAAGGTGCGAAGTTCAGTTTGGAGTCCCTGGTGCACCGGACACTGTCCGGTGGCACACCGGACAGTCCGGTGCGCCCGACCAGGGTGCCTTCGGTTGTCCCTTTGCTCCTTTGTTTGAACCCTTTCTCTTGTTCTTTTTATTGGCTTATTGTGAACCTTTGGTACCTGTAGAACTTATAGACTTGGGCAAACTAGTTAGTCCAATTATTTGTGTTGGGCAATTCAACCACCAAAATCAATTTAGGAATATAGGTGTAAGCCTAATTCCCTTTCAATCTCCCCCTTTTTGGTGATTGATGCCAACACAAACCAAAGCAAATATAGAAGTGCAGAATTTGAACTAGTTTGCATATGTAGATGTGCTCTTTCTATTAATCTTACACCCCGCCTAATCGGCATCCGAATAACCAATTAAATCAAATGTGGATCCCCGAGGGTACCAAAGCCCAAACTTAGGAGTATAAGCCAAATATCTCAAGATTCGTTTTACGGCCGTAAGGTGAGATTCCTTAGGGTCGGCTTGGAATCTTGCACACATGCATACGGAAAGCATAATGTCCGGTCGAGATGCACATAAATAGAGTAATGAACCTACCATCGACCGGTATACCTTTTGATCGACGGATTTACCTCCCGTGTCGAGGTCGAGATGCCCATTGGTTCCCATGGGTGTCTTGATGGGCTTGGCATCCTTCATCCCAAACTTGTTTAGAATGTCTTGAGTATACTTCGTTTGGCTAATGAAGGTGCCTTCTTGGAGTTGCTTCACTTGAAATCCTAAGAAATACTTCAACTCCCCCATCATTGACATCTCGAATTTTTGTGTCATGATCCTACTAAATTCTTCACATGTAGATTTGTTAGTAGACCCAAATATAATATCATCAACATAAATTTGGCATACAAACAAATCATTGTCAAGAGTTTTAGTAAATAAAGTAGGATCGGCCTTGCCGACTTTGAGGCCATTTGCAATAAGGAAATCTCTAAGGCATTCATACCATGCTCTTGGGGCTTGCTTGAGCCCATAAAGCGCCTTAGAGAGCCTATAGACATGGTTAGGGTACTCACTGTCTTCAAAACCGGGAGGTTGCTCAACATAGACCTCTTCCTTGATTGGTCCATTGAGGAAGGCACTCTTCCCGTCCATTTGGTAAAGCTTGAAGCCATGGTAAGTAGCATAGGCTAATAATATGCGAATTGACTCAAGCCTAGCTACGGGTGCATAGGTTTCACCAAAATCCAAACCTTCGACTTGAGAGTATCCCTTGGCCACAAGTCGAGCTTTGTTCCTTGTCACCACACCATGCTCATCTTGTTTGTTGCGGAAGACCCATTTGGTTCCTACAACATTTTGGTTAGGACGTGGAACTAAATGCCATACCTCGTTCCTAGTGAAATTGTTGAGCTCCTCTTGCATCGCCATCACCCAATCCGAATCTTGAAGTGCTTCCTCTACCCTGTGTGGCTCAATAGAGGAAACAAAAGAGTAATGCTCACAAAAATGTGCAACACGAGATCTAGTGGTTACCCCCTTATGAATGTCGCCGAGGATGGTGTCGACGGGGTGATCTCGTTGGATTGCTTGGTGGACTCTTGGGTGTGGCGGGCTTGGTTCTTCATCCTCCTTGTCTTGATCATTTGTATCTCCCCCTTGATCATTGCCGTCATCTTGAGGTGGCTCATCATTTTGATTTTCTCCTTCATCAACTTGAGCCTCATCCTCAATTTGAGTTGGTGAAGATGCTTGCGTAGAGGAGGATGATTGATCTTGTGCATTTGGAGGCTCTTCGGATTCCTTAGGACACACATCCCCAATGGACATGTTCCTTAGCGTGATGCACGGAGCCTCTTCATCACCTATCTCATCAAGATCAACTTGCTCTACTTGAGAGCCGTTAGTTTCATCAAACACAACGTCACAAGAAACTTCAACTAGTCCTGAGGACTTGTTAAAGACTCTATATGCCCTTGTGTTTGAATCATATCCTAGTAAAAAGCCTTCTACAGTCTTAGAAGAAAATTTAGATTTTCTACCTCTTTTAATAAGAATAAAGCATTTGCTACCAAAGACTCTAAAATATGAAATGTTGGGCTTTTTACCGGTTAGGAGTTCATAGGATGTCTTCTTGAGGATTCGGTGTAGATATAACCGGTTGATGGCGTAGCAGGCGGTGTTGACTGTTTCGGCCCAAAACCGATCCGGTGTCTTGTACTCATCAAGCATGGTCCTTGCCATGTCCAATAGAGTTCGATTCTTCCTTTCCACTACACCATTTTGTTGTGGCGTGTAGGGAGAAGAGAACTCATGCTTGATGCCCTCCTCCTCAAGGAAGCCTTCAATTTGTGAATTCTTGAACTCTGTCCCGTTGTCGCTTCTAATTTTCTTGATCCTTAAGCCGAACTCATTTTGAGCCCGTCTCAAGAATCCCTTTAAGGTCTCTTGGGTTTGAGATTTTTCCTGCAAAAAGAATACCCAAGTGAAGCGAGAATAATCATCCATAGTAACTAGACAGTACTTACTCCCGCCGATGCTTATGTAAGCAATTGGACCGAATAAATCCATGTGTAGGAGCTCCAGTGGCCTGTCACTCGTCATGATGTTCTTGTGTGGATGATGAGTACCAACTTGCTTCCCAGCTTAGCATGCGCTACAAATCCTGTCTTTCTCAAAATGAACATTTGTTAATCCTAAAATGTGTTCTCCCTTTAGAAGCTTATGAAGATTCTTCATCCCAACATGGGCTAGTCGGCGGTGCCAGAGCCAACCCATGTTAGTCTTAGCAATTAAGCAAGTGTCGAGTTCAGCTCTATTAAAATCTACCAAGTATAGCTGACCCTCTAACACTCCCTTAAATGCTATTGAATCATCACTTCTTCTAAAGACAGTGACACCTACATCAGTAAATAGACAGTTGTAGCCCATTTGACATAATTGCGAAACGGAAAACAAATTGTAATCTAATGAATCAACAAGAAAAACATTTGAAATGGAATGGTCAGGAGATATAGCAATTTTACCCAAACCTCTGACCAAACCTTGGTTTCCATCTCCGAATGTGATAGCTCGTTGTAATACCCAAAAATGAATACAATGTGTATATAGTTGATATTCTTATTTTATGTGCCATATTTGCATCATAAAAAGAGCATACATATAATTAAGAGGAATGAATTAAAACAATGATAAAAAAAATATATGCATCATGTTGGAGTTTTGCTTGTGCGTTCAATACAACAGTAATAAAATGAATGAAAAATATAATATTGATAATGAGGTGGAGAATTAAAGGAAATGGGAAGAAAAGAAAAGAAAAGAAAAGGAGAATATATAATACAAAGAGAAATTATATTTTCAAAATTGGTACTTCTTAACCTTACAATATAATTAAGAATAATTTTAGCACAAGTTTGAATTCAAATTCGAATTCAAATTGAACTTGGAAATATAGAAATGAGAATAGAGGATAAAGAAAGAAAAGAATAAAATGAACCAAGCCAACGTGGGCCGGCTGCCACACTTCTCGGCCCATTCCGAATTCCCCCCCCCCCCCCCCGTGCGGCCCGGATCAATTCCTACCGTGGGCATTATTCTTTCCTTCTCTCAACTTCCCCTTTTTAGCCCATTTTCCATAATCGGCCCACGCCGCTCAGCCCAATCTCCTATCAGCTGCGCCTGCCCCAAATCCTAGCTCGCCAACCGCTCAATGGGTTCACGCATGCATTCCTTTGCTCACCGACCCGTGGGGCCCTGTGGTCAGCTGCACGGTCGGGTCGTCTTCTTTCCCCCAACGACTTTCCACCATCTGCCCGTGGATCTCGCGTAACAAGAAGTCGCCGCACTTCTCGCCGTGCGTGCGCGCCGGCCTCCCTCCCACGTCGCGCCCCACGCGTGCTGGCGCGCGGACTCCGCGTAGCAGTCGTGCATGGGTCATACGCCGCTGACGTGTGGACCTTGACGGTAAGCAGCTTTTCCTCCATGGATATCCGATGCTGGTGGCCAGGAATCTCGTGACTTCTCAACCACTTAACGCCCGCCGAGTTCCGATGCATGCGCCCTACCTTGGAGCATAAATACCCGGATCATCTTCGCCTTGACTCCTTCCCTGAAGTCGTGACCAAAGACGCTGAGTGCAGAGCGAGGGGGGAAAGAAAGCTGAGTGTATCGCCACGCTAGCTGTCCGAATATCAGAACCTGGTGGGAAGAATCTGATTGCCAAAGCTACGCACGGTGACGGAGTCCCGCGTGCCCACCCCTCTCACCGGTGGTAATCGCATGTACCGATGCTCTCCGGGCTCTTGATGGTGCGCCGCGGTGCGATACCGCGCGCCATCGGGGCCACCACTTCACTGCAACATCGACGTCGGGTCTTGTTTGCGTAATCCGGTATGGTACCATCCGATCGCCATCCCTTCCATCGCGAGTAACGTAGTAGCGGGCATGTCCTCGAGCGGGGGTGGCATTGTAGTCCGGCCTGCTGGAAGATGGTGCGCGCCGCCGCGATCCTGGCCGTGGCGGGTCTTAGGGAAGAAGAAACGCGCCGCCGGGCCTCATCGGGGAAGAAAGGGGCTAGGCCATTGATCCTGCTGCGAACGTACGAGATTAGAAGGCAGGAAACGGTTCAGTCTGGCGAGCGTCGACCGTTGGATCCCAGATGTGTGGGCCGATCTTCGTACAATCTGGAGCATTGCTCCCTGATCTAACGGTTGGCACTTCGTACTGGTTCGCCTAATGGATCAATCTAATCTGGACTGTCCACAGTCGATCCGGCGGCCCTTGCGCCAAGATACCCTTTCGGCTATTCAATTTTGTAAAAGAGCCCTCGGATTATTAGGCAATCAACCCGTAGTGCACCCGGGACGCTCTGTGTCTAGGAAATTTTACCCTCGACACCCTGCAATTCTCTGATTTTGGCACGCAGTCCAGGAAATAAAGAAATTGGAGAAAAGGGATTTAGAAATTGATTTTGAGTTTATAAAAATTCCAGAAACTCATTTTATTCATAGAAAATTCATATGTTGTCCAAATTAACCCATTCTAGTTCCAATATTTTTGTATTAATTATATTTATCCCTTGGTAACACTGTTTTAACATGAAAGCCATATTAAAATTAAAATCCTATTTAATCTGTTATCCAACACTTAAAACTTCATAAATTCATAACTCCTTCATTTTAACTCCGATTTGATCCGTTCAAGTTGCGTTAGTATCGTAGAAACACGTAGATCATTATTACGCAGTTTATTCTTATGTTTGGTGTAATGTTAATTTTGTCTATACCATGTTTGTTTGTATTGCTACGACTAGCAGCGAGGTTACAAGTTACTTGAAGAGCAAGTTGGTACCTGGAATCTCAAGTACCAGGCAAGTTGTGCCCTTGATTCACTTTTGTTACCCAATAATGTTCTTTATAATCATTTACCATGCATAGGCTTAATTTTGATGGGACCCAATAGGTCACCCTAGATTGTTTATCTCATTACCTTGTTTACCCCTGAATCACTTGGGTAGTTTATGCTATTGCTTTACGTGGTTTTTGGGTTAATACTTCATTATATCCATGTTCCAGTTATTTTGTTATTCTATTTATGTTCATGTCAAGATCATTATGTTATTGTTAATTGCAACATGGAGCTTAACTTGAGAACCACGTGCCACCACAAGGGAGGAATGGGACCCCTTGGCTGACTAATTAGGAAAGCTAGTGGAAGACTACCTTACCCGAAAGGGGCAAGGGCAGTAGGGGAGTGGTTAGTGTAGGGAGGTCCCTGGTTGATTTTGCTGCGATGGCGGTCAGCCAGGAACCCTGCATTGGAACTTCCTATAAACTGTAGCGGGTTTTCGGAAGCTAGTGGAACTTTGTAAAGGCCTCGTAGTGGATCCCTAGCCATTCACCTAGGTTGTGTCTAAGGGCCTAGCTAACCCTGGCGACATGGGAAACACGACTTGTGGGTAAAGGGTACAACCTCTGCAGAGTGTAAAGTTGGTATACTAGCCGAGCTCACGGTCATGAGCGGCTCAGGACTCTCCGATGATTAAATTATGGAACCTAAACTCAATTTGTCATTTGCATTTGCATGGGATTTGTTGTTAAATTTGTTCTATTATTTTATTATGGTTTGGTATTCACTTACACTTAGTAACTGCTAATAAAATTTTGACCAACTACTTAAAAGCAATGCTCAGCTTTAACCCCTATTGTTGACAAGCCTTACACTTCATGAACTTCCCACCTTTGGTGAGTTCATGTCACATTATTCCCCACAACTTGTTGAGCGATGAACATGTGTGAGCTCACCCTTGCTGTCTCACACCCCCCCACAGGAGAAGAACAGGTGGTTTCAAGTGGAGTCAAGTACCGAGGCATCCGACTTGATCTGGGTGGCGTTTCTCAGTCGACATTGGCGCCGACGATCCTTAGTTCGTTTTATGGTTATTCCTTTATTTTGTAATAAGTCTTCCGCTATGTAATAAATACTCTGATGTTTTATGACATTTATCTCTATACACTCTGTTATTATATATGTTGTCTTCTTGGCGCATGTATGAGGTGCACCCGGCTTTGTTCCTTAAAGCCGGGTGTGACAGAAGTGGTATCAGAGGAAATGTTGACTGTAGGACGAAACCTAGATAGAAATGGATAACCCTTACCTACTTACCTTACTCTGATTCATTCCATACTCATCTCATCTTTATCTTGTCTCACCTTTTGCTATTCTACTCTGATTACTCTTATCTTTTCAACTCTAAGACAAGATGGATTTCACACCTTGGAATCCTACATTTATGAACTTTTTAAGAGATAGGAGACCTAAGATAAAACTAAAACTATTTTCTCTATTAAAAATGTTGGTTGATTGTTCTGATGATGAATGCTTGATTTGCTTCTTTGATTGATTGAAACATTATAGTTGGGCATCTTAGCATGTACCACAATAAGGTAATGTATTAGCTTTAGTTGGTGACACACTAAGCTACTTAGCTAATAAATCCCCCGCAGTAACATTCCTCGTAATTGCTCGCCTTGTCTACAATTCTTCCTTTCTTACCCTGTATTTCTAACCCAGATGGACTACCCCTATAGTGTTAGAAGAGAGCACTATAGACGTGATCCTTGGTATGTCATGATTAAGAGAGGCAAAGGCAGTATATACACTGTGCTAAGGGAAACGTAGAACTCACCAGTTCCTAAGAAGAAAGATTTGAAGTTGGAATTGCAGTAACTATCACCGTCAGAATAGCAGCATTCCTAGTAGATGAGAAGTTTGTGGGTGACAACATCCATGCAGTTAGGGATTTTCCGGATGTCTTTCCAGAGGAGTTATTAGGGATGCCACCAGATATGGAAGTTGAGTTCGCTATTGATCTCTTACCTGAGACTACTCCTACTCCCAAACGGCCATACAGGATGTCCGTAGAAGAGCTAAAGGAACTTAAGAAGCAATTAATGGAATTACAAGAGGCTGGGTACATTCGTTTGGATTCCTCACCTTGGGGAGCACCAGTTCTGTTTGTACAGAAGAAGGATGGATCACAATGGATGTGTGTGGATTATAGGTCCCTTAATGATGTTACTGTGAAGAACAAGTATCCATTACCCCGCATTGAGGATTTATTTAATCGGATAAGAGGTGCAAGGGTATTCTCTAAGATTGATCTCCGATCGAGATACCATCAAATGAAGATTAGGCCATCGGATATTCCCAAGACGAATTTCTCGACCCGATATGATTTATATGAGTTCACCGTTATGTCATTTGGACCAACTAATGCACCAACCTATTTTATGGATCTGAAGAATAAGGTGCATGATCTGGACAGATTCATCGTGGTTTTCATGGACGATATTTTTATTTATTCCAAGAGTGATAGTGATCATGAGGAACATCTGAGATTGGTGCTACAGAAGCTACGAGATAATCAACTCTACGCCAAGTTTAGCAAATGCGAGTTTTGGATTGACGAGGTGCCATTTCTTGGACATATCATTTCTAATGAAGGAATATCAATGGATCCTGCTAAAGTCAAGGAGATAGTGGCGTGGAGCATACCCACTATAGTTACGAAGATTCGGAATTTCCTGGGAGTTGCAGGATATTATCGGAAATTTATTGAAGGATTTTCTAAGATTGCCAAGACCATGACCTCGCTTCGGGAGAAGGGAAGAGAGTTTAAGTGGGATGAGAAGTGCCAAGATAGCTTCGATCAATTAAAGAAGAAATTGATGTCGCCACCAGTATGGGTTATGCCAGATCTACAGAAGGGATTTGATATTTATTTTGATGCATGTGGCCAAGGCTTGGGATGTGTGCTCATGCAAAGACATGTGATCGCCTACACGTCTCGTAAGTTACGGAAACATGAATTGAACTACCCCACACATGACTTAGAACTTGCAGTCGTTGTGCATGCGCTTAAGATTTGGAGACATTATAATTGGAACCAAGTGTCAAGTATACACGGATCATAAGAGTTTGAAGTATATATTCACTCAGAAGGATCTCAACCTTAGGCAACGCCGTTGGTTGGAGCTTATTAAGGATTATGATTTGGAGACTCACTATCACCCGAGCAAGGCAAATTTGGTTATAGATGCCTTGAGTCGAAAGGAGCACGTTCATTCAGCTGTTGTTGCCCAGCTACCTCATGAGATTATTGAGGATTTCAGGAGACTTAACCTGGGGATAGTTACTCACACTAAAGGAGTTACTATTAAGGCAGAACCTATTTTGGAGCAAGAGATCCGCAAAGGACAAAATGGTGATGCTAAGATACAAGAGATTAAGGATCTGATTACCGAAGGTCGAGGTCCAGAATTCACGGAAGATGAGCAAGACACCGTATGGTTCAAGGATCGGATATGTGTTCCTGAGATTGAAAGCCTTCGTGAGACTATTTTAAAAGAAGCCCATAACTCGGATTATTCTATTCATCCCGGTAGTACTAAGATGTATCAGGATTTGAAGCGGAAGTATTGGTGGTATGGATTGAAGAGAGATGTAGCTGCACATGTGGCTATGTGCGATGTATGTCAAAGAGTTAAGGCTGAACACGAGAGGCCAGCTAGACTATTGCACCCACTTAAGATACCCGAGTGGAAGTGAGAAGAGATTGGTATGTATTTACTTACTAGTTTGCCTCGCACCCCGAAAGGATGTGAGTCTATATGGGTGATTGTGGATAGATTGACCAAAGTGGCTCATTTCATTCCGGTCAAGACTACGTATAAGGGATCTTAATTGGCAGAGTTATATATGGCTTGGATTGTGTCTCTACACAGTGTACCGAAGAGGATCATTTTGGATAGAAGATCACAGTTTACCCCCAGATTTTGGAAAAGTTTTTATGAGAATATGGATGCGAAGTTGAATTTTAGTTCGGCCTACCTCAGACTGATGGACAGACTGAAAGGACTAATCAAGTATTGGAAGACATGTTGAGAGCTTGTGCTCTTCAGCATGATAGTAGTTGGGACAAGAGTCTACTTTATGCTGAGTTCTCATATAATAATAGTTACCAGGCTAGTCAAAAAAAAATGTCACTGTTCGAGACTCTGTATGGCAGGAAATGCAGGACTCCTCTATATTGGATCAGACTAGAGGAAGACAATTCTTTGGACCTGAACTTATTCAAGAGGCAGAAAAAAAACCAAGTCCGTATAATTCGGGAGAACTTGAGGGTAGCTCAAACCAGGAAAGAGAGCTATGCTGATAATAGAAGGAGACCATTGGAATTTGAGGAAGGTGATCATGTGTACCTCAAGGTGTCACCACTTCGTGGCATGAGGAGATTTAAAGTCAAAGGGCAAATTGTCCCCTCGTTTATCGGAACATTCAAAGTTTTTTTAGGTGAGTTGGAGAGATGGCCTATCAACTTGAGCTACCTGATAATCTATTTGGTGAGCATAATGTTTTTCGTATGTCTCAACTTAAGAAGTATCTCTGTGTCCCTAAGGAACAGTTGCTAATGGAAGAGCTCAGTGTTCAGAGTGATTTGACTTACACGGAGTATTCTATCAAGATTCTTGATGCATTGACTCGAGTCACAAGAAATAAGGTTACAAAGATGTGCAAAGTGCAATGAAGCTATCATGGAGAAGATGAAGCAACATGGGAAAGAGAAGAAGAGCTTAGAATAGATTTTTCTCCATCTTTTCCCTAGTTCTTCCTAAATCTCGAGGACGAGATTATTTTTAAGGGGGGTAGGATTTGTAATACCCAAAAATGAATACAATGTGTATATAGTTGATATTCTTATTTTATGTGCCATATTTGCATCATAAAAAGAGCATACATATAATTAAGAGGAATGAATTAAAACAATGATAAAAAAAATATATGCATCATGTTGGAGTTTTGCTTGTGCGTTCAATACAACAGTAATAAAATGAATGAAAAATATAATATTGATAATGAGGTGGAGAATTAAAGGAAATGGGAAGAAAAGAAAAGAAAAGAAAAGAAAAGGAGAATATATAATACAAAGAGAAATTATATTTTCAAAATTGGTACTTCTTAACCTTACAATATAATTAAGAATAATTTTAGCACAAGTTTGAATTCAAATTCGAATTCAAATTGAACTTGGAAATATAGAAATGAGAATAGAGGATAAAGAAAGAAAAGAATAAAATGAACCAAGCCAACGTGGGCCGGCTGCCACACTTCTCGGCCCATTCCGAATCCCCCCCCCCCCCCCCCCGTGCGGCCCGGATCAATTCCTACCGTGGGCATTATTCTTTCCTTCTCTCAACTTCCCCTTTTTAGCCCATTTTCCATAATCGGCCCACGCCGCTCAGCCCAATCTCCTATCAGCTGCGCCTGCCCCAAATCCCAGCTCGCCAACCGCTCAATGGGTTCACGCATGCATTCCTTTGCTCACCGACCCGTGGGGCCCTGTGGTCAGCTGCACGGTCGGGTCGTCTTCTTTCCCCCAACGACTTTCCACCATCTGCCCGTGGATCTCGCGTAACAAGAAGTCGCCGCACTTCTCGCCGTGCGTGCGCGCCGGCCTCCCTCCCACGTCGCGCCCCACGCGTGCTGGCGCGCGGACTCCGCGTAGCAGTCGTGCATGGGTCATACGCGCTGACGTGTGGACCTTGACGGTAAGCAGCTTTTCCTCCATGGATATCCGATGCTGGTGGCCAGGAATCTCGTGACTTCTCAACCACTTAACGCCCGCCGAGTTCCGATGCATGCGCCCTACCTTGGAGCATAAATACCCGGATCATCTTCGCCTTGACTCCTTCCCTGAAGTCGTGACCAAAGACGCTGAGTGCAGAGCGAGGGGGAAAGAAAGCTGAGTGTATCGCCACGCTAGCTGTCTGAATATCGGAACCTGGTGGGAAGAATCTGATTGCCAAAGCTACGCACGGTGACGGAGTCCCGCGTGCCCACCCCTCTCACCGGTGGTAATCGCATGTACCGATGCTCTCCGGGCTCTTGATGGTGCGCCGCGGTGCGATACCGCGCGCCATCGGGGCCGCCACTTCACTGCAACATCGACGTCGGGTCTTGTTTGCGTAATCCGGTATGGTACCATCCGATCGCCATCCCTTCCATCGCGAGTAACGTAGTAGCGGGCATGTCCTCGAGCGGGGGTGGCATTGTAGTCCGGCCTGCTGGAAGATGGTGCGCGCCGCCGCGATCCTGGCCGTGGCGGGTCTCAGGGAAGAAGAAACGCGCCGCCGGGCCTCATCGGGGAAGAAAGGGGCTAGGCCATTGATCCTGCTGCGAACGTACGAGATTAGAAGGCTGGAAACGGTTCAGTCTGGCGAGCGTCGACCGTTGGATCCCAGATGTGTGGGCCGATCTTCGTACAATCTGGAGCATTGCTCCCTGATCTAACGGTTGGCACTTCGTACTGGTTCGCCTAATGGATCAATCTAATCTGGACTGTCCACAGTCGATCCGTCGGCCCTTGCGCCAAGATACCCTTTCGGCTATTCAATTTTGTAAAAGAGCCCTCGGATTATTAGGCAATCAACCCGTAGTGCACCCGGGACGCTCTGTGTCTAGGAAATTTTACCCTCGACACCCTGCAATTCTCTGATTTTGGCACGCAGTCCAGGAAATAAAGAAATTGGAGAAAAGGGATTTAGAAATTGATTTTGAGTTTATAAAAATTCCAGAAACTCATTTTATTCATAGAAAATTCATATGTTGTCCAAATTAACCCATTCTAGTTCCAATATTTTTGTATTAATTATATTTATCCCTTGGTAACACTGTTTTAACATGAAAGCCATATTAAAATTAAAATCCTATTTAATCTGTTATCCAACACTTAAAACTTCATAAATTCATAACTCCTTCATTTAACTCCGATTTGATCCGTTCAAGTTGCGTTAGTATCGTAGAAACACGTAGATCATTATTACGCAGTTTATTCTTATGTTTGGTGTAATGTTAATTTTGTATATACCATGTTTGTTTGTATTGCTACGACTAGCAGCGAGGTTACAAGTTACTTGAAGAGCAAGTTGGTACCTGGAATCTCAAGTGCCAGGCAAGTTGTGCCCTTGATTCACTTTTGTTACCCAATAATGTTCTTTATAATCATTTACCATGCATAGGCTTAATTTTGATGAGACCCAATAGGTCACCCTAGATTGTTTATCTCATTACCTTGTTTACCCCTGAATCACTTGGGTAGTTTATGCTATTGCTTTACGTGGTTTTTGGGTTAATACTTCATTATATCCATGTTCCAGTTATTTTGTTATTCTATTTATGTTCATGTCAAGATCATTATGTTATTGTTAATTGGAACATGGAGCTTAACTTGAGAACCACGTGCCACCACAAGGGAGGAATGGGACCCCTTGGCTGACTAATTAGGAAAGCTAGTGGAAGACTACCT
Organism: Zea luxurians; assembly: GCA_029449295.1. NCBI lineage: Eukaryota > Viridiplantae > Streptophyta > Magnoliopsida > Poales > Poaceae > Zea > Zea luxurians. The sequence continues at coordinate 8,761,240 of JAOPSE010000103.1, read as the reverse complement.
TACCCGAAAGGGGCAAGGGCAGTAGGGGAGTGGTCAGTGTAGGGAGGTCCCTGGTTGATTTTGCTGCGATGGCGGTCAGCCAGGAACCCTGCATTGGAACTTCCTATAAACTGTAGCGGGTTTTCGGAAGCTAGTGGAACTTTGTAAAGGCCTCGTAGTGGATCCCTAGCCATTCACCTTGGTAGTGTCTAAGGGCCTAGCTAACCCTGGCGACATGGGAAACACGACTTGTGGGTAAAGGGTACAACCTCTGCAGAGTGTAAAACTGGTATACTAGCCGAGCTCACGGTCATGAGCGGCTCAGGACTCTCCGATGATTAAATTATGGAACCTAAACTCAATTTGTCATTTGCATTTGCATGGGATTTGTTGTTAAATTTGTTCTATTATTTTATTATGGTTTGGTATTCACTTACACTTAGTAACTGCTAATAAAATTTTGACCAACTACTTAAAAGCAATGCTCAGCTTTAACCCCTATTGTTGACAAGCCTTACACTTCATGAACTTCCCACCTTTGGTGAGTTCATGTCACATTATTCCCCACAACTTGTTGAGCGATGAACATGTGTGAGCTCACCCTTGCTGTCTCACACCCCCCCACAGGAGAAGAACAGGTGGTTTCAAGTGGAGTCAAGTACCGAGGCATCCGACTTGATCTGGGTGGCGTTTCTCAGTCGACATTGGCGCCGACGATCCTTAGTTCATTTTATGGTTATTCCTTTATTTTGTAATAAGTCTTCCGCTATGTAATAAATACTCTGATGTTTTATGACATTTATCTCTATACACTCTGTTATTATATATGTTGTCTTCTTGGCGCATGTATGAGGTGCACCCGGCTTTGTTCCTTAAAGCCGGGTGTGATAGAAGTGGTATCAGAGGAAATGTTGACTGTAGGACGAAACCTAGATAGAAATGGATAACCCTTACCTACTTACCTTACTCTGATTCATTCCATACTCATCTCATCTTTATCTTGTCTCACCTTTTGCTATTCTACTCTGATTACTCTTATCTTTTCAACTCTAAGACAAGATGGATTTCACACCTTGGAATCCTACATTTATGAACTTTTTAAGAGATAGGAGACCTAAGATAAAACTAAAACTATTTTCTCTATTAAAAATGTTGGTTGATTGTTCTGATGATGAATGCTTGATTTGCTTCTTTGATTGATTGAAACATTATAGTTGGGCATCTTAGCATGTACCACAATAAGGTAATGTATTAGCTTTAGTTGGTGACACACTAAGCTACTTAGCTAATAAATCCCCCGCAGTAACATTCCTCGTAATTGCTCGCCTTGTCTACAATTCTTCCTTTCTTACCCTGTATTTCTAACCCAGATGGACTACCCCTATAGTGTTAGAAGAGAGCACTATAGACGTGATCCTTGGTATGTCATGGTTAAGAGAGGCAAAGGCAGTATATACACTGTGCTAAGGGAAACGTAGAACTCACCAGTTCCTAAGAAGAAAGATTTGAAGTTGGAATTGCAGTAACTATCACCGTCAGAATAGCAGCATTCCTAGTAGATGAGAAGTTTGTGGGTGACAACATCCATGCAGTTAGGGATTTTCCGGATGTCTTTCCAGAGGAGTTATTAGGGATGCCACCAGATATGGAAGTTGAGTTCGCTATTGATCTCTTACCTGAGACTACTCCTACTCCCAAACGGCCATACAGGATGTCCGTAGAAGAGCTAAAGGAACTTAAGAAGCAATTAATGGAATTACAAGAGGCTGGGTACATTCGTTTGGATTCCTCACCTTGGGGAGCACCAGTTCTGTTTGTACAGAAGAAGGATGGATCACAACGGATGTGTGTGGATTATAGGTCCCTTAATGATGTTACTGTGAAGAACAAGTATCCATTACCCCGCATTGAGGATTTATTTAATCGGATAAGAGGTGCAAGGGTATTCTCTAAGATTGATCTCCGATCGAGATACCATCAAATGAAGATTAGGCCATCGGATATTCCCAAGACGAATTTCTCGACCCGATATGATTTATATGAGTTCACCGTTATGTCATTTGGACCAACTAATGCACCAACCTATTTTATGGATCTGAAGAATAAGGTGCATGATCTGGACAGATTCATCGTGGTTTTCATGGACGATATTTTTATTTATTCCAAGAGTGATAGTGATCATGAGGAACATCTGAGATTGGTGCTACAGAAGCTACGAGATAATCAACTCTACGCCAAGTTTAGCAAATGCGAGTTTTGGATTGACGAGGTGCCATTTCTTGGACATATCATTTCTAATGAAGGAATATCAATGGATCCTGCTAAAGTCAAGGAGATAGTGGCGTGGAGCATACCCACTATAGTTACGAAGATTCGGAATTTCCTGGGAGTTGCAGGATATTATCGGAAATTTATTGAAGGATTTTCTAAGATTGCCAAGACCATGACCTCGCTTCGGGAGAAGGGAAGAGAGTTTAAGTGGGATGAGAAGTGCCAAGATAGCTTCGATCAATTAAAGAAGAAATTGATGTCGCCACCAGTATGGGTTATGCCAGATCTACAGAAGGGATTTGATATTTATTTTGATGCATGTGGCCAAGGCTTGGGATGTGTGCTCATGCAAAGACATGTGATCGCCTACACGTCTCGTAAGTTACGGAAACATGAATTGAACTACCCCACACATGACTTAGAACTTGCAGTCGTTGTGCATGCGCTTAAGATTTGGAGACATTATAATTGGAACCAAGTGTCAAGTATACACGGATCATAAGAGTTTGAAGTATATATTCACTCAGAAGGATCTCAACCTTAGGCAACGCCGTTGGTTGGAGCTTATTAAGGATTATGATTTGGAGACTCACTATCACCCGAGCAAGGCAAATTTGGTTATAGATGCCTTGAGTCGAAAGGAGCACGTTCATTCAGCTGTTGTTGCCCAGCTACCTCATGAGATTATTGAGGATTTCAGGAGACTTAACCTGGGGATAGTTACTCACACTAAAGGAGTTACTATTAAGGCAGAACCTATTTTGGAGCAAGAGATCCGCAAAGGACAAATTGGTGATGCTAAGATACAAGAGATTAAGGATCTGATTACCGAAGGTCGAGGTCCAGAATTCACGGAAGATGAGCAAGACACCGTATGGTTCAAGGATCGGATATGTGTTCCTGAGATTGAAAGCCTTCGTGAGACTATTTTAAAAGAAGCCCATAACTCGGATTATTCTATTCATCCCGGTAGTACTAAGATGTATCAGGATTTGAAGCGGAAGTATTGGTGGTATGGATTGAAGAGAGATGTAGCTGCACATGTGGCTATGTGCGATGTATGTCAAAGAGTTAAGGCTGAACACGAGAGGCCAGCTAGACTATTGCACCCACTTAAGATACCCGAGTGGAAGTGAGAAGAGATTGGTATGTATTTACTTACTAGTTTGCCTCGCACCCCGAAAGGATGTGAGTCTATATGGGTGATTGTGGATAGATTGACCAAAGTGGCTCATTTCATTCCGGTCAAGACTACGTATAAGGGATCTTAATTGGCAGAGTTATATATGGCTTGGATTGTGTCTCTACACAGTGTACCGAAGAGGATCATTTTGGATAGAAGATCACAGTTTACCCCCAGATTTTGGAAAAGTTTTTATGAGAATATGGATGCGAAGTTGAATTTTAGTTCGGCCTACCTCAGACTGATGGACAGACTGAAACGACTAATCAAGTATTGGAAGACATGTTGAGAGCTTGTGCTCTTCAGCATGATAGTAGTTGGGACAAGAGTCTACTTTATGCTGAGTTCTCATATAATAATAGTTACCAGGCTAGTCAAAAAAAAATGTCACTGTTCGAGACTCTGTATGGCAGGAAATGCAGGACTCCTCTATATTGGATCAGACTAGAGGAAGACAATTCTTTGGACCTGAACTTATTCAAGAGGCAGAAAAAAAACCAAGTCCGTATAATTCGGGAGAACTTGAGGGTAGCTCAAACCAGGAAAGAGAGCTATGCTGATAATAGAAGAAGACCATTGGAATTTGAGGAAGGTGATCATGTGTACCTCAAGGTGTCACCACTTCGTGGCATGAGGAGATTTAAAGTCAAAGGGCAAATTGTCCCCTCGTTTATCGGAACATTCAAAGTTTTTTTAGGTGAGTTGGAGAGATGGCCTATCAACTTGAGCTACCTGATAATCTATTTGGTGAGCATAATGTTTTTCGTATGTCTCAACTTAAGAAGTATCTCCGTGTCCCTAAGGAACAGTTGCTAATGGAAGAGCTCAGTGTTCAGAGTGATTTGACTTACACGGAGTGTTCTATCAAGATTCTTGATGCATTGACTCGAGTCACAAGAAATAAGGTTACAAAGATGTGCAAAGTGCAATGAAGCTATCATGGAGAAGATGAAGCAACATGGGAAAGAGAAGAAGAGCTTAGAATAGATTTTTCTCCATCTTTTCCCTAGTTCTTCCTAAATCTCGAGGACGAGATTATTTTTAAGGGGGGTAGGATTTGTAATACCCAAAAATGAATACAATGTGTATATAGTTGATATTCTTATTTTATGTGCCATATTTGCATCATAAAAAGAGCATACATATAATTAAGAGGAATGAATTAAAACAATGATAAAAAAAATATATGCATCATGTTGGAGTTTTGCTTGTGCGTTCAATACAACAGTAATAAAATGAATGAAAAATATAATATTGATAATGAGGTGGAGAATTAAAGGAAATGGGAAGAAAAGAAAAGGAGAATATATAATACAAAGAGAAATTATATTTTCAAAATTGGTACTTCTTAACCTTACAATATAATTAAGAATAATTTTAGCACAAGTTTGAATTCAAATTCGAATTCAAATTGAACTTGGAAATATAGAAATGAGAATAGAGGATAAAGAAAGAAAAGAATAAAATGAACCAAGCCAACGTGGGCCGGCTGCCACACTTCTCGGCCCATTCCGAATCCCCCCCCCCCCCCCGTGCGGCCCGGATCAATTCCTACCGTGGGCATTATTCTTTCCTTCTCTCAACTTCCCCTTTTTAGCCCATTTTCCATAATCAGCCCACGCCGCTCAGCCCAATCTCCTATCAGCTGCGCCTGCCCCAAATCCTAGCTCGCCAACCGCTCAATGGGTTCACGCATGCATTCCTTTGCTCACTGACCCGTGGGGCCCTGTGGTCAGCTGCACGGTCGGGTCGTCTTCTTTCCCCCAACGACTTTCCACCATCTGCCCGTGGATCTCGCGTAACAAGAAGTCGCCGCACTTCTCGCCGTGCGTGCGCGCCGGCCTCCCTCCCACGTCGCGCCCCACGCGTGCTGGCGCGCGGACTCCGCGTAGCAGTCGTGCATGGGTCATACGCCGCTGACGTGTGGACCTTGACGGTAAGCAGCTTTTCCTCCATGGATATCTGATGCTGGTGGCCAGGAATCTCGTGACTTCTCAACCACTTAACGCCCGCCGAGTTCCGATGCATGCGCCCTACCTTGGAGCATAAATACCCGGATCATCTTCGCCTTGACTCCTTCCCTGAAGTCGTGACCAAAGACGCTGAGTGCAGAGCGAGGGGGAAAGAAAGCTGAGTGTATCGCCACGCTAGCTGTCCGAATATCGGAACCTGGTGGGAAGAATCTGATTGCCAAAGCTACGCACGGTGACGGAGTCCCGCGTGCCCACCCCTCTCACCGGTGGTAATCGCATGTACCGATGCTCTCCGGGCTCTTGATGGTGCACCGCGGTGCGATACCGCGCACCATCGGGGCCGCCACTTCACTGCAACATCGACGTCGGGTCTTGTTTGCGTAATCCGGTATGGTACCATCCGATCGCCATCCCTTCCATCGCGAGTAACGTAGTAGCGGGCATGTCCTCGAGCGGGGGTGGCATTGTAGTCCGGCCTGCTGGAAGATGGTGCGCGCCGCCGCGATCCTGGCTGTGGCGGGTCTTAGGGAAGAAGAAACGCGCCGCCGGGCCTCATCGGGGAAGAAAGGGGCTAGGCCATTGATCCTGTTGCGAACGTATGAGATTAGAAGGCAGGAAACGGTTCAGTCTGGCGAGCGTCGACCGTTGGATCCCAGGTGTGTGGGCCGATCTTCGTACAATCTGGAGCATTGCTCCCTGATCTAACGGTTGGCACTTCGTACTGGTTCGCCTAATGGATCAATCTAATCTGGACTGTCCACAGTCGATCCGGCGGCCCTTGCGCCAAGATACCCTTTCGGCTATTCAATTTTGTAAAAGAGCCCTCGGATTATTAGGCAATCAACCCGCAGTGCACCCGGGACGCTCTGTGTCTAGGAAATTTTACCCTCGACACCCTGCAATTCTCTGATTTTGGCACGCAGTCCAAGAAATAAAGAAATTGGAGAAAAGGGATTTAGAAATTGATTTTGAGTTTATAAAAATTCCAGAAACTCATTTTATTCATAGAAAATTCATATGTTGTCCAAATTAACCCATTCTAGTTCCAATATTTTTGTATTAATTATATTTATCCCTTGGTAACACTGTTTTAACATGAAAGCCATATTAAAATTAAAATCCTATTTAATCTGTTATCCAACACTTAAAACTTCATAAATTCATAACTCCTTCATTTTAACTTCGATTTGATCCGTTCAAGTTGCGTTAGTATCGTAGAAACACGTAGATCATTATTACGCAGTTTATTCTTATGTTTGGTGTAATGTTAATTTTGTCTATACCATGTTTGTTTGTATTGCTACGACTAGCAGCGAGGTTACAAGTTACTTGAAGAGCAAGTTCGTACCTGGAATCTCAAGTGCCAGGCAAGTTGTGCCCTTGATTCACTTTTGTTACCCAATAATGTTCTTTATAATCATTTACCATGCATAGGCTTAATTTTGATGGGACCCAATAGGTCACCCTAGATTGTTTATCTCATTACCTTGTTTACCCCTGAATCACTTGGGTAGTTTATGCTATTGCTTTACGTGGTTTTTGGGTTAATACTTCATTATATCCATGTTCCAGTTATTTTTTTATTCTATTTATGTTCATGTCAAGATCATTATGTTATTGTTAGTTGGAACATGGAGCTTAACTTGAGAACCACGTGCCACCACAAGGGAGGAATGGGACCCCTTGGCTGACTAATTAGGAAAGCTAGTGGAAGACTACCTTACCCGAAAGGGGCAAGGGCAGTAGGGGAGTGGTTAGTGTAGGGAGGTCCCTGGTTGATTTTGCTGCGATGGCGGTCAGCCAGGAACCCTGCATTGGAACTTCCTATAAACTGTAGCGGGTTTTCGGAAGCTAGTGGAACTTTGTAAAGGCCTCGTAGTGGATCCCTAGCCATTCACCTTGGTAGTGTCTAAGGGCCTAGCTAACCCTGGCGACATGGGAAACACGACTTGTGGGTAAAGGGTACAACCTCTGCAGAGTGTAAAACTGGTATACTAGCCGAGCTCACGGTCATGAGCGGCTCAGGACTCTCCGATGATTAAATTATGGAACCTAAACTCAATTTATCATTTGCATTTGCATGGGATTTGTTGTTAAATTTGTTCTATTATTTTATTATGGTTTGGTATTCACTTACACTTAGTAACTGCTAATAAAATTTTGACCAACTACTTAAAAGCAATGCTCAGCTTTAACCCCTATTGTTGACAAGCCTTACACTTCATGAACTTCCCACCTTTGGTGAGTTCATGTCACATTATTCCCCACAACTTGTTGAGCGATGAACATGTGTGAGCTCACCCTTGCTGTCTCACACCCCCCACAGGAGAAGAACAGGTGGTTTCAAGTGGAGTCAAGTACCGAGGCATCCGACTTGATCTGGGTGGCGTTTCTCAGTCGACATTGGCGCCGACGATCCTTAGTTCGTTTTATGGTTATTCCTTTATTTTGTAATAAGTCTTCCGCTATGTAATAAATACTCTGATGTTTTATGACATTTATCTCTATACACTCTGTTATTATATATGTTGTCTTCTTGGCGCATGTATGAGGTGCACCCGGCTTTGTTCCTTAAAGCCGGGTGTGACACTCGTTGGGGATCTTGGTTTTTCTCGTAGGAGGAGAACATCTTCTTCTCCCCCGTCATGTGGTTTGTGCACCCGTTATCGATGATCCAACTTGTGCCCCCGGATGCATAAACCTACAAAACAAATTTAGTTCTTGACTTTAGGTACCCAAACGGTTTTGGGTCCTTTGGCATTAGACACAAGAACTTTGGGTACCCAAACACAAGTCTTGGAGCCCTTGTGTTTGCCCCCAACAAACTTGGCAACTACCTTGCCGGATTTGTTAGTTAAAACATAGGATGCATCAAAAGTTTTAAATGAAATGTCATGATCATTTGATGCACCAAGAGTTTTCTTCTTAGGCAACTTAGCACGGGTTGGTTGCCTAGAGCTAGATGTCTCACCCTTCTACATAAAAGCATAATTAGGGCCAGAGTGAGACTTCCTAGAATGAATTCTCCTAATTTTGTGCTCGGGATAACCGGCAGGGTACAAAATGTAACCCTCGTTATCCTGAGGCATGAGAGCCTTACCCTTAACAAAGTTAGACAATTTCTTAGGAGGGGCATGAAGTTTGACATTGTCTCCCCTTTGGAAGCCAATGCCATCCTTGATGCCAGGGCGTCTCCCATTATAGAGCATACTTCTAGTAAATTTAAACTTTTCATTTTCTAAGTTATGCTCGGCAATTTGAGCATCTAATATTGCTATATGATCATTTTGTTGTTTAATTAAAGCCACATGATCATGAATAGCATTAATATCAACATCTCTACATCTAGTGCAAATAGAAACATGCTCAACGGTAGATGTAGAGGGTTTGCAAGATTTTAATTCTACAACCTTAGCATGTAATATATCATTTTCACTTCTAAGGTTAGAAATAGTAAGATTGCAAACATCAAAATTTTTAGCCTTAGCAAGGAATTTTTCATTTTCAATCCTAAGGCTAGCAAGAGAATCATTCAATTCTTTAATCTTAGCATGTAAATCAATATTATCATCTCTAAGATTGGGAATTGAAACATTAGAATCAACCTTAGCTAACAAATTAGCATTCTCATTTCTAAGGTTATCAATAGTCTCATGGCAAGTGCTTAGCTCACTAGATAGTTTTTCACATTTTTCTACTTCTAGAGCGTAAGCATTTTTAACCTTAACATGCTTCTTATTTTCATTAATAAGGAAGTCCTCTTGAGAGTCCAAGAGATCATCCTTCTCATGAATAGCACTAATCAATTCATTTAATTTTTCCTTTTGTTGCATGTTTAGGTTGGCAAAAAGAATGCGCAAGTTATCCTCCTCATTGCTAGCATCATCCTCATCACTAGAGGTTTCATATTTAGTGGAGGATCTTGATTTTACCTTCTTCTTTTTGCCATCCTTGGCCATGAGGCACTTGTGGCCGACGTTGGGGAAGAGAAGTCCCTTGGTGACGGCGATGTTGGCAGCGTCCTCGTCGGAGGAGGAGTCGGTGGAGCTCTCGTCGGAGTCCCACTCACGGCACACATGGACATCGCCGCCCTTCTTCTTGTGATATCTCTTCTTCTCCTTTCTTCTCCCCTTCTTGTCGTCGCCCCTGTCACTGTCACTAGAAATAGGACATTTGGCAATAAAGTGACCGGGCTTACCACACTTGTAGCAAACCTTCTTGGAGCGGGGCTTATAATCCTTCCCCCTCCTTTGCTTGAGGATTTGGCGGAAGCTTTTGATGATAAGCGTCATTTCCTCATTGTCGAGCTTGGAGGCGTCGATTGGTTGTCTACTTGATGTAGACTCCTCCTTCTTCTCCTTCGTAGCCTTGAATGCGACCGGTTGTACCTCGGGCGTGGAGGAGGTGCCTTGCTCGATGATTTTCTTTGAGCCTTTAATCATTAGCTCAAAGCTCACAAATTTTCCTATAACCTCCTCGGGAGACATTAGCTTATATCTAGGATCACCTCGAATTAATTGAACTTGTGTAGGATTAAGAAATACAAGGGATCTAAGAATAACCTTGACCATCTCATGGTCATCCCATTTTTCGCTCCCGAGGTTGCGCACTTGGTTCACCAAGGTCTTCAAGCGGTTGTACATAGCTTGTGGATCCTCCCCTTGGTGAAGCATGAAGCGACCGAGCTCCCCCTCGATCGTCTCCCGCTTGGTGATCTTTGTCACCTCGTCTCCCTCGTGCGCGGTCTTGAGTACATCCCAAATTTCCTTCGCACTTTTTGACCCTTGCACCTTATTATACTCCTCTCAACTTAGAGAAGCGAGGAGTATAGTGGTTGCTTGGGAGTTAAAGTGGTGGATTTGGGCCACCTCGTCCGAGTCGTAGTCTTCATCCCCTACGGATGGTACTTGTACACTAAACTCAACAACATTCCATATGCTTGTGTGGAGTGAGGTTAGATGATGCCTCATTTTGTCACTCCACATATTATAATCTTCACCATCAAAAACCTGTGGTTTCCCTAATGGAACAGAGAGTAAAGGAGTACGCTTTGAAATGTGGGGGTAGCGTAGGGGGATCTTACTATACTTCTTGCGCTCTTGGCGCTTAGAAGTTACGGACGGCGCATCGGAGTTGGAGGTCGATGGTGATGAAGAGTCGGTCTCGTAGTAGACCACTTTCCTCATCCTCTTGTGCTTGTCGCCTCTCTGATGTGACTTGTGGGAAGAGGATTTCTTCTCCTTCCCCTTCCCTTTGGAGGAGGAGTTTTTCTTCTCCTTCCTCTTGTTGCGAGACTCTTCCGATGAAGTCGACCCGTGGCTTGTAGTGGGCTTGTCGCCGGTCTCCATCTCCTTCTTGGCGTGATCTCCCGACATCACTTCGAGCGGTTAGGCTCTAATGAAGCACCGGGCTCCGATACCAATTGAAAGTCGCCTAGAGGGGGGTGAATAGGGCAAAACTGAAATTTACAAAGTTAATCACAACTACAAGCCGGGTTAGCGTTAGAAATAATAATGACTCCGAGAGAGAGGGCGCAAAACAAATCGCAAGCGAATGAAGAGTGTGACACGCGGATTTGTTTTACCGAGGTTCGGTTCTCGCAAACCTACTCCCCGTTGAGGAGGCCACAAAGGCCGGGTCTTTTTCAACCCTTTCCCTCTCTCAAACGATCCCGCGGACCGAGTGAGCTTCTCTTCTCAAATCAAACCGGGAACAAAACTTCCCCGCAAGGACCACCACACAATTGGTGTCTCTTGCCTCGGTTACAATGGAGTTTTGATCACAAGAACAAATGAGAAAGAAAGAAGCAATCCAAGTGCAAGAGCTCAAAAGAACACGGCAAATCTCTCTCACTAGTCACTAGAGCTTTGTGTGGAATTGGAGAGGATTTGATCACTTGAGTGTGTCTAGAATTGAATGCCTAGCTCTTGTAAGTGGTTGGAAGGTTGAAAACTTGGATGGTATTGAATGTGGGGTGGTTGGGGTATTTATAGCCCCAACCACCAACCTAGCCGTTGGGGTGGAGGCTGTCTGTCGCATGGTGCACCGGACAGTCCGGTGCACACCGGACATGTCCGGTGCGCCAGCCATGTCACCGACCGTTAGGGTTCCGACCGTTGGAGCTCTGACTGCTGGGCCCGCCTAGATGTCCGGTGGCGCACCAGACATGCACTGTAGAGTGTCCGGTGCGCCACGACGCACGTGCCTGACTTCTGCGCGCTCTGGTGCGCATTTAATGCCGCTGCAGGTGACCGTTGGCACCGAAGTAGTCGTTGCTCCACCGTTACACCGGACAGTCCGGTGTACACCGGACATGTCCGGTGAATTATAGCGGACTAGCCGTTGATGGATTCCCGAAGCTGGCGAGTTCAGAGTCGCTTCATTCCTGGAGCACCGGACATTGTCCGATGTACACCGGACAGTCCGGTGAATTATAGCGCGGCGGCTCTGAGTTTTTCCGAAGGTGCGAAGTTCAGTTTGGAGTCCCCTGGTGCACCGAACACTGTCCGGTAGTGCACCGGACAGTCCGGTGCGCCCGACCAGGGTGCCTTCGGTTGTCCCTTTGCTCCTTTGTTTGAACCCTTTCTCTTGATCTTTTTATTGGCTTATTGTGAACCTTTGGTACCTGTAGAACTTATAGACTTGGGCAAACTAGTTAGTCCAATTATTTGTGTTGGGCAACTCAACCACCAAAATCAATTTAGGAATATAGGTGTAAGCCTAATTCCCTTTCACTATGCAACATGAATAAGCAAACATACAAACCAGCAAGTATATCAACAGATATTTAGTATAGTGGTCAGAATAGCGATATATGAATGGGTAGAGTCTTGAGCAGAATCTGTGTCATGTGGTGTTGAGATACTACTAGTGGTGGAGCGGAGGTGCTTACCAGGAGGGTGGACTGGAGGCGAAGCGACACTATGTGTGTAGCCGGTCGAGCAGAGTAACTGAGTGGGTGGGGTGTTTGCCTTGGCTGAGGGTGTTGAGTCTGTGTGGAGAGGGAGAGGGTAGCTGGGTGTATTTATAGTTGGGTGTGTGTGGTGTAGCACAGTGAAGTTCACTGTTGGTGAGAATAGTGACGAATGGATCGTCTAACTTAGTATGAACAGGAGAGTTATAGGCAGAATATGGGACAAGAATATTTTGGGAGTTTTCTAGAACATGAACCATGCTTAAGGGATGGCATGGTTGGATAGGGAATAGTTTGATAAGAATTTAGAAACAAGAATTATTGGAATCTAAGTTTGGAAGCCTGGTTCAAAGGAATCTCAAAGTTAAGCGTGCTCAACTTGGAGAAACCTGGGATGGGTGACCAGATGGGAAGTTCCCACTGGAAAGAAAATCACAGTCACCGGAGTTCGTATGACTGGAATATGGGTCTGGCTGGTCTTAGGTGGACTAGACAACATGATGGATGAGTAGTTGAAATTTGGGGTGATCGGATGAAGATGAATAGTAACGATGAATAGTAACAGTGAATAGTAACGACGAGAAAGACATTATAGATATCATTGATGAATAGTAACGATAGTGAATAGTGTCGCTGAATAGTAATGATGAACAATAACGATGATGAATAGTAACGGTGAATAGTAACGATGAATAGCAACGGTGAATAGTGATGGTGAATAGTTAGTGCGAACGAACGCTGACCAATGAATAGTGACGATGAACGATGAATAGGAACTATGAACGAACGGACGAACTATCGAATGATCGGACGAACGAACGATCGGAATTTCGGCAGCATAACGGCAGGACAAAGATTATCTGGACGAACGATGAATAGGGACTATGAACGAACGATGAACGATGAATACGAACTATGAACAAACGGACGAACGATCGAATGATCGAACGGACGAACGGTCGGAATTTCGGCAGCATAACGGTAGGACAAAGATTATCTGGAAGAACGATGAATAGGGACTATGAACGAACGATGAATGATGAATAGGAACTATGAACGAACGATGAACGATCGAATGATCGAACGAACGAACGATCGGAATTTCGGCAGCATAACGGCAGGAAAAAGATTATTTGGACGAACGAACGGACAAACGATCGAACGATCGGACGAACGAACGAACGAACCATGAACGATCGGACGAACGATCGAACAATCGGACGAACGAACGAACAAACTAAGAATAGGGGGACGAACGATCGAAGGACGACCGAACAATCCTTGTGCTAGTGTGTGCTTGTGTGGGGGTGGAGTGGGCGTGGGGGGGGAAGAGTTGCCATGAAATGGCTTGGGGTGGGATGAGAGGAGGCCCTTGCCCCTCTATTTATAGGCTCGGTGGGGGGATTAGGGGGAGGATGAGAGAATTAGTGGGAGATTAGCATGGATTTGTCTTGTATAAGTGTAATTAGCTTGTAGAGCTCATCGTATGACACCAGAGGCATACGTATACGTATGAGCATGAGGAAAGTTATGAAGAAAATATTTGTAGGGACATTAAAAATGATTCTGAAGGTATTTATCAGGAGGAAAATATTTGGAGAATCATCGGTGGAATACTTGGGCAGTATTTCTGAAAAGAACTTGAGGGGGTCACTGGGAAAATATCTGGGCAGTATTTCTGGAAAGAATTTGAGGGGGTCACTGGGAAAATATATGGGCAGTATTTCTGGAAAGAATTTGAGGGGGTCACTGGGGAGATATTTTGTGGAGGATTTTGGAGAGAATATAGACCACTATATTTTATTTGTTGATAACAACTTGCAAACAAACATTTTGAAATGAAATTTGAAATTCATTTTGAATTTAGAGCGAGTTTAAGAAAATTCCAAGATTTGAATTTTTGGGATGCTACACAAAGCCTGAAAAACACTCGGCACAGGCTTTGCCGAGTGTCGCACTCGGCAAAGAGGGCTCGACGAACAGTACATCGGCAAAGCCTTCTTTGCCGAGTACTTTTTCTCGGGCACTCGGCACAGACTTTGTCGAGTGTCAGGCAGTACTCGGCAAAGAAAAGTCACTGTCATGGAGCCGGGGTGATAGAGATGGCGCCTTTGCTGAGTGTCTTAGGTGACACTCGGCAAAGAAGTTAACTTTGCCGAGTGTCTGCCTGCCAACACTCGGCAAAGGATCCGTCAGCGGGGTCCCTCTATCAGTTTTTTTTGCCGAGTGCTATGACCCCGACACTCGGCAAAGACCCTGTTTGCCGAGTGTAACACTCGGCAAAGTGACCAATATACACCTTTTTATTTGTTTTTTGTATTCCATCCAAACAAACAAAAGATATCACATATACATCACAGATATCACATATACATCATAAATATCATTACAGATATCACATATACATCACATATCACACAAAGACCATAAATCAAACATAAGACACTCAAGAACATAAGGCTCATAAGTATCAAGTTCTCACATAAGTATCCAACACAAACATAAGTATCCAAACACAGCATTACCAAGAAGTTTTGAAGTCACAAGTACCTCATAAGTATCTCACAAGTATCTCGTAAGTTCTCACGTCTTTGAAGTCACAACATAAGTCTCATCGAGGTGGGCGACTGGACTGGTGCAGTGATGGACTGGGCGATCCATGAGGGTTGTTGGATGCCGCCCTAGATTGTCCCTGCACAGAGAAGAGATTGCATGTGTCATACCAGATGCATTACCAACATATAACTACAATTTTGATACTCACATGAGTATGGAACAGAGCAGGGTCAACTGCAGGGAACAATGGAGGTGGTGGAGCGAAACCCTGTGCGGCACCAAGGCTCTGCATGTATTGGAACATCTCCACCATCCTCTGCTGATCTGCCAGGCGAGCCGCCCACTCCGCCTCTCGCTCCACCATCATCCTCGCCTCCATCTCGTGGCGTTCCCTCCTCTCTTCTTCTAGCTGGGTCTGTAATATTACAAGCCAACGTTATAGTAACTCAAAGAGAAGGTATATAACTCAAGGAATGACGAGTTACAGAAGCACTAACCTTGAGTTGTTGTATGCGAAGCTGTGAGCTGTCGTGCCGAGGTCGTATGGCTGGACTCGAGCCCGTGCTCCTTGCCCGCACCTGAGACAGAGTGCGAGTGGAGGACGAGTCGATTGCCCCGTTGGCATTACGAGCCTCTTCGGTTTTCTCACGGTGAATGGCATCAAAGTGTTTCCATGCTTCACCATCGGATGCATGCACCATCTTGTCAGGATTGTATCGTTTTCCATTTTTGTGCCATATCATCTGTTTCGCGGATTCCTCGGTCATGTATAGACACTGGATCCTCGGTATGAATGGAAGGTGTCGTAGGATTGTCAAGGGGATGTCAAGCTGCCTCTTCTGTCCATCACCAGAATCTACCTCCATGAACCTAGACGATTTACACTTGGGACAGTACTTTGCCTCCGCATATTCTTTCCTAAATAGCACGCAGCCCTTCGGACAAGCATGTATCTGCTCATACGTCATCTTGAGTGCACGAAGGAGTTTCTATGCCTCGTACATGCTCTTTGGCAGAATGTGATCATCCGGAAGCAGGCTCCCAATAACCGTCAACAAGCCATCGAATGCGTCTCGACTCATGCTGTACTGCGACTTGAACGCCATTACACGCCCAATGGCATCCAGTTGAGAAAACTTTGTCTGGCCGTGAAGGGGCTTATGTGCCGCGTCAAACATGTCGTAGAACGCCTTTGCAGTCGGCTCTAGCTCGTCATCCGTACATCCTCCGGCGTATTGTGCCTCGTGATAGTCATTCAACATATCTGCTACCCCCGCATCGGCATCATAATCCTCAACATGTTGTCTCAGCACCTCCTCTCTTGTACGATGCGCTTCACCATGAAAGATCCACCGAGTATAGTTCGGCGTAAATCCATTCTTCCAAATATGTTCTACCATGGCCTTCTTTGGTTTTCTTTTCCGGTTGCCACATTTGCTGCACGGGCATGGGACTAGACTCGCTTCTTTAGCAGCTTCGCCATATGCCCGTTCCACGAAATCATCGGTCTTTCTAATCCATTCAGGGGTGACATCGTTCCTTCCACTATGGCCCATGTACATCCACTCACGGTCCTCCATCCTCTAACATATATAACCAAAGCCTATCAATAGAAAATTTCGGCAGCACCTCCCCTGCACGGGGAGGTTTCCAAAACCTACAAATAAAAGTATCAGCACTATGGCCGACACGCAGATATACAAACGACACGATAGTCGTCAATCACATCTAATCGGCATCCATATCCACCATCACATTATATAGAAACTATTTTACTAAACATATCCACCATCACATTATATGATTTTATTCACAGTAATGGTAGTCATTCCAAGCCAAAGAATTCTTACCACTACATTTTACTACTGTAGATTCTAGCCAGCAAAAAACGAACTCAACCTAGTTCAAGAGATCCAATGGTGAAACCACCGGCACTCCTATCACATTTTGGGGCCTACTTTCTAAATGAATTTTGGGGGAACAATCTACTCCACTACATTATACAATTACAAATATCATTCACATATCATTCACATCACATTACATTATATACAAATATCGAACCTTGAATACGTGTGGGGATGAGTGTGGGCCGAGGAAGGCGTAGGCGTGGGGGCCAAGGGCGCGGCGGTCGAGGACGCCGGCGGCGTGGGGGCAGGGGCGCGACAGCGTTGGGCAGGGGCGCGGCGGCATGGGGCCGAGGGCGCGATGGCTGAGGGCGGGCGAGGGCAGGGGCGCGACAGCGTTGGTAGCGACAGCGTTGGGCGCAGCGGCGTGGGGGCAGGGGCGCGGTGGCGTTGGCCGCGACGGCGTCGGGCGCGGCGGCGTGGGGGCAGGGGCTTGGCGGCGTTGGGCAGGGGTGCGGCGGCGTGGGGCCGAGGGCGGGCGAGGGCAGGAGCGCGGCGGCGTTGGCCGCGACGGCGTCGGGCGCGGCGGCGTGGAGAGGGCAGCGGCGGCGCGGAGTGAGAGTGAGGTAGTGAGAAAGGAAGAAGTTACCAGGCGCTATGTATGCGTTCTTTGCCGAGTGCCGTGATCTGGCACTCGGCAAAGATTTTTTTAAATTTTAAAATGCACTTTGCCGAGTGCCCTCGATCCGGCACTCGGCAAAGAAGGCTTTGCCGAGTGCCCTCTGGGCGACACTCGGCAAAGATTATTTCACTAGACTTTGCCGAGTGTCCATAAGTAGACACTCGGCAGAGTATGTTTTGCCGAGTGTCCTCCTAGGACACTCGACAAAGTACATTTGTAAACTTTTTATTTTTTTAACCAAATTTTTTATGGTATGTTCCTACACTATATAGACCTATATGTACCATTTTGAGATAATTATAACAGTATTTTCTATAACTACTAGATTTACCGAGTGCGGCACTCGGTAAAGGTTTTTGCCGAGCGCCCGATAAAAAGCACTCGGCAAAGCGCCGAGCACTCGACAAGGAGCCGGATTCCGGTAGTGCATGAGACCTTAGTCCGTTTCCAGGATTGAGATTAATTAAGCTAACCAGCGAGGAGTTCCCCTGGGTCGTTGCACGGCCATAATGCGACTAAACTAGCCGAGCTGAGATGAGCTCCGTACCACTACTGCATGCATGGTTTATGACTTGTGACTAATGATGAGCTAATGATTGAACTGGCGGATGCAGAAATGGAATCCAGGATAAACAAAAGGGGCCGGGTCGTTGTAGGCATGCATGTTTCTCACCTTGCAAACATTTGCATTATATTCATCCAGAACACGGACAAATTATATTTGGTTGTTTTTTGAGTGTGTGTGTGTGAGTGAACAAATAAAGTAAAGCATGTCATGGTAATTTGGTCTCTCTTCATAAGATATATAATCCTGTTTATGTTTTTTTTAAACCAGCTAGGGCAAAACCCAATGCAATTCAAAAATAGAATTTGCGCACATCAAGAAGAAAATGTTGTGCAGCCTACTGATAATGATATGTGGTTTCCTTAGCCTCGTTGGTCGACCTCCTCCTCGATCATCTCTGCAATATATATAATAGGACCGGGTGTATTGTTTGACAATTGACGATGTCTAATTTGGCCCAGGGGAAAAAAATATCAGTTTGTCGTTGTTCATTATTTCAGCAGTAGTCAGAGAGGCTTAGAGGATCATTATTCGCTCGGCAAGCAGTTGCTACCGGCACTTAATTCGTCTCTTGCTATACATAATTGCCTACTGTACTGAAAGAACAAGTAAAATACGTACTGAAAGAATAACGATGAAGTGCGTAGTAGCTAGTAAAATACACAAGTACAACAGGTCCAATTCAAAATTTGGGTTGTCGGAACGTAGGCAAACGAATTGAGTTTTGTGGATGCATGGATTCATCGATCATGAACGAGGGTCAGCTGGATGGTGTGATTTCTGTTGCGTCTTCCTTCAAATTTTAAAGTAGCTAGTGTTGTTGAATTCTCAAATGAATTGAATAGATGGTATCATATGCTACTACAAATTTCGGCAGATCCAGTTAATTGAGGGAGCCATCTATATATATATACAACAATGTTCTTTCGACCAGTATAGGCGTTACTCAATGTATTTTATTGTATACACAGAGATAAGCTAGTGCCGGTACCAACTGCTAGCTAATTAAACATGAAAAAGTTTTAAATGCTCGACGCGTCTATTATTTGGAACCGGTTGCATTTTTTATGTTCTTGCGTCAATGCAATGCGTTGCATACCTTTTGTTCTTTATACATACACTAAACCAATATAGCAAAGCAATGAGAATGTTTCAAGATAAAAGACACAGAATAAAATGATGAACTGTACGCGTGTGTAACCTTCAACCAACAAACGAGTGAAACATTGGTGCAATACGAAGACCATGCAGATCCATCATTAAGCAAGGCTCAAGTCAATCTCGCTCTGGTCGTTGCAGCCATGTGCATGCGATCGTCGCTGTTGGAACAGTGCTTTTGTCCGTTTCAATGCATGAAATGCATTCCGTTCTGTTGCAATAATCTAATAATTATTAGATTCTTTGCCGGCCTGTACGTATACGTCTCCTCCAGGCTTCAGCTCGAGCTCGACCCTAACCCTAGCTAGCTAGCTGGCGCTATATATATAAGCACCACGGTTGATGCAGACATTCATCACCTCTCCAAGCTCTAATCTTGTACACACACTCACTAGTAGCAGCATCGATCGCCGGCCGGCCGTTTCCGAGCAACATGGGGAAACGCTTCCTCCACCAGCTGCTATATTATATTATTCCAACACTCCCTCTCACACATCGAGACTTTCTTGGATCTCAGATATAGAATAGGAGTCAACAACAATTATTTTGTTTAATTGCGGTAATCAGGATTCAAACTCGAGACCTTTAGCTTTGATACCATATTAAGTTGTATGTACCAACCGATTCAATCCAAAATTTTAAGCTGATAGAAGAGGTGGTCAATTCACTTATATTATATTCCAACAATTACAGCATGGCATGCATTATGCAGGTGGCGCGTGCGGGTACGGCGACCTGTACGAGCAGGGTTACGGCGTGAACAACGCGGCGCTGAGCACGGCGCTCTTCAACGACGGTGCGTCGTGCGGGCAGTGCTACGTCATCCGGTGCGACAGTAGCAAGATCGGGTGGTGCAAGCCTGGCAGCAGCAACTTCGTCGTCGTCTCCGCCACCAACTTCTGCCCGCCCAACTAGGAGCTCCCCAACGGTGGGTGGTGCGGCCTGCCCCGCCCTCACTTCGACATGTCCCAGCCCGCCTGGGAGAACATTGGCATCTACAGCGCCGGCATCATCCCTGTACTCTACCAGCGAGTCAAGTGCTGGCGGAGCGGCGGCGTGCGCTTCACCATCGCCGGCTTCGACCACTTCTACATGGTGCTCGTCACCAACGTCGCCGGCAGCGGCTCCATCCAGAGTATGGCCGTGAAGGGCGCCAACACGGACTGGATCCCCATGTACAGGAACTGGGGCGCCAACTGGCACTGCCTCGCCGGCGGGCTCGTCGGCCAGGGCCTCAGCTTCGCGCTCGTCTCCACCGACGGGCAGAACATCGTCTTCCAGGACATCGTGCCGGCGTGGTGGCAATTCGGCCAAACTTTCACCACCTACCAGAACTTCAACTACTAAACTCCATTCATGTCTTTCTTCCTTCCACGACAATATATATATATATATATATGGTAGGTATAACGGGAGCCCTGGGGTTTTCAATAGTTAACGGAAGCCCAGGCCGACCACCCCTACAAACTGGTTCAACCCAGCGGCCAGCGCGCCCAACCAGCCTGTCGGGTGCGCCACCTACCCCACGTCTGTTAGCGCAAAAAAAGGAATGCATGCATGAGTCAAACACGATCCAATGCATGCGCGTAAATTTAGGAAAAAAATATGTGGCGGTTTCTATTTTTAAATGCTTTATTTTCTCCATAAATTTAGGATCGCTGCAACAGCCATGCAGCTAGACACGTAAGGACCATTTTATGATATATATTGAGACTAAATATGCTACACTGTGTAGATAATTATGCAATTCGGTATACTGCGTAAAAATCTATTACCAGCTGCATGCGCACGAATTTATGATGAAAATAATGTGCAATGAAAGGAAATGAATTGCATGCATAGAAACAAAAAATCGTATTTAATATTTAATTTGCTTCATAAATATAGTATCTCTCCAACAACCATGCAGCTAAACACATTAGACTAGTTTATGATTTATACTTATACTAATTATACTACACGGTGTAGGTATTTATGCAATTCGGTACACTGCGTAAAAAAATCTAGCATGTTGTTCACTGGTGGACGCATCACAGGTTGGAGCGTAAAAACCTTAAGTTTTAAGCATAAAATCTCTCAATTATAAGCGTAAATATCTGGCCAATGTGAGAGGTTGATAGCTCTAGTAGGTTGTTATTACGATCCTATTTTTATGGCAGATTCAAAAAATATGGCAGCCGCATGCATGCAGTTTCTATTTTTATAACAGATCCAAAAATTATGGCAAAATGTATGCATGAGTCAAACACGTTCCCTGACATGCGCGTAAATTTAGGAAAGATATGTGTGACAGTTTCTATTTTAAAGGCTTTATTTCCTCCATAAATTTAGGATCGCTGCAACAGACATGCAACTAAAACTCGTAATGACCATTTTATGATATATACTGATACTAAATATGCTACACTATGTAGATAATTATGCAATTCGGTATACTGCGTAAAAATCTGCTACCAGCTGCATGCACACGAATTTATGATGGAAAGAATATGCAATAAAAGGAAATGAATTGCATGCATAGAAACAAAAAATCGTATTTAATGTTTTATTTCATTCATAAATATAGGATCCCTCCAACAGCCATGCAGCTAAACGCATTAGAACTAGTTTATGATATATACTGAAACAAATTATACTAGACGGTGTAGGTATTTATGCAATTCCTTACACTGCGTAAAAAATCTGGCATGTTGTTCACTGGTGGACGCATCTCCGGGTGGAGCGTAAAAACCTTAAGCTTTGAGCATAAAATCTCTCAATTATAAGCGTAAATACCGAGTCAATTAAAGGTTGATAGCTTTAGTAGGTTGTTATTACGATCCTGTTTTTATGACAGATCTGAAAAATATGGCAGCCGCATGCATGCGGTTTCTATTTTTATACAGATCCAAAAATTATGGCAAAATCGTGGGAGTTTCCATTGCATGCGCGCAAATTACGAACAGCATAAATCAAGGAATTGTCTTTCCAATGTGCATGCAGTAAAGTGATATACGAACTTTGTGTCCAAGCATAAAATCGTACAGTTTTTAGCGTAAATAATACATGTGGTAGGCATAAAACACAATAATCGAAAAGAAAACTGCGCCGGATCGGAGGATGCCACGCGCGATCATCGCTGCGCGCATCTCGCGCCTTCCGTGACGTCGCTCGCTCGAACATCGCGCCTCATGCGTCACCATCGCTCGCACGTCGACGGGCGTCGCTTGCTCGCCGGCCTTGGAAGTGCCGCCTCCTCAGGGCTTCGGGGACGCCGCCGCTTGCCCGCATAAGAGAACCGCTGTCGCTCGCCCTCTAGATCGGGGAACCGCCGCCACTACTCCGAATCGAGGAACCTCCGCCACCGCGCGTCGAGGTAATGGAGTTGCGGCCACCGGCCTGGGAACCGCCGCCACCGCACAAGAGCACTGCCGTCGCTCGCCCTCTGAATCGGGGGCCGCCGCCGCCGGCCTGGAAACCGCCGCCACCGCATGTTGAGGTCGGGGAGCCGCGGCCACCGACCGAGGGTCCACCGCCGCGCGCGCTATCGGGCAACCGCCGTCGCTAATGAATCGAGATGGGGCGTAAAAAACTGATTTCTAGCTTTTATAGACGTCTGGATCTGGTCCGGCTTTGACCGGATTACACTGTTTGGCCTGGGCTTCCTTTAGTTATTGGAAGCCCAGGGCTCCTAATATACAATATATATATATATATAAAGTCCGATAGATCCTTCTTCATTCATTCTTCTTCAGAAAGAGATATTACACCCACTGTGTTGTCTTCGTTTCATTTCAGCTGTAGTGTGGGTTATTGTTATCATTGAACCACAAACTGATGATTGGAAATTCAAGGAGTATTCAGTTGTGTTACAGATTGAGAGGGTTCCAACTTCCAACAGCATGCAACAGATTCCTTATTCCAACACTCAACACTACTTGTTTAGTTCAACTGGTGTTTGGTTCCACTAGTTTAGTAATTAAGGGCTAGTTTGGGAACCTTTGGATTTTCATTTTCCTAAGGTAAATTAGTTTATTTTTTATTAGGAAAAAAGAAATCCATTGAAAAATTAAAGTTCCCAAACTACTACTAATAAACTGTTTTTCCCGGCCCTCATCAGCGTGTGCCTCCCTTGCAAGCAAAGCAATGCACTCAAAATTGAACACGATAGATCATAGATCGACAATGAGTCCAGAAGCATGTATGCACACCTACTAATGAAATATAAACCTTTCTGAAGGCCAAGAATGAAGGACTGGGAGAAAACAAACGGTTTCGTCCCCTTTTGGACCACTCTTGTTCCCCGCCCCCACTTTCGATTCGGATAAACACATCCATCGTTTACTTTAGAGTTTATTTAATTACTAGTAGTAATAATTATTCACCATTCAGCATTTATCTTAAAAAATAATCATTCAGCAACGCCTGTCATCAGCAGGAAACACATAGTAGTGTATGTAGTTTTGGTTGTGCTTCAACTCTTGACCAACACGGTGCCCAGCAAGGATATACACAACCCCTACTTTATTATAGAGTTTTCTTAGGGTCTTTAGCAATTAAATAAAAAAAAGAAACAATCTTTTGGTGAAAAGCTTATCTCTATACGGTTCTATATACATACTGTCTTTTAGAGCAAGTTTAATAATATAGCCAACCGCTAGGGTTGTAAACAACCAGTACTTCTTTATGCCAAGCAGCAGTAGTGCGGCTTCCGGTTGGACTCCGTAGGTACGAGTACTCCCAAATCTCTCGCTCGAATTCATTTGGGAGCACTAGCACCACACTCGGCATGCAGCTATACAAATAGGAATACACAAACTCCTCACGGGAGCTAAAAAAATTAAAAAGAACATTAGACACCATTCATCAACACTTTCTCCAGGAGGGCTACCAGAAAAAAAGAATGCCAACTGAGGCTCTACGGAAACCGATACTGCTTTTAAGTCACAGAGCACCAACAACTAAGGTGATGTTTGGTTCATATATTGGTAATGTAATGAATAACCAGTAACGTTAAATCATGTTTGTTTAAGTCTAACCGGAATTGATACCACACTACAAATGGTATCGCCTTATTTAAATTTGTTAGCGCCAGTATTCGAGTGTCAATCGTTATTATTATCATTTACGTTACATTTTTTGAACCAAACGGCACCTAAGATAAAGAAGCTATAAATAAAGGTAAACGTGACGTATCTACCATCCATCAACACTATATTCGTGTGCAAGGTAATAAAAAATTACAAATTCTATAACTCGTTGCAGACACCTCCCATCGGCTTGCAAAACTCGGCATCCAGCAGGACATATCTGTCAACCACTGGTACTGATGCTAATCACCAAGAATATGCTGATACAATTGGGCATCGTCGACTGTCACTTCCTCTAGTTAGCAATCAACTCAACAGTCAGCAAGTCAGGTACCTGGTCCAAAAAAAAAGAACGTGTAAAACCTGCTTAAAAATTAAGGACTGCAGGGCAGCCGTCGAAGGCGTGTTCCTCTTTGGACTTTGGGGATTTAATGATATGCATCCGCATTCCATATACTTCTGTGGAAATCCAAGTACACAAAGTAATGACTAGAACCCATGGCAAAATCTCGCTAGGATCTATTTCTAATCAGAACAACAGGGCCCAGCCATCAATGTACCTAGCAGATGTCAACGAAACACAAATTGATAATAAACAGCATGGTGCCAATTCTACAAACGCCATTGACGATCACCCATTCAAAACACAGCAAATGAGGATGGCAAATCATTGGCACAGGCAACAAAAGCTGGGAAATAGTTTTTTTTTTCTAGGAAAGATGAGCTGTATACAATATACTCCCTCAGTTCCAAATTGTAAGTTAGTTCAGGCTTTTCTATGTACACAGGTTATGTACCGAGACAAATCTAGGTATGTAGCAAAAGCAATATACTTAGAAAAGCCATAACAACTTACAATTTGGAAGGAGGGAGTCCTAGCAACATAAGGGAACCAGAGCGCAAACATAGAATTCAAGAAACTAAAAAAATGTAGTTTGTATAGTTCGTTCAGGAGCCTTGCAATGTGCTGTTCAAATGAAATCAGTATATATTTGTATTACTATGATTAACAAAACGTTGACAAACCAACTCCATACCTCAAAACATTAGCAGAATCATAATCATAATATCGTGATTCCACATCATCCAGCCATGATCAAACTAGTACCAATCAAAAACATCCCCAAGATCATCATCACCACCATCATTTCCAAGATCATGCTCTTCTTCCACATCATCCATCTGTTCGCCATGCTCTTCTTCCACATCAGCCATCTGTACGTCATGCTCTTCGTTCAACCAATTTGAACTATTTTCCTCCCCGTATAAATCATCCAGTACATTCTAGAAACCAAGAAAATAAGTTATAAATCTAATCATATAAAATTAACATAATGTATGTCTTCAAGAAATACCTCATTTCCAGGGCCTCTTTCACTTGATGCACCATCTTGTTTTTGTGTACTTTTAATATCTGGCAGCACAACATCTTCAATGTTGAGCTGCTTAATTACCTTTTTGAAATACAAATTATCTGCATACATAAGTGAAACTGGTAAATGACAAGCACTGACCTAAATGAGAGATCAGAAAATAATGCAGGTTGACCCACTAATTAAGCGACATCTCACCTCCTGAGCGATGAGCTATAGCATCATGGACTAGCAATGGATTTTTTCTCTCCTCAGATTTAAATTTCTGCCGCACCTGATGGCGAGTCTTATCAGGGAATAATTGTTGTATCATTGCAAAATCACTACCAAATTGTCGAAGACCCTGGTCCAAAATTAATACAATAACATCTTAGCAGAAGAACAAATATCATATGAAATTACATATAGCATTCCAAGCGCATAAGTTCTAAAGAAAAATAAACCTCGTAAAACAAGTCGGTATCTGATTTTGACCATCTTCCCCGGGCTGGTTTGTTCATGTAGGAATGGTAGTTCAATTTTGTTGCATTTTGTACATGCTCCTCTGTTGTATCGTTGTCAAAGAACCTATCTTCCTCATCTCTGTAGCCCAAATCATCCATATCATCTAGTTGAAAGTTTCTGTGCATAAAATAACATATTAACGAAAGAATCGAATAAATGCAAATAAAAAACTAAACCATAGTACCCATTGTTTAAACCTTTAAAATTTTATATTTTGATCAAGGATGTCTTAGATATTTGAATCTTCAACTTAAATTCAGACAAACCAATCAGCCATTTAAACAATCATGGCTTTTGGGCTGCATTTCCAGGTGTTAAAATAAATGTCAGGGATGGAATACATAACACAAAGGGGCTTTTAAGCTGCAAAACCAATCAAAAGTTGATTTTGGAAGGGTCTTGGCTATTCAACAGGTGTATATGAAATGAAATGCCAAGAATGAAATAAATAGCACTAGCAGAGTATGATAGAAGCTTTGATGCAGTCCAAAAATCTGAAGGATGCCGAAAATGACTCTGGATCCAGCAAGAGCAACATCAATGTCATCTTGAAATAACTTATACTCTATATATCTAGATGCATAGCAAAAGCTATGAATCTAGAAAAGCCAGAATATCATAATTTAGCACGATGAGAATATGGAATACCAAAATAACCCTTTGAAAAAAATAGATATCTAAACATGCTAGCAAAAATATTTTGCTAGATGACATATTTGGATGGAAAATTGGAAAGTAGGGAGTGGTACACTGGTCCAATATGTTCATTTATGCCCAACCAAAAGTCCCAAGTCTAATTTGGTTAGATAATAACATGCATAGAGAAATAGAAGAAAAAAAGAAGTATACCTTGTATTAGAAGATGGCCCGGATGGAATCCCTTTTGGCTGAAATCATCAAGGAAATCATTAGAATTAGCCAAAAAACAAATATAACAACAAAATTTGCCACAAAACTTACATTAACACGCTCTCTAGCTTCTTGTAACAACCTGAGATGTGATGCGCATAGCTTCATGGGTTTTATCTGCTCACGAGGTGTTTCCAGTAAAGCCTTAACCTCTAAAACAATAAATACCCAAGATACAGGAGTGAAAACTCACATTATCCAAAAGTAAAGATTGATTTTTTTATGAGCCACCAACCTTTTGTTATCCTCTGACGTATTCTGTGGGTTAGCTTCTTCTCAGGCTTCTCTGCCGTTTCATCCTTCAAGGTTCTTTTGCGGCCCCGTGAAGACACCTTGCTTTTATTTTTTTGAACTTTCTGCTGCTGTGACTCTTCTACACCACCCCTTGACTTTTTCCTAGCCTTATGGTTATTACCAGTAGTGTAATCATCACCAGTATTGTTATCTTCTTCAGCTAATGAAGGTTCAACACAGTCTTCACCAAAATAATCATCAACAGTGTGATTAGGTGTCCCAACTTTTTGCACCTTTTTCCTGCAACGTCGTTTCATTGATGATGCTCTTTCTCCAACATCCGATTTTGGTTGCTGTTGAACAGCATGATCTAGTGGCTCCCGCTCATGGTCCTGACCATTTGAATATTGGTCCTTGGTAATAGAATGCTGAAAGAAAGGGAAAAGGAAGAGATTAAGGAGAAACCTTGTAGTAGCCATGTAAATATAGATCATTACATCTATACTGACCTTTTCAGCGATATGCCGAGATGAGTTACTTAAATTTTCATCAGTCAATTTGTCACTACAGGAATCGCCGATGTTACCCATCTCAGAATTGGTATCTATAGGGGTAGCTACCCCAGAAGCATCCGATAGAGCAAAAGATACAGATTTTGATTTTCCCTTTTCTCTTCCTACAGTATGTTGAGACTTAAAGTAAATACAACTATAATAAATGGAAATTTCAGTGAGTAAAATAGGGTTTAGGGTTCGTTAAATATTTCGGTAGCAAGTGAAGGAAACTACAAACCGTTAGTTTAGACCTCAAAAAACTGTTTCAACAAACACCACTTGTGTCTAAAAACAGCTCAGATACACAAATTACGGCTTTAAAATAGCACTAGCGATCATTGACCTGATCATTTGTGTACAAACACAAGCCTGCATGACAGAGCTCAAAGCTCATACTCAAGTATTATTGTGTCAATAAGCACATATCTAACAAAAGTAATTTTAATACCATTTAATCTAGTGAAATGTTTGTCCATGAAAAATAGCCCTCAAATAGCCCCAGCCTCTGCATATTATGCGGGTAAGGCTTGGTGCTTAAAGATACCCTTCCCTAGACCCCGCACAGTGCGGGAAGCCTACGGCACTGGGTACGCCCTTTATAGTCAAATGTAAAGAACAATAAGGCCATCCGCACTGCAATTGTTCAAAGTAAAGAAAATACAGTACATCAAAAGAAATAAGTTTCACCTGTAAAAGCTGTACTTGGGACTTCGCCAATCATTGATTGAGTACCATCGATAGGAGGATTAATTGGTTCATTGTGATTGTCTAAATCAACATCAGCATGCACAGCCTATAATATCAATAGCAGTTGATTAAGTAAGCTTTTTGCTATTATATGAAATGCCACAAAATTTATTTAAGGAAACCAAGTAGATATAACCTGTGGTGACCAAACCACTGGACCGGTGATGGTTTCTTGATCTTTAGGTTCTCTGTACATGTCATTGTTGCTGTCACAAACTCCAACTATTGGAGCAACAGCAGCAACATTAATTTTAATCGCAGCAACATGGGATGAAGCCTTCCTGGGCTTTGTTTGCAAATCAGAACGAAACTTAGCTATTGTTTCCTCTTGGACTGACTCCTCAAGGACATTGTTGAGTTTAGCTAAATTGCAACCTTTACTATTATCAGTTGCTAATAATTCTTCAGAATCTGGGATCTGCACACTTTCATGACTTTTAGGATCCTGTACCTGATCGCCATGGAGCCTTGTCTGAATATTATTGCCCTTTCCATTTTGTGTAACCACATCTACAGTGGAAGTTTCCACCTTTTGGTTAGTCTTCCGAGATTTGGCTATTTCCTTAAGGAGCTTCGTTTGCGCCTTTGGTTGGAACTTTGTAACTCTTTCCTCTTCAATTTGGACATCACACATGTCCTCAAATTCAACTATATCATCAATAGCCTTGCCACATGAACTGTTAGGTGGGACGTTGATATCTGAAACCACCAAGTTTTCTTGGTGTGTAGCTAACTTAGAAGGATCATCATTGTGTTCACCATATTGAGAAGTCCTACCTGCAGCAGAAGCACCAGGCAGAGAACCCTGGGGAACTGTCAATGCATCTTCCAATGGTGTATCGAGAATACCTTGAGAACCAGCGATAATATCAACTGACTCAGTACTAGGGCACATCAAGGATGTCCTTTCTTGGCAAGTGAGCTCTTTAGAAGAATTGACTTGATTGAAGGTTCCTACTTTCCTATCTCCAGTTTCTTCAGTAGGATTAGGCGCTGCAGATCTGGATGATAGAGCTGTTTTTCGGGGTTTGGGTCGTTCCTTGGGACGGAACTTTGCAGTAACCTGAACTTCTTCTGAGGCATCAAGGATATTACCAAAGTTGGCCTCATCATCAATCATCTGTACGGCCGATGGCCTACAGCAGTCTATCTTGAACTTTAAGTGCCAACGAAATGCTGAAAGGAATATTGCAGGTTTAGGAAGCAGCAATGGGGGCAAACATAGAATCAGACCAGCAAAAAAAGGAAATAAAAATCATTAAACATGTAGAGTTAAGATGGGGTATTCAACCAGAACGTACTGGAACTTAATATAAATTTGAACTAAATACATGACTACCAAATGAATGCCCCAATGCAAAGAGCCTTCAATGGAACCAATAATTTACAAGGATAGAAAGTGATAGATGAAGAAAAATATGGCACAACATCACATGTGAGTAACGACAGTTCAAGATGGAGGACAGCTCGCAGTGACATAACTAACTAAACCGTGGCAAAAGTACTCAACGACAACAATGGATACATGGCTACAGAAGAACAGGGTCAACAGACAAATAAAATCAAGGATAGTTGAGGCAATGCCCGATTGGTTTACGAGGACCCCTCAAAGGAAGTCATATATTAGCATCATCTGTAACATATCTAAGCCCAACTCTCAAAGTATACCTCAGTCAGCAAATACTCGATGTTTTCTAAAAAAAATGCTAGGCGATGAGGCTCAGCCTAGCACCTAGGTGTTTATACTTTCTGCATATACAGTAATAGTAATGTTATTAAATAGAAGAAATTTGGCGTGTTAACTTAAATAACGTGATAATTTGTCTTTCTCCATGAGTTTCAAGGCCATAATTTGTCTTTCTCCACCGCTGATTTGCCTCACTTTTAAAGCTTTTCTTTATTTAAACCGTCCCAGCGTTCATGAGTCATGACCTTTCATGCGGGTAAAATCAAGCGTACACAGCGCTGCCTGGGGTTTAGCTGTTCATAAGTGGACCAGAAAATGTGCACCAGCAATTAAACAGTGAGATGAATCGGCGCTACGTGCACAAAAAGAAAAATATAACTAAACAATGGACTGGTTGGATTTGGCACCATGTATTTAACAATGAAATGCGCAACTATTATTGTAAATCTAAAGGAATTTAGAGAAAGGACTGGTTGGATTTGGCAGAAACCCAAAATCCTGTGACAACGGGGATACATACAATCAGAAGGAAGCGAGACTAGTTGGGTTTACTTAGGTCTTCTCAGTGGCACAAGGAGTCGAATCAACCACTGCAGAAGGCAATGAAAGATGCATTAAGGGGAAGAACCGAGGTAAGATTCTGACGTCGACTCTTGCTGAATAAAAAAAAGGCAGATTAGCACCTGTTGGCTGATGATGATGATTCGTAGGCGGAGGCTGACCTCCGTCTCCAGCTCGACGAGGCAGATCTCCAACCTCCGGCTCAGCGTGCGCAACGGCGGAGGACGGCGGCCACGAAGTAGGCCGTGTACGTGTCGGTGGCGGCCAAGGGCGGGGCCGTGACGCCGGTGGGCGAGGCAGTGGTGATGGCCGTGGAGGCGGTGATGGTGGTGGGAGCCAAGGGCGCGGTCGGGGCAGAGAACCGGAGAGGGGTCGCGACCTAGGAGCGGCAGCGGGGCCTGATTGTCCGACCTCGGGTAGAGCGGAGGCGGAGGCGTCTTCTGGGCTTGCCCTCTCCCTCGGCGATGCGGCGACGAACGAAGCGGAGCCACGGGGCAGGGAGCGGTGGAGGAGAAGGGCGCCGCGGCAGGAGGAGTTGCTTTATTGCGCGCGCGTGGTGCCCGCCGATTGCGCTGGGCAGCAGGGAAAGGCCCATCCCCAAGCCCAAAATGTTTTGGGGCCCACTGCTCCCGCCTTCCCATGAATCCCAACAACTGGTCGGACTATTTTTAAATATATTTAAGCATGCATCGGAAAAATGCAAGCAACAGAGGAACATGAACAGTTCAAATGTTCATACGCGTTGATTACAGAGTCCATGGAGTGTGTGTGTTTTTCCCCCAAGAAAAGAAAAGGCATTATGGTGTTAACATGAACATATTGCAAGAACTATACAACAAACTTAACATCTTATCCCCAGTTCCTCATGAAGCTAGGACGATTTGCCTGCTGCTATCTGGTGGGAGCGGGGAGGAACTGGACGAAACTGAACTGGTGGAGGAGAGAGAGGAAGACGTTGTACGTACCTGGGTCGGCGGCGGCTTAGATCCAAATCCAAGCGTGTGTTTGATTAGGTTGGAACGAGTTGAACCCACATCAACTCATGTTTAGTTTAAAAGGTTCGCGGGTTAGATTTGTTACGGGTCGAAATATTCCTTTAAGATGCGGGTTTTAGAGATTCCTCAAAAACAAGCGAACCACTTCGATCCATTTCACCTCTCTTGCCACCCAGCCACACCATATTTTCACCCGAGTGCAGCCTGCGCAGGGCGCACCACTGCTGCCGACCTGTTCTCCAGTCATTGGCTCCCCCATCGGCCTACCCTCCGGCGCGTTGTGCCCCCGACCACGCCCCCCGTCAGAGTCCTCCGTCGCCCTGCCCTCCGGCGCCGACGTGTTCTCCAGCAGTCGAACTCCCCCGCCAGTAGGGATGGCAATCGGGCGGGTAGAACGCGGATATATGGTTCGCGTATCCATACCCACGAGATAAAACCAAACCCATATCCATACCCATTTACGCTCGTGGGTACGGATCTATCCGTACCCGTACCCGCCGGGTATCCATTATCCAACGGATATCCGTTACCCGCCCATCCACTAAAATTTCAGCAACATTCCAATAGCATTGTAACAGAAATTTATCATAGTTGAGTGTTGCTATTTTCGTTATGAGTTGATATCACAATCTGTATAAACAGAGAAGGCCGACTGGATCTGAAATTGATGCGTCAGTAGTGTGCCTAGTGTGGGCAGCAAACAAAAAAAAGCAACGCGTCTAGTACTCTAGTGTGGGCAGCAAACAAAAAAAGGTCTCCAAACTCCATGACATTAAGACCAAATCACCAAATGATGCAAGGGCAAAAGCACTAACCAACTAGTGTGCCTGGGCGGCTGGGCACTGGCCGTAGAAGTAGTGTGGGCGGCCTGGCGGACGCCGGACGGGCGGACGGCAGCAAGGCAGGCAGGCAGCAACTGCCTGGGCCCTGGGCGGACCGGCGGACCGCGGAGGCGCGGACAACGCGTCAGCGCCCGAGGGAGAGGCGGGGCGGCGCGCTCAGGTGATCAGGTCGGAGATGAGGGGCGGCGAAGTGGCGGACCGGGATCTGCTGGAGCTTGGCGGGCGGCGGCTAGGGTTAGGACTTTAGGAATTAGGAGGACTCGAGGTCTGCTGACTGCTGGTCGCTGGTAGGTTACAGCAGGGACGCTGCGTCACGGACTCACGGCCCACATGTTATATGGCTAACGGTGACGGATATGGATAGTATACCCGCGAAATTATTAACCGTGGATATTATATATGATCCATACCCATACCTGCGGATATAAAAATTCATCATATCCGTACCCGACGGGAATCTGTCTTCCGGTGCACTACACCCCCGTCCGCACCTCCAACGACGTTATTGTGCCGTGATCCAGCCCTGCCACCATCCAGCAATACCACCTCCATGTCCCCTACCGACACCACCAGGTGAGAAGCAGCGGCCCCATCTTTCGTTGTGCTTATGGATTTCTCAAATACTGAAATAGTGTTAGTTTCATTTATTTTGAATATTGTAATCTCATTTAGAATTAGAGACATCATCCTTAGCAGTGGCGGAGCACTCGTTATGACATATTATGGATGTTGCCATATCTAAATCAAATGTGTAGTACAGTGGTTACTGTGTAACTTATGTGTGCGATAGGTTCCAAGTTCGAATCTTCCTTAGTACAATATTTCTTCCTCTTTTTTGGTTCTCTGCAGCCATACCTCATTTTTACCTTGCGCTCGCCATTGATCCTTAGTGCGGTAATATGACGAGGAAGGTGACCGTATTCTTTTCATCCTTCATTCATCTCTCATCACGAAACCAAATAAGAGACGACACAGCTTCAATCCACTTCAACCCTGTAATCAAACAAGAAATTAGTTTTAACCCGTCACTTAAACAAAACAAGGAACGGGTCCAACCCAACCTAAAAAATAGATCGATTTTGACCCAACCCACTTTGTTCTGAAACCAAACGCACTACTAGAGAGTGGGAGGAGGCGACAACGGCAGGCGACGCCCGCGCCAGCATCACAACAGCGTGCGGGAGGAAGGAGGGGCTCGTGGCAGCGTGCGGCTGGCGGTTTGGGTAGTCTGTTGTGTGAGAAGGTAGTGACGGTCTCGCTGGGCCGTTGAAACGCAATCCTACGCGTGGGATATTAAAGAGCTACGTGGATACCACCAAGATTATGAACGCATTCGAGCGAAGCATTAGCGGCAATATTTCTTCCTCTTTTTTCTTCTCTACAGCCATACCTCATTTTTACCTTGCGCTCGCCACTGATCCTTGGTGTGGTAATGTGATGAGGAAGGTGACCATATTCTATTCATCCTTCATTCATCCTCCATCATAAAACCAAATAAGAGAAGGTGCAACTTCAATCCACTTCAACCCTGTAATCAAACAAGAAATTAGGTTTAACTCGTCACTTAAACCAAACAAGGAACGGGTCCAACCCAACCTAAAAAATAGATCGGTTTTGACCCAACCCACTTTGTTCTGAAACCAAACGAACTACTAGAGAGTGGGAGGAGGCGGCGACGGTAGGCGACGCCCGCGCCAGCATCACAACAGCGTGCAGGAGGAAGGAGGGGCTCGTGGCAGCGTGCGACTGGCGGTTTGCGTAGTCTGTTGTGTGAGAAGGTAGTGACAGTCTCGATGGGCCGTTGAAACGCAATCCTACGACGGGATATTAAAGAGTACGTGGATACCACCAAGATTAGGAACGCGTTCGAGCGATGCGTTAGCGATAATATTTCTTCCTCATTTTTTTGTTCTCTACAGCCATACCTCATTTTTACCTTGCGCTCGCCACTGATCCTTAGTGTGGTAATGTTACGAGGAAGGTGACAATATTATGTTCATCCTTCATTCATCCCTCATCACGAAACCAAATAAGAGACGGTGCAGTTTCAATCCACTTCAACCCTGTAATCAAACAAGAAATTAGGTTTAACCCGTCACTTAAACCAAACAAGGAATGGGTCCGACCCAACCTAAAAAATAGATCGGTTTTGACCCAACCCACTTTGTTCCGAAACCAAACGCACTACTAGAGAGTGGGAGGAGGCGGCGACGGCAAGCGACGCCCGTGCCAGCATCACAACAGTGTGCGGGAGGAAGGAGGGGCTTGTGGCAGCGTGCGGCTGGCGGTTTGTGTAGTCTGTTGTGTGAGAAGGTAGTGACGGTCTCGCTGGGCCGTTGAAACGCAATCCTACGGCGGGATATTAAAGAGCTACGTGGATACCACCAAGATTAGGAACGTGATCGAGCGAAGCGTTAGCGACAATATTTCTTCCTCTTTTTTTGTTCTCTATAGCCATACCTTATTTTTACCTTGCGCTCGCCACTGATCCTTAATGTGGTAATGTGACGAGGAAGGTGACCATATTCAGTTCATCATTCATTCATCCCTCAACACGAAACCAAATAAAAGACGATGCAGCTTCAATCCACTTCAGTCCTATAATCAAACAAGAAATTAGGTTTAACCCATCACTTAAACCAAAAAAGGAACGAGTCCGACCCAACCTAAAAATAGATCGGTTTTGACCCAACCCACTTTGTTCTGAAACCAAACGCACTACTAGAGAATGGGAGGAGGAGGCGACGGCAGGCGACGCTCGTGCCAGCATCACAACATCGTGCAGGAGGAAGGAGGGGCTCGTGGCAGCGTGCGGCTGGCGGTTTGCGTAGTCTGTCGTGTGAGAAGGTAGTGACGGTCTCGCAGGGCCATTGAAACGCAATCCTACGGTGGGATATTAAAGAGCTACGTGGATACCACCAAGATTAGGAACGCGTTCGAGCGAAGCGTTTGCGACAATATTTCTTCCTCTTTTTTTGTTCTCTACAGCCATACCTCATTCTTACCTTGCGCTCGCCACTGATCCTTAGTGTGGTAATGTGACGAGGAAGGTGACCATATGTTCATCCTTCATTCATCCCTCATCACGAAACCAAATAAGAGATGGTGCAGCTTCAATCCACTTCTACCGTGTATTCAAACAAGAAATTAGGTTTAACCCATCACTTAAACCAAACAAGGAACGGGTCCGACCCAACCTAAAAAATAGATCGGTTTTGACCCAACCCACTTTGTTCCGAAACCAAACTACTAGAGAGTGGGAGGAGGCGGCGACGGCAAGCGATGCCCGCTTCAGCATCAACAACGTGCGGGAGGAAGGAGGGGCTCGTGGCAGCGTGCGGCTGGGAGTTTGTGTAGTCTGTTGTGTGAGAAGGTAGTGATGGTCTCGCTGGGCCGTTGAAACACAATCCTACGGCGGGATATTAAAGAGCTATGTGGATACCACCAAGATTAGGAACGCGTTCGAGCGAAGCGTTAGCGACAATATTTCTTCCTCTTTTTTGTTCTCTACAGCCATACCTCATTTTTACCTTGCGCTCGCCACTGATCCTTAGTGTGGTAATGTGACGAGGAAGGTGACCATATTCTGTTCATCATTCATTCATCCCTCAACATGAAACCAAATAAAAGACGGTGCAGCTTCAATCCACTTCAACCCTGTAATCAAACAAGAAATTAGGTTTAACCTGTCACTTAAACCAAACAAGGAACGAGTCCGACCCAACCTAAAAAATAGATCGGTTTTGAAGCAACCCACTTTGTTCCGAAACCAAACGCACTACTTGAGAATGGGAGGAGGCGGTGACGGCAGGCGATGCCCGTGCCAGCATCACAACAGCGTGCAGGAGGAAGGAGGGGCTCATGGCAGCGTGCGGCTGGCGGTTTGCGTAGTCTGTTGTGTGAGAAGGTAGTGACGGTCTCGCTGGGCCATTGAAACACAATCCTACGGTGGGTTATTAAAGAGCTACGTGAATACCACCAAGATTAGGAACGCGTTCGAGCGAAGCGTTAGCGACAATATTTCTTCCTCTTTTTTGTTCTCTACAGCCATACCTCATTTTTACCTTGCGATCGCCACTGATCCTTAGTGTGGTAATGTGACGAGGAAGGTGACCATATTCTGTTCATCCTTCATTCATCCCTCATCACAAAACCAAATAAGAGACGGTGCAGTTTCAATCCACTTCAACCCTATAATCAAACAAGAAATTAGGTTTAACCCGTCACTTAAACCAAACAAGGAACGGGTCCGACCCAACCTAAAAAATAGATCAGTTTTGACCCAACCCACTTTGTTCCAAAACCAAACGCACTACTAGAGAGTGGGAGGAGGCGGCGACGTAAGGCGACGCCCGCGCCAGCATCACAACAACGTACAGGAGGAAGGAGGGGCTCGTGGCAGCGTGTGGCTGACGGTTTGTGTAGTCTGTTGTGTGAGAAGGTAGTGATGGTCTCGCTGGGCCGTTGAAACGCAATCCTACGACGGAATATTAAAGAGGTACGTGGATACCACCAAGATTAGGAACACGTTCGAGCGAAGCGTTAGCGACAATATTTCTTCCTCTTTTTTGTTCTCTACAACCATACCTCATTTTTACCTTGCGCTCGCCACTGATCCTTAGTGTGGTAATGTGACGAGGAAGGTGACCATATTCTGTTCATCCGTCACTCATCCCTCATCACGAAACCAAATAAGAGACGGTACAACTTCAATCCACTTCAACCCTGTAATCAAACAAGAAATAAGGTTTAACCCGTCACTTAAACCAAACAAGGAATGGATCCGGCCCAACCTAAAAAATAGATCGGTTTTGACCCAACCCACTTTGTTCCGAAACCAAACGCACTACTAGAGAGTGGGAGGAGGCAGCGACGGTAGGCGACGCCCGCGCCAGCATCACAACAGCGTGCGGGAGGAAGGAGGGGCTCGTGGCAGTGTGCGGCTGGCGGTTTGTGTAGTCTGTTATGTGAGAAGGTAGTGACGGTCTCGATGGGCTGTTGAAACGCAATCCTACGACGGGATATTAAAGAGTACGTGGATACTGAAAGGGAAATAGGGTCAAACCTTTTCCTAAATGATTTTAGTGGTTGAAATGCCCAACACAAATAATTGGACTAACTAGTTTACTCTAGATTATATATTCTACAGGTGCTAAAGGTTCAACACAAACCAATAAAAAGATCCAATTTAGGGTTCAAAAAGAAAGGAGCAAAAGAAACCGAAGAGAACCCTAGTCTGGCGCACCGGACTGTCCGGTGTGCCACCGAACAGTGTCCGGTGCCCAGGGCCGTACTCCTTCAAACTCTTCACCTTCGGGTTTCTGGAGAGCCGCTCCGCTATAATTCACCGGACTGTCCGGTGGGCCACCGGACTGTCTGGTGGGCCACCGGAGCAATGGCTCAGAAGCGCAACGGTCGCCTGCAACGTGAACAGTGCGCGGACAGTTCGCACAGAGTCAGAGCAGCGCCAGAAGGCGCACCGGACAGTGAACAGTGTCTGTCTGGTGCGGCACCAAACTGTCCGGTGCCCCAAGATGTCAGAGCTCCGACGGCCGAAACCGTCAGAACCCTAACGGTTGGGTGACGTGGCTGGCGCAACGGACAGTGTTCGATGGCACACCGGATAGTGTCCGGTGCGCCCATCGACAGCAGCCCTCCCCAACGGCTGTTTTGGTGGTTGGGGCTATAAATACCCCCCAACCACCACTATTCAAGGCATCCAAGTTTCCAGCATATTTCATTCAATACAAGAGCTCTAGACTTCACTCCAAGACACAAACAAGAGATCAAATCCTCTCCAAAGTCCAAAACCACTCCAAACACTTAGTGACTTGTGAGAGAGAGATTTTCGTGTTCATTCGAGTTCTTGTCGCTTGGATCGCTTTTCTTCTTCCTCTTTCTTGTTCTCAAGACACTTGTAATCAAAGCAAGAGACACCAAGTTGTGGTGGTCCTTGTAGGGGTCTAAGTGACCCGGTTTGATTAAGGAGAAAGGCTCACTCGGTCTAGGTGACCGTTTGAGAGAGGGAAAGGGTTGAAAGAGACCGGTCTTTGTGACCACCTCAACGGGGATTAGGTTTGCAAGAACCGAACCTCGGTAAAACAAATCGTCGTGTCACTCTCTTCATTTGATTGTGATTTGTTTTCACCCTCTCTTTCGGACTCAAATTTATTTCTAACGCTAACCCTGGCTTGTAGTTGTGTTTAAAGTTGTAAATTTTAGTTTCCGCCTATTCACCTCCCTCTAGGCGACTTTCAATTGGTATCAGAGCCCGATACTTCATTAAGAGTCTAACCACTCGAAATGATGTTAGGAGGATCCGCCAAGAGGGAGATGGAAACGACCACAAGCCACGGGAAGGCTCCATCAAGGGAGTCCGGCTCCAAAGGAAGGGAGGAATCACCTCTCTGCGTCAAGTCGCATCGGAGTAGCGACAAGAAGAAAAAGATGAAGAAAGTGGTCTACTACGAGACCGATTCTTCGTCGCCCTCCACCTCCTGCTCCGACGCGCCGTCCGTCACTTCTAAGCGCCATGAGCGCAAGAAGTTTAGTAAGATCCCCTTAAGCTATCCCCGCATTTCCAAACACACTCCTTTACTTTCCATCCCATTAGGCAAACCACCGGCTTTTGACGTTGAAGATTATTGTATGTGGAGTGATAAAATGAGGCATCATCTAACCTCACTCCACGCTAGCATTTGGAATATTGTTGAGTTTGGAGCGCAGGTACCATCCGTGGGAGATGAAGGCTATGATTCGGACGAGGTCGCCCAAATCCAGCACTTCAACTCCCAAGCCACTACTATACTCCTCGCCTCTCTATGTCGAGAGGAGTATAATAAGGTGCAAGGGTTGAAGAGTGCCAAGGAGATTTGGGACGTGCTAAAAACCGCGCACGAAGGGGATGAGGTGACCAAGATCACCAAGAGGGAGACGATCGAGGGGGAGCTCGGTCGATTCATCCTCAACCAAGGAAAAGAGCCACAAGCAATGTACAACCGGCTCAAGACCTTGGTCAACCAAGTGCGCAACCTCGGAAGCACCAAATGGGATGGCCATGAAATGGTCAAGGTTATTCTAAGATCACTTGTTTTTCGCAATCCTACTCAAGTTCAATTAATACGTGGTGATCTTAGATATAAGTTAATGTCTCCCGAGGAAGTTATAGGGAAGTTTGTGAGCTTTGAGTTGATGATCAAAGGCTCCAAACAAATCGTCGAGCAAGGTGGCACCTCCACACCCGAGGTGCAACCCATCGCATTGAAAGCGACGGAGAAGAAAGAAGAGTCTACATCAAGTAGGCTCCCCATCGACGCCTTCAAGCTTGACAACGAGGAAATGGCGCTCATCATCAAGAGTTTCCGCCAAATCCTCAAGCAAAGGAGGGGGAAGGATTACAAGCCCCACTCCAACAAAGTGTGCTACAAGTGTGGTAAGCCCGATCACTTCATTGCTAAATGTCCTATGTCT
The DNA here is from genome assembly GCA_029449295.1 of Zea luxurians. NCBI lineage: Eukaryota > Viridiplantae > Streptophyta > Magnoliopsida > Poales > Poaceae > Zea > Zea luxurians. The sequence continues at coordinate 8,721,168 of JAOPSE010000103.1, read as the reverse complement.
AGTGATAGTGACAGGGGAGATCACAAGAAGGGAAAGAGGAAGAAAAAGAAGAGATACTACAAGAAGAAGGGCGATGATGCCCACGTGTGTCGGGAATGGGTCTCCGACGAGAGCACCACCGACTCCTCCTCCGACGAGGACGCCGCCAACATCGCCGTCAACAAGGGTCTTCTCTTCCCCAACGTCGGACACAAGTGCCTCATGGCAAAGGACGGAAAAAGAAGAAGGTAAAATCTAGAGCCTCCACTAAATATACAACATCTAGTGATGAGAGTAGCTCTAGTGAAGATAAGGATGATTTGCTTAGTCTTTTTGCCAATCTTAACATGCAACAAAAAGAAAAATTTGAATGAATTAATAAGTGCTATTCATGAGAAGGATGAACTCTTGGATAGCCAAGAGGAATTCCTTATTAAGGAAAACAAAAGGCATGTTAAGGTAAAAAATGCTTATGCTCAGGAAATAGAGAAATGTGAAAATTTAACTAGTGAGCTTAGCATTTGCCATGACACTATCTCCAACCTTAGAATTGAGAATGCTAATTTGATCGCTAAGGTTGAAAAGAGAAATGTTTTTGATGATTCAATTGCCAATCTTAGAAATGATAATGATAGTTTAATTGCTAAGATTGATAAATTGAACGAATCACTTGCTAGCCTTAAAATTGAAAATGCTAGTTTAATTTCAAAGGCTAAAGACTTAAATGTTTGCAATGCTTCTATTTCCAATCTTAGAAATGAGAATGCTATTTTACATGCTAAGATTCATGAATTAAATGTTTGCAAACCCTCTACATCTAGTGTTGATCATGTCTCTATCTGTACTAGATGTAGAGATGTTAATGTTGATGCTATCCATGATCACCTAGCTTTAATTAAACAACAAAATGATCACATAGCTCAACTTACTGCTAAAATCAATGAGCATGAAATAGAAAATGAAAAATTCAAATTTGCTAGAAGCATGCTCTATAATGGCAGACGCCCTGGCATTAAGGATGGCATTGGATTTTAACAGGGAGGCAATGTCAAGCTTAATGCCCCCAAGAAATTGACTAATTTTGTTAAGGGTAAGGCTCCCATGGCTCATGATAACGAGGTCTATATTTTATATTCTGCTGGTTATCCTGAACACAAAATTAGGAGAATTCATTCTAGGAAGTCTCATTCTGGTTCTCATCATGCTTTTATATATAAAAATGAGACATCTAGTTCTAAGCATTCTACCCATGTTAAAATGCCTAAAAAGAAATCTCCTATTGCATCAAATTTCATTTAAGATTTTTGATGCTGCATATGTTTTAACTAACAAATCAGGCAAAATAGTTGCCAAATATGTTGGGGGCAAACGCAAGGGCTCCAAGACTTGTGTTTAGGTACCCAAGGTACTTGTTTCTAATGTGAAAGGACCCAAGACCGTTTGGGTACCTAAGAACAAGGCCTAAACTTGTTTTGTAGGTTTATGCATTCGGGTGCTGAAGTTGGATAATTGATAGCGGGTGCACAAACCACATGACTGGGGAGAAAAGGATGTTCTCCTCCTACGAGAAAAATGATGATCCCCAAAGAGCTATCACATTCAGGGATGAAAATCAAGGTTTGGTCAAAGGACTTGGTAAAATTGCTATATCACGTGACCATTCTATTTCCAATGTTTTTTCTTGTAGATTCTTTAGATTACAACTTGCTTTCAGTTTCTCAATTATGCAAAATGGGCTATAGTTGTCTTTTTGTAGATATAGGTGTTACTGTCTTTAGAAGAAGTGATGATTCGGTAGCATTTAAGGGAGTATTAGAGGGTCAGCTATACTTAGTTGATTTTAATAGAGCTGAACTCGATACTTGCTTAATTGCTAAGACTAATATGGGTTAGCTCTAGCATTGCCGACTAGCCTATGTTGAGATGAAGAATCTTCACAAGCTTCTAAAGAGAGAACACATTTTGGGACTAACCAATGTTCATTTTGAGAAAGACAGGGTTTGTAACGCATGTCAAGCAGGGAAGCAAGTTGGTGCCCATCATCCACACAAGAACATCATGACGACCGACAGGCTGCTTGAACTACTCCACATGGACCTATTTGGCCCGATAGCTTACATAAGCATCGGCGGGAGTAAGTACTGTCTAGTTATTGTGGATGATTATTCTCGCTTCACTTGGGTATTCTTTTTACAGGAAAAATCTCAAACCCAAGAGACTTTAAAGGGATTCTTGAGATGGGCTCAAAATGAGTTCGGATTAAGGATCAAGAAAATAAGAAGCGACAACGGGACAGAGTTCAAGAACTCTCAAATTGAAGGCTTTCTTGATGAGGAGGGCATCAAGCATGAGTTCTCTTCTCCCTACACACCTCAGAAAAATGGTGTAGTGGAAAGGAAGAATAGAACTCTACTGGACATGGCGATGACCATGCTTGATGAGTACAAAATTCCGGACCGGTTCTGGGCTGAGGCGATTAACACCGCCTGCTACTCCATCAACCGGCTCTACCTTCACTGAATCCTCAAGAAGACATCATATGAACTCCTAACTGGTAAAAAGCCCAATGTTTCATATTTTAGAGTCTTTGGTAGCAAATGTTTTATTCTTGTTAAAAGAGGTAGAAAATCTAAATTTGCTCCTAAGGCTGTAGAAGGCTTTTTACTATGATATGACTCAAACACAAGGGCATATAGAGTCTTCAACAAATCCACTGGATTAGTTGAGGTTTCTTGTGACATTGTGTTTGATGAGACTAATGGCTCCCAAGTGGAGCAAGTTGATCTTGATGAGCTAGATGATGAAGAGGCTCCGTGCGTCGCGCTAAGGAACATGTCCATTGGAGACGTGTGTCCTAAGGAACCCAAAGAGCCAACTCAAGCACAAGATCAACCGTCATCTTCTAATCAAGCATCTCCACCAACTCAAGATGAGAATCAGGCTCAATACAATGAAGATGAAGACCAAGAGGATTAGCCACCTCAAGAGGACTACAATGATCAAGGGGGAGATGAAGTTGATCAAGACAAGGAAGATGATCAAGAAATACAGGGTCAAAGACCGCCACACCCAAGAGTCCATCAAGCGATTCAAAGAGATCACCCCGTGAACACCATCCTCGGCGATATTCATAAGGGGGTAACAACTTGATCTCGAGTCGCTCATTTTTGTGAACATTACTCTTTTGTGTCTTCTATTGAGCCGTACAGGGTGGAAGATGCATTAAGAGATTCGGATTGGGTGTTGGCGATGCAAGACGAACTCAACAACTTCACAAGGAATGAGGTATGGCATTTAGTTTCACGTCCTAACCAAAATGTTGTAGGAACCAAGTGGGTTTTCCGCAACAAGCAAGATGAGCATGGTGTGGTGACAAGGAACAAAGCCCGACTTGTGGCCAAGGGCTATTCACAAGTCAAAGGTTTGGATTTCGGTGAAACCTATGCACTCGTAGCTAGGCTTGAGTCAATTCGTATATTACTTGCCTATGCTACTTACCATGGCTTCAAGCTTTATCAAATGGACGTGAAGAGTGCCTTCCTCAATGGACCAATCAAGGAAGAGGTCTATGTTGAGCAACCTCCCGGCTTTGAAGATAGTGAGTACCCTAATCACGTTTATAAACTCTCTAAGGTGCTTTATGGGCTCAAGCAAGCCCCAAGAGCATGATATGAATGCCTAAGAGATTTCCTTATCACTAATGACTTCAAAGTCGGAAAAGCCGATCCTACCCTCTTTACTAAAACCATTGCAAATGATTTGTTTGTATGCCAAATTTATGTTGATGATATCATATTTGGGTCTACTAACAAATCTACTTGTGAAGAGTTTAGTAGGATCATGATTCAAAAATTCGAGATGTCGATGATGGGGGAGTTGAAGTATTTCCTAGGATTTCAAGTGAAGCAACTCCAAGAGGGCACCTTCATTAGCCAAACTAAGTATACTCAAGATATACTCAACAAGTTTGGAATGAAGGATGCCAAGCCCATCAAGACACTCATGGGAACCAATGGGCATCTCGACCTTGACACGGGAGGTAAATCCGTAGATCAAAAGGTATACCGGTCGATGATAGGATCTTTACTCTATTTATGTGCATCTCGACCGGATATTATGCTTTCCGTATGCATGTGTGCAAGATTCCAAGCCGATCCTAAGGAAGTTCACCTTAGGGCCGTGAAAAGAATCATGAGATATTTAATTTACACACCTAAGTTTGGTCTTTGGTACCTCAAGGAATCCACCTTTGATTTAATAGGATATTCCGATGCTGATTGGGCAGGGTGTAAAATTGATAGGAAGAGCACATCAGGGACTTGTCAGTTTTTGGGAAGATCCCTGGTGTCTTGGGCTTCAAAGAAACAAAACTCAGTAGCTCTTTCTATCGCCGAAGCCGAGTACATTGCCCCGGGTCATTGTTGTGCGCAATTACTTTGGATGAGGCAAACCCTTAGGGACTATGGCTACAAATTGAGCAAAGTCCCTCTCTTATGTGACAATGAGAGTGCAATCCGCATGGCAAATAATCCCATTGAACACAGCCACACTAAGCACATAGCCATTCGGTATCACTTTTTGAGGGATCACCAACAAAGGGGGGTTATCGAAATTGCCTATGTTAGCACCAAAGAATAATTAGTTGATATCTTTACCAAACCACTAGATGAGAAAACCTTTACCAAACTTAGGAATGAGCTAAACATTCTTGATTCTAGGAACTTTGATTGAAACTTTGCACACATAGCTCATTTATATACCTTTGATCATATCTCTTTTGCTACGACTAATGTGTTTTCAAGTGATTCTATGCTAAGTCGTAGATTGAAAGGAAAATGGAGTCTTCGACGAAGACAAGGCTTCCACTCCACTCTATCGGTATTATCTACCCTTCGCTGTCACTCCGCACCACTCTCCACTTTTGGTATAATCTTCACTCTTATTACTCATACCAATGGAGGAGAAAAGTAAAAGGGCTCACAAAGTCTCTGTTTTGGCGATTAATGCCAAAGGGAGAGGGAGTATTAGCCCAAAACAAAAGGACTGCACCACCACCAAATTCAAAAATATTCGAAATAAAGTTTTCAATTGGTATTCCTCTAGAAACTATATTTCAATTAGTATCCATATTTCAAATTGATATATTTAAAGGAGGATTTTTCAATTGGTATCTAAATCTTTTTCATATTGATAAAACCCTCTTGAAAGCTAAGAGGAGAATTTCATCCAGAGGGAGTTTTGTTTTAGTCAAAGGAAAAGCATTTGAAACAAGGGAGAAAATTTTCAAATCTTGAAAATACTTCTCGAAATCTTATTCATGTACCTTTGACTATTTGCAAAAAGACTTTGAAAAGATTTCCAAAAGAATTTGCAAAAACAAAACAAGTGGTGCAAATGTGGTCCAAAATGTTAAAAGAAAGAAAGCAATCCATGCATATCTAGTGATAGTATAAATTGGTTTAATTCCAAGCAACCTTCGCACTTACCTTATGCAAACTATTTCAATACTGCACTTATATATTTGCTTTGGTTTGTGTTGGCATCAATCACCAAAAAGGGGGAGATTGAAAGGGAAATAGGGTCAAACCTTTTCCTAAATGATTTTGGTGGTTCAAATGTCCAACACAAATAATTGGACTAACTAGTTTGCTCTAGATTATATATTCTATAGGTGCTAAAGGTTCAACACAAACCAATAAAAAGATACAAGTTATGGTTCAAAAAGAAAGGAGCAAAAGAAACCGAAGAGAACCTTGGTCTGGCGCACCGGACTGTCCGGTGCACCACCGGACAGTGTCCGGTGCCTAGGGCCATACTCCTTCAAACTCTTCACCTTTGGGTTTCTGGAGAGCCGCTTCGCTATAATTCACCGGACTGTCCGGTGGGCCACCAGACTGTCCGGTGTGCCAGCGGAGCAACGGCTCAGAAGCGCAACGGTCGACTCCAATGGTCGCCTACAACGTGAACAGTGCGCGAACAGTTCGCGCAGAGTCAGAGCAGCGCCAGAAGGCGCACCAGACAGTGAATAGTGCCTGTCCGGTGCGGCTCCGGACTGTCCGGTGCCCCAAGATGTCAGAGCTCCAACGGTCGAAACTGTCAGAACCCTAATGGTTGGGTGATGTGGCTGGCGCACCAGACAGTGTCCGGTGGCGCACCGGACTGTCCGGTGCGCCCATCGACAGCAGCCCTCCCCAACGGCTGTTTTGGTGGTTGGGGCTATAAATACCCCCCAACCACCACTATTGAAGGCATCCAAGTTTCCAGCATATTGCATTCAATACAAGAGCTCTAGACTTCACTCCAAGACACAAACAAGAGATCAAATCCTCTCCAAAGTCCAAAACCACTCCAAACACTTAGTGACTTGTGAGAGAGAAATTTTCGTGTTCATTTGAGTTCTTGACGCTTGGATCGCTTTTCTTCTTCCTCTTTCTTGTTCTCAAGACACTTGTAATCAAAGCAAGAGACACCAAGTTGTGGTGGTCCTTGTAGGGGTCTAAGTGACCCGGTTTGATTAAGGAGAAAGGCTCACTCGGTCTAGGTGACCGTTTGAGAGAGGGAAAGGGTTGAAAGAGACCCGGTCTTTGTGACCACCTCAACGGGGATTAGGTTTGCAAGAACCGAACCTCGGTAAAACAAATCGCCGTGTCACTCTCTTCATTTGCTTGTGATTTGTTTTTACCTTCTCTTTCAGACTCGAATTTATTTCTAACGCTAACCCCGGCTTGTAGTTGTGTTTAAAGTTGTAAATTTCAGTTTCCGCCTATTAACCCCCCCTCTAGGCGACTTTCAAATACCACCAAGATTAGGAACGTGTTCGAGCGAAGCGTTAGCGACAATATTTCTTCCTCTTTTTTTGTTCTCTACAGCCATACCTCATTTTTACCTTGCGCTCGCCACTGATCCTTAGTGTGGTAATGTGACGATGAAGGTGACAATATTCTGTTCATCCTTCATTCATCCCTCATCACGAAACCAAATAAGAGACGGTGCAGCTTCAATCCACTTCAACCCTGTAATCAAACAAGAAATTAGGTTTAACCCGTCACTTAAACCAAACAAGGAACGGGTCCGACCCAACCTAAAAAATAGATCGGTTTTGACTCAACCCACTTTGTTTCGAAACCAAACACACTACTAGAGAGTGTGAGGAGGCAGCGACGGCAGGCGACGCCCGCGTCGGCATCACAACAGCGCGTGGGAGGAAGGAGGGGCTCATGGCAGCGTGCGGCTGGCGGTTTGTGTTGTTTGTTGTGTGAGAAGGTAGTGACGGTCTTGCTGGGCCATTGAAACGCAATCCTACGGCGGGATATTAAAGATCTACGTGGATACCACCAAGATTAGGAACGCAAGCGTTAGCGACAATATTTCTTCCTATTTTTTTGTTCTCTACAGCCATACCTCATTTTTACCTTATGCCCACCACTTATCCTTAGTGTGGTAATGTGACGAGGAAGGTGACCATATTCTGTTCATCCTTCATTCATCCCTCACCATGAAACCAAATAAGAGACAGTGCAGCTTCAATCCACTTCAACCTTGTAATCAAACAAAAAATTAGGTTTAACCCGTCACTTAAACCAAACAAGGAACGAGTCCGATCCAACCTAAAAAATAGATTGGTTTTGACCCAACCCACTTTGTTCCGAAACCAAACGCACTACTAGAGAGTGGGAGGAGGCGGCGACGGCATGCGACGCCCGTGCCAGCATCACAATAGCGTGCGGGAGGAAGGTGTAACACCCTGATTTTGGGGTATAAAATTTCTTTCTAATTATCACCCAAAATCATGTGTTACTCTTCCTTTTCTCACTCTTGGCCTTCTTTCTCTCTAGATTCTCTCTCTTCTTTTTCCCTTTAATTATAAATAGCTTAAGCTAGTGGAGGTTAATTATTTATTTTTGCCAAAACCTTATGAGTCATGACATGTTGCATCATGCTGAGTTTAAATATTCTTTGGAGTGTTGCACAAGTTTGAATTTATTTGAATGTGAAACCTAGTTTGAGTTTGAAAGGAAAACCCTAGAGAAAATAAATAGAAAAGGCTTTAGGAATTCCAGGAAAATAGGAAAAGCTAATTCGGCCCAAGGCAGCCCATTAAGGTCGGCCCGCGTGCGTCGCCGTATCGCCAGTCGTCGAGCCATTGCCCTGAGCGTCCCTATTTTCTCTCTCTGCACCGTGGGCCAGCCCTATCAGCTCCGCCCTCTCCGCGCGTTGCCGTGGACCGGCGCATGCGCACTCACGCATGTCGCTGGGTTTCTCAGCCACGACGCCCGCCCACGTGCCCAGCTCCCTTCTTAGAGCCCCGTCAGTGCCTCGCACTCGCCCCTCGCCTCATTTCGCAGACCCTCGCCCTCTCTCGCGCTCTGTCCTCGCCGCCAGCCGCCGCCGGAGACCCGCGCCCATGTTCCCGGCCATCCAGCTCGCCGAAGACCGCCCTAAGCCTCCCTGAGCTCTGCCCCGAGGTGAGACACCCGTCCTCGTGCCCAATTTCCCTTATTGTGCCCCGTGTTCGTCCAATTTCGCCTTCGCCGGTGCTCGGTCGCGGCGGTCCGCCGTGCTCGCTTCGGTGGCCAGCCAATTTAGCCCAGTCTAGTTCACCGGAGTAGTTCTCTGTGTCACCCCTGTCTCTGCGGAAGCTAGCCCAAGCCTTAGCGCGCCTTAAGTCACTTCCCCGTGGTCGGAATCGCTCACTAGAGTTTCTCCGGCCCGCTCGAGACCTTCTCACCGCCGTCCTCCCCTCTCTGCCCGTGGATTCATGGCCTCTTCCCCGCCATTGAGTTCGTTGTTGAAAGGGAATTAGGCTTACACCTTTTTCCTAATTAATTTTGGTGGTTGAATTGCTCAACACAAATAATTGGACTAACTAGTTTGCTCTAGTCTATAAGTTTTACAGGTGCCAAAGGTTCACAATAAGCCAATAAAAAGACCAAGAAAGGGTTCAAACAAAGAGAGCAAAAGACAACCCAAAGGCACCCTGGTCTGGCGCACCGGACTGTCCGGTGTGCCACCGGATAGTGTCCGGTGCACCACCGGACAGTGTCCGGTGCACCAGGGCAGTCGACGCTAAACTTGCTACCTTCGGGAAAATGGGAGGCCGCTCCGCTATAATTCACCGGACTGTCCGGTGAAGCACCGGACAGTGACCGGTGTCAAGCAACGGCTACTTCGCGTGCAACGGTCGACTGCAACGCATTTAATGCGCGCCTACGCGCGTAGAGGACAGAGCACGCGCAGTTGGCGCACCAGACAGTCTACAGGACCTGTCCGGTGCACCACCGGATAGCCTAGAGGCCCCACCTATCAGAGCTCCAACGGTCAGAACCCAACGGCCGACTAACGTGGCTGGCGCACCGGACAGTGTCCGGTGGCGCACCAGACTGTCCGGTGCGCCATGCGACAGCAGCCTTCCAACGACCACATTTTGGTGGTTGGGGCTATAAATACCCCAACCACCCCACACTCAATGGCATCCAAGTTTCCACCTTCTACACATTACAAGAGCTATAGCATTCAATTCTAGACACAACCAAAGAGATCAAATCCTCTCCCAAGTCCGGAATCACTCCAAATCAAATAGTGACTAGAGAGAGCGACATTTGTGTTCATTTGAGCTCTTGCGCTTGGATTGCTTCTTTTCTTTCTCATTCTTCTTGTGATCAAACTCATTTGTAATCAAGGCAAGAGACACCAATTGTGTGGTGGTCCTTGCGGGAACTTTGTGTTCCGGTTAATTGAGAAGAGAAGCTCACTCGGTCTAAGTGACCGTTTGAGAGAGGGAAAGGGTTGAAAGAGACCCGGTCTTTGTGACCACCTCAATGGGGAGTAGGTTTGCAAGAACCGAACCTCGGTAAAACAAACCCTCGTGTCTCACTCTTTATTTGCTTACGATTTGTTTTCGCCCTCTCTCGCGGACTCGTTCTTATTTCTAACGCTAACCCGGCTTGTAGTTGTGCTTAAGTTTATAAAATTCAGATTCGCCCTATTCACCCCCCCTCTAGGCGACTTTCAATCGGTATCGGAGCCCGGTGCTTCATTAGAGCATAACCGCTCGAAGTGATGTCGGGAGCATCCGCCAAGAGGGAGTTCGGGACCGGCGAGAAGCCCGCCACAAGCCATGGGAAGGCTCCATCCGGGGAGTCTGCCAACAAGGTGAATGGATCCCCTTCACACAACAAGTCGCGTCGGAGTGGTGACAAGAAGAAGAAGATGAGGAAGGTGGTCTATTACGAGACCGACTCTTCGTCGCCATCCACCTCTGGCTCCGACACGCCGTCCGTAACTTCTAAGCGCCATGAGCGCAAGAAGTTTAGTAAGATTCCCCTACGCTACCCTCGCATTTCCAAATGTACTCCATTACTTTCTGTCCCATTAGGAAAACCACCTATGTTTGATGGTGAAGATTATAATATGCGGAGTGATAAAATGAGGCATCATCTAACCTCACTCCACACTAGCATTTGGGATGTTGTTGAGATTGGAGTACAGGTACCATCACCGGGGGATGAAGACTATGATTCGGACGAGGTCGACCAAATCCAGCACTTCAACTCCCAAGCCACCACTATACTCCTCGCCTCTTTAAGTCGAGAGGAGTATAACAAGGTGCAAGGGTTAAAAAGCGCCAAGGAGATTTGGGACATACTCAAGACCGCGCACGAAGGAGATGAGGTGACCAAAATCACCAAGTGGGAGACGATCGAGGAGGAGCTCGGTCGCTTCCGGCTTCGCCAAGGGGAGGAGCCACAAGACATGTACAACCGCTTGAAGACCTTGGTGAACCAAGTGCGCAACCTCGGGAGCACCAAATGGGATGACCATGAGATGGTCAAGGTTATTCTAAGATCCCTCATTTTTCTTAATCCTACGCAAGTTCAATTAATTCGTGGTAATCCTAGATATACACTAATGACTCCCGAGGAAGTGATAGGAAATTTTGTGAGCTTTGAGTTGATGATCAAAGGCTCAAAGAAAATCATCGAGCTAGATGGCCCCTCCACGCCCGAAGCACAACCAGTCGCATTCAAGGCAACAGAGGAGAAAAAGGAGGAGTCTACATCAAGTAGACAACCCATCGACGCCTCTAAGCTCGACAATGAGGAGATGACGCTCATCATCAAGAGCTTCCGCCAAATTCTCAAGCAAAGGAGGGGGAAGGATTACAAGCCCCGCTCCAAGAAAGTTTGCTACAAGTGTGGTAAGCCCGGTCATTTTATTGCAAAATGTCCACTATCTAGTGACAGTGACAGGGGCGACGACAAGAAGGGAAAGAGGAGAGAAAAGAAGAGATACTACAAGAAGAAGGGCGGCGATGCCCATGTGTGTCGTGAGTGGGACTCCGACGAGAGCTCCTCCGACTCCTCCTCCGACGAGGACGCCGCCAACATCGCCGTCACCAAGGGACTCCTCTTCTCCAACGTCGGCCACAAGTGCCTCATGGCAAAGGACGGCAAAAGGAAGAAGGTAAAATCAAGATCCTCCACTAAATATGCTTCCTCTAGTGATGAAGATAATTCTAGTGAAAATGAGGAGGATAACTTGCGCACCCTTTTTGCCAACCTAAACATGCAACAAAAGGAAAAATTAAATGAATTAATTAGTGCTATTCATGAGAAGGATGAACTCTTGGACACCCAAGAGGACTTCCTAATTAAGGAAAATAAGAAGCATGTTAAGGTTAAAAATGCTTACGCTCTAGAAGTAGAAAAGTGCGAAAAACTATCTAGAGAGCTAAGCACTTGCCATGATACTATTGTCAACCTTAGAAATGAGAATGCTAATTTAATAACTAAGGTTGATTCAAATATATGTGATGATTCAATTTCCAATCCTAGATATGATAATGCTAATTTGCTTGCTAGGATTGAAAAATTGAATGATTCTCTTGCTAGCCTTAGAAATGAAAATGAAAATTTGATTGCTAAGGCTAAAGACTTAGATGTTTGCAATGCTTCTATTTCCAGTCTTAGAAGCGAAAATGATATTTTACATGCTAAGATTGTTGAACTAAAATCTTGCAAACCCTCTACATCTACCGTTGAGCATGTTTCCATTTGTACTAGATGTAGAGACATTAATGTTGATGCTATTCATGATCACCTAGCCTTAATTAAGAAACAAAATGATCACATAGCTCAACTTAATGCTAAGATCAATGAGCATGACTTAGAAAATGAAAAATTTAAATTTGCTAGAAGCATGCTCTATAGTGGGAGACGCCCTGGCATCAAGGATGGCATTGGCTTCCAAAAGGGGGACAATGTCAAACTTAATGCCCCTCCTAAAAGATTGTCTAACTTTGTTAAGGGCAAGGCTCCCATGCCTCAGGATAACGAGGGTTACATTTTGTACCCTGCTGGTTATCCCGAGAGCAAAATTAGGAGATTTCATTCTAGGATGTCTCACTCTGGCCCTAATCATGCTTTTATGTATAAGGGTGAGACATCTAGTTCTAGGCAATCAACCCATGCTAGATTGCCTAAAAAGAAAACTCCTGCTGCATCAAATGATCATAACATTTCATTCAAAACTTTTGATGCATCTTATGTGCTAACTAACAAATCAGGCAAGGTAGTTGCCAAGTATGTTGGGGACAAACACAAGGGCACCAAGACTTGTGTTTGGGTACCCAAAGTTCTTGTATCTAATGCCAAAGGACCCAAAACCATTTGGGTACCTAAAATCAAGAACTAAACTTGTTTTGTAGGTTTATGCATCCGGGGGCCCAAGTTGGATCATCGATAGCGGGTGCACAAACCATATGACAGGGGAGAAGAAGATGTTCTCCTCCTACGAGAAAAACCAAGATCTCCAACGAGCTATCACATTCGGGGATGGAAATCAAGGTTTGGTCAAAGGATTGGGTAAAATTGCTATATCTCCTGACCACTCCATTTCCAATGTTTTTCTTGTAGATTCTTTATATTAAAACTTGCTTTCAGTTTCGCAATTATGTAAAATGGGCTACAACTGTCTTTTTACAGATATAGGTGTTACTGTCTTTAGAAAAAGTGATGATTCAATAACATTTAAGGGAGTGTTAGAGGGTCAGCTATACTTAATAGATTTTGATAGAACTAAACTCGACACTTGCTTAATTGCTAAGACTAACATGGGCTAGCTCTGGCATCGCCGACTAGCACATGTTGGAATGAAGAATCTTCACAAGCTTCTAAAGGGAGAACACATTTTAGGACTAACAAATGTTCATTTTGAGAAAGACAGGGTTTGTAGCGCATGTCAGGCAGGGAAGCAAGTGGGTGTTCATCATCCACATAAGAACATCATGACGACTGACAGGCCACTCGAGCTCCTACACATGGACCTATTCGGCCCGATAGCTTACATAAGCATCAGCGGGAGTAAGTACTGTCTAGTTATTGTGGATGATTATTCTCGCTTCACTTGGGTATTCTTTTTGCAGAAAAAATCTCATACCCAAGAGAACTTAAAGGGATTCTTGAGACGGGCTCAAAATGAGTTCGGCTTAAGGATCAAAAAGATTAGAAGCGACAACGGGACGGAGTTCAAGAACTCTCAAATTGAAGGCTTCCTTGAGGAGGAGGGCATCAAGCATGAGTTCTCTTCTCCCTACACGCCACAACAAAATGGTGTAGTGGAGAGGAAGAATAGAACTCTATTGGACATGGCAAGGACCATGCTTGATGAGTACACGACTTCGGATCAGTTTTGGGCGGAGGCGGTTAACACCGCTTGCCACACCATCAACCGATTGTATCTACACCGAATCCTCAAGAAGACATCATATGAACTCCTAACCGGTAAAAAGCCCAATGTTTCATATTTTAGAGTCTTTGGTAGCAAATGTTTCATTCTTGTTAAAAGAGGTAGAAAATCCAAATTTGCTCCTAAGGCTGTAGAAGGCTTTTTACTAGGATATGATTCAAACACAAGGGCATATAGAATCTTTAACAAGTCCTCTGGGCTAGTTGAAGTTTCTTGTGACATTGTGTTTGATGAGACTAACGGCTCTCAAGTAGAGCAAGTTGATCTTGATGAGATAGGTGATGAAGAGGCTCTGTGCGTTGCACTAAGGAACATGTCTATTAGGGATGTGTGTCCTAAGGAATCCAAAGAGTCTCCAAATGCACAAGATCAACCATCTTCCTCCATGCAAGCATCTCCACCAACTCAAGATGAGGATGAGGCTCAAAATGATGAAGGGGAAGATCAAGGAGTTGAGCCACCTCAAGAGGAGAACAATGATTAAGGGGGAGATGCCAATGATCAAGATGAGGAAGATGTACAAGCTCCAAGACCGCCACACCCAAGAGTCCACCAAGCAACCAACGAGATCACCCCATGAACACCATCCTCGGCAATATTCAAAAGGGGGTAACTACTCGATCTCGTGTTGCTCATTTATGTGAACATTACTCTTTTGTTTCCTCCATTGAGCCACACAAGGTAGAGGAAGCACTACAAGATTCGGATTGGGTGGTGGCGATGCAAGAGGAGCTCAACAACTTTACTAGGAACGAGGTATGGCATTTGGTTCCACGTCCTAATCAAAATGTTGTAGGAACCAAGTGGGTCTTCCGCAACAAGCAAGACGAGCATGGTGTGGTGACAAGGAACAAAGCCCGACTTGTGGCCAAGGGATATTCACAAGTCGAAGGTTTGGATTTCGGTGAAACCTATGCACCCGTAGCTAGGCTGGAATCAATTCGCATTTTACTTGCCTATGCTACTTACCATGGCTTCAAGCTTTACCAAATGGATGTGAAGAGTGCTTTCCTCAATGGACCAATCAAGGAAGAGGTCTATGTTGAGCAACCTCCCGGCTTTGAAGATAGTGAGTATCCTAATCACGTATATAAACTCTCTAAGGCGCTTTATGGGCTCAAGCAAGCCCAAGAGCATGGTATGAATGCCTAAGAGATTTCCTTATCACTAATGGTTTCAAAGTCGGAAAGGACGATCCTACTTTATTTACTAAAACTATTGACAATGATTTGTTTGTATGCCAAATTTATGTTGATGATATTATATTTGGGTCTACTAACGAATCTACATGTGAGTAATTTAGTAGGATCATGACACAAAAATTCGAGATGTTGATGATGGGGAGTTGAAGTACTTCTTGGGATTTCAAGTGAAGCAACTCCAAGAGGGCACCTTCATTAGCCAAACGAAGTATATTCAAGACATTCTCAACAAGTTTGGGATGAAGGATGCCAAACCCATCAAGACACCCATGGGAACCAATGGGCATCTCGACCTCAACACGGGAGGTAAATCCGTCGATCAAAAGGTACACCGGTCGATGATAGGATCTTTACTCTATTTATGTGCATCTCGACCGGATATTATGCTTTCCGTATGCATGTGTGCAAGATTCCAAGCTGACCCTAAGGAAGCTCACCTTATGGTCGTAAAACGAATCTTGAGATATTTAGTTTATACTCCTAAGTTTGGGCTTTGGTACCCTCGGGGATCCACATTTGATTTAGTTGGTTATTCGGATGCCGATTGGGCGGGGTGTAAAATTAATAGAAAGAGCACATCGGGGACTTGCCAGTTCTTGGGAAGATCTCTGGTGTCTTGGGATTCAAAGAAGCAAAATTCCGTAGCTCTTTCTACCGCCGAAGCCGAGTATATTGCCGCAGGACATTGTTGTGCGCAATTACTTTGGATGAGGCAAACCCTTAGGGACTATGGTTACAAATTAACCAAAGTTCCTCTTCTATGTGATAATGAGAGTGCAATCCGCATGGCAGATAATCCCGTTGAACATAGCCGCACTAAACACATAGCCATTCGGTATCATTTCTTAAGGGATCACCAGCAAAAGGGAGATATTGAGATTGCATATATTAACACCAAAGAACAATTAGCCGATATCTTTACCAAGCCACTAGATGAACAAACCTTTAACAAACTTAGGCATGAGCTAAATATTCTTGATTCTAGGAACTTCTTTTGATGTCCTTCATACATAGCTCATTAATATACCTTTGATCATACCTCTTTCATGTGCTATGACTAATGTGTTTTCAAGTGTATTTCAAACCAAGTCATACATTGAAAGGGAATAGGAGTCTTCGGCAAAGACAAAGGCTTCCACTCCACTCCATCAAGTTACTCATCCTTTGCCGTCGCTCCGAGCAACTCTCCAACTTTGGTATAATCTTCACTCATATTGTGTTCACCAAAGGGGGAGAAAGTAGTTATTCACAGGCTTATATTTCACTCAAAGTATCCGTTTTTGGTGATTCATGCCAAAGGGGGAGAAAGTATTAGCCCAAAGCAAAAGGACTGCACCACCACCAATTTTCGAAATTCGAGTTAAGAAAAGACTTTTGAAATGATGAATTTTTCAATTGGTATCTTATTTTTTGATAAAATTTCAAATTGGAACACCCTCTTCAAAAACTAATATCTAAAACCCTCTTGAACACTAAGAAGA
This sequence comes from Zea luxurians, assembly GCA_029449295.1. NCBI lineage: Eukaryota > Viridiplantae > Streptophyta > Magnoliopsida > Poales > Poaceae > Zea > Zea luxurians. The sequence goes on along the minus strand of JAOPSE010000103.1, from coordinate 8,704,760 downwards.
GGATTTTATTAAGGGGGAGTTTTGTTTAGCCAAAGGAAAAGCATTTGAAACAGGGGGAGAAAATTTCAAATCTTGAAAATGCTTCTCAAAATCTTACTCATTTACCTTTGACTATTTGCAAAAGAACTTTGAAAAGAATTTACAAAAGAATTTGCAAAAACAAAACATGTGGTGCAAGCGTGGTCCAAAATGATAAAAATATAAAGAAACAATCCATGCATATCTTATGAAAATTTATTGGTTCAAATTCTTAGTAACCTTTGCACTTTCATTATGCAAACTAGTTCAATTATGCACTTCTATATTTGCTTTGGTTTGTGTTGGCATCAATCACCAAAAAGGGGGAGATTGAAAGGGAATTAGACTTACACCTTTTTCCTAATTAATTTTGGTGGTTGAATTGCTCAACACAAATAACTGGACTAACTAGTTTGCTCTAGTCTATAAGTTTTACAGGTGCCAAAGGTTCACAATAAGCCAATAAAAAGACCAAGAAAGGGTTCAAACAAAGAGAGCAAAAGACAACCCAAAGGCACCCTGGTCTGGCGCACCGGACTGTCCGGTGTGCCACCGGACAGTGTCCGGTGCACCACCGAACAGTGTCCGGTGCACTAGGGCACTCGACGCTGAACTTGCTACCTTCGGGAAAATGGGAGGCCGCTCCGCTATAATTCACCGAACTGTCCGGTGAAGCACCGGACAGTGTCCGGTGTCACATCGGACTGTCCGGTGTGCCAGCGGAGCAACGACTACTTCGCGCGCAATGGTCGACTGCAACGCATTTAATGCGCGCCTGCGCGCGCAGAGGACAGAGCACGCGCAGTTGGCGCACCGGACAGTCTACAGGACCTGTCCGGTGCACCACCGGACAGCCCAGAGGCCCCACCTGTCAGAGCTCCAACGGTTAGAACCCAACGGCCGGCTGACGTGGCTGGCGCACTGGACAGTGTCCGGTGGCGCACCGGACTGTCCGGTGCGCCATGCGACAGCAGCCTTCCAATGGCCACATTTTGGTGGTTGGGGCTATAAATACCCCAACCACCCCACACTCAATGGCATCCAAGTTTCCACCTTCTACACATTACAAGAGCTATAGCATTCAATTCTAGACACAACCAAAGAGATCAAATCCTCTCCCAAGTCCAGAATCACTCCAAATCAAATAGTGACTAGAGAGAGCGACATTTGTGTTCATTTGAGCTCTTGCGCTTGGATTGCTTCTTTTCTTTCTCATTCTTCTTGTGATCAAACTCATTTGTAATCAAGGCAAGAGACACCAATTATGTGGTGGTCCTTGCGAGAACTTTGTGTTCCGGTTGATTGAGAAGAGAAGCTCACTCGGTCTAAGTGACCGTTTGAGAGAGGGAAAGGGTTGAAAGAGACCTGGTCTTTGTGACCACCTCAACGGGGAGTAGGTTTGCAAGAACCGAACCTCGGTAAAACAAACCCTCGTGTCTCACTCTTTATTTGCTTACGATTTGTTTTCGCCCTCTCTCGCGGACTCGTTCTTATTTCTAATGCTAACCCAGCTTGTAGTTGTGCTTAAGTTTATAAAATTCAGATTCGCCCTATTCACCCCCCCTCTAGGCGACTTTCAGCCGTGGCGCCCTCTTCCTCTCTGCCCAACTCCGGCGACCCCGGAGCCACCCTAGCTCGCGCCTGCCTCAACTCCGGCGACCTCACCACCGCGGAGAGGAGCGGCGCCGCCCGCAGCCGTCTGTTCCTCGTTCTGATTTCCCTCCGTCCGATCTTGATCGCACGGCCCAGACCGCGGGATACCGCTTCGCGCACGCGCACCTGACGCCCTGACCCACCTGTCAGCGTCACCCGCAACCGCTTATCCTTCCCGGTCTGATTTCCCCGTTCGATCTTGATCGAATGGCTCGGACCCCTTCGGACACCCTCGGACCCCCTTGGACCCCTCCCCGTCCGATCTTGATCGAACGGCTCGGACCCCCTTAGACCCTTGTAGCCGTATGTTTCCCCTCTAGCGATGGACCCACTCGGTCAGCACACTCTCCCCTTCTGTCGCTAACACTCCCTATCCTGCCTGTCAGCTCTCGCCCTTGACCGCAGATCTAATCTCAGCCGTTGGTTTTGGATCTGACGGTTGGATTCACCCGATATCCCTCCGCGTGGCTGTTTTGCTTAAGAAACCCCTTGGTTTTAGGAAATCAACCCGCCGTCCTTGGTTTTCGCGCGCAGGTCCCTGTAATCTTGCAGATTTAGCCCTGGACTTTTAAATAATCACAGAATTAGCCCTAATTTCATATTTTGAATTCCCAAACTTGTTTATTTCATAACTTTTGCATATGAACTCCAAATTTAGTGGTTCAAATTGCAAAATGTTCTCTATTCAAATAAAATATGACCAACTGTAATTTGTACACTTTAATTTTTACACTTAAACTATAGAATTAAAGTATATGTTGATTTATTTATTTAATGAAATAAAATAAAAGGAGAACCCTAGGAATAAAGTATATTCAATCTTGTGAGATTAGTGTTATGCATTACTTGGATTTATTTTTGGCTTAACCTCTAGGCCTTAATGACATAAATAGAATTAGGAATGTAATTATGGATAATACTTGAAAGGATAATCAAATTTCTAAATGAGAGTAGTTTATCTTATAATTCTAGCTTTCATTTGTTTTAATCACTACTTAACCTTTTTGAGTTATGTCCCAAACATTTAGAGAGTAATCAATTCCTCGATTAGGATTACTCCATTTTCTTTGTAGCTTGATATCATCCCCCTACACTTAATACTATACCTTTTTGTGAGTTAATGATTGTAAATGTTTGATGTGATGTTCATTTATACTTTTCCAAATGTATTGAATGTATGCTCGCTTTACTTAGACAACGAGCAGCTCGTGGTTCCCGAGTGTGTTGCCGAAGATCCCTCTGAGCAACATCCTGGTGAAGGCAAGTGTCCTCAGACCTACTATGTCCTACTATACTTTATAATTCACTGTCCCACATTACATTACTAAGACTTAAGGATTGACTAGTTTGTATTTCCCTTACCCTTGTTTACCTTTTTGGGTTAATCATGGTTAGCTTATGCTACTGCTTAAACTTAATCAATGAACATGATGTGATCTTTTATGATACGATGATGTTATCCCGATGAGGTCCTTGTGATTACTTTAGGGGGCTCAGGCTCTTTCCTGAGTACCTCTCCGTAAGGACCTGTTTGGGGAGTGACAACCCGGGATAACAGTGCAATCATGAGGGTGGAATGGGACACCCTTAGCTGATTAATTAGAGGAACCAGAGGAGTAGTTGGCTTCGCCGTAGGGCCGTCAATGGGGTCCGGGCACAATACTTGCTCTGCCGAGGTTGGTTGCAGAGGTTCTTTGATTTGGTTTTGTTAGTCACCCTTCCTTTGGGAAGATGTATTGTGTTTATCAAACTGGAGAAACCTAACAGGCAGCTATGACCTCTGGGAAATCTTTGTAAAGGCTACGTAGTGAGACCCTGCTAGGTCACCTTGGTAGTGATCAATGGGGAGGCCAGAACCCCGGGCAGAATGGGAATCACGGCTTGTGGGTAAAGTGTGCAACCTCTGCAGAGTGTTAGAAACTGGTATATCAGCCGTGCTCACGGTTATGAGCAGCCTTGGGATCCTCTTCAATTAGAAGAATAAATGGTTACTTTTATGATGATGATTAACAATGGTGATTATAATCATGATCTCTGGTATTTCCCCTTGAAGGGAGTGCCTCTGGGTAATAACTGGGTTATTACTAAAATTTGGCTCTATTTATAATAATAAAACTTGACCAACTAAAAGCAAATGCTTAACCTCAACTCCATATATCCTTGCTTTACAAACCACCCCACCCCAGGTTGTCCCCACTATTCTCAGTGCTCAGTAGTTGAAGTTGGCAACATGGGAGATTTCGAGGAGTTTCAGGACTATGACGAGTTCTAGTTCTTTCTTAGTGACAAACCCCCAGTCAGCGGCCTGTGTAGGCTTAGCTTCTATGTTTCGTTACTCCGCACTCTAATGTTATTGTTAAAGACTATGTTTATGTAATAGACTCTGTGAATGTCTCAGACATCTTGATGTAACCAAGTACCTTTCCACTATTTAATTCAAGCATTGTGTGATGATGTCCAACTATGTAATCGCTGTGTACGTGAGTTTGTATCCTGGCACGTACATGGTTCGCATTCGGTTTACCTTCCAAAACCGGGTGTGACATAAGTGGTATCAAAGCCTTGCTGACTGTAGGACCGCTAACCTAGACTATAATGGTCGACCTAAGGACTATAGACCTCTACTCTTACCTTGACCTCAGTGTCTTTTCAAAAGTGGTTATCTTGACCAACTCTATGTTATTTACTTATCTCAAAAGGTTTCGTCTGACTTTCCTTTTTGTTTACTTTCTGGTCTCATAGTTCTATTCTTACTTTTGTGCTTACGATGTCTTTTGTAGATGGCCCGTATCAGGTGCACTGCACGTAAGTCTGTGATCCCCTTTTTGCCTTCTCGACTGGCGGAGCGTCCCCTACGTCGCACGGTGTCAGGTCAGTCTAGTCACCTAGAGAGACTGCATCGTCGCCTGCACGAGGAGCAGGAGCGCCGATGCCAGGAGCAGGAGCAGGAGCAGCAGGACTCTTCCCCCTTGCCTCAGTGGGAGGTGGAGTCTGAGAGGCTGCCTTCCCCTGCACCTCAGCTAGAGATGCCCCCTGCACCACCACAGGGCATCCCGGCTGCTGGAGGAGACCCTGACGGAGACGGAGACGACGACGACATCGGTGGCAGTTCGAGCCACGGCACGAAGCTTTCGGAGGAGTCGGAGCCGGATGGATGGATTGTGAGACCCAACACTCGTGACGCTGCTCGCGGGTGTCACTTCCACGATGCTCTCGATACCTTGTTGTGTCGGGCCTTTGACCGACACACTTGGTCTATCGAGTACCATTGTGTAGTCTACCAGCATCGTCACAGGCTATACCCGGACCAGTGGGAGGCTACTTGCTTGGTGCGCCGTCCGGACGATGATCTCCGGGGTGCAGAAGCCTCCTTAGAGCACTATTCTATCACTGAGAGGGACACTGCTGAGGCAACCATGCAAGATGCAGCACGACGAGCACTTTCTCAGTATTGCTCGTTGTTCAGCGGGGTAGTTGACGGCCTTGACCTGAAGTACTACCCTTGTCGTTCGACCGGCAGTGCTGGAGGTGTGATTGTCTCGCTAGTTGGTGAGGGCAATCCTAGGCTAAGCAGCATGGTCAACTTGGTCGTCGTGCTCAACACAGAGTTGGACCACGCCCTTGACGAGTTGGGCAAGGTTCAGGCGGAGGTTGCGGAATTGCGTGCTGAATGCGCGGCACACCACTATCTTGATGGTGGTTCTCCCGCCCCTGTTGGAATTCAGCACCCTTACCGTTCACTGCCCCATTGTAACACCCTGAATTTGGGGGTATAAAATTTCTTTTCTAATATCCACCAAATTCAGGTGTTACACTCTCATTTCTTTGCTTCCCTTCCTTTTTTCCCAAAAGTGGAGAATTATTTTATTTTATATCTAGGTGTAAGCTTAGTAAAATAAAAACCTCAGAGGTGCTTGAGTGTTGCATTCATGCCAATGCATAGTGTTTATGAGTGCAAAATTTTATCGAAACATGTTAAAAATATCTCGAGGACATTCCCAAGAATGGTTGGAATCTTTGGAACGTTTCTTCGGATATTAAATATGAATTTCAGTTTTTTTAATATCATTTAAATACCTAAAAATTTAGCATTTGCGGAGAAACTATAAAATATGGAATTTCGATAATACATATATATATTTCTTGCTCCTCTCGTCGAGCCTGTTCTAGACCTCGTGCCCTTTTTCGTGGAATCACCGAACTGCTTCTTCTCTCGTGAATGACATGCTACTCGCGTCGGCTATCCTCGTCTATCCCTTTCTACCCCTCCGACGTCTATCACATTGTCTTGGACCCACGGGCCAGCTCTGACCGTCCTCCTCTAATTTTATCTAACCCTGTCTACCGCTCGTCCGACTCAGTCTCCGTCTTAAACTGTCTCGCGCAGTTCATCGTGCTTGCAACCGCCTCTCTCACTCGATTGCGACGCAATTGATGACGAATTTAGCAACCACCTCCTGTGTTCTCTTCTATATACCCACCCCACCGTCGCATAACTCCTCTTTTCCCTCCCCAGATCCAAATCACGTAGAAGCAGATGTCCCTACACATGGCGGTTCTAGGTGAGTCCTCTCCCTCTCTCCCATCCCCTGCGTCCTCCCTCTGTTCCCTCGACCGAGCGGCCTTTGGGCGTGTGAACTCTGCGTAGTCACTCGAAGCCCCTGCACGCAACCCCACTGACGTTCCCCAACCGCCCACTACTCCGACGAGTCGCCGATGATCCATGGCGAGTTGAAGGTTCATCCATGGACTGTAGCTGCTGTTTCCCTGTCGAGGTGAGGAGCCCTCTGCCCTGCCCGATGCCCCTCCCTCTACCTCCCCTGGCCATGGTCCCCTTTCCCCTCGCCCCTGCGTCCCGGCAGCCGCTGGTCGACGAAGCCCACCCGCGGCGCGCGCCCTCAGGGCCTCTCGTCCCCTGCCCCTCCCTTGCTCCGCGCGCGGCGCGCTGACCGAGCGTGGCCAGCAATCCCATCTGTCGCGGCTCCCTTCCCCTCCATTCTTGGTTGGCCGGCGGCCATGGCGTGCGGCGCCCTCAAGCGCGGAGGCGCGCCCCCAGCGGCGCGGCGAGCGCGGCTCGGGCCAGCGCGTAGCCAGCGCGGCGCGACCGACCTCAGCGTCCCAGGGCGCGGCAGCCCCTGGCCGCGGCTTCCTGCGCCCCGACCCCTGTATCTGCGAGCTCCCTGGCGCGGCGGCTGGTAGCCCGGCGAGCAGCCAGCCACCCTTGCCCTAGTACGCGTCCCCTGTCCCAGCCGAGGACCCCAGTGATTTGTTCTTCCCTGCATTCCTGAGAGAGAGAGATGTGAGGAGGTTGAAGAAGGGCCACATCTGATCCCACAAACGGTGATTTTTCTGTGCCTGTGACCCTTTGTGTGGCACAATTCCGACCGATACAATCGCACCACGTTGTCGTTACTCCGCGATTGATAATTATTGGAGTACTTTTAAGTTATAGACCTAATTTATTCCATTCCATTTGTGATAGATTCATATTAACGTAGTTTACGTGTTAATACTAATGTTTCATCACTAAGCATGTTTTATATAATTAATTAAATGTTAGCTGATTAAGGTTGTTAAATTGTCTCTCTAATCAAATCTAATTAATGGCTTTTAGCTCGACACTTATAAATAAATGCCAACAAGGTCAATATGTTTTTTGTTAAATAATTGTGTAGTATAAGCACGACGTTCATTAAGTGATTCTCGCGTGTCGCGCGTGTAGATCGTGCGCATCGCCACGTGTTGTCCGCGCGCTAAGTCACATGTGTCCGCGTGTCGTTCGCGAGCGTCACGCGTGCTGTTCCGCACGTGGTGGCGTGCTGGTTCGCACGTCGTTCGCGCTCGTCGCGCGCACTGCTTCATGTGTCGTCAGCGTGCTATGTCGCGCGTGTCCACGCGTCGTCTGCACGCTGTCGTGCTGTTTCACGCGTCGTAAATTCGTCTCGCTTAGAATCTCTCGTTTTAATTAAATTACTTAATTAACTGACATTTGCTAGTGTAGCAGATTAATCGAACTAAATGATGTATAATATTTATATTTGATAATGTTGAACTAAAAGTTATAGTTAATACTTGTTTAGCGTTAACGCGCTAACTTCTCAACCGTAGCTTCGAGTTTGACTTTTCTTTTTTCTCTCGAGACCGTAGTAGCGCGCTCTATTTTGTACTGCATGTTTTATAATGTTTTTCCTTTGTATGATGTAATGTCTTATGCATATATATGTTTGTTTGCTTGTGCCTGTTCCTCTTAATTCGCGTTACGAATAGATTGCAATTCGTTCCCGAGCTTCGAGGGATCGACAGTCAAGCTTCGGTGACCAAGAGATCAAACTCTTCGAGTTCCACAAAGTTGAAGACCCTGAGCATTCGTTTGGTGAAGACAAGTGTCCCTTGACCCATCTTTGTCCTATATATTTTTTAATTCACCTCCTGCATTTCACATTTATGCCTAAGGATTGACTAGCTTTTGTTATCCATGTCCTTGTTTACCTATTTGGGTCGGATTATTACTGTTTAGCTTTATGCTATTGCTCAACTCTAATCAATGAACATGATGAGAATTATCAATGATACACTGTTTCTCTCCTTTATTATGATGTGGTACTTGTGGTATTCAAGGGGCTCGAGCGATTTCTCGAGTGCCTCTCCGTAAGGACCTGTTCGTTGGATGACCGCCCAGGAAAACAGTGCAACCATGAGGGTAGAATGGGATGCCCTTAGCTGAATAATTAGAGGAACTGGGGTGTAGTTTGCTTCGCTGTCGTGCCGTTAATGGGGCTCGGTGTATGCGGCTCACTCTGCCAAGGTTGGTTTGCCCCTTGGGGAGGAGTGTGGTGCATTTAGGAAACCTAACGGGCGGCTACAGCCTCAGGGAATCTTTGTAAAGGCTTCGTAGTTAATCCCTGGCCATTCACCTCGGTAGTGAATAAGGGTCTTGCAAGCCCGGGCTAGAGAGGGAATCACGGCTTGTGGGTAAAGTGCGCAACCTCTGTAGAGTGTTATGAAACTGATATATCAGCCGTGCTCGCGGTTATGAGCGGCCAAGGAAGCTCCATTGATTAGTGGTACTTGATCAGAGATGTTCGGATTGCAGGTGGCAATGAGATTGATGGTTCTTGGTATTGACTCTAGTAATGGTAAGTGGTACTCTTTCCGTTTGGAAAGGAGTACGTCTGGGTTAATAACGTGGGTTAACTCTAAAACTTGGCTTCCTCTACTAGTAATAATAATCTGACCAACTAAAAGCAACTGCTTGACTTACCCCCACATAAAGCTAGTCCACTACAGCCAAACAGGACACTTGCTGAGTATGTTGATGTGTACTCACCCTTGCTCTACACACCAACCCCCCCTCCCCAGGTTGTCCGCATTGCAACCACTACTCAGGAGAAGATGAAGCCGTGGAAGGAGACTTCCAGGAGTTCCAAGACTACGACGAGTTCTAGGCGTGGGTTAGCGGCAACCCCCAGTCGGCTGCCTGTGAAGGCCGCGTTTATCTACATTTCGTTTTTGCACTTTGATTATTGTAAAGACTATGTGGATGTCTCAAACACATGATGTAATCGACTATTTTTCCCTTTTTAATACTATTTGAGCACTGTGTGATGATGTCCATGTTATGTAACTGCTGTGTACCTGAATTGCTGATCCTAGCACGTACATGGTTCGCATTTGGTTTGCCTTCTAAAACCGGGTGTGACACTCGTGGTCGCTTTGACTATGGTACCCTAGACTGCAGGACCCGGATAGATTTGGATCCCTAGATCGATAGAGTCGGAGTCTGTAATAATGGTTAGTGTTGGGGGCATGCTTCGTTGCGCCGAAGGTCTTGCACGAAGAAGCAGCTTCGGCTGAAGTTGTCCCCAGGAGATGGCCGAAGGTTCCTTTTCATGGAGCTTCGGCGTTACAAACCGACATAGAGATAGAATGACCTTTTTATCCATAGATGTCTGAGTCAATGTTGTAAACTTTTGTAAGGGGCATAATTGTAATTTGTCACAGGCTGTGACCTGTGTCTATAAATAGATGAACAGTACCTCTGTACTGTTCACGCGAACCTGCCATTTGCTTTCGCATCACACCTGTACTTTTGCTTTCCTCAGGACTAAAGGTACATTTTTTGATTCGAAGTCATTTATATTCGTTCATGATAATAAAAATGGAGATGATTCTATGATGATATTTAGATGTTTATTTCAAACCTTATGATCTGTATGAATACTTCGTTCCTTGCTATTATGTTTACGAAGGTACGTCCTTCGTAACCTTCGTCCGAAATTCCTTATATCCCGAAAGGATATAATGTCTTGGAGGACGAAGGACTTTAACCCTTAACATCTTCTATGTTGCCTTGTTCTTAATTCTTAGCATTTGAGAACAAGCCCCCAACATTGGCGCCCACCTCCGGTGAACTCACTTCCACTTTTCTGAGCTGATGGCTTCGTTCAACAATCAAGCTGGAGCTGCTTCGGCTTCGAAGCTGGTGCTCCCGATAACAGGCGGTTCTTGCTCAGAGCCGGCTAACAAGAAGCAGAAGAAGGAGGCTCAGAGAAGGGTGCAGCATGTTGGAGTGCAAGGACCCTTCATCAAGTCAAAATGGTCCCACATCCCAATCACTTTCTCTCAGGAAGACCTTCAGCTTAAGGATTATCCTCACAATGATGCCATGGTTATCTCTTGTGTGATCAAAGGATTTCTGGTTCACAATGTCTTGGTTGATACAGGCAGTGCAGCTGATATTATATTTGCCAAAGCCTTCAAACAAATGCAAGAGCCCGAGGACAAGATTCATGATGCTTCCCACCCTCTTTGTGGCTTCGGAGGGCGGCAGATTATAGCACTTGGGAAGATTACCATGCCGGTAACCTTCGGATTTGTTAACAACACAAGGACTGAGCAAATTGTGTTTGATATTGTTGACATGGAGTATCCTTACAATGCTATCATTGGCCGTGGTACTCTTAATGCCTTCGAAGCAATTCTCCACCCAGCTTATCTCTGCATGAAGATACCTTCGGACCAAGGGCCTATTGCTATTCATGGAAGCCAGGAAGCTGCTAGAAGGGCCGAAGGAAGCTGGACTGACTCTAAAGCAATCCATAACATAGATGGAGCTGAAGCTTGTGAACAGTACAAATTCAGAAGGGAGAAGGCAGCTTCAGCGGATCAGCCGAAGCCCATGTTATTGTGTGAGGACATAGCAGAGCAGAAGGTGCTGTTGGGCTCGCAATTATCTGAAGACCAGGAGAAAACCTTAATAAGGTTTTTATTCAACAACAAAGATGTTTTTGCATGGTCAGCTAATGATCTCTGTGGAGTAAATCGGGATGTTATTGAACATTCGCTCAATGTCGACCCATCCTTCAGACCCCGAAAGCAGAGGCTTCGGAAGATGTCAGATGACAAGGCCGAAGGGGCTCGCAATGAAGTAAAAAGACTCCTCAGTGCAGGAGTTATCAGAGAAGTAAAGTATCCAGAGTGGCTAGCTAACACTGTTATGGTGAAGAAGGCCAATGGCAAGTGGAGAATGTGTATCGATTTCACAGATCTCAACAAGGCTTGTCCGAAGGATGAATTCCCGCTGCCAAGGATAGACTCTTTAGTCGATGCAGCAGCTTCTTCAGAACTCATGAGTCTCCTGGACTGCTACTCAGGCTATCATCAAATCTGGATGAAGAAGGAGGATGAGCCGAAGACTAGCTTCATAACCCCAAGTGGCACATATTGCTATCTTCGGATGCCTGAGGGGCTCAAAAATGCTGGAGGAAGTTTCAGCAGAATGACAGCGAAGGTCCTCCAGTCGCAGATAGGCAGAAATGTGTTGACTTATGTCGATGACATCATTGTAAAAAGCACGAAGCAGGAAAATCATATTGCTGATCTGCAGGAGACCTTCGCCAATTTCAGACAAGCTGGTCTGAAGCTGAATCCAGAAAAATGCGTCTTCGGAGTAAAGAAAGGGAAATTTCTTGGATGCTTGGTTTCAACAAAGGGAATCGAAGCTAATCCAAATAAAATCGAAGCTATACTTCGAATGGAGCCGCCAACCACAAGAAAGGGGGCCCAAAGATTGACAGGAAGACTGGCATCTCTCAACAGATTTATATCCAGATCAGCAGAAAGAAATTTACCATTCTTCGAGGTGCTGAAGTCAGCTGAAGTCTTTCAATGGGGCCCAAGTCAACAAAAAGCCTTCGAAGAGCTGAAGCAATACTTAATAGATCTAACAACATTAACTCCACCAACGCCAGGGGCTCCTCTGTTATTATATGTGGCAGCTTCGCACTCAGCAGTAAGTGCGGCGCTTGTCCAGGAGAAGTTTGATGGACAAATCAAAAAGCAGGTTCCAGTATATTTCGTATCTGAAGTCCTTAGTATATCAAAGAAAAATTATACAGAGCTGGAGAAGGTATTATATGCCGTTTTAATGGCATCCAGGAAGCTTCGGCATTATTTTCAGGCATACAATATTATTGTTCCTTCTTCGCAGCCGTTGAAGGATATCATGAGAAATAGAGAAGCTACTGGACGGATTGGAAAATGGGCTGCAGAGCTCAATGAATTTTACATTGATTATGTGCATAGATCCTCGATCCAGTCTCAAGCATTGGCAGATTTCATTGCCGACTGGACGCCAGGGGCTCAGGATGAAGAAGCAAATAAAGATGCCGAAGTGTGGACAGTGTTTTGTGATGGCTCTTGGGGAACCTTCGGAGCAGGTGCAGCTGCTGTGTTGGTCTCACCATCCAAGGTTAAAACTTGTTACGCAGCAAGACTTGACTTCAGCTGCACAAATAATATTACTGAGTACGAAGCCCTGCTCCTGGGTCTTCGGAAACTAAAGGCAATGGGAATCAGAAGGGCGATTCTTAAAACTGATTCCCAGGTTGTTTCGGGTCATATTGACAAAAGTTGCAAGGCTAAAGACCCGAAGCTTGAAAAATACCTAGACACGGTCCGAAGGATCGAAGCTTCCTTCGAAGGATTTTCTGTCAAGAATATCCCTCGAGGGCAAAATGAGCATGCTGATTTGCTAGCCAAGTCTGCAGCACAGGGGCTGCCGATACCTTCGGATGTGTTCTTCGAAACAATAAAGGCACCTTCAGTAGAGCTCCTTGAAAGAGCAGTCCTCAACATTTCTCCTGTTTACAGCGAAGATTGGAGAACTGAAATAATCTCTTACCTTCAGGGTAACTTCCTATCAGATGACGAAGCTTACAATAAAAGAATAGAGGCAAGAGCTCGTCCGTATGTCATGATAGAAGGGGAACTATACAAACATGGAGTTTGTGCCCCGCTGCTCAAGTGCTTGTCTAGAACCGAAGGTATAGAGTTAATGAAAGAGATGCATGCAGGCCTGTGTGGATCCCACATCGGATCTAGGCCGTTACTTGGAAAAGTTTTCCGCCAAGGGTTTTATTGGCCGAAGGCAGCTTCGGATGCAGCGGAATTAGTTCAAAAATGCGAAGGTTGCCAGAAATGTGCAAGAGATCAAAAGCAACCTTCGTCTTTGACCCAGCTGATACAACCCATCTGGCCATTGCAAAGGTGGGGCCTTGATTTGTTAGGCCCATTACCACCGGCTCAGGGGAATCTAAAATATGTTATAGTGGCTGTGGAGTATTTTTCTAAATGGATTGAGGCGAAGCCATTAGCCACAATAACTTCGGCCACTGTCCAAAAGTTTTTCTGGCAGAACATTGTCTGTCGCTTCGGAGTACCGAAGGCCATCACTGTAGATAATGGAACGCAGTTCGACTCCGAAGCTTTCAGAAATTTCTGTGATCAAATTGGAACGAAGATCCATTTTGCATCAGTCAGGCATCCGGAGTCGAATGGGCTCGTTGAAAGGGCCAACGGCATTATAATGACAGGAATAATGAAGTTAATCTTCAATCAACCCAGGGGAAGTGGCCAGATCAGTTAACCAAAGTGGTGTGGAGCCACAATACAACAGCATCAAGGTCTACAGGCTTTACCCCATTCAAGTTATTATTCGGTGACGAAGCAATAACTCCGGAAGAAGCCAAAGCTGGATCAATAAGAGTAGTAGCTTCGGCAGAATCAAGTCCTGAAGATGATTGTCTTGTGGAAAAAGATGCTTTAGAAGGAATCAGACTTCAAGCCGTGGAAAACATCAATAAATACCAGGCTGAAACAGTTAAATGGCGAGATAGAAAGGTCCGGCTAAAAAATATTGAGCCGGGACACTTGGTGCTTCGGAGAGTGGCCAACCCAGATACAGTGGGCAAGTTACAATTGAAATGGGAAGGGCCTTTCTTAGTAGCATCTTCGTCAAGGCCTGGTTCCTACAGATTGAAGGACATGGATGGCAACGAAATTCCAAGATCTTGGAATGCGAATGAGCTTCGGCGATATTATGTATAACTTGATGTAACTTTTTATGTTTTTTCTTTTCTTTTTCATGGCACCCTTTTCCTTTCTAAAGGGGGAGAAAGGTTTTTAATGGGGCCATCATCTGTAATTTCCTTTTTAGTTTTATAAGAGCAAAATCCCCCAAAGAATGTAAATGTAAAAGCTGAGAACGCACCATCGAGTGCTGAAACTGAAAAAAAAGAGAAGAAGCTCCAAAGACGTCCCTAAGGGGATGCAGAGCTCTGATTCCGCCGAAAGTAAAAGGCGAAGAAGCTCCAAAGACGTCCCTAAGGGGATGCAGAGCTCTGATTCCGCCGAAAGTAAAAGGCGAAGAAGCTCCAAAGACGTCCCTAAGGGGATGCAGAGCTTACAGCGAAAAGTCAACGCTGATACCGCCTAAGTAAAAGGCGAAGAAGCTCCAAAGTCGTTCCTAAGGGAATGCAGAGCTGATGTGTGGTTGTTTCTAAGGAAATAATGGCTGAGAGTGTGGCTTCGGACATATGCTTTGGACGTTCATTCGCACATTACATTACATCATAGCATGTGCATTCATAAGCATTCATTCATAGCATTTGTGTTCCTAAGTGGTTGCTTCGGCAAAAAGAAGAAGTGGTCTTTTATGGTTCGTTATGTACAAAAAAGAAAAGCTTCGGCAAAAAGAAGAAGTGGTCTTTTATGGTTTAATATGTACAAAAAAGAAAAGCTTCGGCAAAAAGAAGAAGTGGCCTTCTATGCTTCGTTGTGTACGAAAAGAAGGGAAGGTGTTTTTTCGCCTTCGGCTCAAAATACTGATTTCGTCCACATCAAAGCGCCTCAGCAGAAGGGTAAGAATATATTGCAAGGTATGTACAAAGTTCCTTGAGAACAGTTTAATTGTATTTACAAAAGTTGTTACAAAAGTATCCTGAGTTTTTTCTATAGTATACTTCTACTGATCTTCACTAAGCTTCAGCTTCGGCGACGGCTTCGGCGACATACTTTAAGCATTATCTTCACCTTCGTCATCCTACATGAATCAAGGTATCGCGAGTAAAAATCAAGCGTGAAGGAGAAGGTAAGTACAAAGTATGATTTCTTACTGGATCAAGATGACTTCGAGCTTCGTCCCCAGCCTTCTCCCGCCCGCCTTTTGTCCATATCATTTTTATAAATCTATTTGAGATGCTTCGGGCGAGGTCAGGAATATCGTCCAGGATTGACGGAGACAAGGTGAAGTTGGGCCTGTTGACGATTTTTCCATGCTCGCAGCCGGCCTTCAGGAACGCTGCAGCGGTACCCCGAGAAGCTACCCAGGCACAGAAGTCACCGTGCCCGGCTATAACTTCGTCAAGTTCTTCGATTTCAGCTTCAATATGATCGAAGGCTTGTGGTAAATTTTCCGCTGAAGGGTTAAACTTCCCGCTGCTGGCTCCAACAGAGTAAAATATCTTTTTCAATCGTCCAATACAATTATTGCTAAATTTCAAGCATTTGTCTTGAAGGCTTGTTAATGATTTCTTCAAGTCTGAGTTGGCTTGGACTTCGGCTTCAAGTTTCGAATTAAGCTCTAGCTTCTCCTGTTCAAATTGTTTTGATTGGCCGATAAGCTTCGAATTCAATTCTGATACTTTAGCTTCAGTCTCTGCCAGCAAGCCTTCGGTTGATTGGAGCTCGAAGTCTTTCTTTTCAATGATAGCTGATTGTTCTTTTATCTTGCTCTCTAAATTCTCAATTATAGCTTCGTGTTTTTTGTCCTCCAAGTCTTGCTGCATCCTCAGAGCTTTGCTCAGAAGCATGCTCTGCAAATAAACAACCTTTGTCAGGAATATTTCCATTATTAAAAACAATAGAAGTCAGAGAAAAGTTGTTTACCTTGAAATTGGAATAAAATAAGCTGCCGACGATATGTTGTCATCGGTAGCGGCTGATATCTGTTTCTAGCTTCGGAAAACCGATACTTTTTGATAAAGTACCGATGACCTTAGCTCCAGTTTGGTCTCGAATGCAGCCCAATTTTTCGTCATCAATGCCTCCAAATAGAAGAGCTCCTGGCTTGTATCCGCAAGATTTGGCATAGTCCTTGAGCTCTCCTATTTCGGCCTTCGTCAGCTTCTGCCCAACTAAATTTTGAAATGCGTAGGCTTCGTCGTCCGAAGTGTCTTCGGCTATCTCTTTCCCCTTCCCAGGCACTGTGGCCATGGTTTCTTCAGCAGCTTCTTCTGCAGCCATGTCTTGCAAAATTTTGTCGATGTCCTCAATGGTAGTTTCTAAGTTCACATCTTCGGCTGTAGCGGCTTCGGTAGCCGCGACCTCCGAAGGTGCAACTTCGACGTTTGTTGTGTCTTCAGCAGCTGCCGTTTTCTGAATTGACGCCCTCGGCGGCGTCTTATCGATAACTTCGGTCACTGCAATAATTCTTTGCCGCTTTGGTTTGGTTATCTTCGTTTGTTCCGGCTCTTCCACCTTTCAAAAAAGCTTCGTCAGTTGAGGCCCTAATGGGCTTAGCTTCGTGGGCACGGGTTCAGTCATTACCTTTAAAATTTCCTCCACGTCGCTGGTAGAAGGTGGTGTGGGGGTCCCCTCTTCTTCGGATAATTTTCGCTTCGGAGTTGATATTTTTCTTTTCTTGGGAATTTTCTTCTCTTTTGATGGTCTTTCTTCATCCTTGTTCAGAGTTTCGGCCACTCTTTTTCTTTTTTGGCCCTCAGCACCCTTGCTCAACTACTCATAGTCAGGGTATTCGAAGCCCAGGGCATCAAACACTCGGTTCAGCCTTCGCTTCGGACGGGTGCCGAAGACTGCTGTCATCAGTTGATCTTCTTTTTTCGAATAATTTCCAAGAATTTCATTACACATTATCTCAACTGTGTCCAGCCACTCTTGGCAGGGTTTCTTAAAGTATTTCTTGAATTTGAAGTGATAAGGAAGCCGGACAAGTTCCCCCTCCTTCTTCTCCCCCTTTAACTTTGGCACTTCCCATTCTTTCAGAGTAGGGAAGACTCTGAATGCCAAGAATTCTTGAACCAGATCCCTGGTACCGATATGCTCTGCAATAATACTGAATTCATCCATTGCCTGTTGTGTTTGACCCTCTGGTGTCATGTTGCAGCGGGGCCGGGTTTCTCCGAAGATCAGCTCGAGTGGACTTTGCACAAGCTTCTCCTTGTCGTCATCAACCTTAACATAGAACCATTCTGATTTCCAGCCTGCCGGCCATTTGCTTCGGTAGCTGATTACAGGGAACTTTGCGGTTTTCCGGTAGGCAAAATTGTAGCAACCGAAGTTATCATGTAGCCCATCTTTTCTGGCCTTTGTTTGATAATGTAACTCATGAACTCGACAGAAACTGTCGGCAAATGGCTCCACTGCTTGGCTTCGGAGGGCCCAAATATAAACGCTAAGCCTAACGATAGCGTTAGGAGTTAACTGGTGAAGGTAGATACCAAACCTCTTCAGTATCTCCGCAATAATCTCGTGAAGAGGGAATCTCAGCCCAGCCTTTAAAAAGCTCTTGAAGATGACAATCTCGTCTTTCTCTGGCTTCGGGGTGGTTTCTTCTCCCCCGAAGCGAAGTAGCTTCTTCTGATTTTCAATGAAATAACCTGCTTTCACCATCTTGGAAAGATCAGCCTTTGAAACAGTCGACTTTCCGAAATCTAGGTGACTGGGCTTGCTGGGCATGGCAATACGGTAGTCATCTTCGGGATCAGTCCCTTCAATGTTTTCTTCTTCTCCTTCGGCAGTTGTCGGGTTTGCTTCAGCAGCAGGCATTTCTTCCGCAGTCACCAGTCCGGAACGCTGCATTGCTTCGGAGATGGGCACAGTATTCGAACCTTCGGCTTCGTCTCCTTCACGTGCAACTTTGGCAGTAGATCGTACTCTAGCCATTTGATTCTGAATTTGGGGAAGTTAGATACTTTTTCTTTTTTCTTTTCTTCCGAAGCTTTTCTTTCTGACGAAGCAGACGTCGAGATGGACCTTTGTTCGATTCTGAGAATCAAGCTTCGGCTATAGTTAAAAATTTTGGCAGCAGAACAGTGCAAATAGCAATGAATGCTGTGGTAACTTCACACCTACTCGTCTGTTTATATAGTGCTGCAGGTAAGAAGGCGAAGCGGCAGGATTTTTACACCAAGCGGGCAGTCACTTGTACTCGCTGTGCAGTGGACCGCAAAGATCAAACAGTAACTCTGCAAGGTGGGCCTGGCACGCGCTCGGAAACCGGATCGTTTCTTAGCAACGAGCTCAGGGAAGGTGTTTTTTGGACCTTCGGCTTCCCGAAGCTGAAGAGGCTTTTTTCACGGGTCAAGCTCGTTACGAAAAACGATCTAGCACCGCGAAAGGGGCTACAGAAGGTGTTTTTTGGACCTTCGGCTTCCCGAAGCTGAAGAGGCTTTTTTCACGGGTCAAGCTCGTTACGAAAAACGATCTAGCACCGCGAAAGGGGCTACTGTTGGGGGCATGCTTCGTTGCGCCGAAGGTCTTGCACGAAGAAGCAGCTTCGGCTGAAGTTGTCCCCAGGAGATGGCCGAAGGTTCCTTTTCATGGAGCTTCGGCGTTACAAACCGACATAGAGATAGAATGACCTTTTTATCCATAGATGTCTGAGTCAATGTTGTAAACTTTTGTAAGGGGCATAATTGTAATTTGTCACAGGCTGTGACCTGTGTCTATAAATAGATGAACAGTACCTCTGTACTGTTCACGCGAACCTGCCATTTGCTTTCGCATCACACCTGTACTTTTGCTTTCCTCAGGACTAAAGGTACATTTTTTGATTCGAAGTCATTTATATTCGTTCATGATAATAAAAATGGAGATGATTCTATGATGATATTTAGATGTTTATTTCAAACCTTATGATCTGTATGAATACTTCGTTCCTTGCTATTATGTTTACGAAGGTACGTCCTTCGTAACCTTCGTCCGAAATTCCTTATATCCCGAAAGGATATAATGTCTTGGAGGACGAAGGACTTTAACCCTTAACATCTTCTATGTTGCCTTGTTCTTAATTCTTAGCATTTGAGAACAAGCCCCCAACAGTTAGTTCAGTGTATCGGTCTAGTCAGTTTAGTTAGAGTTAGTTTGGTTATCTCTTGTTGGATGCTTGTCATGGTGAACATGTAATGAAGTTGGATCTTTGTAATGATTGTCACCAAGGTGTGGGTATCCCCTGCAACTTGGTGTAGTTATTAATAAAGTCAGTTATTTAGTTGGGTAATCTTTTTATTTCCACTTTCCTCTTTATCTGAGAAGTTGTCAGTAAAGATGATCAAATGTTCAGTGCTGTGAAGATTTCCGTATACCTTTTCTTATGCTGAAAGACTGTAGACTCAGATCTGATATGTGTGTGATTCCTACAGATGTCTGAGAACAGGCGCAGAGGTGCGAGGCGTGCTCAACCAGAGCAGCAGGCACCCCAAGAGGAGGCAGCTCCGCAGCAGCAGTTGCCACCGCCACCCGCGATGACCATCGAGCAGATGTTCTTGATGCAGACCCAGGCAGTTCAGGCAATTGGTCAGACATTAGCAGCGACGCAGCAGGCTCAGCAGCAGCCCCCACCACCTCAGCCTCCAGTGCAAGTCCAGATGTCTTAAGTGCCCAGGGACAAGCGGGCAGAATTCATGAGGGGACATCCCCCAGTCTTTGCCCACTCTGCTGATCCCATGGACGCGGAAGATTGGCTGCATACCGTGAAGCGCGAGTTGCACACTGCCCAGTGCAACGATCGTGAGAAGGTGTTGTATGGTGCCCGACAGCTGAGGGGAGCAGCATAGTCTTAGTGGGAGTCTTACCTCGCCACCCATGCCAACCCTGAAGCCATCACTTGGGAGGAGTTCAGGGATAACTTCCATCGCTACATGTACCCGAGGGACTGATGATAGTGAGGAAGGAGGAGTTTCTCGCTCTGAAGCAAGGTCCCCTGTTCGTCAGTGAGTACAGGGATAAGTTTTTGCAGCTGTCATGTTATGCCCCAGAGGACGTCAACACAGATGCCAAGAGGCAGTACCGCTTTCTGAGAGGATTGGTTGATCCCCTCCATTATCAGTTGATGAACCACACTTTTCCCACCTTCCAGCATTTGATCGAAAGAGCAATCATGACTGAAAGGAAGCGTCGGGAGATGGAGGACAGGAAATGCAAGATTGGTGGACCTCAGGTTGGGAGTAGCAGCCGTCCTCGCTACTCAGGCAACCCACCTCAGCCATTCAAGCAAGGTCACCAGCACCAGCACCAGCACCAGCACCAGCACCAGCATCATCGTTAGAACCACCAGCAGTACCAGAGACAGTTTCCTCAGCAGCAACAATACCGTCAGAACAACCAGACAGCTCGTCTTCCTGCCCCAGCAGTCATCCAGAATGGCCAAGCAGCCCCAGCACAAGTAGGAGGTCGTGCATGCTTCTACTGTGGAGAATAGAATCACTGGGCGAAGAATTGTCCAAAGAAAGCAGCTCAGCAACCGCCAGCAGTCAATGCCACAGCAAGACAAGGAGCACCACAGCAAGCACCAGGAGTCTGTGGTCAGACCTACAACCGTGGAAAGGTGAACCACCTGGAGGCCGAAGCAATCCAGGATGCTCAGGACGTGGCAGTAGGTATGTTTCCAGTCGAATCCTAGCCAGCAAAAGTACTATTTGATACTAGTGCCACACATTCTTTTGTTTCTGCATCTTGGGTAGAATCACATAACATCCCCATAGAACTAATGATCCCACCTTTGAGAGTTAATTCAGCTGGGGGAAAGTTCAGTCCGATAGGATTTGTCCGAATCTAAGGATTGAAATAAGGGGGATAGCCTTCCCCGCTAGCCTAGTAGTCATGGGAACTCAAGGGTTAGATGTCATCCTAGGGATGAATTGGCTTCACAGAAATCAAGCCACTGTCAGTTGTGACAAGAGGACAGTTAAGTTGGTGTCCCCATCCGGAAAGGAAGTAGTAACCAAGCTATACTTACCTGAACTAGAAGAAGGAGCCTGTCACCATTTATCAGTAGATGACAAGGAGTCCAATTCGATTGAGGCAATTAGGATTGTGTCAGAATTCCCTGATGTATTCCCTGAAGAGTTACCAGGCATGCCACCTGAAAGGAAAGTTGAATTTGCCATAGAGCTTATCCCAAGCACCGCCCCTATTTCCAAGAGAGCTTATCGAGTGTCCGGACTAGAGTTGGTGGAACTCAAGAAGCAAATTGATGAGTTGTTAGAGAAAGGTTATACCAGACCAAGTACCTCACCTTGGGCAGCCCCAGTGTTATTTGTGGAGAAGAAGGATGGCACGAAGAGGACGTGCATCGATTACAGAGCTTTGAATGAAGTCACTGTCAAGAATAAGTACCCCCTACCCAGAATTGAAGACTTATGTGATCAACTGAGAGGAGCTAGTGTGTTCTCAAAGATAGATCTGAGGTCAGGTTACCATCAGCTCAGGATCAGACCTGCAGATATACCGAAGACAACATTCATCACCAAGTATGGACTATATGAGTTCATGGTTATGTCATTCGGATTGACGAATGCGCGAGCCTACTTCATGTACCTGATGAACAGTGTGTTCATGGACTATCTCAACAAGTTCGTAGTAGTGTTCATTGATGATATTCTCGTATATTCCCAGAATGAGCAAGAGCATGAGGAACATTTGAGGAAAGTACTTCAAAGGCTACGAGATTGCCAGCTGTATGCCAAGCTTAGCAAGTGCGAGTTCTGGATCAGTGAAGTCCTGTTCTTGGGTCACATTATAAACCGAGATGGATTAGCTGTGGATCCAAAGAACATAGCAGCGATCCTGAACTCGAAAGCGCCAAAAGATGTCCGAGGAATCAAGAGTTTCATTGGAATGGCCGGTTATTATCGAGGTTTCACTGAAGGTTTCTCCAAGATTGCTGTAGTACCCAAAATTTATAAAGACTTCTTTTTAAATTATGAAACTATGTTATTTCCATGTTTATTTGAATTCATATTTTTAAGTATTATGTGCTTAAAAAATTAATAAATTAAAATAGAACTTGAATTCATGTTTTTTGTTTGCTGCAATTAAATTAAATTCAAGAAATTGAAACGTGGAAGAAACATGAGATAATAGAAATAGAATGGAAGAAATAAAACCAAGCATCATTTGGGACTTTCGATCCTTGCCTCCGGTAAGAATTTAAAAATAAAACTTAGATTCAAAATTAATTGGAAGTTTAAAACCTTTCACGTGTATATGTATTTTTGTCAAAACCATATAGTATACAAAGATGATATCTCCATGTTTTCAATCGGCCAAATATTGAACCACATGTGGGAGCCTGGCGTGTGGGACAATCGATCGGCTTCAACACATAATCATTCGCCATGTGGCCCCAGCTTAGGATCGACATATATGTATCCTTTCCTAGGTTCTAGCTGTGTCCGTACGTTGCAACAGCTATAGGTTGTTACCATATACGCCCGATCTGCTGCCTATAGATTTAATGATGGCTGGTTGCATTGTTAGCCATCGCTAATAAATATCGGATTGCTGTGTTTCCTTCATCACCTCGAATAGCCAAAAACTATCGCCAACAAAGGGAGAGTGCCGAGATGAGAGAGAGAAAGAGGAAGTTGCGCCGCCGCATTGCTAGCTGGGTCGTTGCGATCCCATCTTTGGTGATTGAGTTCGGCCGTTGAGCATCCCGGAAGATTCGGCTCTAGGAATCGCAGGTGGAAGAGGGCTGCGCCGCAGGGGTGCTTTTATGAAGGCGGCATTATCGGATCTTGCGCTGATGGCAAGGGAGACTTCCTTGGGCGTGTGGATCTGCTCGATGCTTGGTTGGCGCGGCGAATCCCATGGCACAACGTGGACAGTTTCTCCGATGCCTCCCCCGCTAGTGAGAACTCTTCCAAGTAGTTCGATTTTGCCTCCACATCCGTATAAGCCGTGGTCTCTCATCTGCCAGCCGCTTCCCGCCGCTCCTTTCCGAAGCCGTCACCAGGAAAATCCAATACGCTATGGAGGGCTCGCCGTAGTACAGAGGTGGAGGCCGCCACCATGAAGCAGTGAGGGGAAGAGAGACAAACTCGTCGCCCGCCTCGCGTTTGTTGGGAGTGGGTCTGGCGTGATGGCCGGGTCGCGTTGATCGTGCGCATGGTCGGCAGTGGGGGAAATTTTGGGGAGCTGGTCAAATTTCTCGCCGCCATCCTGCCGGGCACCGTCGAGGCCATGCTGAGATCCACCGCCGCCATATACTTGTGCTGTGCCCGCTGCTCTGGGGACGTCGTCGTTCCGCCAGGGTCGAAGCGTCGGGCGAAATCGGGTGGCGTCGTGGGTCACGGTCACGGTGGGCGTTCCATGCCGATTGCTCGCGAGGGGAGGATGAAGATGACTCTTGGGCCGTCGATCAGGAAATGTGCGGCTCAGATCATATGGCCAAGGTAACGTTTCGCTCGAACTTATCCTATGTGTAGGATCTGGATCGTGTGGTTAATCGCACGCACCGGTTTATAAAGCGCCCAAATCCAATCTGCACCGTTGGGTCTAATCTGAGCGGTTCGCGTTCACTCGTACCCCTTCGGCCGGGGATTATGCGAAAGAGACCCTGCCATTTTCAAAAATAAACTCGCCATCCACTGTATGTGCAGGATAATTAAAAATGGGTCCTTCGTATTTGCAGATTGACCCCTAGAAGCTATTTGGCATTAAAATCTATAATAAAAGCATCTCAAACTTATTTATTCCATAGCTTTTACATTTTAATTCTGTTTTGGTCCATTCAAATTGTGTTTGCTTCATAATAAAATTGCCTATGTGGTAACGGCATTAATTATAATATATCACACAATTTTATAATTAGATAATTGTTAACATAAGTATAGTAGATTCATCCTACTAAGTTAATTTGTCCATAATTTTAATCTAACCCGATTATGAACTCTAGTTAAGATATAACTTAGAGGAATTAGATGTTTACTAGATGAGTGCCCGTGCGTTGCAACAGAACCATATAATAACACGATAACAATACATATTATAGATATGTGCCCGTGCGTTGCGACGGAAGTAAAAGATTTATATGAAACATTGATACAGAACGACAAACATCACTATAATATGCAAAATACTTGTGGAAAACATTATCAATATCACACAAATTATTTCTAAAAAGTTAATTTAGAATTTTTAATTACAGATAAATGTGTCGACAACTGTTCACTATCCTTTTTAGCGATATCGATGAGTCTCTGTTGTATGTTTGCAGGGATGACATATCGGCACGAATTATCCTCATAACTTAATAGATCAATCATAAAGTTCCTTCGAAGAGTCTTTGCATCCTACAGACAAAGACATAAGAGAACAAAACATATTATCTTATAGAACGAGATAGCTGGAATGTATGTTTTGAACATAAAACGAACGTACTACACTCACCCCAACAAATTTCAGTCGTCTATCATTCTCCCACATGGCCATAGCTTGTAGAACGAGGTAGCTGGTATTAAACCTATAGAATAATGTTTGAGCAACTATGTTTTATATAATTATTATCATAAAAAAATTTAAACTGATGAAAAGGTGGTACGAAGAAAATACCCTCTTAAGTCAATTGGAACACCAGTCTGAATTGTATGTTCCCACTTAAAGATATCCTCCGCCCATCCAGAATGTTTCTTGCTGTAAGCAATCTTATATTTTTTTGAGGCCATGATAATCGCTCCCGCGAACCTCTTGTATGGCATGTGTTTACACCAATCTTGAGTCGGTGTAAAGTCGATAAAAGTCACATGCTTTTTAACATGATCTATTACGAAAAGGGCGTGACATCCATTGAATTTCCATGGCATAAGAACCTGCAAAATATCAGTCATTAGGATCCTACAACAGAAGTGTCCTTTATAAATACATCCGAAATGAACACATACTTACATATCTACAACCCGTGATATAATAATTCATTGATGGCCAACAATCGAGTGTTTTGGCTAACTCTTCTGTTGTAGGATCCTGATGGTACTTTGGAAGTTTACCAAAACCAACCATTCTCTGGACAGTATATATACATGTCCACATGAGGATTAGATGTAGATACTATATATTAATACATTAATGATTGGAAACAAACTTACCCAAAAACGCATGTCCATATAATGCTTTCTATTATTTATGATTTCTTCTTTCGGCCTACGTGACTCTTTATTGGCAAGCAGCCGAACAACCATGTCAAAACATCTTAGAATCATATCTTGATTTATCGTTAATATGTTTTGCAGGTCTTTGACAGATATTTCTATCTTAAAAGGATTGAAACTTCGCACCCATGTTCTCCTATAATGTAGCATGATGAAAGTGTATATCAAGAATCCAAGTAGTTGATATACATAAAATAAATAAATCAATGAGCACTTACTCTAGTGTCGTATCATCTTCTATTGCCATGATATAATCACATAAAACATCTATTGAATCGGTTTTGGTCACTGGCATGTCCTTTATGGAAAGACCAACCATTAAAAAGTCATTGGTGCACCCATCGGTAGAGACTTTTACAGGAGCTCTTTTATCCTAATCATCAACAAACCACCTTTGCAAGTCTGCTTGAGTAATAGGGCCTTCCTCATCTTCATACACTACTTCGCTATCATCAAGCACGTGGAGTAGTTTCCTCTTATTAGAATATGTTGGGTTTTCTAATATCTCAACATCAGATGGGCTTCTAGAGTCAACTTCTTTTTCATTTTTGTATAACAGACACCCCCTTCTCTTATTTAGGTCTGAAGATAGTAATATAGCAGATATTTTTTCCAAAAGTGTGACATGTCATCCTACAAATAAGAAGCAATTATTTAGCATTATATATGTAACACTGACTATAAATGTGCATATATGTCATAATAGTAATAATATACCTGGGTGAAACTGTCAGACAGTTCATCCCCTGTCCAGTATTCGATATAGTTCAAAAGAAAGAGACCACATGAAGAGCTACAATATACATTAATATCAATGAAAGTCGCCTAGAGGGGGGGGGGGTAAATAGGGCGAAACTGAAATTTACAAAATTAATCACAACTACAAGCCGGGTTAGCGTTAGAAATAATAATGAGTCCGAGAGAGAGGGCGCAAAACAAATCGCAAGCAAATGAAGAGTGTGACACGCGGATTTGTTTTACCGAGGTTCGGTTTTCGCAAACCTACTCCCCGTTGAGGAGGCCACAAAGGCCGGGTCTCTTTCAACCCTTACCCTCTCTCAAACGGTCCCGCGGACCGAGTGAGCTTCTCTTCTCAAATCAAAACCGAGAACAAAGCTTCCCCGCAAGGATCACCACACAATTGGTATCTCTTGCCTCGATTACAAGTGAGCTTTGATCACAAGAACAAGTGAGAAAGAAAGAAGCAATCCAAGCGCAAGAGCTCAAAAGAACACGACAAATCTCTCTCGCTAATCACTAAAGCCTTGTGTGGAATTGGAGAGGATTTGATCACTTTGGTGTGTCTAGAATTGAATGCCTAGCTCTTGTAAGTGGTTGGGAAGTGGAAAACTTGGATGACTTGAATGTGGGGTGGTTGGGGGTATTTATAGCCCCAACCACCAAACTAGCCGTTTGGGTGGAGGCTGTCTGTCGTATGGTGCACCGGACAGTCCGGTGCACACCGGACATGTCCGGTGCGCCAGCCACGTCACCCGAACATTAGGGTTCCGACCGTTGGAGCTCTGACGCTGGGCCCGCCTGGATGACCGGTGGCGCACCGGACATGAACTGTAGGGTGTCCGGTGCGCCAGCATGAGCGTGTCTGACCCCTGCGCGCGCTGGCGCGCATTTAATGCGCTTGGAGGTAGCCGTTGGTGCCGAAGTAGCCGTTGCCCCGTAGTTACACCGGACAGTCCGGTGTACACCGGACATGTCCGGTGAATTATAGCGGAGCAGACGTTGCGAATTCCCGAGACTGGCGAGTTCGGAGCCGCGTCCTCTTGGAGCACCGGACACTGTCCGGTGTACACCGGACAGTCCGGTGAATTATAGCGCGCCGGCTCCGAGAATTCCCGAAGGTGAAGAGTTTGAAGTCGATCTTCCCTGGTGCACCGGACACTGTCCGGTGCCCCCGACCAGGGTGCCTTCGGTTGTCCCTTTGCTCCTTTGTTTGAAACCTTTTTCTTGGTCTTTTTATTGGCGTATGGTGAACCTTTGTACCTGTAGAACTTATAAACTTGGGCAAACTAGTTAGTCCAATTATTTGTGTTGGGCAATTCAACCACCAAAATTAGTATAGGAAATAGGTGTAAGCCTAATTCCCTTTCAATCTCCCCCTTTTTGGTGATTGATGCCAACACAAACCAAAGCAAATATAGAAGTGCATAATTGAACTAGTTTGCAAAGTGTAAGTGCAAAGGTTACTTAGAATTGAGCCAATAAATATTACTTACTAGATATGCATGGATTGTTTCTTTATTTTTAACATTTTGGACCACGCTTGCACCACAAGCTTTGTTTTTGCAAATTCATTTTGTAAATCCTTTTCGAAGTCCTTTTGCAATATAGTCAAAGGTAAATGAATAAGAATTTTGCAAAGCATTTTCAAGCTTGAAATTTTCTCCCCTTGTTTCAAATGCTTTTCCTTTGACTAAACAAAACTCCCCCTCAATAAATTCTCCTCTTAGTGTTCAAGAGGGTTTTAAGATATCAATTTGAAAATACTACTTTCTCCCCCTTTAGAACACAAAGAGATACCAATTTGAAATTTACCAATTGAAAATCATCGATTTTTTAGAATTAGGGTGGTGGTGCGGTCCTTTTGCTTTGGGCTCATACTTTCTCCCCCTTTGGCATGAATCGCCAAAAACGGAGACTTTGAGTGAGATATAAGCCCTTTGCTCCTACTTTCTCCCCTTTGGCAAATAAAATGTCACACCCGGCTTTAAGGAACAAAGTCAGGTGCATCTCATACATGCGCCAAGAAGACAACATATATAATAACAGAATGTATCGAGATAAATGTCACAATAATCAGAGTATTTAATACATAGCGGAAGTCTTACAAAATAAAAGATAAATATAACACGAACTAAGGATCGTCGGCGCCAAAGTCAACTGAGAAACGCCACCAAGATCAGATCGAACTCCTCGCCTTGTGGCTCCTCCTGAATCACCTGCTCTTCTCCTGTGGGGGGGTGTGAGACAGCAAGAGTGAGCTCACACATGTTCATCGCTCAACAAGTTGTGGGGAATAATGTGGCATGAACTCACCAGAGGTGGGAGATCATGAAGTGTAAGGCTGATCAACAATAGAGGTTAAAGCTGAGCATTGCTTTTATAAGTTGGTCAAAATTTTATTAGCAGTTACTAAGTGTAAGTAAATACCAAACCATAATAAAATAATAGAACAAAATTAATAATAAATCCCATGCAAATGCAAATGACAAATTGAGTTTAGGTTCCATAATTTAACCATCGGAGAGTCCTGAGCCGCTCATGACCGTGAGCTCGGCTAGTATACCAGTTTTACAATCTGCAGAGGTTGTACCCTTTACCCACAAGTCGTGTTTCCCATGTCGCCAGGGTTAGCTAGGCCCTTAGACACTACCAAGGTGAATGGCTAGGGATCCACTACGAGGCCTTTACAAAGTTCCACTAGCTTCCGAAAACCCGCTACAGTTTATAGGAAGTTCCAATGCAGGGTTCTCGTCTGACCGCCATCGCAGCAAAATCAAACAAGGACCTCCCTACACTGACCACTCCCCTACTGCCCTTGCCCCTTTCGGGTAAGGTAGTCTTCCACTAGCTTTCCTAATTAGTCAGCCAAGGGGTCCCATTCCTCCCTTGTGGTGGCACGTGGTTCTCAAGTTAAGCTCCATGTTCCAATTAACAATAATATAATGATCTTGACATGAACATAAATAAAATAACATAATAACTGGAACATGGATACAATGAAATATTAACCCAAAAACCACGTAAAGCAATAGCATAACTACCCATATGATTCAGGGGTAAACAAGGAGAAATGGATAAACAGACTAGGGTGACCTATTGGGTCCCATCAAAATTAAACCTATGCATGGTAAATGATTATAAAGAACATTATTAGGTAACAAAAGTGAATCAAGGGCACAACTTGCCTTCAATGAGCTCCTGCTCAGCTACCTCAACTTGTTGAACCTCAGATTCCACAGTGGCTTGCTCGTCTATTCGCATCAACACAATACATACATAGTATAGCAAAAATCAACATCACACCAAACATGTAAATAGAATATACAGTAAAAATCTACACATTAAAATGAAATCATAGGGACTGGAATCACTAAATTTGGAGTTATAGAATTCAAGTTATGAATTTCCTTAGGCTTAATGTGATTAAAATAGGATTAAATGTTAAATTAATGTTCTTATAGTTTTTATGCCAAAACAGAGACACTAAATGATAGAGAATATTATTACAAAATTTTAGAAGTTGGAATGGTTCAATTTGGAGCTAGAATGAATTTTCTATGCAATAAACAAGTTTTAGGAATTCTTTTTATATTAAAAATCAATTTCTGTATTTATTTACCTATTTTATTTATTCTCTGGACCGGGCCTCAATTTCTGGTAAGCACAGGGGTTATTTCAGAAGAATTCCCAAGACTCAGAATTCTGTACCGCGGACTGCGGGTTGATATCTAAATACTTCGGGGGCTCTTTTGCAATTATGGCTCGGCGAAAGGGTATCGTCTATTCTGAGCCGAGCGATCACAGTTGGAGGGCGAAGATTAAATTATCCCTGACCCGAACCGGTACGCGCTGTGGTACGTTAGATCCCCATCCAACGGTTTGGATGTTATTGAAGAGCGCTCTAACTCTAACCGCCAGATACCGATCGGAGGGCTTAGATTACCCGTGAGGGCGTTGCGATGAGAACAGGCGCGCGGTTCGATCTCGACCACACATCGAACGATCAACGGCCCACGCAACTCTCTTCCTCCCCACGACAGACTACGTGGCGGACATCACTCTATCGCGGCGGCGAGTTCACCGGAGCTCCCAGCTTCCGCGTTCTAGAGCCCCAACCCCCAAATCAAACAACGCTACACGAAGCATTGGCGATTGCGAGCTCAAAGAAGGGCGTCTCACCAGCGATTGAGGTGGCAGTGGCGCTGTTCACGACACCAGGCGACTCTGCACGGTGAAGAGAGCTCCGGCGACGAATTGTCGTCGGACAGATCGATTTCCCTCCAAATTTGGTCCATGGTGAGCTTCTATAGTGTCTGGCGATGCCCCTTTTACTCCTTCCCGGAACACGAGCGACGCCGAAGGCGCTAGGCGTCGACGGCGGACCTTCCTCTCCCGCTCCGCTCACACGAGTACGGTTGGCTAGCTCGATTTGGCGTCGGGGTAGAGTCTCAGGACTACGTTAGGGCCTGCGCGAGGTCGAGGCGATGGAGAAAACAGGGAGAAGCTACCGCAATCCGATGGGGTTTTATGCCGCATAGAGGCGCGCCCAACGCAAGGAATTCGGCCCGAGCTCCAGCGGCCGTTGCGGTGGCTCCGTTGGGGAAGAGGTGGCGTGGGGAGAGTGTGGGGTGACGCCGAGTTAACCCGCGCCTGGTAATGAGGGCAGGGGGTCCGTGCGGCTGCGCGATTGTCGGAGCTTGACGCGGTCGTTGAGCTCTGCGCCCAGCCTCCGCGGAGAAGATGGCCACCCCGTCCATGTGGCCCACCCCCAGCGGCTCCAGCGCGCAAGAACGAGGCTGGCACGCGGCGGGAGTGAGGCTGAGGCCATGGGCCCACCTGGCAGAGGTGCAGGGTAACCGGCTGGCGGCTAGGGTTTGCCGTAGTGGAAGCGTGCGCGTGGTGATCGCGCGGTTTGGGCCGCGCAGAGAGAGGTGAGAGGATGGGCCGGTTTGGGGAGTTTGGCCCAATTAGGATTTATTCTTTTTTTTATTTCTATCCCAACTTCAATTTGAATTCAAATTTTAAATTCAAACCTTGTGCAGAACTTGTCCTCGAATTTTATTGTGAACTTAGGAAGTACCAATTTGGGACATTTATGAAATTTGTTTTATATTTTTTTATATATACTTTCTCCTTCTCATTTTCAAAACCCTATTTTCAAATTTAGGGTTTAATCAAGCTTCAAATAATTATTACCCTATTATTTTTATCCTCATTGTTTTATTTAATGCACAAACATACAAAACTCCAACAAAATGCACTTTCTTTTATTTTAGCATTATTGGTTTAATTTAATCATCCCTGATTTTATGTATGCTCTTTTCATGATGCAATTAAGGCACACAAAATGAGGACATCACTCCATTATTCCTTATATACAATTTGAGTATTACATAAAACATATGAGTGAAGATTATACCAAAGACGGAGAGTGATGCGGAGCTACGGCGAAGGATGAGTAGTAGAGTGGAGTGGAAGCCTTTGTCTTCGCCGAAGACTCCAATTCCCTTTCAATATACCTATGACTTGGTTTGAAATATACTTGAAAACACATTAGTCATAGCATATATAAAAGAGACATGATCAAAGGTATACTTATGAGCTATGTGTGCAAATTAGCAAAAGAAGTTCCTGGAATCAAGAATATTGAGCTCATGCCTAAGTTGGGTAAAAGTTTGTACATCGAGTGGCTTGGTAAAGATATCGGCTAATTGATCTTTAGTATTAATGTATGCAATCTCGATATCCCCCTTTTGTTGGTGATCCCTAAGAAAATGATACCGAATGGCTATGTGTTTAGTGCGGCTATGCTCAACGGGATTATCCGCCATGCGGATTGCACTCTCATTATCACATAGAAGAGGAACTTTGGTTAATTTGTAACCATAGTCCCGCAGGGTTTGCCTCATCCAAAGCAATTGCGCGCAACAATGGCCTGCGACAATGTACTCGGCTTTAGCGGTAGAAAGAGCGACCGAATTTTGCTTCTTTGAAGCCCAAGACACCAAGGATCTTCCCAAGAACTGGCAAGTCCCCGATGTGCTCTTTCTATTAATCTTACACCCCGCCCAATCGGCATCCGAATAACCAATCAAATCAAATGTGGATCCCCGAGGGTACCAAAGCCCAAACTTAGGAGTATAAGCCAAATATCTCAAGATTCGTTTTACGGCCGTAAGGTGTGATTCCTTAGAGTCGGCTTGGAATCTTGCACACATGCATACGGAAAGCATAATGTCCGGTCGAGATGCACATAAGTAGAGTAATGAACCTATCATCGACCGGTATACCTTTTGATCCACGGACTTACCTCCCGTGTCGAGGTCGAGATGCCCATTGGTTCCCATGGGTGTCTTGGTGGGCTTGGCATCCTTCATTCCAAACTTGGTTAGAATGTCTTGAGTGTACTTCGTTTGGCTAATGAAGGTGCCCTCTTGGAGTTGCTTGACTTGGAATCCTAGAAAATACTTCAACTCCCCCATCATAGACATCTCGAATTTCTGTGTCATGATCCTACTAAATTCTTCACATGTAGATTCGTTAGTAGACCCAAATATAATATCATCAACATAAATTTGGCATACAAACAAATCATTGTCAAGAGTTTTAGTGAAAATAAAGTAGGATCGGCCTTGCCGACTTTGAAGCCATTTGCAATAAGGAAATCTCTTAGGCATTCATACCATGCTCTTGGGGCTTGCTTGAGCCCATAAAGCGCCTTAGAGAGCCTATAGACATGGTTAGGGTACTCACTGTCTTCAAAGCCAGGGGGTTGCTCAACGTAGACCTCTTCCTTGATTGGTCCATTGAGGAAAGCACTCTTCACGTCCATTTGGTAAAGCTTGAAGCCATGGTAAGTAGCATAGGCCAATAATATGCGAATGGACTCAAGCCTAGCTACGGGTGCATAGGTTTCTCTAAAATCCAAACCTTCGACTTGTGAATACCCCTTGGCCACGAGTCGAGCTTTGTTCCTTGTCACCACACCATGCTCGTCTTGCTTGTTGCGGAAGACCCACTTGGTTCCTACAACATTTTGATTAGGACGTGGAACTAAATGCCATACCTCATTCCTAGTGAAGTTGTCGAGCTCCTCTTGCATAGCCATCACCCAATCCGAATCTTGAAGTGCTTCCTCTACCCTGTGTGGCTCAATAGAGGAAACAAAAGAGTAATGCTCACAAAAATGTGCAACCCGAGATCAAGTGGTTACCCCCTTATGAATGTCGCCGAGGATGGTGTCGACGGGGTGATCTCGTTGGATTGCTTGGTGGACTCTTGGGTGTGGCGGCCTTGGTTCTTCATCCTCCTTGTCTTCATCATTTGCATCTCCCCCTTGATCATTGCCGTCATCTTGAGGTGGCTCATCATTGTGTTCTTCCTCTTTATCAACTTGAGCCTCATCCTCATTTTGGGTTGGTGGAGATGCTTGCGTGGAGGAGGATGGTTGATCTTGTGTATGTGGAGGCTCTTCGGATTCCTTAGGACACACATCCCCAATGGACATGTTCCTTAGCGCGATGCATGGAGCCTGTTCTTCACCTATCTCATTAAGATCAACTTGCTCTACTTGAGAGCCGTTAGTTTCATCAAACACAACGTCACAAAAAACTTCAACAAGTCCTGAGGATTTGTTAAAGACTCTATATGCCCTTGTGTTTGAGTCATATCCTAGTAAAAAGCC
This sequence comes from Zea luxurians, assembly GCA_029449295.1. Lineage (NCBI taxonomy): Eukaryota > Viridiplantae > Streptophyta > Magnoliopsida > Poales > Poaceae > Zea > Zea luxurians. The sequence continues at coordinate 8,671,154 of JAOPSE010000103.1, read as the reverse complement.
TTCTACAGTTTTAGGAGCAAATTTAGATTTTCTACCTCTTTTAACAAGAATAAAGCATTTGCTACCAAAAACTCTAAAATATGAAATATTGGGCTTTTTACCGGTTAGGAGTTCATATGATGTCTTCTTGAGGATTCGGTGTAGATATAACCGGTTGATGGCGTAGCAGGCGGTGTTGACCGCCTCGGCCCAAAACGGATCCGGTGTCTTGTATTCATCAAGCATGGTTCTTGCCATGTCCAATAGAGTTTGATTCTTCCTCTCCACTACACCATTTTGTTGTGGGGTGTAGGGAGAAGAGAACTCATGCTTGATGCCCTCCTCCTCAAGGAAGCCTTCTATTTGTGAGTTCTTGAACTCCGTCCCGTTGTCGCTTCTAATTTTCTTGATCCTTAAGCCGAACTCATTTTGAGCCCGTCTCAAGAATCCCTTTAAGGTCTATTGGGTATGGGATTTTTCCTGCAAAAAGAACACCCAAGTGAAGCGACAATAGTCATCCACAATAACTAGACAGTACTTACTCCCGCCGATGCTTATGTAAGCGATCGGGCCGAATAAATCCATGTGTAGGAGCTCCAGTGGCCTGTCACTTGTCATGATGTTCTTGTGTGGATGATGAGTGCCAACTTGCTTCCCGGCTTGACATGCGCTACAAATCCTGTCTTTCTCAAAATGAACATTCGTTAATCCTAAAATGTGCTCTCCCTTTAGAAGCTTATGAAGATTCTTCATCCCAACATGGGCTAGTCGGCGGTGCCAGAGCCAACCCATGTTAGTCTTAGCAATTAAGCAAGTGTCGAGTTCAGCTCTATCAAAATCCACCAAGTATAGCTGACCCTCTAACACTCCCTTAAAAGCTATTGAATCATCACTTCTTCTAAAGACAGTGACACCTACATCAGTGAATAGACAGTTGTAGCCCATTTGACATAATTGCGAAACGGAAAGCAAATTGTAATCTAAAGAATCTACAAGAAAAACATTGGAAATGGAATGGTCAGGAGATATAGCTATTTTACCCAAACCTTTGACCAAACCTTGGTTCCCATCCCCGAATGTGATCGCTCTTTGGGAATCTTGGTTTTTCTCGTAGGAGGAGAACATCTTCTTCTCCCCTGTCATGTGGTTTGTGCACCCGCTGTCGATGATCCAACTTGAGCCCCCGGATGCATAAACCTACAAAACAAGTTTAGTTCTTGACTTTAGGTACCCAAACGGTTTTGGGTCCTTTGGCATTAGAAACAAGAACTTTGGGTACCCAAACACAAGTCTTGGAGCCCTTGTGTTTGCCCCCAACAAACTTGGCAACTACCTTGCCGGATTTGTTAGTCAAAACATAAGATGCATCAAAAGTTTTAAATGAAATGCTATGATCATTTGATGCACTAGGAGTTTTCTTTCTAGGCAACTTAGCACGGGTTGGTTGCCTAGAGCTAGATGTCTCACCCTTATACATAAAAGCATGGTTAGGGCCAGAGTGAGATTTCCTAGAATGAATTCTCCTAATTTTGCTCTCGGGATAACTGGCAGGGTACAATATGTAACCCTCGTTATCCTGAGGCATGGGAGCCTTCCCCTTAACAAAATTAGACAATCTCTTAGGAGGGACACTAAGTTTGACATTGTCTCCCCTTCGGTAGCCAATGCCATCCTTGATGCCAGGGCGTCTCCCATTATAGAGCATACTTCTAGCAAATTTAAACTTTTCATTTTCTAAGTTATGCTCGACAATTTTAGCATCTAATTTTGCTATATGATCATTTTGTTGTTTAATTAATATCATGTGATCATGAATAGCATTGATATCAACATCTCTACATCTATCACAAATAGACACATGCTCATCGGTAGATGTAGAGGGTTTGCAAGAATTAAGTTCAACAATCTTAGCATGTAATATATCATTTTTATCTCTAAGATCGGAAATTGTAACATTGCAAATATCAAAATCTCTAGCTTTATCAATCAATTTTTCATTCTCATTTCTAAGGCTAGCAAGAGAAATATTCAACTCATCAATCCTGGCAAGTAAATCAACATTATCATCTCTAGGATTGGAAATACAAACATGAGAATCAACCTTAGCAATTAATTTAGCATTTTCATTTCTAAGGTTGGCAATAGTGTCATGGCATGTGCTTAGCTCACTAGATAATTTCTCACATTTTTCTATCTCTAGAGCATAAGCATTCTTAACCTTAACGTGCTTTTTATTTTCCTTGATTAGGAAGTCCTCTTGGGAGTCCAAGAGATCATCCTTTTCATGGATGGCACTAATTAGCTCATTTAGTTTTTCCTTTTGTTGCATGTTTAGGTTGGCAAAAAGGGTACGCAAATTATTCTCCTCATCAATAGCATTATCATCACTAGAGGATTCATATTTAGTGGAGGATTTAGATTTAACCTTCTTCCTTTTGCCGTCCTTTGCCATGAGGCACTTGTGGCCGACGTTTGGGAAGAGGAGTCCCTTGGTGACGGCGATGTTGGCGGCGTCCTCGTCGGAGGAGGACTCGGTGGAGCTCTCGTCGGAGTCCCACTCCCGGCAAACATGGGCATCGCCGCCCTTCTTCTTGTAGTACCTCTTCTTTTCTCTCCTCTTTCCCTTCTTGTCGTCGCCCCTGTCACTGTCACTAGATATAGGACATTTTGCAATAAAATGACCGGGCTTACCACATTTGTAGCACACTTTCTTGGAGCGGGGTTTGTAGTCCTTCCCTCTCCTTTGTTTGAGGATTTGGCGAAAGCTCTTGATGACGAGCGCCATTTCCTCATTGTCCAGCTTTGAGGCGTCGATTGGTTGTCTACTTGGTGTAGACTCCTCCTTCTTCTCCTCCGTTGCCTTAAATGCGACCGGTTGTGCCGCGGATGTGGAGGGATCATCTAGCTCGTTGATTTTCTTCGAGCCCTTGATCATATACTCAAAGCTCACAAAATTCCCGATTACTTCCTCGGGAGTCATTAGTATGTATCTAGGATTACCACGAATTAATTGAACTTGAGTGGGGTTAAGGAAAATGAGAGATCTTAGAATAACCTTAACCACCTCGTGGTCGTCCCACTTCTTGCTCCCGAGGTTTCGCACTTGGTTCACCAAGGTTTTGAGCCGGTTATACATATCTTGTGGCTCCTCCCCTTGGCGAAGACGGAAGCGACCGAGCTCCCCCTCGATCGTTTCCCGCTTGGTGATCTTGGTGAGTTCATCACCCTCGTGCGCGGTCTTGAGTAGGTCCCAAATCTCCTTTGCACTCTTCAACCCTTGCACCTTGTTATATTCCTCTCTACTTAGAGAGGCGAGGAGTATGGTTGTGGCTTGGGAGTTGAAGTGCTCGATTTGGGCCACTTCGTCCGTATCATAGTCTTCATCCCCTACGGATGGTACCTGTACACCAAACTCAACAACATCCCATATACTTTTGTGGAGTGAGGTTAGGTGATATCGCATCATATCACTCCACCTAGCATAATCTTCACCATCAAACGTTGGTGGTTTGCCCAAAGGGACGGAAAGTAAAGGTGTATGTTTAGGAATGCGGGGGTAGCGTAGGGGGATCTTACTATACTTCTTGCGCTCTTGGCGCTTAGAAGTTACGGACGGCGCATCGGAGCCGGAGGTCGACGTTGATGAAGTGTCGGTCTCGTAGTAGACCACTTTCCTCATCCTCTTGTGCTTGTCGCCTCTCCGATGCGACTTGTGGGAAGAAGATTTCTCCTTCTTCTCTTTGTGGTGTGAAGAAGACTTCTTCCCTTTGGAGGAGTCCTTCATCTTCTCCTTCCTCTTGGTGCGGGACTCTTCCGATGAGGTGCTCCCGTGACTCGTAGTGGGCTTGTCGCCGGTCTCCATCTCCCTCTTGGTGTGATCTCCTGACATCACTTCGAGCGGTTAGGCTCTAATGAAGCACCAGGCTCTGATACTAATTGAAAGTTGCCTAGAGGGGGGGGGTGAATAGGGCGAAACTGAAATTTACAAAATTAATCACAACTACAAGCCGGGTTAGCGTTAGAAATAATAATGAGTCCGAGAGAGAGGGCGCAAAACAAATCGCAAGCAAATGAAGAGTGTGACACGCGGATTTGTTTTACCGAGGTTCGATTTTCGCAAACCTACTCCCCGTTGAGGAGGCCACAAAGGCCGGGTCTCTTTCAACCCTTACCCTCTCTCAAACGGTCCCGCGGACTGAGTGAGCTTCTCTTCTCAAATCAAAACCGGGAACAAAGCTTCCCCGCAAGGATCACCACACAATTGGTGTCTCTTGCCTCGATTACAAGTGAGCTTTGATCACAAGAACAAGTGAGAAAGAAAGAAGCAATCCAAGCGCAAGAGCTCAAAAGAACACGACAAATCTCTCTCGCTAATCACTAAAGCCTTGTGTGGAATTGGAGAGGATTTGATCACTTTGGTGTGTCTAGAATTGAATGCCTAGCTCTTGTAAGTGGTTGGGAAGTGGAAAACTTGGATGACTTGAATGTGGGGTGGTTGGGGGTATTTATAGCCCCAACCACCAAACTAGCCGTTTGGGTGGAGGCTGTCTGTCGTATGGTGCACCGGACAGTCCGGTGCACACTGGACATGTCCGGTGCGCCAGCCACGTCACCCGAACGTTAGGGTTCCGACCGTTGGAGCTCTGACGCTGGGCCCGCCTGGATGACCGGTGGCGCACTGGACATGAACTGTAGGGTGTCCGGTGCACCAGCATGAGCGTGTCTGACCCCTTCGCGCGCTGGCGCGCATTTGATGCGCTTGCAGGTAGCCGTTGGTGCCGAAGTAGCCATTGCCCCGCAGTTACACCGGACAGTCCGGTGTACACCGGACATGTCCAGTGAATTATAGCGGAGCAGCCGTTGCGAATTCCTGAGACTGGCGAGTTCGGAGCCGCGTCCTCTTGGAGCACCGGACACTGTCCGGTGTACACCGGACAGTCCGGTGAATTATAGCGCGCCGGCTCCGAGAATTCCCGAAGGTGAAGAGTTTGAAGTCGATCTTCCCTGGTGCACCGGACACTGTCCGGTGGCACACCGGACAGTCCGGTGCCCCCGACCAGGGTGCCTTCGGTTGTCCCTTTGCTCCTTTGTTTGAACCCTTTTTCTTGGTCTTTTTATTGGCGTATGGTGAACCTTTGTACCTGTAGAACTTATAAACTTGGGCAAACTAGTTAGTCCAATTATTTGTGTTGGGCAATTCAACCACCAAAATTAGTATAGGAAATAGGTGTAAGCCTAATTCCCTTTCAATCAACATAAATATTAGTATGAATGAAGAAATTGGTAAAGAAGATTTTAGGGCATACCTATCTGTCTGCTTTGCATATCCCATGTCTATTTCCTTGAGCGGCCAAGAAGCAACTTGGAGGTCTGGCCACCTGTGGTCTTTTAACTCCTTACGTTGAGATATCATATCAATCTGTCTTTGCAGTCCTTTAATCTTTATATATTGTAAAACAAAATTAGAGGTTGGGATAAGTTAATATTGAATTCATAATTGTTTAGTTTGTGAATACTCACAGAGTCAGTGAGGTCTTTGCGGTCTTGTGAAGTACCAAGTGAATCGAGCACTTGTATCTCCATATTTCTTGCATGGATAACATCAAGATACCAGTGCGTCTCTCGGATGTTTATCGGAATAAACACCTACAAAACAGTTATAAATACTTGCATAAGGATAAATTACATATAAATACTAACTGTTCAGATTGCAAACTCATATGTACCATGTCATGGTCTAGGTAAAGTAACACCCTTCGTTCAGCGCTACATATTTGTGTCATGTCTTCAATTTGATATAGCTCCTCTGTTTTAATTTCAACATCACCATCTCGCTTCAGGAAATTGAACTGGAAAGCATTTTCTATGTGAACGCGACCTCCAGATCGGCACTTTAGATGCTTTTGAGCTTTTATCAAATTTATGTAACAGCCTATAACCTGCAAGTGTGTAAGTTGTGGTTAAAAATACCAGGAAAAAACTTATACATAACAACGTCGCTAAATATAAAAACTAAGCATGGATTACCTCGTCACCTAAATATGCGTTCGACTGAAATAAACACTCCATCCACTTCCTTTCAACAAAGGCATCATCAATAAGCACGACTTCTACCCTTGGTTCGTAAGGGATTTCCTTAATAAAATCAATGAGGGCAAGATCACCTTGCGTGCAAATATAGTCTAGGAGAAACCAGTCATGAGATAAAACTAAAATTAGTTATTACAAAAAATACAAATTGATCCATACAGAACTATAAAAATTATAATACCTTCTTGAACTATTGCGGTTGCCACCGATTTTTTTGGCTTGTTATGAGACAAGCCTACAAATAGAGATTCCATTCTCGGGGGACAAAAACCTACATTCATAAGGTATAATATAGGTCAGTGCCAGTGCTTTGCCATCCATAACAAATTGTTAGATGCATAAAAATTAATATTGCTAATTTAACAAATGATACAAAACTCAACAATACTTTAAGACAGTATGCATGCAGTAAGAAGGTTGATGACTATCAAAAATTGTGTGGCTCTAATAAAAACAATTGTAGCATGCAAACATGACTTGATAATAAACCAGACCAATTAAACAGAAGACGAACATCATCCTATTAGTTTGTTAGCTGAACATGCAACTCTTACCATGGGTCTAGTTTGTTAGGACCTCCTTGTAGACGATGTTCTTGGTATATGTCCCACAATCTACGGTGGGGTTTTTCTTTACTCCCTTCCTTGACTTTTTCCTTCCATCGACGACTGGGATGACAAGAATCTTTATGTTCGATCAAGTTGTCTCTCTAGATAGAGCAACATATAGTTGGCCATGAGAGAACACTGGTTTAGGCAAGTATACACCAACATTGGGAATAGTCTGACCCTATGCTTTGTTAACCATTATTGCAAAGCTAAGCCATACAGGAAACTGCTTTCTTTTGAACTGGAAAGGGAACATCTCTTCATTGGAGGGACACAGCGGTATACGCGGTAGAAAAATCCGTTTTCCAACGTGTTGACCCAGTACAATCTCTGCGTCAATGCTATTTCTTTGGAAGCCACGAACGACCAGCCTGGTGCCATTGCAAAGTCCATTTGCAGGGTCTATATTCCGGAGCAATATAATAGGACATCCAATCTTGAGCTTCAAAACATGAGGTGGCAGCCCATTAGGCGTCAATGTGTTAAGGAACTCAGGTGGGTAGTAGTTATGGGGATCATCAATGGCGCTATCAAAACTATGGTACACCATATGCTCCCCTTGAAAACGATCAATCATCTTAACATTTATCATATACACCCAGTCGTTCCGTGTTGACAGTATCGCCCTTGAAGTGATGTAGGTGGAATCCGACATATTTTCGTTGAGATTTGGGAAAGCGAAGTCTATTAGGTTGTCAATGCTGTCACTCCCACTGTAAGGCACACACACATCGTCAGGAAGATGAATGTCGCCATCACTATTTGTGTCCTCAGTTCCACCACCTATGCGCAACAAAAACTCCGCAAACCAAGGGTCATTTTGTGCTCTCATGTTGCTAACAAGCTTTAAGTGGGACATGGACTCCCATAGGTAAGACATCCGTAGCGAAGACACGACCACTTGAGCCCTTGACCCTTTACGAACAACAGGCAAGACCTGTCTAAAATCTCCACCAAAGACAATGGTTTTACCACCAAATGGCAGTGCGGGGCGACCCATTATATCGCGCATGCTATTGTTCAGTGCCTCCACGGCTTGTCTCTTAGTCATAGAAGCCTCATCCCAGATAATGAGAGATGCTTTCCGTAGCAACTCTGTTGTTCCACTCTGCTTCGTGAAGCTACATACAACGCCATCGTCAATAGTGAGTGGTATCTTGAAGCTTGAATGGGCGGTTCTTCCTCTAGGCATTATGGAAGCCGCAACGCTAGATGTAGCTGTTGCCACTGCAATCTTGCCCTGGTTGCGTAGCGTCGCGAGCAGCACTCTGTATAGATAAGTCTTCCCGGTGCCACCAGGTCCATCCACAAAGAACAATCTGCCCTGATCGGTGTCAACGGTAGACATAATCTTATCATAGGCGACCCTCTGTTCCTCGTTAAGAGAGACTTTAAGAGCCACATCTCCCGCTATCGGTTCGATAGTTTCCTCCTTGTAAACCTCCCTAGCAGTACCAATAGCATCGTCATACACGTCGATGATAGGAGGTAGAGGGAATGTCTTTATGTCCTTTCCCATTGACTATAGCATGTTCCTAATGTCAATCAATACCATCTGCTCAACATGAGTTTTGTTCTGACTCTTGTGTTCATAGTCCTCGGACATAGAATCTTTGTGTTTCTACCAGAGTACAGCCACATCGCTCGGCTCACAGTACACCAGTATTGTGGCAAAAAGCCATTGCAGCGACAATGGCATCTGGAAAAGAGCACGTTCAGTGAGACACTCATCCAGTGTGTTGTCCGACTCAAGCAGCCCCCTTCTCTCTGCTGCCTCACGAAAAGTCGGTAGGGCAACACCATCAACTGTCCTTAGATCCACATAGGAGGTGGCGCCAGTCACGTGGTTTAGGAGAACCCGAAGATAGTAGCGCTCCCCCTCAGCCGGATGAGCAGAGACTATTCTACCGACTTGTCCACCTGTATCTCGTTTCCTCCGTTGCCATACTTTGCCCTTACCACTCTGCCAAGTGTACCACTCAGGGAAATCACGATATAGGATGCAACGAGCCTCATCGTGTAGCCTATTCGCCTCAAAATATGATGTGAGCATCGACCTATCAACACCTGGACGATTGACGACTCGCTCAACCATTTGTCGGTCGTGAAACGCCACCATGTGCATGTTTGGAAGATGGAGTTGCAGCTGCATCACAGGTGGAGGTATCCGACTAAGCTCAAAGCCATATATCCTCCACAAGGCTTCCGGAGGAGTCACCCACCTTGCATCTCTATACTGCTTGATCTCATCAACATCATCATCTGCCTTGCTCGCATCTCTCATAACAACAGACGCACAATCATGGCCTTTGTATATGTACTTGAATAGGTATTTAACAACCTTGATGCTCCCACATGCCTTGACATTGATGTGACAGTTGAAGAGACGAAGGAGGTATGGGTTATAAGGGACAACCCATCTATTGTCCAGTTCGCACCCTCGGACCTTTTCTTTATGGTCATCGTCACGACGTATGTAAATAGGGTATGAATCCTTCCCTTGCAAGGTTGTGTCACTGAAAGGCCGAGGGTAATGATTCTTGCATGATTTACGACCCTTAGTGCATGGGCATTTAGGGTTTAGCAACCCACACGGGCCATGCATCATATGCTTGATAACCATCTTTCGTAGTTCAGGGTACTTGTTGCTTGGGATCTCGGCTGAGATCAAAAGGTCGTACTGCTCAGGACATGTGAGCTTGTACTTCCTCTGCATTATAAGTAGAAAATGGGCATGCGGCAAACCCCGCTTCTGAAACTCCACGACATAGACGTAGGCTCGGACCTTACCAAGAATATCCTGTTTAGTCAGCCTATGCTTTAACTCTTGTAGCTTCGCATGAAAGACACATTGTTGAGGACTTGTTCTCAAATGCTATGAGTTAAGAACAAGGCAACACAAAAAATGTTAAATGTTAATGCCCTTCGTCCTTCGAGACATTATTTCCCTCAGGATATAATGATCTTCGGACGAAGGTCATGAAGTACATACCTTCATCATCACAGCATATGGTAATAGAAAGAGAATCATATGAAATGTAAAAGATAACATGAACAATTATGTATCATTATCAACTCATTTCTATTTTATTATTATGGAAAAATAGAAATGATATCAAGTTACAAATGTACCTTTGGCTTGAAAAGAAGGTAAGAGTACAAGCGTGACGCAAAAGCGAAATGCCAAGTCAGCGTGAACAGTACGGGAGCACTGTTCATCTATTTATAGGCACGGGACGCAGCCCATGTAAAATTACACTCATACCCTTTACATTTGCTAATGATTCTGTAGTAATCCATCGAGGTCTAAATAGTCTTTTCCATTTTAAGCCGGTTCCCCTTTCTGCTATCATGCCGAAGCTCCCCTGCACATAGCTTCGGCTCTGCGCCAACCTTTGCATTCTTTGTACTTCTTCACATTGTGGTTCTGATCCAAGGCCGAAGGTACCTGTTCATGTATTATACTCCAGAAACATTGTTAAATCATGTTTTTGAGGACCTTCGGAAGACGAAGGCCCCCAACAGTAGCCCCTCGCAAGATTAATTTGTTAGAATAACGAATTCAGATTGCGATATGGACGAAGGCCCTAAGCCGAAGGTCCGAAAAAATACCTTCCCTGTGCTAGAATAGCAACAGTCAATGACAGACAGGGCCCTCCAACTTGGAGCGCGCTGGGCATATAAATAAGAACTCACCCCAAGCACATTTGGTACGCTACTTGCCGCCTATTTTGTTTGCTCAATTTTTTAGCTCTTGCCTACCAACACTTGCTTGGTTTTTTAGATTTTCTAAGCTTCGGCTTTAAGAACACATTTTCACCATTTCTGAAGAGAAAATGTCTCAAGATAAAAAAGCTGTTGCTGAGACGAAGCTGAGCGAGGAGGAGAAGCTCCTTGAGGAGAAGACTGCTGGCTTTATTGAATCAATAGCAAAGACAAATACAGAAAAGATTACTAAGGAGATTCTAGAAGGCTTATCTGAAGATACCGATGATAGCGACAGTTATGATGCGGAAAGTGGGGGCGAAGACTCCAAAGATCGGCCCTGGCGACCAAGTCATGCAGTTTTTGGGAAATCGACTATCCGACAGAGTCATCTTGATAATATGAGGAAGGTATTTTCGTGATATGTCTATTGTGAGGGCTGACAACGGAGACATGACTATTCCTGTTCCCGAAGAAAATGAAGTCGTGATCTACCGAAGCTTCTTCAAGGCTGGGCTTCAGTTCCCCTTAAGCAGATTTGTGGTTGAAGTTTTAAAGATATATGAGATTTTCCTTCACCAAATTACTCCCGAAGCAATTATCAGAATGGGGATCTTCGTCTCGGCCGTGAGGAGTAAAGGTTTGGAGCCAAGTGCAAAATGTTTCTGCAGCATGCACGAACTTTCATATGAGACGAAGCCCTAGGGCAAGGAACAGTATCATAACAATTTTGGTTGCTATAGCTTCGTTGCTCGCTCAGGCTCAAGCTGCCTAGTGCCAACTTTTCGGAAGAGATGGCCCGGAGACTGGATGAAAGAATGGTTCTATGTGAAGAATGATTTAAAGGCAAGGGAAGACATTACAGAGATCATCATGCACCCCATTTGGTCCCGCTTCGGCCTTCAAAAACCAAAGGTAGAAATTGATGAAGCAGCCGAAGGATGCCGAAGGGCCTTCAGCATAGTTTGCTCTTTCATCGAGACAAGGGATTTAGTCCAAGAACATGTGGCCTATAGGATATGGCCATTGATAGATAACTGGGAGATGCCAAAAGAGACCATCAGCAACCCTAGCGAAGGTGGTTTGGTTCGATTGAAATATACCTTCAGGTTTAGAGACCAATTATCGAACCAGACGATGACTGGCTGAAATGTGTTGAAAATACCAGCGATGAACTACTTGGAGCATACTCCAAGTCTGAAGATAATGCATTATCCGCGGCCTTCGAGAGCCGAAAAAAGAAAAGACAGAATAGGGTTTTTGACGCCATTGGATTTGTGTACCCTGACTATCGGTACCCGCCGCGGGGGCAGAAAAGAAAGGGTGCAACTTCTGGGAAGGATGTTGCTTCAGCTGCTCCAAGCGAGCCCGCGCCAAAGAGGAAAAAGGTGAAGGTTCTTACTCACCGACCGCGCTATATTGAACCGGCCACAGTGCCTGAATTTGGCGGTGAGACCTCTTCGGCTACTAAAGCCAAAGGACCTGCCCTTACGCAGAGGATTGAAGAGCCGGCTGCAATGCCGAAGGCTGACAAAATTGAAGAACCGAGAACCAAAGAGACAAAAACATCAGAAATTCTAAGCCCTTCGGTAGGAGTGGAGGCACCGAAGATACAAAAAGATCTGGCAGCAATGCCCAAGAGAAAAAGGATGGCTAGTGTGTTAGATGTGCTGGAGACGATAAAAACTTCAAGCTCTACTCCAGGAAAAATTGCCAAGGCTTCGAAAACACAGGTTGAAACTGAGACAAAGCTGACCGAAGACGAAGCTACAATGAGCCGGGCCGACGCTGAAACTGGGCCTTCAGAGCCCACCAAAGAGAAATCCTCGAAAATTGGAGAAAAGGCAGCGGAGGAAGAAGCTAAAGAACAAATTTTGCCTCAAAAATCTGCCGCTCCTACTCCCAAAGCTTTGAGAGAGAATACTGAATATATTATCCGTCATGCTTCGGGAAAAATCTCTCTAAAGAAGAAAACCAAGAAGCTCAACACTATGCCCAGAAGCTGAAATATCCAAAGGGGGCATTGGTATTCAATGGCAACGGAGAAGAGGATTTCTTGTATTGTCTCCCAGACAGCAAGGAGATTTCTGTCTGCCGGGAGATGAGCAGAAGCTTCGGATTCCCGACACTAGAAGACGGGCTTTCGGTGCTGTCGAAAGATGAATTGGCCGACAGTTTAGCATATAATAGTATAAAGGTGTGAGAATGAATTTTTTGTACTTAAAAACGAATTTTTTTATTTGCTTATACTCAATACCGCACTTCTTTTGCAGGGCCTAATTCTTAGCAATGCCCTCAGGGCGCAGAAAAATGCCGAAGACGAAGGATGCACTATAGCTCTGAACAACCTTCGTTCCGAAGTAATTGAACTAAGTAACGAAGGTCTTGAAAAAGATAAAATATTAAATTCATTGGTGAGCAAAATAAAAGAAGACGAAGCTACTTCCAAAGCCCAAGCTGAAGCCCAGAAATGTGAAATTGAAGACCTTCGAAAACAGCTGGCTGAAGCAAAATTAAAACGCACTGTTGCCGAAGCTGAACGAGATGCCAGTGATTACTGGAAAAATTACTGGGAAAAAACAGTCGCAGAACTTCGCGCATCAAAAGAAAAATATTTTGAAAAACCTATAGAATGTGTGAAAAAGATAAAAACTAGCTTCGCCAATGTTGGCGCATATTCAAGTGAAGATAACTTCGTACGGGGCGACCCCGAAGGCCTAATCGAGTGGATCAGCAACGAAGCCGAAGCTTTTGAAGAAATTTTGAGCGACCGCGGGGACATCTGTGCCTTCTCTGGTGCAAGAGGGGTTGCAGCTATTTTGGAGAAAGCAGGGTGCGAACATGTGAAAATTCTGGCCCAAGCGAAGCTGCTTTCTCTGTTGACGATACGAAAGACCCCTCGGCCGAAGCAAGCTTAATCGGTGGAAAATTCTTCACTGACATCTGGAAAAATGGCGGCCGAGGGATAGCCCACGAAATAATAAAGAAGAGCGAAAAAGATACTCATGATGCTAGAGAAGCAACGAAAGCAGCTGAAAAAACTGCAGAACTCGAAAGGCGGATAGGTATTGCTTAATAGCTTTTAACTCTATTGTTTATTTTTATGACTTCGAACTGATTTACGTTTTCTACCGCAACTGAACTATCTCCTCCCCCAGAGCCCTTCGAGTCACTGGCCGACCCAGAGGCAAAGGAATCAACAGAAATTATTAGCATGGCCGAAACCATTATGGACGAAGTCGTTACCCAACTGCTGATCGAAGCTGCAGATAGAGTTTTGAAAGAAGAAGAATAGCTATTGTAAAAACATTTCTAGAATATAAATGTAATATTTGCTGGACTATGCTTGTAATATTTGGTGCTCATGGGTTTTGAATGTAATATATAAATGGCTTTGTAATTCATTTCTTTGCGATGCATGAAACTTTTATGTACATACCGTTTTTGAGCCTTCGGCGAAAAAACACCTTCCCTTCTTTTCATGCTTCGTAAAGAAGGGCTTTTATGTTTCGTAAAAAAAAATCCTACAATCGTGGCAAAAACATTAATGCTTCGTCAACAATAGATTTTTTCCTCCACATCAGAATGCTTCGTAAAAAATCCTCTAAGTGTCGCCAAAACATTAATGCTTCATCAACAATAGATTTTTTCCTCCACACCAGAATGCTTCGTAAAAAATCCTCCAAGTGTCGCCAAAACATTAATGCTTCGTCAACAATAGATTTTTTTCCTCCGTAACAGAGCTGATGAAGCTCTATTTCTTCAAAACTTATTTTGTGCCTTAGCACAATTTCACTTTTTCGAAGCATTCTCCGAAGGTCAACATTGTATCCCCTTCTTGTGCCATTGATGCAATATGATGTATGATGTTATGTTATGTGAAATGATGTGATGATGTTATGCTATGCAAAATGATATTTGTGCCGAAGACACACATCCCCATAGTGGAATACACAATCTCTTTGCCGTTTATGTTTATTTTTCGGCTTCATCGCTTATTTTTTGGTGTATCAACGCTGACTTTTCACTGTAAGTTTTGCATTCCCTTAGGAACGTCTTTTGAACTTCTTCGCCTTCTATTTCGGCGGTATTCGCGTTGACTTTTCGCGCTTCGCCTTATATTTCGGTGGTATTTGGCTCTGCATTCCCTTTGGAACGACTTTTGAGCAGAAAACTTACACTGCGCTCCCTTAGGAACGACTTTTTGTAGCTTCTGCAAACTTACGTGCGTTCCTTAGAACGACTTTTTGTAGCTTCAGTGAAACTTGTAATGTGATTTTAGCCCCGCGTTCCCTTATGAACGACTTTTGTGCTTCAGCGACTTTTTGAACTTCGTGAGTCTGTGGAGAAGATATATTATACTATGGCAAGAACGAAGCTATTACAGAAAATTGAAAACGACAAAAGAAACTAGGTTTTCAATGATTGTTCCTTATTAAAAAAAATAAAATGATAACGAATGTAAAAACTATTTCAGGGGTAGGATATCTCTTAGTAGATATGCTTCGATTCTGGCACAGTACTGTTGACTGTGCGAGCTTCGGACTCCTCCATGAAATCTCGTTGCTGATGGGTCTGTTGGCTCCCTTCTGGCTGCTGGCCTCGTGAATATGCAGGTTGTAGTGGTGGCGAAGGTGGAGGCTGTGGCTAGGATGCCTGCGGTTGACTAACCGAAGCAACAGACACTGCAGGATGGTTACCCACATACTCTGGTATGTAGGGTGAGTGATACGAAGCAGTATGCATGACCTGCTTCGGCTGGTTCTGCTGAGCTGCAGCTTCTGCTATTTCTTTTTGTTTCTGAATGGTGACATGGCACATCCTTGTAGTATGGCCCTTGTCCTCACCACAGAATAAGCAATAAATTTTCCTAGGTTGATCCCCAAATCTTCCTCCAAAGCCCCTGGCACCTCTGCCCCTTGGAGCTGGCGGCCGAAGATAGCTTTGTTGCTGCCCCGAAGCTTGCGAGGAATATTGTGGCCTCTGTTGTTGACTTCCTCTGTAATCACTCTGTGTGGAGTGGATTGACCTAACACGCCTTGGGTGGATTCTCCCTCTGAAGCCCCTGGTCATCTCAGAGAACCTGTAGGCTTCCTCCCTTCTTTGGCGAAAATCATTGTCAGTGCGGATGTATTCGTCCATCTTTTGAAGCAGCTTCTCCAAAGTCTGTGGAGGCTTTCTAGCAAAATACTGGGTAGTAGGTCCTGGACGAGGCCCCATGATCATGGCCTCAATGACAATTTCATTGGGCATAATAGGCGCTTGTGCTCTCAGACGCAAGAATCTTCGGACGTATGCCTGGAGATACTCCTCATGATCCTGCGTGCATTGAAATAGAGCCTGAGCTGTGACTGGCTTCGTCTGAAAGCCCTGGAAACTTGTCACTAGCATATCCTTGAGCTTCTGCCATGAAGTGATAGTCCCTGGCCGAAGAGAAGAATACCACGTTTGAGCCACATTCTTAACTGCCATAACAAAGGACTTGGCCATGACAGCTGCATTGCCTCCGTATGAAGATATAGTTGCTTCATAACTCATCAAAAACTGCTTCGAGTCTGAATGCCCATCATGCATCGGAAGCTGAGGTGGCTTATACGATGGGGGCCATGGGATAGCCTGCAGTTCTGCTGCCAGGGGAGAAGCATCGTCAAAAGTAAAGGTACCATGATTAAAATCATCATACCATCAATCATCATCGAACAAGCCTTCTTGATGAAGCTCCCTGTGTTGGGGCCTTCGTTCTTGTTCATCTTGAGCAAGATGGCGTACTTCTTCAGTGACTTCATCAATTTGCCTTTGAAGGTCGGCTAGTCGAGCCATCTCCTTCTTCCTTTGTACTTGTTGATGAAGCATCTCCATGTTTCTGATTTCTTGGTCCAACTCGTCCTCCTGGGGTGTTGGACTAGTGGCCTTCCTCTTCTGGCTTTGGGCCTCTCGAAGAGAAAGGGTCTCCTGGTTCGGGTCCAGCGGCTGCAGAGCGGCAGCCCCTATCGCTGAAGCTTTCTTCGGTGGCATGACAAAGGTCAGTGCTTGCCGAAGGTGGTCGAAAAGGATTCACCAGAGGTGGGCGCCAATGTTGGGGACTTGTTCTCAAATGCTATGAGTTAAGAACAAGGCAACACGAAAAATGTTAAATGTTAATGCCCTTCGTCCTTCGAGACATTATTTCCCTCAGGATATAATGATCTTCGGACGAAGGTCATGAAGGACATACCTTCATCATCACAGCATATGGTAATAGAAAGAGAATCATATGAAAATGTAAAAGATAACATGAACAATTATGTATCATTATCAACTCATTTCTATTTTATTATTATGGAAAATAGAAATGATATCAAGTTACAAATGTACCTTTGGCTTGAAAAGAAGGTAAGAGTACAAGCGTGACGCAAAAGCGAAATGCCAAGTCAGCGTGAACAGTACGGGAGCACTGTTCATCTATTTATAGGCACGGGACGCAGCCCATGTAAAATTACACTCATACCCTTTACATTTGCTAATGACTCTGTAGTAATCTATCGAGGTCTAAATAGTCTTTTCCCTTTTAATTTGGTTCCCCTTTCTGCTATCATGCCGAAGCTCCCTTGCGCATAGCTTCGGCTCTGCGCCAACCTTCGCATTCTTTGTACTTCTTCACATTGTGGTTCTGATCCGAGGCCGAAGGTACCTGTTCATGTATTATACTCCAGAAACATTGTTAAATCATGTTTTTGAGGACCTTCGGAAGACGAAGGCCCCCAACACACACACTACAAGATCTGGACGATCTTGCTGTGTCTGCCTAGGGAGAAGCTCCCTCCTTATCTCATCCCAGTTAGGGTTACATGTCATGGTAAGAAATATGTCTGGTTTACCAAACTTCCGCACCAGAGCCATAGCATCCATATATAGACGTCTCATGTCACGAGGACCGCCAATAAACGACGTCGACAGCACAGTTCGTTTGCCAACCTTCTCTGCTCTAATATCTCCATCTAGCATGCTATCCACCAAGCCCTAGTACAGGTCTGCCCTTAACCGATCCTGATTCCTGCGTATGTAATCTAAACGAGAGCTCTCAATCTTTATGTACGTGTCGACCGCGAACTGCTGGAAAAGCCGCTTTCTATGAAGTATTGGATTGAATACCCCGGGGCGAATCTAGAATTTGTAGCAGTAGTAGTCACGTACAGACACACATAAATGGCTAGGGGATTCTGCATACACAAGGATTATAAAGTGAGTGATGCTGAAAAGATAGTTAATAATGCGCAAATATATCAAATTATAAAGAAACAACTAACCTGCATCTTCATCATTTGCATTACTTGCCCTATGTGTCACACGGTATGCATCAACTTCGTCCATGGATACTCCAACCCTTGGGATATTTGCATGCCATCCAAGTTCGCCTCTAGGGAAGAACAATGGATATGATAGTGCATCGTAGCATCCATGGTATGAGCGGATGCAGTGGCTTGAACTGTCTTTCCCATGGAGCATAACACTCTTGCTGAACTGGCCTCACCCTTCGCTCCCTTCGATCCAGACAGCGGCCACCTCGGAAGTGAGAGGTGTGTTATATGTCTTCTGGTTCAACGTCTAGTCTAGGTTCAACGCGATACAATAGTCATCAAGGTTATCAACATGGCCCATGGTCCTAAGGTGCTCAGAGTATGGGTTTCCACGTAGTATGTCGACTATCTATCGAATAACCTCTTTGTCTTTCTGTTGATGCTCTTCGCGACACTTACGGTACCGATGCTCGAGAGTGGGGATCATCATCATAAAAGTAAAGCTCAAGGTGTTTATGCTCTGCCCCACCCTCCCTACCAAATGACTTGATATTGTGGTACATCATGCCCTATGCTCGGAATGTGTATATACCAGGATCCCTTACATTAGTTGTCATACTATCGAGGCAACAATATAGGGAAGTGAAAGAAAAATGGCCATTAAAAAACCTAATGTTATCACAAAAGTGCCTAGCATCAGAGTCTGCACTATCCCACAACCTCTTGAGTTGGGGAGGTGTCTCTAGTGGGGCTAGCTCAACCTTCCCACCACGACAACAACAACCAGGTGTCTCATACTCAAACTTCTTCGCGGTGCAATAACCACAGTTGGGAACACTCTTTAGCATATGTGTTTCTTCAGGGATGTTGCTATACACCTTGTTGTACGGGTCAGGAACATCAGTGGCAGTCGATTCATCTTGACTACCATCGATCTCTATATCCTCATCGATATCCTCATCTGATATTTTTTTTGGAAACAATGAGTAATACATATGTATTTATATAAGCATTGGTATCATAAAAAGATTGAAATTAGTACATTGCCCAGCGAATAGGTATCCCTCGTTCTCATCAGCATTGTCTTCAAATACGACACCGTCATCGTCATCAACTGGAGGGTGAAAATACAAGCCACATAAAATACCTGGGCATTCAGGATAAAAGGGTGGGGAAAATATGTAACCTGAATAAAGATTCTTAACAATTACCATTGGAAATGACCCTTGGCTTTGGCTGGGTATGATCCACCCCACTTCCTTGTTTGGTCATACTTGCACTCTCATTTGTTGCCATGATAGCACCATGGCATTGAATCCTACATTGTACTGATGGAAACACACGTTTAGTTGGACTACACGCTATCGTCGTCATGCTACATCAACTTAAGATAGGATAGTAATCATTGTTTTCAAGTCATCCGATCACTCGAGATTGGTCACGATTAATCGTCCAAGTCGGTCAGCCAAAATGACCGACAACTCGACCGACTTGAAAAAATGATAGTAATTACCATTGTTGTTGATCTTTGCAGACATATGGGGTTGTGTCCAATCATCCCCTTCCTCAGCGTCACTAATAGTATCCTTAGTCGCAGTAGCCATGCTCCTTGAAATGGATGCTTCAAATTGCCGGTTTCGACGGGCTAAGATAGCTTGTCTTTCACCACGTGGCACATGTTGTTTACGTCTTAGTGGTCTAGTAGACATACGCAGTGAATCGACATCCTCAGTCTGTGTTGAAGCTAGTAGGAACGGGTTACTGGCGATATCAGGGATAACCCAGTCACAGGGGGTAACTGCGGATCCATCAGGTTCAATTGTATCTGTTGTAGGGTGTACAACCTCAGGGGTATATGTTGGGGACTCCATGGCGATGGACTCCTGACTCAATGTGTCAGCCAACAGTGCTCTACGTTTTCTTATGTACTCTATCTTTGACCCTTTCCGCTTTGGTGTATTATTATACAACCTAAGGCGTCCACGCCTAAACCCCCTCTCGGCGGGAGTTAAGTTTTTGTACCGCTCTCTAAAGTAGGCGACCCTTCCCAAATTATGGTTAGGCGTGTTACCAACAGTTTCATGCACACCGCCTGGAATAAGGCATGTATACGTTAAACCACCTGATATCAGCTATTTTGCAAAATTAGTTGAGTGAACAGTCATGTACCTGGTGTCAGAAGGTCTCTCGTTGTGAAAACATCGTCTGCCTTGAATGTCTCATTCCTATGCAACCAATCGCTATCATCATCTTGATTCACATTTGGAACTGCCAAATCAACAGTGGCAAAATGATTTTCATGGCTACAAATCTGTATTTATAAAACGATGGGTGAAAAAAATTGTGATAGGTATACCCGCAATACCTTGTGTTGCAAAGTTTGTGAAATCAATTGTGCTTGTCACACCCGGATTTTAGGGCCACCAAGACCCGGGCGCGAACATAAACACCAGGTATGCTGGGACCAAGTCTCACACATATGATATATAGTGGCACAGGATCGAATGTCACATCTTTATATATAACAGGAGTTCTATACAAAATAAATAATTACATTATAAGGAGACAACGGTCCAGCACCCCAAAGTTGACTGGGAGACGACGGCCTAGACCTCTTACGAACTCGTCACAGCATCCTTCATGCGCCTCATCCGGTGGTACCTGTTCTTGACCTGTGGGGGTGTGAGACAGCAAGAGTGAGCTCACATACGTTCATCGCTCAACAAGTTGTGGGGAATAATGTGTATGAACTCGCCAAAGGTGGGAGCTCATGTGAAGTGTAAGGCTTACCAAAGAGGATGGCTGAAGCTGAGCATTGCTTTTAAAGTTGGTCAAAATTTTATTAGCCATTACTAAGTATAAGTAAATACCAACCCAATTAAATAGTAGAACAGAAGTAATAACAACATCACCTGCGATGCAATGCATATGACAAATTGAATTTAGTTCCATAAATTAATCATGTGAGGGTCCGAGCTGCTCATGACCGTGAGCACGGCTAGTATACCAGTTTTACACTCTGCAGAGGTTGCACATCTTTACCCACAAGTCATGTTACCCATCTGCCAAGGGATCGCGACTTCCCATACACCTCTACCGAGGAGGCGAGGCAGGGTAACACTAGGGCTGGAAAAAAAGCTCGAGCTCGACGAGCTGGCTCGGGCTCGCAGCAGCTCGGCTCGGCTCGGACCGGCTCGACGCTCCGAACGAGCCCGAGCCGAGCCTGTTTTTCTGGCTCGTGAAAAGAGCGAGCCAGCTCGGCTCGGCTCGGTGCAGCTCGCGAGCTGGCTCGTGGCTCGACCCAACAATAATTTGTTACATAAAATCTTAATTAGCATATAATATTAATAACGAGTAGACAATTAATTTATGTTATTTGAGATTACTATACAAAAATAATCTGTTTTATATATTATATTAGTGATATATCTATTTTACTAATTTAAAATATGTTATTTAAAATATTTTTAAGATTTTATATTATAATTTAGAGAGCAGATTTAATTTTATGCCTAGGCTCGTTGGCTCGGCGAGCCGGCTCGCGAGCCAGGAGCGAGCCGAGCCGAGCCGCTTTTTCGAGCTCGTGAGATGAGCGAGCCGAGCCGAGCTCGGCTCGTTACATGAGCGAGCCGCAGCGAGCCGAGCCGAGCCGAGCTCGGCTCGGCTCGTTTCCACCCCTAGGTAACACTACGAGGCCTTTACAAAGTTCCACTAGCTTCAGAAAACCCGCTACAGTTTATAGGAAGCTCCAATGCAGGAATCCCTTGCAGGACCGCCATCGCAGCAAAATCCTCCCGAGGGCCTCCCTACACTGACCACTCCCCTACTGCCCTTGCCCCTTTCGGGTAAGGTAGTCTTCCACTAGCTTTCCTAATTAATCAGCCAAGGGGTCCCATTCCTCCCTTGTGGTAGCACTGTTTTCCCGGGTGGTCGCTCCATGTTCCAATTAACATAATGATCTTATCATGAACAGTAAATAACAACTGATAACAAAAGTATGATCATAAATTGTAATGTGTATCTCTATACCCAAAACCACATAAAGCGATAGCAAGTACTACCCAAAGATTCAGTGGTGAACAAGGTATAAAGATAGTCAAACTAGGGTAACCTATTGGGTCCCATCAAAATTAACCTATGCAGATCATTATGATTAATTAGAACATGACTGGGTAAAAAGAAGTGATCAAGGGCACAACTTGCCTGGGACTTGAGATTCCAGGTACCAGGATGATCTTCAGGTGACTCGTGACCTCACTGCTAGTCGTAGCAATTCAAACAAACATGGTATAGGCAAAATTAACATTACACCAAACATAAGAATAAACTGCGTAATAATAGTCTACGCATTTGTACGAGACTAACGCAACTTGAACGGATCAAATCGGAGTTAAAACGAAGGAGTTATGACTTTTCTAAGGTTTTATGTATTTGATATAAGATTAAATAGGATATAAATTTTAATGTGACTTTCATGTGAAAACAGTGGTATTAAATGATAGACAATAATATTATAAAACTATAGGAACTTGAATGGTCCACTTTGGAGTTCATATGCATTTTCTATGAATTATACAAATTCTATGAATTGTTTTTATATTAAAAACTCATTTTCTAATTCATTTTCTTGATTTTATAACTCTCTAGACCGGGCCTCAATTAAACAGGAACGCAGGGGCTCAAGCGCAATAAAACCCAAGACTCATAGCACAGTAGCGAGGGACGGCGGGTTTATTATGTCTTTCCCCGGGGTCTCTTTAGCAAAAAGCAACGGCCGAAGGGGTAAGATGGAATCTGAGCCGCCCATCCAGAACTGAGGGCCCAGATCTACCCAGCTGAATCGGTATCCACAGGATATAATCCCATCCATCCAACTCCGATCGGACGGTCACAACGCATCGCCGCACACGATATGATCTTGGCCGTTCCCGATCGCGATCAACGGCCCGCAGTGATTCCTTCCCCAGATCTAATCCCACATGTTGACTGCAGATCCAACGGTCCCAATGCCATATAGCCGAACGCGCACGACCGGCCCGATCCAAGCCGTTAGCGGCTGGATCAACGACAGTCAAAGTGTCTTCCCCGCCCGACCACACAGCGCAGCGGCGCGCAAAGCCAGTATGGCAGCGGCCATTGCCGGACACAGGAAGACCGGCCACCGGGCACAAAGCTTCATCCTGACGGGCTCTACTCAAAAAGGAAGGACGGGCGAACGGCATAAGTGGGTTCTTACCGGCAAAAGGGCAGTCGTAGACTCCGA
The DNA here is from genome assembly GCA_029449295.1 of Zea luxurians. Lineage (NCBI taxonomy): Eukaryota > Viridiplantae > Streptophyta > Magnoliopsida > Poales > Poaceae > Zea > Zea luxurians. Next base: position 8,648,232 of record JAOPSE010000103.1, on the reverse strand, counting down.
CCACGACACGAGGCGACACCGCGGCGACGATGTACATTGGCGACGAATTCCGAACTGCACGGTGATCCCCGAGAGCTCATCACCGACGAAAAACCTTCTTCTCTTTCTTCTCCTCCCATGGTTTCGCTCAGCCTGTGCTCGGCAATGGAAGCACCGTGGCCTGGCACCTAGCGCAGTGGCGCCGTGCCCCATGTGTTCGACAGACGAGCGGAGGTGCTCCTATTTATCTCCGAAAAAAGACCCTCGAAATCGAGATCTGGCGCAAGGATTCATCCGAATCCCGAAATTTCTGGTGAAGCGCCGCAGTTCGTTGGGAGCTAAGGGATAAGTCCGACCGGCGACAACGGAGGTCCGCGCGGTTTGTTGGCATGAAGACGGGCTGACGCAGTGACCCCACATGGCAGCAACCGGTGGGCGAGCTTGGTACAAGGCTGACGATGCGGTCCCATCCTGCAGGCAGAACCGAAGTCGTGGAGACGAGCGAGGATCTCGGACGCATGTGGGTGAAGATCTGACCGGTGGGACCCACCAAAGAGCAACTGAAGAGAGCGCAGCCGAGGCACTGACCACCGGGCCCACGCGTCAGTGTTCAAGTGCGCAGAAGCATGGAGAATGACCCAATGGGTCCACAGGTCGGTCAGCGTGGAGCGACCAGGGTGGAGTGGGCCGAGCGTACGCATGTTAGTGGGCCGAGCAGGTGAGTGGAGAGGTGGTTCAACTGATTACTTTCGGCCCATGAGTACGAATTTGCTTTATTCTTTTCTGAATTCTTAATTCTAAATTCAAATTTGTGTTTAAGTTTGACATATCTAAATGCACAAGCAAAATGATTACATGAATGCACACATATTTGTGATTACTTATTTACTTACTATTATATTCATTTACGTAAGTGCTCCAAAATCATATAAATTAATGAAGAATATTTCACAACTCATTTATATTGGGGAAAATATTATGTGAATGTGTAGCCATACTATAGAATTAATATTCATGGGTTTTTTTTTTCTACTTTTTTTTTCTCATGAATTGTTTTGGTTCAATTATTTTTAAGGAGTGCTTTGATTATATGGTTTATACGAAGAATAGTAATTATTGCTCCAACTTCTAGTTTTAAACCTATGTTTTGTATACCAAATTTTCTCCTTTTTCTCATTTTATGTCTTCATTTAAAATCGGAGGTCTAATTTATGTTGCCAATAAAATGCATTACTACAAAACCTTAGGTAAAAGGTCAACCTCACCTCATTATCATTATTATATTTTTATTCATTTTATTGTTATTGGATTAAATGCACAAACAAAACTCCAATATGATGCAATGGTTTATTTGTGTCTTAGTAATGTTCTACTCATTTTTGAACATGATCAGTCACATGTGATGATAGGTAGATTCAATATACACATAAAACATACAAAAAATAACTTTCCTCCTCTTTTATTATCTATTACAAATTGGGTATTACAAATCCTACCCCCTTAAAAATAATCTCGTCCTCGAGATTTGTAAGAAAAAGGGATAAAATAGGTTTGGTCTAGAATTTAAGTTTCTCATTTGGTTTCGGGAATCAGAGTTTTGTTCAAGTCTTTACATAATAGTTAGTAGATGATTTGGAAAATATGAATATTGTATGTCTAGCCATTTATTAGGTTAGATGTGGTACGGTTATGGCAAGTAGAGGTTGTTGCAAGGGTATAATAAGGAAAGACTTCATCCTAACCTCTGGACCTTGATTCTTCTGACGATTCAACTTGATCTTTGAAGACTTGAGTTGATGCTTATCCTTCTTTGACATGGTTGGTCTTCTTTGGCCTTTCTTCTTGGAGTTGCCATCCGAGTTAAGGACATATAGTTAGGATAGCCGGGTGCTTGGGCTGGGTAGGCCCAACAAGGTTTACTTTGCTTTTGGGATAAATGGGTTGGGCAACCTATAACATAGGCTAGGTTGTGGTGGTTCCACAGACGAGTTGGTCTAAGACACCAATTTAGGTTCAGTACCCATCTATGTTACCAATATTAACTAACTTGTTTAAGTAACTCAATTTGGATTAAATTATGTTAGATTAGGTGGGGTCTAGATCAGATTGGTATAACTAGATAAGATCTATTTATTTTAGGCTAGATCATGGTTGTTACTGTAGAGTGGGATAGGTATGCTAATTAGAACAAGATAAATCCATAAGGATAAGGTAGAATCTTTTGAGGTCAGTTAGATCTATTAAGATGGGATAAAATCTTTTTAAGATAAGATGAATCTATTAAGATAAGAGAGAATCTTATTAAGATAAGATGAATTGGTTAGAATGAGATCTTTTAGGATATGATAAATCTCTTAAGCTAGATATATTCCAATGGGAATAATCTAGGTTGTCTAGTTATTTTATAAATATATTTTTATACCTATGTGTATATGCAGATGCAATTGTGGACATTACTCCACAACTCATCACACTCAAACAAAGATCCAAATCAGACAAGTATCATAAGAACAAACACTCAAGAGTATAAAAAAAATAGTTTTGTTTTTGTTCCTATGAGTAGGTCTCCTATTCCTAAAGTCACTTTAGGTACAGGATTTCAAAGTGTGGAATCCATTTTTGTCTTTAGAATGAAAAGGTAAGAATAATCAGAGTAAGCGGAAATAGATGAGAGAAGATTAAGAAAAGTTTAGAAAAGAATCAGAGTAGCAAAGGTAAGTAAGTATTGGTTGTCCAGTTCTATCTAGGTTTTGTCCTACAGTCAACATTCCTCTGATACCACTTCTGTCACACCCGGATTTTAGGGCCACCAAGACCCGGGCGCGAACATAAACACCAGGTATGCTGGGACCAAGTCTCACACATATGATGTATAGTGGCACAGGATCGAATGTCACATCTTTATATATAACAGGAGTTCTATACAAAATAAATAATTACATTATAAGGAGACAACGGTCCAGCACCCCAAAGTTGACTGGGAGACGACGGCCTAGACCTCTTACGAACTCGTCACAGCATCCTTCATGCGCCTCATCCGGTGGTACCTGTTCTTGACCTGTGGGGGTGTGAGACAGCAAGAGTGAGCTCACATACGTTCATCGCTCAACAAGTTGTGGGGAATAATGTGTATGAACTCGCCAAAGGTGGGAGCTCATGTGAAGTGTAAGGCTTACCAAAGAGGATGGCTGAAGCTGAGCATTGCTTTTAAAGTTGGTCAAAATTTTATTAGCCATTACTAAGTATAAGTAAATACCAACCCAATTAAATAGTAGAACAGAAGTAATAACAACATCACCTGCGATGCAATGCATATGACAAATTGAATTTAGTTCCATAAATTAATCATGTGAGGGTCCGAGCTGCTCATGACCGTGAGCACGGCTAGTATACCAGTTTTACACTCTGCAGAGGTTGCGCATCTTTACCCACAAGTCATGTTACCCATCTGCCAAGGGATCGCGACTTCCCATACACCTCTACCGAGGAGGCGAGGCAGGGTAACACTACGAGGCCTTTACAAAGTTCCACTAGCTTCAGAAAACCCGCTACAGTTTATAGGAAGCTCCAATGCAGGAATCCCTTGCAGGACCGCCATCGCAGCAAAATCCTCCCGAGGGCCTCCCTACACTGACCACTCCCCTACTGCCCTTGCCCCTTTCGGGTAAGGTAGTCTTCCACTAGCTTTCCTAATTAATCAGCCAAGGGGTCCCATTCCTCCCTTGTGGTAGCACTGTTTTCCCGGGTGGTCGCTCCATGTTCCAATTAACATAATGATCTTATCATGAACAGTAAATAACAACTGATAACAAAAGTATGATCATAAATTGTAATGTGTATCTCTATACCCAAAACCACATAAAGCGATAGCAAGTACTACCCAAAGATTCAGTGGTGAACAAGGTATAAAGATAGTCAAACTAGGGTAACCTATTGGGTCCCATCAAAATTAACCTATGCAGATCATTATGATTAATTAGAACATGACTAGGTAAAAAGAAGTGATCAAGGGCACAACTTGCCTGGGACTTGAGATTCCAGGTACCAGGATGATCTTCAGGTGACTCGTGACCTCACTGCTAGTCGTAGCAATTCAAACAAACATGGTATAGGCAAAATTAACATTACACCAAACATAAGAATAAACTGCGTAATAATAGTCTACGCATTTGTACGAGACTAACGCAACTTGAACGGATCAAATCGGAGTTAAAACGAAGGAGTTATGACTTTTCTAAGGTTTTATGTATTTGATATAAGATTAAATAGGATATAAATTTTAATGTGACTTTCATGTGAAAACAGTGGTATTAAATGATAGACAATAATATTATAAAACTATAGGAACTTGAATGGTCCACTTTGGAGTTCATATGCATTTTCTATGAATTATACAAATTCTATGAATTGTTTTTATATTAAAAACTCATTTTCTAATTCATTTTCTTGATTTTATAACTCTCTGGACCGGGCCTCAATTAAACAGGAACGCAGGGGCTCAAGCGCAATAAAACCCAAGACTCATAGCACAGTAGCGAGGGACGGCGGGTTTATTATGTCTTTCCCTGGGGTCTCTTTAGCAAAAAGCAACGGCCGAAGGGGTAAGATGGAATCTGAGCCGCCCATCCAGAACTGAGGGACCAGATCTACCCAGCTGAATCGGTATCCACAGGATATAATCCCATCCATCCAACTCCGATCGGATGGTCACAACGCATCGCCGCACACGATATGATCTTGGCCGTTCCCGATCGCGATCAACGGCCCGCAGTGATTCCTTCCCCAGATCTAATCCCACATGTTGACTGCAGATCCAACGGTCCCGATGCCATATAGCCGAACGCGCACGACCGGCCCGATCCAAGCCGTTAGCGGCTGGATCAACGACAGTCAAAGTGTCTTCCCCGCCCGACCACACAGCGCAGCGGCGCGCAAAGCCAGTATGGCAGCGGCCATTGCCGGACACAGGAAGACCGGCCACCGGGCACAAAGCTTCATCCTGACGGGCTCTACTCAAAAAGGAAGGACGGGCGAACGGCATAAGTGGGTTCTTACCGGCAAAAGGGCAGTCGTAGACTCCGACCACGACACGAGGCGACACCGCGGCGACGATGTACATTGGCGACGAATTCCGAACTGCACGGTGATCCCCGAGAGCTCATCGCCGACGAAAAACCTTCTTCTCTTTCTTCTCCTCCCATGGTTTCGCTCAGCCTGTGCTCGGCAATGGAAGCACCGTGGCCTGGCACCTAGCGCAGTGGCGCCGTGCCCCATGTGTTCGACAGACGAGCGGAGGTGCTCCTATTTATCTCCGAAAAAAGACCCTCGAAATCGAGATCTGGCGCAAGGATTCATCCGAATCCCGAAATTTCTGGTGAAGCGCCGCAGTTCGTTGGGAGCTAAGGGATAAGCCCGACCGGCGACAACGGAGGTCCGCGCGGTTTGTTGGCATGAAGACGGGCTGACGCAGTGACCCCACATGGCAGCAACCGGTGGGCGAGCTTGGTACAAGGCTGACGATGCGGTCCCATCCTGCAGGCAGAACCGAAGTCGTGGAGACGAGCGAGGATCTTGGACGCATGTGGGTGAAGATCTGACCGGTGGGACCCACCAAAGAGCAACTGAAGAGAGCGCAGCCGAGGCACTGACCACCGGGCCCACGCGTCAGTGTTCAAGTGCGCAGAAGCATGGAGAATGACCCAATGGGTCCACAGGTCGGTCAGCGTGGAGCGACCAGGGTGGAGTGGGCCGAGCGTACGCATGTTAGTGGGCCGAGCAGGTGAGTGGAGAGGTGGTTCAACTGATTACTTTCGGCCCATGAGTACGAATTTGCTTTATTCTTTTCTGAATTCTTAATTCTAAATTCAAATTTGTGTTTAAGTTTGACATATCTAAATGCACAAGCAAAATGATTACATGAATGCACACATATTTGTGATTACTTATTTACTTACTATTATATTCATTTACGTAAGTGCTCCAAAATCATATAAATTAATGAAGAATATTTCACAACTCATTTATATTGGGGAAAATATTATGTGAATGTGTAGCCATACTATAGAATTAATATTCATGGGTTTTTTTTTCTACTTTTTTTTCTCATGAATTGTTTTGGTTCAATTATTTTTAAGGAGTGCTTTGATTATATGGTTTATACGAAGAATAGTAATTATTGCTCCAACTTCTAGTTTTAAACCTATGTTTTGTATACCAAATTTTCTCCTTTTTCTCATTTTATGTCTTCATTTAAAATCGGAGGTCTAATTTATGTTGCCAATAAAATGCATTACTACAAAACCTTAGGTAAAAGGTCAACCTCACCTCATTATCATTATTATATTTTTATTCATTTTATTGTTATTGGATTAAATGCACAAACAAAACTCCAATATGATGCAATGGTTTATTTGTGTCTTAGTAATGTTCTACTCATTTTTGAACATGATCAGTCACATGTGATGATAGGTAGATTCAATATACACATAAAACATACAAAAAATAACTTTCCTCCTCTTTTATTATCTATTATAAATTGGGTATTACAGTGCTACAGCCATCTGAAAGACTAACTGTGAAACACAATGAAAACCAAAATAAGATTAATAGACATTCACTAATCCACAAGAGGATCTATTAAAATAATTAGGAATTTACCTTTTTCATCACCTCTAGATGCCTCTGGCTGTATAGTAAGTCCTTTATTTCGTTGGCTTACTTCACGACGTTTTCTACTTTTCTCATTTTTTTTGTTCAACGGTCATCGCGGCATATCTTTCCCTTTCCCTTTGCCTCTTACGTTCCTTAGCATCGACATTTGGACCAAGCCTTTTCGATCCATTTTCATCAGCTACAATATAACCTTGTGCATTAGTGTTCCCCTACATACTGCGTTTCAAACGTTAATCGACACGCGTGTAATAATCTTTACCTATAGTAATGGTGTTTGAGATGTTTGTCAATGGTGTGCGACCATCATTATGTTCCATCTGATCTGTTTCTGTAGGTTCTCCGTTCTCCATAAAAGGAACCCTATATACGGTACACATAGCTCTCAAACACACTAAGGTTCACATAATATCCGAACAAACAGGTTCACAGACAGCCATTTGCATTAAGCAAACCAGAATGTATGGGCAAGGGTTGACAACAGGGATATCGTCACAAGGGAGGAGATCAAGGAAAAGCTCGTGAAGCATCAGAGGAGGATCCTCTTAGACGAACTTGATCAAACCTTTGAATATGGTAGACGAAGAAGCATGTATACACTTGCGCAGGATGATTCAACCCAATAGGAATGCACAGAGGCTGAACTTGCATATCGCAATCAGGCAATGCAGTATGCATATAACCTAATTATAAAGAGCCAGGAACTGGAAGAATCACGAAAAATATTCTGGGACTCCCTTGAAACTGGAGAGAAGGCACTGGAAGTGTTCTTTGAAATGAGAAACATGCACACTCAAGCAGCAAAGGATGCTGATAAGAATGTAAAGAAGAAGAAAAAACATCAAAAGGAACAAACCCAAGTCTATGCTGGAGAGGACCCTGGATGGCCGCGATGCTCTTACTATCTGCAAGAAACTGACAAGAGAGAAAGACTGCAATAGGAAGTTGGACAAGTACGAGGAGAAAAGTAAGGCTTACTTGTGTATCGACATTTTGGAGCAAGAACTCAAGAGGAGGAAATCCAGCTTCGTTTTGGACCCCATCTCTATAGAGGAGTCGATTGCCACGCCTTTGCTGGTCGATAATTTTCACATGAGGCTCATAAACTTGGAAAACAGAGGTTTTCTTATAATCCCTCTAGTCTTGTCTGCATTAGTTTGTTACATACATTGCTTCTTCTGTCTATAGTTGCGTTTGCACGGATATTCTTCCCTTCTGAAGCCAAGCTTGTCATACGCATCGCACAAGCCGATTCAACCCAAGAGTTTGCCGGGATCACCAATTTCAGCAGACTCAAGGAAGTTGATCTAAACGAAACCCCAACGATGCAGAATAGGAGGCTTCACGAACGCCTTGATGCCTTAACAAAGACAGGTGCTATATCTATATCTATGCCTTGTTTGTAATACGAAATCACGCTTAAATTTCCTGATACTTAATCATTTGTTTCTCGTTTCTGCAGTTGAGCTAGGGAGACGATACTTCCCACACTGTTCGGACATTCTGGATAAGTTCCTCAACAAAGAATCCACTGATCCGATCTTCCTTGAGACAGGGACTCCGGAGGATCAGCAAGTCAAGAGGATGCGCTTCCCTGAGCTCAGAGAGGACGTGCGCAAGGCGTTCACGAAAGATAAGGCAGCAGTGGCTGTAATAGCTTCCTCAGCGTCCTCGTCTTCGTCTCCAAGGTGCAGACGACCCAATAGGAAATCGCGGTGATGTCAGTCTGTTCAGCACACCTGCAGCAGCTGCACTGGATTGTGTGTGTTTTGACATGTAACACTGTTTCAGTAGATAATTTCCACATGCTGATTGTCAGATTTGCTGCCACTCTACGGTCTTGTCTTGGATGCCTGTCAGATATGTAAAAGGTACATATACGTCTTTCTTTATGGAACGACTTAACCAGAAGATTAAGCGACCGTCTGTTTCAGATCAGTGGTCTAACTTGAAAGAATTATTCAGACAGTTACTTGTGATTCTTTCAAGCAGCAGTTACAAAATGTCGTCGTCGATCACGACCATGCTACTCTAGAGTCCAAGTTGTCTTGGAGGTTGGCCAGCACCCTTAGGACGGTGTCCACGACGACAGGGTCCGCGCCCAGCAGCCTGTGCAGCTGCGCCTCGACGCTAGAGCCCAAGATGTCGCCCACGAACCTGTACACCTGAGCGAAGCGCAGGTCGTCCGGAGACAGGGGGAACTGAATCGTCTCGACGTCGACGCCCGGGACCGAGCCACCATCGTCAGCGCACCAGGCCCAGTCAGCCGTGTAGTAGCCGTGCAGCCGATGGCCGACACACTTGGAGCTGCGAGGGTCCAGCTTCTTGAGGAAGTGCTTCTGGGCGTGGCTGCGTATCTGCATGCTCGTCTTGGTGGCGACGAATGCATGGACCCTCTTCCAGTCGCGGCCGAACAGCAGCAGCATGTGGAGGAAGCGGCCGTGCTCGTCGGTGGTCCACTTCTCCCGTCGTCGACAACTCTGTGCGCGGTTGCAGACTTGCAGGTGCAGCAGCAAAGCAAGAGGGTTTGTGAGACGGAGCAGCTCGATCTGCTGGCAGTGGCACTGAGCAGCACTGGAGTTGCAAGGAGGGCGAGCGAGGATGGATGTGTTTTGTGTTGCCAGAAGCAGGAGAGACCAATAATTTATAGGCGTCGTTGCGTCCCTCGACCAAAAGCTCGCTTAGGGTAATCCATGTCACACCCGGGTTTTAGGGGTCCAAAGCCCGGGCACGAACATAATCACCAGGTGTGCTGAGATCAAGTCTCACACATATGATGAATCATGGCACAGGATCGATTGTCACATCTTTACTACATAACAGGAGTTCTATACAAAATAAATAATTACATTATAAGGAGACAACGGTCCAGCAACCCAAAGTTGACTGGGAGACGACGGCCTAGGCCTCTCGCGAACACATCACAACATCCTCCATGCGCCTCATCCTGTGGTACCTGTTCTTGACCTGTGGGGGTGTGAGACAGCAAGAGTGAGCTCACATACGTTCATAGCTCAACAAGTTGTGGGTAATAATGTGCATGAACTCGCCAAAGGTGAGAGCTCACGCGAAGTGTAAGGCTTACCAAAGAGGATGGTTGAAGCTGAGCATTGCTTTTAAAGTTGGTCAAAATTTTATTAGCAATTACTAAGTATAAGTAAATACCAAACCCAATTAAGTAGTAGAACAAAAATAACAACATCACCTGCGATGCAATGCATATGACAAATTGAATTTAGTTCCATAAATTAATCATGTGAGTGTCCGAGCTGCTCTTGACCGTGAGCACGGCTAGTATACCAGTTTTACACTCTGCAGAGGTTGCGCATCTTTACCCACAAGTCGTGTTACCCATCTGCCAAGAGACGGCCAATCCCATACACCTCTACCGAGGAGGCGAGGCAGGGTAACACTACGAGGCCTTTACAAAGTTCCACTAGCTTCAGAAAACCCGCTACAATTTATAGGAAGCTCCAATGCAGGAATCCCTCGCGTGACCGCCATCGCAGCAAAATCATCCCAAGGGCCTCCCTACACTGACCACTCCCCTACTGGCCTTGCCCCTTTCGGGTAAGGTAGTCTTCCACTAGCTTTCCTAATTAATCAGCCATGGGCGTCCCATTAAACCCTTGTGGTAGCACTGTTTTCCCGGGTGGTTCTCCATGTTCCAATTAACATAATGATCTTATCATGAACAATAAATAACAACTGATAATAAAAGTGTAATCATGAATAATGTATCTCCATACCCAAAACCACATATAGCACTAGCAAGTACTACCCGGAAAGTTCAGTGGTAAACAAGGTATAAAGATAGACAAACTAGGGTATTCCTATTGGGTCCCATCAAGATTAACCTATGCAGATCATTATGATTAGTTAGAACATGAGTGGGTAAAAAGAAGTGATCAAGGGCACAACTTGCCTGGAACTTGAGATTCCAGGTACCAAGATGATCTTCAGGTGACTCGTGTTCTCACTGCTAAACGTAGCAATACAGACAAACATGTATAGGCAAAATTAACATCACACCAAACATAAGAACGGACTAAATAATAATGATCTACGCGAAGCTACAAGAACGTGGGATCGAGAACCACTAAATTCGGAGTTATGGTTGAAGAGTTATGATTTATGGAAGATCTATGTGATTTAAATATTAAACTATATTATAAATTGATCAGTGCATACCATATGAGAGACTATTCTATAAGTAATTAACTTAACTTTAATTTTAATTATAACTTGACTCGTGGTCATATTTTAATCAAGTTATAATTATGGACAGATTAAATTTGATTTAGAAGGTAGTCTAGTAGACATAGGATAAATAAATATAAAAGTATGTGACATGGTATAATTAATGTTGTTACAACGTAGATAATTTTATTACAAGACCAACGCGATTTGAATGGGTCAAATCGGAGTTAAAACGATCAAATTATGAATTATCTAAGGTTTTAGGATTAATTTAATACTTAAACTCATTTTCCATATTAATCTAATTGCCCTATGCACTGCGGGTATAATTTCTTAAGTCCTCGGGGTTCATTTCATAAATTCGTGGACCTATTTGTTATATCCTCAATGTGGGAGAGGATGGCGGGTTGATATATAAAAAGCCCGAGGGCTCATATGTTAACACGCCACAACGAAGGGGTATCATGACATCCTCACCGCCCGATCTAATTTCAATGGCCGGGATTAGATCAACATTAAGCCGAACCCGCATGTGATACAGACCATCGGATCGAGATCTGATGGTCCAGAAGAGAATACACGAAGGGGTAAGTGATGATCTAATCCTGGCCATCCGATAGCCCATCGATGGCTCAAAATCCATCTTCTTTCTCCAGACACAAGGGGCACCGTGGCGCTGGCGCACCAGCAAGCGCGACAGCGGCCATCGCCGGTCCAATCGGCCACCCATTTTTGCGCACAAAATTCAAATTCGAGGAATACGCATGATGCTCTGATCATCCCAAACTACTAAACCAAAGACTTACCCGAAATCAAGGTGGCTGTGAAGCTCTCCATGGTACGAGGCAATTTCCTAGAGAGCTGCAACCTCGACAAGAAATTGAGGCCATCGAACTCCCCCATCGACCAGGATCCATCCAAGCGTTCGTCCTACCAGCTTAAACGAGCACCTTATACATGCTCCCGTGCTCTGAACTCTGACCGGGGCAAGGAATCGCGGTGGCGTTGGTATGGACAACGTCGGCATCAGGCTCGGCGACGGAGACACCATGGCCTGGCACCTAGCACAGTGGCGCGGCGCCCCTGGGTTCGACAGACGAGAGGAGGTGCTCCTATTTATCACCGTAGAAAGGCCCCCAAACCGAGATCTGGCGCAAGGATTCAACTAAATCCCAAATTCTCCGGTGAAGCATCGCTGGTTGTTGGGAGCTAGGGGATAATCCCGACCGGTGGGCCCCACAGCACGGTGACTAGAGGGCGGGGGTCAGGGAAGCAGTGGGCCGCGTGAACGCCCAGAGTTGGGCCGCGGCCGAGCGAAATTGGCCCAAAACGCGCAGGCATACATCCATTCCTTTCTTTTTAATATTTTTCTGTTTTCTATTTTGTTTGTAAATTTTGAATCCCGATTTGTCACTAGTTTTGAATTCAAACTATAAGTAAATGCGCAATCAAAGACTCGGAATGATGCTAGGTATATATTTATTCATTATTTTACCCATTTATTTATACCAATGCAAAACACCCAACATGTGATGCAATTTATAATTATTTTTAATTACTCTTATTTATTTTTCTTGACCACATTCCTAATACGAAATGCACACACACATTTAATATTATTTTAAATGTGTAGTTAAATTAAGAGTGCATTCAAACATTCCATATTTTATCACTTATTAAAGAAAATAACTTTTATTAAAATACTTCATCAAGAGGTCTTTTAACTTAATTCCTTTAAAGAATATGTTCCAACATATAATTCATCATGAATTGTTTTATTAAACCTTCTATTCCAAAATATTATTTATTTTAGAGGATATAACTTCAAGGGTAAGAAACTTCTTTTCTAGAGGATTTACTCAAACTCTTTGGAGAGTTTTACCAATTTCCCAAGACACTTATATAAATTTATTTATTTTATCATTTTATCTTACACAAAATTTAGGGCTTTACAAATCCTACCCCCCTTAACAGAAATCTCGTCCTCGTGATTTGTAAGAAAGAGGTTATAGAGAGATTGGTTGTAATGTAGCTTTTAGTTTCTAGTTGGTACCAAAATCAAGAGATTTTTTTAGTCTTTGATACAAGTGAGTAGGTGATTAGGAAGGCATGGTTATATATATGTATAATCACCTTATTATGTAGGATAAAAGATAGGTTAGGGCAAGAATAGCCTAGGGTAAGCAGGTTTATGATGGGAAAGAATTCTGTGTTGAGTGGTAATGCATCTAAAGGTCGAGTTTGACTTCTCTCCTTCCTTGGCGAGGTTCATCTTTTCTTCTCCTTCTTGCTCTTTGGTGTCTCCATCCGGGTTTGGGACAAGAGGCTAAGATAGATCTATTAAGTAGGTCATGTTGTTGGGTATAGCCGAGTTGATTTAAGTCACCAATTTAGTCTTAAGTGAATTAGGAGTATGGCCTTATCTTTTGTACCAGCATTAAGTAACTTACTCTAGATTAGATCATAATAGATTAGATAAAATCTAGATTAGGATGGATATGACTAGATTAGACTAGTTAAGATCTAAATAAATTTTGGATTAGCTTATGGTTGTTATTCTAGAGTGGGATAAATATGTTGATTAGGGCAAGATGAATCCATAAGGATAAGGTAGAATCATTTGAGGTCAGTTAGATCTATTAGGATGACATAACACCTTTTCAAGATAAAATGAGTGTATATATATATATATATATATATATATATATATATATATATATATATATATATATATATATATATAGGATAAGATGGATCTGTGAGTGTAGGATAGAATCTTTTAAGATGAGATGGATATTGTTATGCTAGATACTTTAATGAGGGATAATCCAGTTTGTCTAGTTAGTTTTATAAGCATTATGTATATGCAGATGTAATCGTGGACATTACTCCACAACTCATCACACTCAATCAAAGATTCAAATCAGACCAATATCACGAGAACAAACATTCAAGCATACAAATATTTACAAAAATAGTTTTGATGATTTTTTTGTCCCTAAGAGTAGGTCTTCTATTCCTAAAAGTTACTTTTGGCACGGGATTTCAAAGTGTGAAATCCACATTTGTCTTTAGAAGGAAAAAAGTAAGAGTAATCAGAGTAAAGCGGAAATAGATGAGAATAGATTAAGATAAGTTCAGAAAAGAACAGAGTAGCAAAGATAAGTAAGTATTGGTTGTCCAGTTCTATCTAGGTTTCGTCCTACAGTCAACATTCCTCTGATACCACTTCTGTCACACCCGGGTTTTAGGGGTCCAAAGCCCGGGCGCGAACATAATCACCAGGTGTGCTGGGACCAAGTCTCACACATATGATGAATCATGGCACAGGATCGAATGTCACATCTTTACTACATAACAGGAGTTCTATACAAAATAAATAATTACATTATAAGGAGACAACGGTCCAGCAACCCAAAGTTGACTGGGAGACGACGGCCTAGGCCTCTCGCGAACACATCACAACATCCTCCATGCGCCTCATCCTGTGGTACCTGTTCTTGACCTGTGGGGGTGTGAGACAGCAAGAGTGAGCTCACATACGTTCATAGCTCAACAAGTTGTGGGTAATAATGTGCATGAACTCGCCAAAGGTGAGAGCTCACGCGAAGTGTAAGGCTTACCAAAGAGGATGGTTGAAGCTGAGCATTGCTTTTAAAGTTGGTCAAAATTTTATTAGCAATTACTAAGTATAAGTAAATACCAAACCCAATTAAGTAGTAGAACAAAAATAACAACATCACCTGCGATGCAATGCATATGACAAATTGAATTTAGTTCCATAAATTAATCATGTGAGTGTCCGAGCTGCTCTTGACCGTCAGCATGGCTAGTATACCAGTTTTACACTCTGCAGAGGTTGCGCATCTTTACCCACAAGTCGTGTTACCCATCTGCCAAGAGACGGCCAATCCCATACACCTCTACCGAGGAGGCGAGGCAGGGTAACACTACGAGGCCTTTACAAAGTTCCACTAGCTTCAGAAAACCCGCTACAGTTTATAGGAAGCTCCAATGCAGGAATCCCTCGCGTGACCGCCATCGCAGCAAAATCATCCCAAGGGCCTCCCTACACTGACCACTCCCCTACTGCCCTTGCCCCTTTCGGGTAAGGTAGTCTTCCACTAGCTTTCCTAATTAATCAGCCAAGGGCGTCCCATTAAACCCTTGTGGTAGCACTGTTTTCCCGGGTGGTTCTCCATGTTCCAATTAACATAATGATCTTATCATGAACAATAAATAACAACTGATAATAAAAGTGTAATCATGAATAATGTATCTCCATACCCAAAACCACATATAGCACTAGCAAGTACTACCCGGAAAGTTCAGTGGTAAACAAGGTATAAAGATAGACAAACTAGGGTATCCTATTGGGTCCCATCAAGATTAACCTATGCAGATCATTATGATTAGTTAGAACATGAGTGGGTAAAAAGAAGTGATCAAGGGCACAACTTGCCTGGAACTTGAGATTCCAGGTACCAAGATGATCTTCAGGTGACTCGTGTTCTCACTGCTAAACGTAGCAATACAGACAAACATGTATAGGCAAAATTAACATCACACCAAACATAAGAACGGACTAAATAATAATGATCTACGCGAAGCTACAAGAACGTGGGATCGAGAACCACTAAATTCGGAGTTATGGTTGAAGAGTTATGATTTATGGAAGATCTATGTGATTTAAATATTAAACTATATTATAAATTGATCAGTGCATACCATATGAGAGACTATTCTATAAGTAATTAACTTAACCTTAATTTTAATTATAACTTGACTCGTGGTCATATTTTAATCAAGTTATAATTATGGACAGATTAAATTTGATTTAGAAGGTAGTCTAGTAGACATAGGATAAATAAATATAAAAGTATGTGATATGGTATAATTAATGTTGTTACAGCGTAGACAATTTTATTACAAGACCAACGCGATTTGAATGGGTCAAATCGGAGTTAAAACGATCAAATTATGAATTATCTAAGGTTTTAGGATTAATTTAATACTTAAACTCATTTTCCATATTAATCTAATTACCCTATGCACTGCGGGTATAATTTCTTAAGTCCTCGGGGTTCATTTCATAAATTCGTGGACCTATTTGTTATATCCTCAATGCGGGAGAGGATGGCGGGTTGATATATAAAAAGCCCGAGGGCTCATATGTTAACACGCCACAACGAAGGGGTATCATGACATCCTGACCGCCCGATCTAATTTCAATGGCCGGGATTAGATCAACATTAAGCCGAACCCGCATGTGATACAGACCATCGGATCGAGATCTGATGGTCCAGAAGAGAATACACGAAGGGGTAAGTGATGATCTAATCCTGGCCATCCGATAGCCCATCAATGGCTCAAAATCCATCTTCTTTCTCCAGACACAAGGGGCACCGTGGCGCTGGCGCACCAGCAAGCGCGACAGCGGCCATCGCCGGTCCAATCGGCCACCCATTTTTGCGCACAAAATTCCAATTCGAGGAATACGCATGATGCTCTGATCATCCCAAACTACTAAACCAAAGACTTACCCGAAATCAAGGTGGCTGTGAAGCTCTCCATGGTACGAGGCAATTTCCTGGAGAGCTGCAACCTCGACAAGAAATTGAGGCCATCGAACTCCCCCATCGACCAGGATCCATCCAAGCGTTCGTCCTACCAGCTTAAACGAGCACCTTGGACATGCTCCCGTGCTCTGAACTCTGACCGGGGCAAGGAATCACGGTGGCGTTGGTATGGACAGCGTCGGCATCAGGCTCGGCGACGGAGACACCATGGCCTGGCACCTAGCACAGTGGCGCGGCACCCCTGGGTTCGACAGACGAGAGGAGGTGCTCCTATTTATCACCGTAGAAAGGCCCCCAAACCGAGATCTGGCGCAAGGATTCAACTGAATCCCAAATTCTCCGGTGAAGCGTCGCTGGTTGTTGGGAGCTAGGGGATAAGCCCGACCGGTGGGCCCCACAGCACGGTGACTAGAGGGCGGGGGTCAGGGAAGCAGTGGGCCGCGTGAACGCCCAGAGTTGGGCCGCGGCCGAGCGAAATTGGCCCAAAACGCGCAGGCATACATCCATTCCTTTCTTTTTAATATTTTTCTGTTTTCTATTTTGTTTGTAAATTTTGAATCCCGATTTGTCACTAGTTTTGAATTCAAACTATAAGTAAATGCGCAATCAAAGACTCGGAATGATGCTAGGTATATATTTATTCATTATTTTACCCATTTATTTATACCAATGCAAAACACCCAACATGTGATGCAATTTATAATTATTTTTAATTACTCTTATTTATTTTTCTCGACCACATTCCTAATACGAAATGCACACACACATTTAATATTATTTTAAATGTGTAGTTAAATTAAGAGTGCATTCAAACATTCCATATTTTATCACTTATTAAAGAAAATAACTTTTATTAAAATACTTCATCAAGAGGTATTTTAACTTAATTCCTTTAAAGAATATGTTCCAACATATAATTCATCATGAATTGTTTTATTAAACCTTCTATTCCAAAATATTATTTATTTTAGAGGATATAACTTCAAGGGTAAGAAACTTCTTTTCTAGAGGATTTACTCAAACTCTTTGGAGAGTTTTACCAATTTCCCAAGACACTTATATAAATTTATTTATTTTATCATTTTATCTTACACAAAATTTAGGGCTTTACAATGCAACCATTGGAAGACCATATTACTATTAGGTACAGAGAAAAAAGTTTGTTTTCCTTTTTGTTTTGGTATTTACCGGATTGTGTACTTACATACTTCATGTTCAACAGGCTTTTCCAAATGCCCCTATCCAACCAAACCAGATGTACATGCATACAAATATGCACACAATGCCCCTTTGCACACCGCAGGTACTCTTCCGATTTCACACCAAGTATATAGATAAAATGTTGATCTGTGTTAAGTATTTGGGCATTGCTTTCTGCGTGAACAGTCATTGGCCTTTGTACATGCCACCTTCTAATTCTGTAATAGCTCATTTTCAAACGGTGATGGTAGCCATGGTTTAAACTTGATGGTTGGATGTCACCCCAAAGTGCGTTGTCTTGCACATGAGGAACAATGAAAAACTTGGGAAAATCATGTCTGATGGGTCGTTTGGTGTGACTTGAAGTTGAGGAAATCCATATACATGGCCACAAAGGCCAACCAACAGAAAGCAGCAGCAACACCCTTCACACAATGTAACACAATGGCAGTGGCCAGTGGGGTTCTGGGAGACATACAACAACATAGTGTTAACTCTGAACTGAACTGAATCAAATTGATGCCCTGAACTCTAGATATCGCAGTCGCTGAGCTCTGAACTTCTGAAGCAAGTTGGTGAGGGAAAGCCCCACATTATATCACGCTCTACCCCAAATAGCATACTTCTTTTATTTGCTTTTTAGCTTATAACATAAAAAAGTGCTTCAGTTGGTATACTGGTTCAAGAAGGGTAGGCCTATTGGAGTGGTGGTATACATACAACAACACAATGGCAGTTGCAGTATGTGGTCTGTTAGTGTTAAAGATGCAACTTGTCGACTCTTCCCTCTTTGCTCATCTTTGAATGAGGAAACCAGAATATGAACCAACAAAAGCTATTTCTGAAGTTTTATTTTTAAATGTTTCAATAGTCTGAAGTTGTGTCATTATGTTAGACCACACCAGTTTTATCTTTATTGTTGCCTTGCTGGTGACAGATCTGACCAAACCAGGTGTAGATACACGGTTGCACCCCATTTGTTTCTTGTAAGACTATTACTTTTACATCACATAAATCAATTGACACTCTAGTTGAATGGTGATAATTGTGTGTTCTGAAGCTTTCTTGTACTATCTGAACTCTAAATAATGCAGTCTGAAGCATGGAATGGATACAGAAAGCCACCATCAGAACAAAATTCATGATTATATCGCCATGAGCTCTCTCAACATCCCTGTATCACTACCATGCTATCATCGTCAAAGTCAAATGTTCCCATTGTTAGAGCCATGCGCTTTTCAAGTTATCTTGATGTGTAACAACCGTGCTTCCTGCTTTAAGATATGCCAATCAAGCTTTTGCATGTTCTTATTTCTTATTGGTTTTCCTTTCTTGTTTATATAGGTAATGTTCTCATTATAGTGTTAATACTTGTTTTGTAAAGTAACCATTGGAAAAAGTGTTGAATCGTAAGTTTGCATGCACAGGTGAAGGGGCCAGTTTCTGCAACTTAAATAAATAAAGTGAATATGACTGACATGAATTCTGATGAGATTCTTGAGGTTCCTGACACTCCTGACCGATTACAACAGTCAAAATACCATGTTTCTAGCTCTATTGTTGGGAGGGATGGTACAATGGCAGCTACTAATCCATCACCACATAGCAAATTTAGAATTAGATTCAAGAACAATTTCATGCAAGGTTCATCAAGTCAAAAAATAATGGTTGTAGCATACTGCCTGCAGCTTTAGATACTGATCATATTTTCAAACAAGCTGAAGCAGCACAGATTCTGGAACTGTCTAAAGACTATAAGGCAGAATTTTACCTACAGAAACCTGACAGCACAAGGATATCTGTTGACAGTGAAAAGAGGGCTGGAAAACATGGCTTGGATCAGAGCAGAAGCATTTCGAACAATATAAGTTGTAGTGTGACTGGAGGAAGGAACCCTACCTTCCAAGTTAAAATGGAGAGGTTGGTCAGCAAGATGCAAGTCATCAGAGTGCAAACTTTCTAGACATAGTACCAGGTTTTCCTACTATTCAAGTGGGAAAACAGGATACAGATATGCACTCGCACTACTGATAAGCTGAAAGGTGTAACATGTGCTGATGTTTGTCCAGGATCAAGTTCTGGGGTACTGCTATTTTCTCACTTGGTACTGCTCTTTTGGTACTGCGATGAAGCCAACTTTATGAAGTTTTTTTTATAATTTTCCAGACTTTTGTATTTATACCTTCGGTTTGTGATTTATAAAAGTACTATTTAGAAAATGATTGCAGTGTTATAGTGATGGTTACACAATATGGTTTACCTGACCCTGGCTGATCATTTGTGGGGCAAGCAATTGATATAGATGCTAAATTTGCATATTTCAAATGATTTGTTGAGTGCTGCACTTTTTTGGGGATGCTAGAAGAAGTGGCATCCCTTTTTTGGGGGTGCCAAAAGAAGCTGCAAAGAGAAAACATGCCAATGCTGGCAAGCAAGGAACCTGGCAGTCAGTAGCCTCCTACCCTGATGGTGATGGATGCAAATTGGTGTTCTCAGAAGTTGCAGGAGCTCAGTAGCAAGAAAGCCATTGATCAAGCCTGGGCCATGTATGATGAGGAAGATGGTATGCCTCGCTATTATGCTTTGATCAGAAAAGTCATTTCCACTCGCCCTTTTAAAGTTAGACTGGTCCACCTCAAAGCAAACAACTCTATTGAGTTCGGAGTCTCTAGTTGGCTCTCGTGTGGATACTCCAAGACCTATGGTGAGTTCAAGGTTGATGTGTTCAAGTTTGATGCCTCGCTATTTTTAGTCAGTGTTTAAGCCTATTCACAACGCAACGAGAAGCTGGAGGATACCAAGGGAAGAGATGATGTGTTTTTTACACCAAGTGCCATTCTATGTCCTTACTGGAGAAGAAGCTATGGCGATGCTAAATAAGTTTGCACTTATCTTGTTCATGTTATTACTTAGGAATTCCACGCATGTTAGACAAAATACAAAGTTTATATTTTTTCTCATAATATAATATAATACAGATTTGGAGACTGTTTGCATTATCTAAATATGTGTAACCCATACAGATTATTACGGGAATTCAATTTTTCGCACAAAATATTTATTAATCATTTGCACGGTCAAAAAAATTCACAAAATATCTCTTATTAAACCCATGTCATAGGTATTACAAACAAAATTCATAGACATACAAGTTTGCCTCATGTTGCTTTTGGTTGATCAATAACAGTACGACACATATTCTATCATTATAGATTCTCTCTACGCCTAAACATAGTCCCAATTATTGCTCTTTGCGAATTTGTAGAATCTATCTACGCCTTTGTTCTTCAAGAAATGTAACAACAAACTGACGGTTGTTCCGCGCCACCAAAGCTTTTTGAATTGCTGCAATGAATGCCACAATTAATCACATCTACACGTAGTTCATGATATAATGAGAACCATCACGATTTAAATGTAACTAATTTTTTAGAATATACTTACGTCCAAAATGATGGGTGTTGTGATGGAACGGATTGAAGTGTATTGCGGTATGATTCGAAGACTCGAGGCACTCTAGAATTACACATTTAAATCTCCGTTATGAATCATTATAAAGCAAAACTTAGTGACAGATGTTTTTGAAAGGCGTAAAGACATGTTGTACCTTGTTTTCTGAACCGTCTAAACATAGTCCCAATCATTATGCCATAATTCTCCTTAGCCAACGCCCAACGGAGTGCATTTTTGTTTAGTAGGTCACCCCAAACTTTAATGATATGTAAATATCCCCTACGACATTGATTTTGGTAAGAATAGGTTAGTAATATTTAGATTTGAATATATAACTCGACAATTAACGGAATATACCTAGCATCCATTATAACAATCTTTCTGAAGGGCCCCACATTATGCGATGAATTGTATCCAAGTGGACTACAATAGCCATAATGTCTACAAAAATAACAATTTATAAATGGATTAATACTGAATTTTGTGTAAACGATATTTTAATAATATTAAGAGATCGATATATTCTTACCGACTAAAGTCCTGTTTGGCAACTCGGCAATATTAGCAAGGTTCAAGAGTATTTGTTTTGGGAATGGCGCCATTTGAATTGGAACAGTGTATGGCTCCACGATAGTTTGTTGGTCAAGACACAATTCCATGGGACCATTTAGATGATGAAAATTAAATTCACCCGGATGAAGACCGAACTTTACATTATGCATCTTGTAAACATGCTTTTCATGGAGCAAATTGTCGAAATGTTTGACTGTCTCATACATATATGTTATGGCCTCGATCTTGGCTCCCTAATAGTATTTCAGTAGGAGAAGAGGCGATGGTATGAAGATCATGTAACTTTGAAAATGAAACTTAAAGAATTGTTGGCTTACATTGATGTCAGATAAAACGAAATGTTGTCTGTCACGAAAACGTGGTTCAATCGGGAATTTAACTTCTACCCGAGCGACAATACTGTATTTCCGCGGTAGCCCATAAAAATCTTCGTCACGGTAGTTGTCGAACAACCTGAAGCTATATTAAACATACGACTAAATAATGGTCATAACTTTGATAGACAAATTTTGTGTAAATATATTTATATAATAACTTACATAGGCATCCGTTTTAGGCGGTCCGCTGCGGCTCTTTCACGGTTCAATACGACCGGTTCCATCAAAACCTTGTAGCCTTTAACATAATTTAAAATTTAAATTTAAATGGAACACATGTCATACTTTCGCAGTTCAATATTCTATTGTTGTCTAATGGTTCATGAAAATATATGATGCCTCGACAAGTGAGAATCAAAACTTAATTCAAACAAATAGTTCTCTAAATATTGTGGTCTTGGAAAATTTTGTGCTTTCAATAAGGCCCTCTGATATAGTTGAAATGATTATGTATTTAGTGTGTATTGTGTAATAAGCAATCCTTTTAGTTTATATTTTTCACCCTCTGATGTTGTGGGGCCTGAACTCTGCTCTGACATGTTGTAGGCTTAAAGAAGGCCTATTTTCCTATAAAATTAGTTTTCATGACGATTTCAGCAGGTGTACAATCGTTCTCTGGTAACTGCTAAGAGGTTGAGATGGAGATGGATGAAGAGGAGATGCAACTTGTTGAAGAAGGAATGCGGGCATCCATGATGAAATATGACCTGAACAGGAGAAAATTAGTCCACAGTTTCAAGGTAATTGAGGATGTTGGTACTGAAGATCCCATTGAGGCACCGGCTTCCCAAACATCAACTATGATAGATTTGGAGGTGCTTGTTACTAAAGTCTGCTACACATTTGATTTTGCAGAAATAGTTTTCTCAATGAATCCTTCAGTTTGTTCAGTGACATGTTGCTCCAATTCAGAACCAATGCAAAAACTATGGTGTAAATACCAGGGCAGCTTATTTGGTTTTGCAAAGAAGCAAACACGAAAGCACCTGCTTGTTTGCACTCCTCGCAGACAGGGGTCTCTTTCAACTATCAGCTACCTGGGTGCATTCTTCAATGCTAGATGTTTGATAACATGTTTGTGGTGTACGGGTGTTTTGGTACAAGTATTTTATTTTAAAGGAGGGAGAGCAAGGATATATAGCCTTGAGACCCCATACAGATAGCTGCACAAATATGTGTGCACAAAAAAACATGAATTATTGTTATGGTTTATAGTAGTAGAGATTAGCATCAACCGATATATACCGGAAGAATGCATATAAACTTTATACCCCAATACAAACCACCAATACACACAAGCATACACGGCATTAACAACATTGCTTGTTAGGAAAATTCAACTGAAACATGATCGAAAAAATGAAACCAAAGTGGTATGGCAATTTACTAACATATCACAGGCTATTAAAGAACAGTTGCAGCAACAAATTTGCTTGAAAGCTTACCTTGGCCTGAGAAGCTGCGGAAGCCGTTGATGCGTTGCAGCGAACCCCCGACGGTGTCCTGCCGTCCGGTCCGGGTCAACCAAATGCCTTATCCCTTCCTTCTTCCAGACCCCTCGCTAGCCGAAACAACAAACTACTACAATGAAACCACCATACACAATTTTAGTAAACACTCTATGATCAATGCAGCCGAAACAACAAACTAATATATTTGTTAAGAATGAGTAATTTTGCAAAATAAAACATATAGGATAACTTAAGAGCTCCCCTAAGCAGATACAGGAACAGTGCCTCAAATACAGGAACAAATAACTTAAGAGCTGCCTCAAATACAAGAACAAATAACTTAAGAGTTGCCTCAAATACAGGAACAAATAACTTAAGAGCTCCCCTAAAAAACAGCAAGGACTACAGCCAGACTCAAATATAGATTACCTAAACATCCAATGTAGCAAGCAATAATAATCTACGGCCACGAGTTTCACAATTGATGGTGAGCGGTGGCAGCCCAATTCAAATACAGATCGAACAAAATGAAACTCCGCAGTGCAATCGGGACCACGAAAAACGCAGTGATGGTCAGGAACCAAGATCACTTTTTTCGTCCGAATAACTATAAGTGGCTGGGGAAAGGTCAATAGGAGAATCGAGATCAGACAATGCTTGGGAACAAATCTAATTGCAATATTGCAACCTAGGAACAGTCCAATGCTGAATCAAAGTGCAAGGTACAACACTGTAGCAATAACTAATCCAGAGACGCAATCCGACTAAATTAGGGTAAATCCTACAAACACGGACCTGAGCGAAACCCTAGAGCAACTACAACTCAAAATTGATAGCTAGAAAAGGAATTCGCATTGCAGCAATTATTATACACATGAAAATTGTATCAGCAGGAACTGGTAGAACACACGAAAAATATGAGTAGTTGTTCATCACAAGTTACCTTCGATTTTGCCGTTGAAGGTATAGTTCTTCAAGATCACGTGGGACTTCTTTCTGCTAGAACCTATATAATAAAGGGGTTTAAGTTTGGCAAACAAGTTAGATAAAGGTGGTCCTTGTTGTTGTTATCAGGATTACCACAAGTAAAAAACTGTTCAGTTCGGATATGTTTGTACAAGTAAATAGTTCAAGTGTATTTCTAAATCAAATTCCACAATTCTGGAAACAAGTCAGCAAATAATTTTCTGATACAAGAAACAAACTATGAACACGTTTGTAAAGCTAGCATTTTAAAAAATTTGAAACCAAAAGCGATGCCCGAGCAATGTTTATCTTACTAGGCGCGCTTTCACTTTTGGATTAATAAAAAAGTTGGATGGATAGTAAACAACTACTCATAGTTCAAGTGTATTTCTAACAACTACTCATAGTTCAAGTGTATTTCTAAATCAAATTCCAGAATTCCTGAAACAAGTCAGCAAATAATTTTCTGATACAAGAAACAAACTATGAACACAAGAAAAGATGAGTAGTTGTTCATCACAAGGAAACACTGACCTTCAGCACCGTATCATTAGCGACCCGTGGCTTCACTGGCGTATGGCGTCTGCCGTCCAAGGAGGATGCTCCGAGAGAAAGGGATGTGTCTGGTGTATTTTTAAATAGAGCCAAATTCTTGAGGATGGATGCGTCTGCCGTCCATGTAAGGGAGGTGCATGATGAGGTGATGGACCTTCCATTGATGGGGCGGGAGAGGAGATCTCTAACCTTCCATTGACGGTGACCGAGGAGGAGGTTGCAGATCTGCGGGATTTGGGGGCGCAGGGCCACGGACCTTCCATCCGCCACCTCCTCCTAATCGAGCGTCCATCCGTGAGTCCAAGGAGGATTTGGCGCAGGGGCGGGCATTGCGGATTTCACGGGGTTGGCGCAGTGGCGCGGCCGATTTGGCACAGTGTCGCGGACCTAATCGAGCGTCCATCCGCATGTCCAAGGAGGATTTAGCGCTGGGGATGGCGTTGCGGGCGCAGGGGCGTGGCGGCGGATTTGGCGCAGGGGCGCGAACCTTCCATCCGCGAGCATTTGTGGGCGCGGCGGATTGCGGGCGCGGATGGAAAGGAGGCGCGATAGCGGGGGCAATGTGCGCTGGCGATGGTAGGCGGGGGAAGCACGTGGAGAAATCGCGGCATGCTGGAGAAAGCGCGGCGTGCGGGATGCGGGCAGAACAACGCCAGTGGACGCCTACTCTAAGAACATATAGAGTAGTAGAGATTTGGAATACCTTTCTTACATGATTTATAGTAGTCAAAATAACATAGCTTTAATTGTTTAATCACGTAAATATTCCGAAAACCATAGCTTCTCAACCATAACTCTGAATTTGGTGGTTCTCGAACCCACGATCTCGTAGCTTCGCGTAGATTATTATTACGCAGTTTGTTCTTATGCTTGGTGAGATGTTAATTTTTATCTATACCATGTCTGTTTGTATTGCTACGACTAGCAGTGAGGTCACGAGGATCTGAAGATCACCCTGGTAACTGTAACCTCAAGTGCCAGGCAAGTTGTGCCCTTGACCACTTTTGTTACCCAATAATGTTCTTTATAATCATTTACCATGCATAGGCTTAATTTTGATGGGACCCGATAGGTCACCCTAGATTGTTTATCTCTTTACCTTCTTATCCCTGAATCACTTGGGTAGTTTTGCTATTGCTTTACATGGTTTTGGGATAATATTTTGTTATATCCATGTTCCATTTATTTTGTTATTCTATTTATGTTCATGTCAAGATCATTAATGTTAATTGGAACATGGAGCTTAACTTGAGAAACACGTGCCACCACAAGGGTTTAATGGGACACCCTTGGCCAACTAACTAGGAAAGCTAGTGGAAGACTACCTTACCCGAAAGGGGCAAGGGCAGTAGGGGATTGCATGCAAGGCGGTTCTCGGGTTGATTTTGCTGCGATGGCGGTCAGACGGGGGATTCTTGCAAGTGCTTTTCCCATAAACTGTAGCGGGTTTTCGGAAGCTAGTGGAACTTTGTAAAGGCCTCGTAGTGGATCCCTAGACATTCACCTCGGTAGTGTCTAAGGGTCTAGCTAACCCTGGCGACATGGGATACACGACTTGTGGGTACATGGTACAACCTCTGTAGAGTGTAAAACTAGTATACTAGCCGTGCTCGCGGTCATGAGCAGCTCAGGACTCTCTGATGATTAAATATGGAACCTAAAATCAATTTGTCATTTGCATTTGCATGGAATTATTATTAATTTTGTTCTATTATTGTTATTATGGTTTGGTATTGTCGGCGTTTCTACCCCGGGGGGTCCCTGGACTGACGAGTAAATTTGTCGCTGCGTGTCCCGGTCCATATGGGTTGGCGCGAGATGGAACACAAGGGGGAAAATGGGGCTCGTGTTGCCCCACGCCAGGGGGGTGTGCTTGTAGTAGGGGTTACAAGCATTCGCGAGAGAGAGAGAGAGAGTGAGCCTGTTCGTCAGCTCATCCTCCCGTGCAACCCTTTTTGCATGAAGGCCCTGGACCTTCCTTTTATAGATGCAAGGAGAGGGTCCAGGTGTACAATGGGGGGTGTAGCTAGGTGCTAACGTGTCTGGCAGAGAGGTTCCTGAGCCCTGTGTACATGCCAACGTGGCTGTCGGAGAGGTGCTAGAGCCCTATGTACGCGGTAACATGGCCGTCGGAGGAGCGCCTGAGCCCTATAGAAGCACAGTTGTTGGTGCTGCTGGGAGCTTGCTGACGTCTCCTTGCTTCCGTAGGGGGCTGAGAACCACCGTCGTCATGGACGCACGCGAGGAGCCATCATTACTTGTTACCGGGGCGAGCCAGATGGGACGCCGGTCTTGTTCCCCCGTAGCCTGAGCTAGCTAGGGGTAGGGTAATGATGTATCCCTGTGGCGCGGTCGGTCCGAGCCCAAGGTCGGGCGAGGCGGAGACTTCTCCTGAGGCGAGGCCAGGGTCGGGCAAGGACGCGATTCCTCCCGAGGTCGAGGTTGAGGTCGAGCCCTAGGGTCGGGCGAGGCAGAGACCACCTTCCGAGGCCGAGGTTGAGGCTGAGCCCTGGGATCGGGCGAGGCGGAGACTACCTTCCGACGTCGAGGTTGAGGCCGAGCCCTGGGGTCGGGCGAGGCGAAGACCTCCTCCTAAGGCCGAGGCCCAAGGTCGGGCGAGGCAGAGCTTCCTGTTGCGCCTGAGGCTGAACTTAGCTGTTGTCAGCCTCACCCTGGCAGGTGGCACAGCAGTCGGAGCGGGGCGAGCGGTGCTGTTTTCCTGTCAGGTCGGTCAGTGAAAGGGCGAAGTGACTGCGGTCACTTTGACCTTGCCGACTGAGGCACATGTGTCAGGATAAGGTGTCAGGCAATCCTTGCATTAAATGCACCTGCGATACGGTCGGTTGGTGAGGCGATTTGGCCAAGGTTGCTTCACAACGAAGCCTGCCCGAGCTGGGCTTCGGGCGAGTCGAGGGTGCACCCGTTGCTTGAGGAGGCCCTCGAGCAAGACGTGAATTCGTCTGGGACTACTATTCCTGCCCGAGGCTGGGCTCGGGCGAGGCGAGATCGCGTCCCTTGGTAGACGAGGCCTTGACCTGAACCGCGCCCATCAGCCTTTGTGGTTTGTGCTGATGGTGGTTGCCAGCCATGTCTAGGAGTGTTGGGGGAACCCCTAATTATGGTACCCGACAGTAGCCCCCGAGCCTCAAAGGGAGTGTTGGTACTCGCTTGGAGGCTTTGTCGCACTTTTTTGCGGGGGGACCGGCCTTTCTCGGTTACACTTTGTTCCGGTGGGTGCGCGCGAGCGCACCCGCCAGGTGTAGCCCCCGAGGCCTCGGAGGAGTGTTTTGACTCCTCTGAGGTCTTAATGCCTTTCGTGATGCCTTGGCTGGCCTAGCTGTTCCCTCATGCGACCTGATTGTAGCCCGGGTGCATGGTCAGGTTCCAAGTTTTCAGGCTGGTTTGTTGACGCTGTCAACGGTTTGGCCGTAGCCAGGTTGCGTGAGCAGCCCCCGAGCCTCTGCACGGAGCGAGAGGACGATCAAGGACTGTCTCGACTTTTATTATACGCCCCTTCATCGCCTTTCCGCAAGGAGGAAGGGGGGGAAAGCGCCATGTTGCCCTCGGAGGGCGCCGAACATGGTGTCTCCAGTGAGTTGCTAACGGGTGATCCGAGTGGACGCTCGTACCCCGTTCGATAAGGGTCGGCTAGTGGCCCAGAGGCGCGCTCCAAAAGTACCTACAGGTGATTTGCCGGACCCGGGCCCGTTCGATAGGGTCCGAGGGCTCGATGCCTCCCTCTGATGGGATTCCATTACAAAATCGCTCCTGCTGGTCTCAGAAATGTCCTAGGGTACCTCGGGAGCGTAGCCCGAGCCTCGGCCATGTAACGGACGTACCCAGAGTCATCCCTCGCTCTGCGTGCTTTGGGGCGGCTGTCGAACCCTTTCGAGGGGCCAGCGTTCGAACCCCTGATCAGTAGTGGGCGTGGAGCCCGAGTGCTCTAGGGCTGAAAGGGAATTAGGGTTACACCTATTTCCTAAATTGATTTTGGTGGTTGAATTGTCCAACACAAATTATTGGACTAACTAGTTTGCTCTAGTCTATAAGTTCTACAGGTGCAAAAGGTTCACAATAAGCCAACAAAAAGACCAAGAAAAGGGTTCAAACAAAAGAGCAAAGGGACAACCGAAGGCACCCTGGTCTGGCGCACCGGACTGTCCGGTGTGCCACCGGACAGTGTCCGGTGCACCACTGGACAGTGTCCGGTGCACCAGGGGACTCCAAGCTGAACTCTTCACCTTCGGGAAAACTCAGAGCCACCGCGCTATAATTCACCGGACTGTCCGGTGCACACCGGACAGTGTCCGGTGCTCCAAGGAGAAGCGACTCTGAACTCGCCAGCTTCGGGAATTCACTCCGCTATAATTCACCGGACATGTCCGGTGCACACCGGACTGTCCGATGTGACAGCGGAGCAATGGCTATTCGGCGCCAACGGTCACCTGCTACAGCATTTAATGCGCGCCTGCGCGCGCAGAGGAGCAGGGCACGCGCGGGTGGCACACCGGACAGTCTACAGGACTTGTCCGGTGCGTGTGGCAGAACCGCCCGAATTATTCTAGCTTAAGTGCCCAAGTCACACCCTTAAAGGCAGCAACACACTTAAATTGGAATAACCCGTCAGTCCCTCTGATCTAGTCTGATAAAGCCACTTATCTAGGATCGAATCCACTAGCTCACTCGAAGGTGAGGCACAGAGAAATACAATAAAGCATAATACCACAAATTTAAGAAGTATCATTAGTGATTACATGATCGGAGTTTCAGAAATAATAACCATAAATTTTTAATGCAGCGGAAATAACTAACGGAGAAAATCGAGTAACATGGTGAAGCCTGGCCACACTACTCCTCCTGGTCCTCTCCTACGGAAGCAGTAACCCACTCGACCTTCTATCCCGGTGGCAGGGATGGAGGCCAAGTCACACTATCAACCAAATCAAGGAGGTACCTGCAAAAATTATGCCACAAGCAAGGCCGAGTATACTAATACTCAGCTAGACTTACCCGGTGTGAGGAGTCTACTCCTCTACCTCTAGACCATGCAGCTGTTTGGCTGAGGGGTTTGGTTTGCCAAAAGCACTAGTTGAGTCTAAAAACAAGTTTTAGCTTTTCAAGTTCTAGAATAATAATTTAGACTAGATGAGAACCTATCTATTCATACATGGTATCAAACATTATATCAATCAACATCTTTTGCCAGTCATCTCATTTCCACTTATTACTCAATGCAGTACAATGGATCAAGCAGTCTCATTAGCTGCGAGAAGCAGACGATTCGAATCGAGTTTTAACCTTGCAAGGTAAACCTAAACACATGACATGTCAGGGCACTCCGTCGCCACACATGTCAACCGTCCCCATCGATCCCCCGTTCACAGCCAGGCCTCACCGCCTTGGCATACAATGCTCCACTGACCCCGGCTGTCGCCATGCAGTGGCCGCACTTGTACCCACCATATCTAGAATGGGAGACCCAGTCTCAGGTCGCGTGAGGGATAAAGTCCGCGCCTGACTTCACTCGAGTACTAGGTTTACTGGTTACCATATTTCCCGACATGTGTTTAGTACGTTCAAACGCTTGACACAGGTATCCCCACGTTAATCCTTATTCCAATTTCGTCTCATAGACAACGCATCCCCATGGATCCGTGTCCATAGATCAGCATCATTCTGTTATCAAAATGGATACAACCAATTCCTGACCTCGCGCGAGTGCTAGAAAAATCACTCGACTTCTACCGAGATCCTGATTTAGCATAGCAGCTACTCTACCTAGCATACTAGTATCCATCTCAAAAGGAATCCTGAGTTCATGCAACTAGGGTTTCAGGCAACTCCTACACTTAAGTGCACGGTACAAGCCTACAAACATTAAGTGTAGTAAAATAGCATATATAAATGGTTATGCATATAACCGGGGCTTGCCTTTAATTTAACGCTTAGGTAGTGTTTGCTGGGGGAGGTGCTCGCTTGGCAAGCATCCACTGGTTAGGTCCATCATTCTTCAGGTCGTTCATCAGCTGCATCTTGTGGTTGGCACCATATCACTTGCACGATCATCATCTGTAACACCCGGTTTTAAAGGACAAAGCCGGGTGCATCTCATACATGCGCCAAAGAAGACAACATATATAATAACAGAGTGCATAGAGATAAATGTCATAAAACATCAGAGTATTTATTACATAGCGGAAGACTTATTACAAAATAAAGATAAATGTAAAACGAACTAAGGATCGTCGGCGCCAATGTCAACTGAGAAACGCCACCTAGATCAGATCATACTCCTCGCCTTGTGGCTCCTCATGAACCACCTGCTCTTCTCCTGTGGGGGGGTGTGAGACAGCAAGAGTGAGCTCACACATGTTCATCGCTCAACAAGTTGTGGGGAATAATGTGGCATGAACTCACCAAAGGTGGGAGTTCATGAAGTGTAAGGCTGATCAATGAAATAAAGGCTGAAGCTGAGCATTGCTTTTATAAGTTGGTCAAAATTTTTATTAGCAGTTACTAAGTGTAAGTAAATACCAAACCATAGTAATAATAAGTAAAAGTAATAATAAAATAATCCCAAATGCAATGAAATGACAGGTTAAGTTTAAGTTCCATAATTTAATCATGTGAGTGTCCGAGCCGCTCATGACCGTGAGCACGGCTAGTATACCAGTTTTACACTCTGCAGAGGTTGCGCATCTTTACCCACAAGTCGTGTTACCCATTTGCCACGGAGTTGATCAGACTCCATACACCTCTACCTAGGAAGCGAGGCAGGGTACCACTACGAGGCCTTTACAAAGTTCCACTAGCTTCAGACTACCCGCTATAGTTTATAGGAAGCTCCAGTGCAGGGTTCTTGCCGACCGCCATCGCAGCAAAATCAAACAAGGACCTCCCTACACTGACCACTCCCCTACTGCCCTTGCCCCTTTCGGGTAAGGTAGCCCTCCCCTAGCTTTCCTAGTTAATCAGCCAAGGGCGTCCCATTAAACCCTTGTGGTAGCACTGTTTTCCCGGGTGGTTCTCCATGTTCCCATTAACATAATGATCTTAACATGAACAAGGAAGAATAAAACAGATAACAATAAATAGTATAACAATGAGTGATGAATATCTCTATACCCAAATCCACATAAAGCAATAGCATGTACTACCCAAAACTTTAGTAGTAAAACCAGTGGTGAAGCAAGGTATAAAGATAGTCAAAATCTAGGGCATCCTATTGGGTCCCAGCAAAATTATCCTATGCAGATCATTATGAATAATAAGAACATGAATGGGTAAAAGAAGTGATCAAGGGCACAACTTGCCTTCCACGAGCTCCTGCTCAGCAGTCTCTACTTGCTGAACCTCAGATTCCACAGTGGCTTGCTCGTCTACTCGCATCAACACAATACATACATAGCATGGCATAAATTAACATCACATCAAACATGCAAATAGAATATACAGTAATCAACTAGACATTAAAATAAGATCACAGGAACTGGAATCATCAAATTTGGAGGTTTAGATTTTAAGTTATGGATTTTCTAATGTTTTATGTGCTTAATACAAGATTAAGTGAAAGAATAATTTTAATGTGTTTGTCATGTCAGAACAGAGGCACTAATGGGCAGACAATATTATTACAAAAATTTAGGATCTGGAATGGACCAATTTGGAGTTCCTATGCATTTTCTATGAATTATACAAGTTTTAACATTTATTTATGCACTAAAAATTGATTTCTGATATTAATTCCCTATTTTTAAAG
Organism: Zea luxurians; assembly: GCA_029449295.1. Lineage (NCBI taxonomy): Eukaryota > Viridiplantae > Streptophyta > Magnoliopsida > Poales > Poaceae > Zea > Zea luxurians. Next base: position 8,615,471 of record JAOPSE010000103.1, on the reverse strand, counting down.
TTCTCTGGATTGGGCCTCAAATACCGAGAAGTGCAGGGGCTATGGCGTAAAAGAACCTAAGACACAGGCCGCCACCCAACTGGACGGCGGGTTGATTTATCAATAATCCAGGGTCTCTTTTGCAAACTGGTAAAGTGAAGGGGTACGGGCGAAACTGAGCCGCCCGATCAGAAACGGAGGGCTCAGATTAGATCTGAGTTCCGCGTGAACCGGCACGCAATGCAGGCCCTCGGATCCAAGATCCATGGCCAGGGAACACACACCCTCTCACCCATCCGATCCCGATCGGATGGCCCTCGCGAATTTGGCCGAATCGTTATCTCGCTTCTAATCAGGACCGTTCGCCGTGCATCCAACGGCGCCTGGACACTCACTTCTCCTCCTACCTCGCGACGGCGGCACATACCACCCACACGGCGGCGCCCTCACCGGCGATCGCGCAACCCGGCCCATACGGACACCATAACCCGATTCACACGACCTACGCGTAATTGACGACTCTCCGAACCCACTGCTACAACTAATTTCGGCCGATGTCGAGTGTAGAGCCCGGCCTACGGCGCACGGCGGAAACCCGTGTCCGACGACCAATTCCGGGCCGCGGACTGGACGTACACGAACCGCACCGGAAGATACACACTCGTGAAATGGAAAAGGCACACGTCGGACATATTCTCACCGGCAATCGACAGGGCGAAGGGGTTGTTCCGCGGTGGCCGAATCCCGCGCGGCAACGGAGAACTCCCTGGATGCGAAGGTTGACGGCGTCGGGCACCAATGTGCTTCGCGAATTGGCGGCCGAGGACGAGCAGCCCGCGCCAGAGCACCACGGTTCCAGCACCCCCTCCTTTCTCCCTCGGATCAATCCGGCAGACCACGGACTCTCCCTCTCTCGCGCTCCTTCTCGTCTGGCGGCGGCTCACGATTCGGAGGTCGACATGGTGACTGGTCCCCACGGCGCGTGCTACTTATGGTCAGGTGGCGAGGAGCTTGCCTGGTCGTCGGGCCGCAACGGGAGGCGCGAATCTCTCGAAATCCGTTAAGCTCGCCCGCGATTCACGCGGGGACGACGGTCCTAACCAAACGGCCCCACGCGGCAGCGAGTAGGTGAGGCGGGCGCGGGACGAGAGACCGACCAGTGGGCCCCTCGCGTCAGCGCACGCCCGCAGACGGGGTATGGGCCACGCGGGAGCAATCCTGAGCTGGGCCGAAAGTGTGGCTTGGAGCCCACGCACCCTTTTTCCTTTATTATATATTTTTTTATGTTTCTCTTTTTCTCCTTTTCAAATTCAAACTCCCTTCAAATTTAAATCTCCATTCTTGTGGAAAATTTATTGTTGGGGGCCTTCGTCCTCCGAAGGTCCTCAAAAACATGATTTGACAATGTTTTCCAAGTGGATTATATGAACAGGTATTTTCGGATTCAGAATTATGGATATGGAGCACGACCAGGACGAAGCCTGAACCAGACGAAGGTCGAGGGCGGCCGAAGCTGTGCACAGGGAAGCTTCGGCGCGTTGGCATTCGAGAGAACCGACTTAAAGATGAAAAGACTTCGGGGGCCTCAACAGATTTCCATAAACTGTTAACAAATGTAATGGACATGAATGTAATTTTACGTGGGCTGCGTCCCGCGTCTATAAATAGATGAACAGTACTCCCGTACTGTTCACACTGACTTGGCATTCTGCTTTTGCGTCACGCTTGTACTTTATACCTTCTTTCAGGACCGAAGGTACATTTGTAATTTGAAATCATTTCTATTTTTCCATGTTAATAAAATAGAAATGATTTCATGTTGTTTATATTATATTTCGTGCTTTATATGAGTCCTTCGTCATTACTCGTTATAGTTACGAAGGTATGTCCCTTATGACCTTCGTCCGAGATTCATTATTTCCTGAAGGGGCATAATGTTTCGAAGGACGAAGGACTTTAACATTTAACACTTTTTATGTTGCCTTGTTCTTAACTCTTAGCATTTGAGAACAAGTCCCCAACATTGGCGCCCACCTCCGGTGAACTCACTTCCACTTCGAGCTTTTTTGAACACCTTCGGAAGCTATGGCGCCGAAGAAAGCTTCAGCGACTGGGGCTTCAGCACTGCAACCGCTGGACCACAACCAGGAGACCGTCTCTCTTCGGGAGGCCCGAAGCCAGAAGAGAAAGGCTGTCAGCCCGACACTTCAGGAAGAAGAGCTAGACCAAGAAATCAGGGATATGGAGATGCTACACCAACAAGTACAAAGGAAGAAGGAGAAGATGGCCCGCCTAGCTGAGTTGCAAAGGCAGATAGACGAAGCCTCTGAGGAAGTCCGCCATCTTACTCACGATGAGCAGAACAGAAGGCCTCATCAGAAAGACCTTCATCAGGAGGGCTTCGTCAACGAAGATGACTGGTATGATAATTTCCATCAGGGAAATTTTGTTTTTGATGATGCTTCTCCTCTGTCTGCTGAGCTGCAGGCTACACCTTGGCCTCCATCCTATAAGCCACCCCAGCTCCCCATGTTTGATGGTCACTCCGACCCGAAGCAATTCTTGATGAGCTACGAAGCAACGGTGTCTTCGTACGGGGGCAATGCTGCAGTCATGGCGAAGTCTTTCGTCATGGCCGTCAGGAATGTTGCTCAGACCTGGTATTCCTCCCTTCGGCCAGGAACAATAACTTCATGGCAGAAGCTGAAGGATATGTTACTGACCAGCTTTCAAGGATTTCAGACGAAGCCGGTCACAGCTCAAGCCCTGTTCCAGTGTATTCAGGATCACGAAGAGTACCTTCAGGCGTATGTCCGAAGGTTTTTACGATTGAGGGCGCAGGCACCAACGGTGCCCAATGAAATTGTTATCGAAGCCATGATCAAGGGGCTTCGTCCTGGGCCTGCAGCTCAATACTTTGCTAGAAAGCCTCCTCAGACCTTGGAGAAATTGCTCCAAAAGATGGATGAGTACATTCGTGCAGATAATGACTTTCGGCAAAGAAGGGAGGAGGCCTTCAGATTTTCTGAGATGACCAGGGGCTTCGGAGGAAGATACTACCCGAGACATGTCCGTTCTATCCACAACACTCAGAATGATGATAAGGGGAGTCAGAACAGACCGCAATGCTCATCACAGGCTTCGGGGCAACAACAAACTTCCTTCCGGCCACCAGCTCCAAGAGGCAGAGGCGCCAGGGGCTTCGGCGGAAGATTCGGAGATCAGCCAAGGAGACTGTTTTGCTTGTTCTGTGGAGAAGGCAAGGGCCATACCACTAGGTCGTGCCATATTACAATCCAGAAGCAAAAGGAAATTGCCGAAGCTGCATCTCAGCAAGCTCAGCCGAAGCAGGTCATGCATACTGCTTCGTATCATCCGCCTTATGTCCCACAATACATAGACAACCACCCTGCAGCTTCTGTAGCTTCGGCAAGTCAACCTCAAGCTTCCTGGCAACAGCTTCCGCCCCCACCTCCATTGCAGCAAGGTCAACAGCCAGAAGGGAGTCAATATGCTCCACATCAGAGGGATTTCAGAGAGCAGTCCGAAGCTCGCACAGTCAACAGCACTGTGCCAGAGTCGAAGCACATTTATTGACACATATCCTACCTTTGATAGCAGTCTTTCCTATTCAGTTTTATTTTCTGTGAAGCAAAAAACATTGATAGTTTCCATGTAATAATTTCGTTGTTTTCCACGAGGAAGATCTATTTGCTCCACAAGCCTAAGTTGCTGAAGCTTAAAATTTTTTCCGTTATCAAGGAGGACCTTCGAATTAAAAATCCTTCGGAATAACAGAAAGTCGTTCTAAGGAACGCAGAGTAAGTTTGTGAAGTCACAAAAAGCCGTTCCAAAGGGAGCGCAGTGTAAGTTTTCTGCTCAGAAGTCGTTCCTAAAGGAATGCAGAGCCTACAGCGAAAAGTCAACGCTGATTCCGCCTAAGTAAAGGGCGAAGAAGCTCCTAAGGGAGGCTTACAGCGAAAAGTCAACGCTGATACCGCCTAAGTAAAGGGCGAAGAAGCTCCTAAGGGAGGCTTACAGCGAAAAGTCAACGCTGAGGTCGTCTAAGTAAAAGACGAAGAAGCTCCAAAGACGTTCCTAAGGGAATGCAGAGCTTACGAATGTGTTTTGTGTGTATCTTCGGAACAGACGTCATTTGCATAACATAGCATCATCACATCATTTCGCATAGCATAAGCATCATACATCATGTTGCATACGGCAAAAAGAAGGGCACACAGTATTAACCTTCGAAAGAATGATTTGAGAAAGTGCAAATCGTGTAAAGTCACGAGGGAATATGATGATGATCTTCGGAAAATAGCTTCGGAGGATGTTTTTACGAAGCATGGATGAGCTTCATCAGAGCAATATCAAAATTGTTTAGCTTCGGAGAGTGCTTTTACGAAGCATGGATGTGTCTTATCAGAATAATTTTAACGAAGAATGTTTTCTTCACGAAGCATGAAAAGAAGGGAAGGTGTTTTTTTCGCCGAAGGCTCAAAAATGGTATGTACGTACAGTTTCATGCATCGTAAAGAATTGAACAATGGAAAGAAACTTATATGTTACATCCAAATGTACAAAATATTACATAGATCACAATTTAAATGTTTCTTCTAATAGCATCTAGTCCTCTCTTAGCACTGCTTCGGCGACTTCATTTAGAAGTTGATCAACAACTTTGTTTATGATAGCTTCGGCCATTTGTTTGATTTCTTCATCTCCTTTTGTATGGGGATCGGCAGTTGACCCAGCAGCTTCTGAGGGAAGAGAACATTTCTTCATCACTATTGAAAACTATGTGCAGAGTGTGAAATGAAAATTACAATGCAACAAGAATGACTAATTGGTACCTGATTGTCTTTCAGGCTCCGTACTCCTTTCGGTGGCTTCTGCTACTTTTCTAGCGTCATGAATGCCTTTTTCGCTTCTTTGGATGATCTCTTGCGCCATTTCTCGGCCGCCGTTGTTCCAAATATCAGTAAAAAATTTGCCACCAACCACGCTTGCTTCGGCCGAGGGGTCCTTAATATCTTCGGAAGATAAGGTAGCTTCAGACTGAGCTAAGAATTTAACATGCCCGCAACCTTTCTTCTCCAAGACAGAAGCAATTCCTCTGGCGCCCGAAAAAGCGCATATGTCGCCGCGGCTGTTCAGAATCTCTTCGAAGGCCTCCGCTTCGTGGCTAATCCATTCCAGCGGATCTTCGGGATTGCCTCGAGAAAAATTCTCTTCGCTGGAAAAGGCGCCGACGCTAGCAAAGCTGGTTTTAATTTTATTCACGCATTCTATAGATTTAACATAGCATTTCCCCTGAGATGTGCGAAGCTCCTTAATTCTTGATTCCAATTTGCTGACCATAAAATCACTAAGTTCTCGTTTCGTTTCCTCAAGCGCGCGCTCCTCTTTAGCTCTAGCCAGCTGCTTCTGAAGATCTTTTATCTCGCGTTTTTGAGCTTCGGCTTGGGCCTTTGAATCAGCTTCGTCTTTTTTCACTTTATCTACCAGTGTAAGCAGAATTTTATCTTTTTCCAAAGCTTCATTTCTCAGTTTGATAACTTCAGAGCGTAAATTATTAAACGCAATTTCATAACTTTCATCTTCGGCGCTCTTTTGCGCTCTTAGCGCGTTGCTTAGGATCAAGCCCTATAAAAAAATTCATATAAGAAAAAAGGAATGAGTTGCGTAAAAAATTATGAGGGAGTTTTCTTTTCAAGCGTTAAATTCCCGTACCTTCAGGCTGTTGTACGCAAGACTGTCTGCGAGATCTTCTTTCGTCATGGCGCTTAATCCAGATTCAAGCTTCGGGAAACCAATACTCCTGGCCATCTCTCGGCAGACAGAGAGCTCTTTGTTATCAGGAAGGCAGTATAAGAAATCATCTTCATTTGTCCCATTGAATATTACTGCCCCCTTTGGATATTTTAGCTCCTTTGCATAATGGTTAGCTTCGTGAGTTTCTTCTTCAGATAGTTTTTTCCCCGAAGCATGTCGTATGATGTAATCACACATGCTGGCAGGCGCTTCGGGGATGGCAGTGTCAGTCTCTTCAATTAAAATCGGTTCTGATATTTTTATTGTTTCGGTTTCCAAAGTTTGCTCCCTGAAGGGCTCTGAAGGCCCAGCTTCAACTTCAGCTTGTTGCGTCGGAGCTTCAGAAGAAGTTTCAGCAATTTCAACACTCTTTTTTGGAGTTGTGCTTGAAGACTTAATTGTCTCCAAGACATCTAGTACATTTACCATTCTCTTCCTTTTTGGAGTCACCATTGGACCCTTTCGGATTTTTGCTGCTTCGACATTTACTACAGGACTCAAAATTTCTGATGCTTTTTCTTTAGTCGGATTTTTTGCTTCTTCCATTTTTTCTGTCGATGGTGTTTCGGCCATCTCTGCAATTTCTGGCAGCAAGGTTGGCTGTTCAGCTTCGGCGGCCGAAGAAGTTTCTCCAGTGAACTCAGGCACCGAAGCTGGTTCAATATGGCGTGGTCGATGTGTGAGGACCTTCAACCTTTTTTCTTTCGGTTCTGGCTCACTAGGAGCAGTTCCTGCTTCTTCTTTTTCAGGGGTTATGTTTTTCCTTTTTTGCCTTCGGATGGGATAACGATAATCAGGGTAGAAGAACCCAATTGCATCAAACACTCGATTGAGTCTCTTCTTTTTTCGGCCTCCGAAGGCTGCTGATAGTGCGGTATTCTCAGCCTTCGAATATGCCCCAAGTAATTCATCACTTAATGTCTCAATGCTTTTCAGCCAATCATCATCAGGTTCAATAAATTTATCTGCATATTTGAATGTGTACTTTAATCTGACTAGTCCGCCTTCGTCGGACTCTTTGATGGTTTCCTTCGGCATTTCCCACTTTTCTGCAAGTGGCCATACCCTGAAGGCAATGTGTTCTTGGACCAAGTCTCTTGTCCCAATAAACAAGCAAACCACTCCGAAGGCTCTTTGGCATTCTTCGGCGGCTTCGTCCATTTCGACCTTCGGCCTTCGGAGACCGAAGCATTGCCAGATTGGGTGCATAATAATACTCTTCACATTCTCTTGCGCTGTTAGATCATTCTTTACATAAAACCATTCAGTCATCCAGGCTCCGGGCCATCTCTTCCGAAAGGTCGGCACAGGGCAGCTTGACCCGGAGCGGGCGCCGAAGCTGTAGCACCCAAAGTTGTTGTGGTATTGCTCTTTTCCCCAGGGCTTCGTCTCGTATAATAACTCATGAATGTTGCAGAAGCTTTTAGCGTTCGGTTCCAAACCTTGGCTTCTCACAGCCCAGACAAAAATCCCCATTCTTATAATGGCTTCGGGAGTGAGTTGATGAAGGTAGACTTGGAATGTTTTCAGTACCTCAACAACAAAACTGCTCAGGGGGAATCGAAGTCCAGCCCTGAGGAAGCTTCGGAAAATCACAACTTCATCCTCTTCGGGGGTGGGAGAAGTCTTTTCCCCGGCATCAGCCCTCACAATAGATATGTCTCGGAAATATCGCCCCCTCATATTATCAATGTGACTCTGCTTGATGGTCGTTTTCCCAAAAACTGTGTGACTTGGTCGCCACGGTCGATCTTCGGCCTCTTCCCCACCACTTTCCACATCATAGCTGTCGCTGTCATCAGAATCTTCAGATAAACCTTCGAGAATTTCCTTCGTAATTTTCTCTGTATTAGTCTCTGCCATCGCTATCAGGAACCCTAGATTCTTCTCCTCCTCGAGACTCAGCTTCGTCTCAGCAGGGATCTTCAGCTTCGTTTCAGCAGGGGTCTTCTTGCCTTCAGACATCTTCGGGAACGCTCAAAAATTCTTCCCGAGGCCGAAGCTTCGAAATCAAAAAGAACAGCAAATCTTAATGAACAAGCGCTAAAAATTTTAGTGGGCCGAAGCAAAAGGCAAGTGTGCGTATCAAATGAGTTCGCGATGTGATCATATTTATACGCCTAGAGCGCTGAAAATTAAAAGGCCCCGCTTGTCAGTGAATGTTGCTATTCTAGCAAAGGGAAGGTGTTTTTTTCGGACCTTCGGCTCAAGGCCTTCGTCCATATCGCAATCTGAATTTATTATTTACAAATTAATATTGCGAGGGGCTACTGTTGGGGGCCTTCGTCCTCCGAAGGTCCTCAAAAACATGATTTGACAATGTTTTCCAAGTGGATTATATGAACAGGTATTTTCGGATTCAGAATTATGGATATGGAGCACGACCAGGACGAAGCCTGAACCAGACGAAGGTCGAGGGCGGCCGAAGCTGTGCACAGGGAAGCTTCGGCGCGTTGGCATTCGAGAGAACCGACTTAAAGATGAAAAGACTTCGGGGGCCTCAACAGATTTCCATAAACTGTTAACAAATGTAATGGACATGAATGTAATTTTACGTGGGCTGCGTCCCGCGTCTATAAATAGATGAACAGTACTCCCGTACTGTTCACACTGACTTGGCATTCTGCTTTTGCGTCACGCTTGTACTTTATACCTTCTTTCAGGACCGAAGGTACATTTGTAATTTGAAATCATTTCTATTTTTCCATGTTAATAAAATAGAAATGATTTCATGTTGTTTATATTATATTTCGTGCTTTATATGAGTCCTTCGTCATTACTCGTTATAGTTACGAAGGTATGTCCCTTATGACCTTCGTCCGAGATTCATTATTTCCTGAAGGGGCATAATGTTTCGAAGGACGAAGGACTTTAACATTTAACACTTTTTATGTTGCCTTGTTCTTAACTCTTAGCATTTGAGAACAAGTCCCCAACATTTATCCTCAATTTTATATTATGCCATGCACAGTATCAATTTGGAGATGTATTCATATATACATTGTTTTTATCTTCTCCCTTTTTTTTAACTTCTATACTTTCTTTTATATTCAAAATTTCCCCTTGGTAGCTTAATATATTTCTTATCACATTACTTTTATATTGCCACAACATGCACACAAAATAAAGGACCAGCATGATGCACATTTTTATGGTAAGTCTTTTATTAATTATTTATTTATTTTTTTAATATGGTGTTCACATATGATGATGTATAAAGATCAAACTCACAAAAAGAGAGAAATTGTTTTCTCTATTGGTATTTTACCTAGCAATTACAAAGTGGATGTTACAAATCCTACCCCCCTTAAAAATAATCTCGTCCTCGAGATTTAGGAAGAACTAGGGAAAAGGTGGGGAAAATCTATACGAAGCTCTTCTTCTCTTTCCCATGTTGCTTCATCTTCACCGTGGTGACTCCATTGTACCTTGCACATCTTTATCACCTTATTTCTTGTAACTCGAGTCAAAGTGTCCAAAATCTTGATAGGGTACTCAGCATAAGTCAGGTCATCTTGAACACTAAGGTCCTCCAGTGGTAGCTGCTCCTCAGGTACCCTGAGGCACTTCTTTAGCTGAGATACATAAAATACATTATGTACATCTGATAGGTGATCGGGTAACTCTAGTTGATATGCAACCTCACCCACTCGCTTTAAGATCAAGAAAGGTCCAATGAAGCGAGGGGACAACTTTCCTTTAACTTTAAATCTCCTCATACCCGGAGTGGTGACACCTTCAAATAGACATGATCACCCTCCTGAAACTCCAGTAGTCTCCTTCTATTATCAGCATAGCTCTTTTGCCTTGATTGAGCAATTCTCAAATTTTCTCTTATCATTCGAACTTGCTCTTCTGCCTCTTGAATCAGTTCAGGCCCAAAGAACTGTCTTTCTCTAGTCTGATCCCAATATAGGGGAGTCCTGCATTTTCTGCCATACAAAGCCTCGAATGGTGACATCTTCAAACTGGCCTGGTAGCTATTATTATAAGAAAACTCAGCATAGGGTAAGCTCTTCTCCCAACTGCCACCATGCTTAAGGGCACAAGCTCTTAACATATCCTCCAGCACTTGGTTAGTCCTCTCTGTCTGTCCATCAGTCTGGGGATGGTAGGCTGAACTAAAATTCAACTTGGTATCCAAACTCTCATGCAACTTCTTCCAAAATCGAGAAGTAAACTGTGATCCTCGATCAGACACGATCTTCTTAGGCACTCCATGTAGACAAACTATCCGAGTCATATACAATTCTGCTAGCTTGGCTCCCGTATAATTAGTCCTCACAGGTATAAAATGAGCCACCTTTGTCAATATGTCCACAATTACCCAAATAGAGTCATATCCTGCTGGAGTGCGGGGTAGTCCAACAATAAAATCCATACCAATTTCTTCCCATTTCCACTCAGGTATCTTCAATGGGTGCAATAATCCAGCGGGTCTTTGATGTTCGGCCTTGACTCTTTGACATACATCACACTTAGCCACATGAGCAGCCACATCTCTTTTCAGTCCATACCACCAATACTTTTGCTTCAAATCTTGATACATCTTAGTGCTTCCAGGGTGGATGGAGTAATCAGAATCATGAGCTTCTTTCAATATAGCCTCACGGAGGCTATCGATCTCCGGAACACATATCCGATCTTTGAACCATATAGTACCTTGCTCATCCTCCGTGAATTCCGGAACTCTTCCTTCAGTAATAAGATCCTTGATCTCTTGAATCTTAGCATCACCAATCTGACCTTTACGAATCTCTTGCTCCAAGGTAGGTTCCAATTCAATGGTGACTCCTTCAGTGTGAGTAACAATTCCCAAATTGAGTCTCTCAAAGTCTTTTGCTAATTCGTCGGGTAGCTGGACAACAAAAGCGGAGTGAACATGCTCCTTCCGACTCAAGGCGTCTGCAACCAAATTTGCCTTACCGGGATGATAGTGAATCTCCAAATCATAATCCTTAATGAGCTCCAACCAACGGCGTTGCCTAAGGTTGAGATCCTTCTGAGTGAATATATACTTCAAACTCTTATGATCCGTATATACTTGGCACTTAGTTCCCATAATGTAGTGTCTCCAAATCTTAAGTGCATGCACAACGGCAGCCAGCTCTAAATCATGAGTGGGGTAGTTCAATTCATGCTTCCGCAACTGACGAGATGCATAGGCAATCACATGTCCTTCTTGCATAAGCACACATCCAAGTCCTTGGCCACATGCATCACAGTAAATGTCAAATCCCTTCTGCAGATCTGGCATAATCAACACTGGAGGTGACATTAATCTCTCCTTCAATTGGTCAAAGCTCTCTTGACATTTCTCATCCCACTTAAATTCTTTTCCTTTCTCCAAAAGCGATGTCATAGGCTTGGCAATCTTAGAGAATCCTTCAATAAATCTCCGATAATATCTAGCGAGACCCAAGAAACTCCGGATCTCAGTAACTGTAGTGGGCACTCTCCACTCCATAATCTCCTTCACTTTAGCAGGATCCACTGCTATTCCTCCATTAGAAATAATATGACCAAGGAATGGCACCTTATCAATCCAAAACTCGCACTTGCTGAACTTAGCGTAGAGTTGATTATCTCGCAACTTCTGTAGCACCAACCTCAGATGTTGTTCATGATCACTTTCATTCTTAGAATAGATAAGAATATCATCGACGAATACCACGACGAATCTATCCAAATACTCCATAAACACCTTATTCATCAAATTCATGAAGTAAGCTGGTGCATTGGTTAGTCCGAATGACATAACAGTAAACTCATATAATCCATATCGAGTCGAGAAAGCCGTCTTGGGAATATCCGATGGTCTAATCCTCATCTGATGGTAACCGGATCGGAGATCAATCTTCGAGAATACTTGTAATATCCCAAAAAAAATGTTGACCAAAAGTTAATCTCTGGTGTGTGGATGAGGTAAAGGGTTGTGGGCCATTGGATGCAAAGATAGAAGTCATCTGAGGCGTTGTTTCTTTCTTCCACAAAAACCCTAGGTGGCCACCCCTTTTTTTCCCTTCACCCCCCCCCCTCTTGGCCGCCACCCCCCTTTTCTCCCCCTTGGCTGGACGCCCCCTCCCCCTATGGCAGCCATCCTCCATTGCTTCCTCCCCCAAGATCTCCCCCTACGCAGCAAGGATCGAGAAAAGGAGGGGCACGTTGAATTGAAGAGGAAGAGAGGATCAAGGAGATGTTCTTCCCCATCTCCTCTTGAAGATTTCTTGGGGAAACCCTAGGTATGGATGAGATCCTTGTCCCTCCCTGTAATTATAGGCTTTTGGAGGTTGTGGATCATGGGAATTAAAGGATTAGAGGTTGGATTTGATGTGGGGTTAGGTTTTGATCTCGAATTTAGTTTTCTGCAGAATGGCAGATTCGACAGTTTCTGTTCATGCCAGTTTTCCGTGGTCTTAGTGGCCTCAAAAAATGAAAAGTCTATGTATGAGTCGTAGATAATTTGTAGACCTTTCTGTGGCCGCGAAGAACACCTCAATCGGACATCCGACCAGAAAGTTATTGCAGTTTTACTATAGCAGTTTTTCAGTCTCATAATTCTGTGCAGAATCTGTTCTCTTAAGATTTAGGCAATTTTATCAACAGAATTAAACTGTGGGTTGGTAAAAGAAGTTGTAGATAATTTCATAAGCTTTCCAGATTGTTAAAGAGTGCATTCATATGATTTGTGAAACTCCAGTTATGTTTGTTTTACTGTGGCTGTTCATGTTTACCTGACAAAAATGAGTGGGTCTGTTCACTGGTGAGTTTCATCTAGTAAATGGCCGAATTGGCTCTTCCAACTATGGAGACTTTTGTAGAGGGATAAAAGTTCTTACTTTCAGCAGAATTTCATAATTTTTGGTTCAGCAGTTTTGGAGATATCGAATTTTAAAGTTAACCATACTGCTGTCTAAAACAGATTCAGTCAGTTATCTTGTCAGATGTTTTAGAACTTGTAGATGGCAGAATTTAATTATCTATTGAATACTGAAGTTGTAGAGTATTTTGTGTAGATACTCCTAGAGTATTTGTTTGATATCACCGCTGTTTTAATTTTAAAGATACAAAATTAACAAACAGCGTTGCTGCTGTATGGCATGTGGTTCAGGGTGGGAGTCTTTCCACTGGGTCTTGGTTTCAAGTGTAGGAGTGTTTTGTTGATTGATGGCAAATGTTTGTGAAATATTTGTACTAAGTTTTATGCCCACTAGCAGGTGGCTACACTCCAGATCATGTCTAGTACATTTCTTCTTCTTCGATGAAGGCAAGTGAATGTAGCGGTGGTTGCTTCCGTTCTGACCTGTTATTTCTATCGCCTACACTCTAATATTCAGAAGTATCAGATTCTTTCATAATTGGACTCTATGGTGATGCTTTACTTGCTTGCATTATACTGATGCTCAATCATATATTGATGATGATTAATATTTGAGTATGACTCATGAGATTAATTCACACCCCTGAAGGTAAATGAAGTATTATTTGAGGTTGGTATTGTATCTGAAGGTAAATGAAGTATTATTTGAGGTTTGTGTTGTATCTGAAGGAAGTGAAGTTTATTGATAAATGTAGCATGCCATATACATTGCATGACTCATTTGCATATGAAGTTTTGTCGTGACCTATGGTCCGACCGTACCGGTACAACTTAGCATCGTACGTTGCCCGAGAAGGGGTACGATGCGGCTTCATACCCTTAGAGGTATGAAGGCAGAGGACATATGCATTGCATTCATATGCATTCATTGAAGTGATATTTGCAGATGATGTGGTTTTATACCCCTAGAGGTATGAAGATAGAGTACCTACACATTGCATTCCTATGCATACATTGAAGTGATATTTGCAGGTATTGTTGACGCAGGGAAGTGTTATAGAACCTATTGTGGTTGTTCGAGGAAATGAGATGGTATTGGTTATAGTGGGACTACTGAGTTCTATATCTACAAGCATTTCTGATTTTTAATTGTGACTCTTTTAAAATGTTGATGAATTCAATTTGTGGTTTAAATATCTCGTCAGAACAATTAGCTTGCTGAGATGTTTCATCTCACTCTTGCATTACTCAATGCAGGTGCTTGTTGCTCATCAAGGGGAGTGGGAAGTAGCAGCACATCCACCTTCATTCTCATAATAATGCTGCCCAGACACAGCCATGATTTAATTAGAAACTTCTTGTCAAAGGATGTTTGTTTTTAACTAGTCGTGCGCACTGATTAATTCAGTTCATGTTGTTATGGTTGTCTTCCCATTGCAAGCAGATTATTAATGTCTTATATGTTTTCTTATCATGTTATCTATTTATACTTTGTTGCTTCCCCCGTTTATGCAATTTTCAAAGGAGATGCTGTCGAAATTTTATATATGAATATTAGATGTGTAGTTTAGTAGCATTCTGGGGTGTTTGTGGATCCTGGGGTGTTACAGTTGGTATCAGAGCATAGGCTTTAGATTCTTGGCAATTTGAAGATAAATTTGACACACTTGCACATATAGGAAGGGTATGGGTTCAAATATCTTTGATATATATTAATGTCTTTGGAGTGCAGATGACAATAGTTTCACCCCTCCCTATTCCTTTACGGTGATGTGGTAAGTTGTTTATGGCTTAATGCTTGATATAATTTATTTCTGAAATTTTGATATTGTTTTATTAATGCGGTAGATATCGCTGGTCATTGGTGAGAATGAAGTTGTTATTATGCTTGTGATATACAAGTATGCCTATGTTGTTTTCACCATGTTTTTCATGGTTGAGTTTTATTATAATAATATTGTTATATATGCTTGATTGTGGATGTTTCTAAGAGGAGTGTGAATTGCGTGTTTTGGGGTACAAGGTAATCATCAATTTGAATTTAAGTTGTTGAGCGGTTGGTGGATAGCTCCAACTATCATTGCAAAGAATGATTGTTTATGTTGAGAAACCAGTTTTGAAAGAAATGAATATTTGTACTTTATATGGATTTTTGGGGGAAGTCTTTTCATAGCCAGAATGGCTTACATGTCTCTCTCATATTGTGTGTTTTAGTTGCCACAAAGCCTAGATGTGGTTTAAAGTGGTTGCCTGTTAGTCATACTAATTGTAGAATAAATCTTTGATTCTCTTGATCCATTGATTATGTATTGATACATTGAGGATCTGATGGTTCCCTTTTTGATGCATGCTTGTGGAGCCATTTTTTTAGACCACCTATCTATTGGTTTGAAGGAAGTCCTTGCCTAGCCTAGAGTTGGTTGGGTGTGGCTAGTCACCTACTCCTAGATCATGTGGTGTTTACATCAGCTTAATATGTTTGTCAAATGTGTGAAGGATTAGGGGTTATTATTATTGACTTTGTATGTCTGGTACTTTGAGTGCATCGTATGATAGAATGAAATGTAAGTTTCTGAACTACAGTAGATGAAGACTTATATTATGTGTAGGTTATCCTTACTAGTTGGATATTTTTCTTAGTTGAGATGTTGAATGAAGTATAGTGACATGGGTTAAGCAAGTATTGTGTTGTTGTTGGGCTATCAGTGCTCTATGTAGAGTTTTTGGCAT
The DNA here is from genome assembly GCA_029449295.1 of Zea luxurians. Taxonomy (NCBI): domain Eukaryota; kingdom Viridiplantae; phylum Streptophyta; class Magnoliopsida; order Poales; family Poaceae; genus Zea; species Zea luxurians. The sequence goes on along the minus strand of JAOPSE010000103.1, from coordinate 8,600,125 downwards.
TTCTTCGATGAACTATGCCGCACAAGATGTTATTGGCTTCTTTTGGCTTTATTGCTCCATTAGTTCTATAGATTTTCTCCCTTTTGGTGGGGTGCAAGGAATGTTAGATTACATGATTATCTTTTCATTATGGCAAGAATAAGGTTTAGGAAGATTAGGAGTTTTGTTCCAATAGAACTACTTGTTTCATGGTGCTTTAAGGTGAGGTGTTTGATCTTCTTATACATTCGTCGGGTGTAGATGTTTCACCATTTAATTAAAATTAATGGTTGAAGTTGGTAAGGGTTGTGCTTGGTGCATATTACCCCTTCATAAAAGAGTGTTGTCTTAAGACATTGATGTTGATGTATAGCTGCATCCAAATTTGATGGTGTGAAATTGTAGTGTTGATTGCAACTATGACATGCTTTGAGCTTCATTACATGTTGTTTCATGCTTGATGTCAGGTCGTGTAGTTTCCTTAGACAATTAGTCCAAGGTAGAAGTTCTTGTGTTAATTAAGACCAATAATGGACCCATGTTTTGAATTGTGGTGCTATATGGGGTACCTTGGGTGTTTTGCTTGGAGTGGCCGAATTCGAGGTCGAATTCTTTTTAAGGGGGGTAGAGTGTAATATCCCAAAAAAAATGTTGACCAAAAGTTAATCTCTGGTGTGTGGATGAGGTAAAGGGTTGTGGGCCATTGGATGCAAAGATAGAAGTCATCTGAGGCGTTGTTTCTTTCTTCCACAAAAACCCTAGGTGGCCACCCCTTTTTTTCCCTTCACCCCCCCCCCCCCTCTTGGCCGCCACCCCCCTTTTCTCCCCCTTGGCTGGACGCCCCCTCCCCCTATGGCAGCCATCCTCCATTGCTTCCTCCCCCAAGATCTCCCCCTACGCAGCAAGGATCGAGAAAAGGAGGGGCACGTTGAATTGAAGAGGAAGAGAGGATCAAGGAGATGTTCTTCCCCATCTCCTCTTGAAGATTTCTTGGGGAAACCCTAGGTATGGATGAGATCCTTGTCCCTCCCTGTAATTATAGGCTTTTGGAGGTTGTGGATCATGGGAATTAAAGGATTAGAGGTTGGATTTGATGTGGGGTTAGGTTTTGATCTCGAATTTAGTTTTCTGCAGAATGGCAGATTCGACAGTTTCTGTTCATGCCAGTTTTCCGTGGTCTTAGTGGCCTCAAAAAAATGAAAAGTCTATGTATGAGTCGTAGATAATTTGTAGACCTTTCTGTGGCCGCGAAGAACACCTCAATCGGACATCCGACCAGAAAGTTATTGCAGTTTTACTATAGCAGTTTTTCAGTCTCATAATTCTGTGCAGAATCTGTTCTCTTAAGATTTAGGCAATTTTATCAACAGAATTAAACTGTGGGTTGGTAAAAGAAGTTGTAGATAATTTCATAAGCTTTCCAGATTGTTAAAGAGTGCATTCATATGATTTGTGAAACTCCAGTTATGTTTGTTTTACTGTGGCTGTTCATGTTTACCTGACAAAAATGAGTGGGTCTGTTCACTGGTGAGTTTCATCTAGTAAATGGCCGAATTGGCTCTTCCAACTATGGAGACTTTTGTAGAGGGATAAAAGTTCTTACTTTCAGCAGAATTTCATAATTTTTGGTTCAGCAGTTTTGGAGATATCGAATTTTAAAGTTAACCATACTGCTGTCTAAAACAGATTCAGTCAGTTATCTTGTCAGATGTTTTAGAACTTGTAGATGGCAGAATTTAATTATCTATTGAATACTGAAGTTGTAGAGTATTTTGTGTAGATACTCCTAGAGTATTTGTTTGATATCACCGCTGTTTTAATTTTAAAGATACAAAATTAACAAACAGTGTTGCTGCTGTATGGCATGTGGTTCAGGGTGGGAGTCTTTCCACTGGGTCTTGGTTTCAAGTGTAGGAGTGTTTTGTTGATTGATGGCAAATGTTTGTGAAATATTTGTACTAAGTTTTATGCCCACTAGCAGGTGGCTACACTCCAGATCATGTCTAGTACATTTCTTCTTCTTCGATGAAGGCAAGTGAATGTAGCGGTGGTTGCTTCCGTTCTGACCTGTTATTTCTATCGCCTACACTCTAATATTCAGAAGTATCAGATTCTTTCATAATTGGACTCTATGGTGATGCTTTACTTGCTTGCATTATACTGATGCTCAATCATATATTGATGATGATTAATATTTGAGTATGACTCATGAGATTAATTCACACCCCTGAAGGTAAATGAAGTATTATTTGAGGTTGGTATTGTATCTGAAGGTAAATGAAGTATTATTTGAGGTTTGTGTTGTATCTGAAGGAAGTGAAGTTTATTGATAAATGTAGCATGCCATATACATTGCATGACTCATTTGCATATGAAGTTTTGTCGTGACCTATGGTCCGACCGTACCGGTACAACTTAGCATCGTACGTTGCCCGAGAAGGGGTACGATGCGGCTTCATACCCTTAGAGGTATGAAGGCAGAGGACATATGCATTGCATTCATATGCATTCATTGAAGTGATATTTGCAGATGATGTGGTTTTATACCCCTAGAGGTATGAAGATAGAGTACCTACACATTGCATTCCTATGCATACATTGAAGTGATATTTGCAGGTATTGTTGACGCAGGGAAGTGTTATAGAACCTATTGTGGTTGTTCGAGGAAATGAGATGGTATTGGTTATAGTGGGACTACTGAGTTCTATATCTACAAGCATTTCTGATTTTTAATTGTGACTCTTTTAAAATGTTGATGAATTCAATTTGTGGTTTAAATATCTCGTCAGAACAATTAGCTTGCTGAGATGTTTCATCTCACTCTTGCATTACTCAATGCAGGTGCTTGTTGCTCATCAAGGGGAGTGGGAAGTAGCAGCACATCCACCTTCATTCTCATAATAATGCTGCCCAGACACAGCCATGATTTAATTAGAAACTTCTTGTCAAAGGATGTTTGTTTTTAACTAGTCGTGCGCACTGATTAATTCAGTTCATGTTGTTATGGTTGTCTTCCCATTGCAAGCAGATTATTAATGTCTTATATGTTTTCTTATCATGTTATCTATTTATACTTTGTTGCTTCCCCCGTTTATGCAATTTTCAAAGGAGATGCTGTCGAAATTTTATATATGAATGTTAGATGTGTAGTTTAGTAGCATTCTGGGGTGTTTGTGGATCCTGGGGTGTTACAATACTCTAGCACCTCGCATCTGATCAAACAAATCCTCAATACGGGGTAATGGATACTTGTTCTTCACCGTGACATCATTAAGTGATCTATAGTCCACACACATCCGTTGAGATCCATCCTTCTTCTGCACAAATAACACCGGTGCTCCCCACGGTGAGGAACTCGGACGAATGTACCCAGCCTCTTGTAACTCAGTTAACTGCTTCTTTAGTTCCTTCAACTCCTCTACGGACATTCTATATGGCCGTTTAGAAATAGGGGCGGTTCCAGGTAAGAGATCAATCACAAACTCAACTTCTCTATCAGGTGGCATCCCTGGTAACTCCTCTGGAAAGACATCCGGAAAATCTCTAACCACCCGGATGTTGTCACCAACAAACTCCTCAGGCATAAAGAACATTGCACGCATGGATGAGGAGGTTACTACAATATTAACTTGAAATCTTTCTCCTTTAGTTGTAGTGAGTTCTATGGTACCTCTACCACATGCTATAACGGCCTTTGCCTTTCTTAGCCACGACATACCAAGGATCAGATCTATACTGCTTGACTCTAATATTATAGCAGTAGCTCCAAAATCTTTACCCATAATGGTTACTGTCAATCTACGTGTCATTTGATTCGCCTCAACAGGCCCTTTAGGTGTAATTACTATCAGGGGTTTTCTCATATTTAGCAGTGGTATTTCATTTGTGTTGGCATATCTAGCAGACATGAATGAATGTGTAGCACCAGAATCGAATAATATTGTTGCAGGAATTGCATTAACATAAAACATAACAATTACGAGGTCCCCACCATCAGGAGTATCATCAATGCTGACTTGGTTCACCCTGGCTATAGAATATCCCTTGCCAGGGGTCTGTTGCTTGTTCTGAACTGGAGTAGTAGCAATCCTCTGTGGGCAGACGTTTGCATAATGACCAGTCTTCCCACACTTAAAACACGTAGTGCCCGGACTCTGTCCTGCAAACTTTGTCGGGGTGCCAGTGGGAGTGGCGTGACGAGTAGGTGTCCTCAGTGGTGATTGCTGAACTGGGCGCGGTCCTCCTGGTCGAGTCGGTGTACCCTGTGGTGAACTGTAACGAGGACGAACACTGCTGCTACCCTGTCCTTGCGAGATAGCCTTCCTCTTCAAATCACCCAGTTGAACACGCTTGTGTTCAATAGCAAGAGCCTTATCCAATAGCCTCTGAAATGATGGAAAGGTGTGTGCAACCAGTGCATACTGCAAGGGTCCATTAAGTCCTTCAATAAAGTGCTCCTGCTTTCTTTCATCCTCAGCAACTTCCTCCGGAGCATATCTCGACAGCTGAATAAATTTGTCTTTGTACTCGCTAACTGACATATTGCCTTGCTTCAATGACAGAAACTCCTTCTTCTTGATCTTTATCATCCCAGCTGGAATATGGTAGTTCCTGAACTGCGTATTGAACTCTGCCCAAGTAATAGTATCAGCAGCATCGTGGGCAGCCGTATATGAATCCCACCAGTCAGCAGCAGGACCAGTCAGACGTCCAGAAGCATATAAAACCTTCTCCCGGTCAGTGCATTGTGCAATGTTGAGCATCTTCTCAATTGCTTTCAGCCAATCATCTGCATCAAGTGGATCTGGCGAACTTGCAAATGTAGGTGGCTTATGACTCATGAACTCTCTTGCTTATCACGAGGTGGAACTGGTGGTGGTGGTGGTGGAGGCAATGGCACTTGTTGCTGTTGCTGCTGTTGTTGAAGTTGTTGTTGCAGCTGCTGTTGTTGCGCCCTCCTTTCTTGGCGTATCTCATCTCTCTCCTGGCGCAACTCCTGGCGTATATCTTCTCTTTCCTGACGCATTTCCTGGCGTTCTTGCTGCATCTGGGCACGCATATCAGCCATAGTGTCTGCCATTTGCTGCATCACTGCCATCTGAGCAGCAACCAGTGGATCAACTCCGCCCGGTGGAGGATTAGGAGGATTCATCTCTGCTGGCTGTGGCTGAGGTTGTCTATATATCCTTCGAGTGTGTCGGTTAGGAGGCAAATCAATTCCACCACCCCGCCTGGTATTGACCATCTGAGTTAGATACATATGGTAAGAAAGAGCAGTAGACAAGGCAGTAATTACAATCATGTTACTTTGGGGGATTTATTAGCTAAGCAGTTTAATGTTTTACCTACCATAGCTAATTTATTACCTTATGCTGGCACATGCTAAGATGTCCATGTAATATTTCAATCAATCAAAGAAGCAAATCAGGCATTGATCATCAGAACAATCAACCAATATTTTTAATAGAGAAAATAGTTTAAATTTTGTCTTAGGCTTCCTATCTCTTAAAAATGTCATAGGGGTAGGGACTCCAAGGTTTGAAATCCATCTTGTCTAAGAGTAGAAAAGATAAGAGTAATCAGAGTAGAACAGTAGAAGGTGAGACAGGATCAAGATAAGTATAGAAAGAATCAGAGTAAGGTAAGTAGGTAAGGGTTTGTCCATTTCTATCTAGGTTTCGTCCTACAGTCAACATTTCCTCTGATACCACTTCTGTAACACCCGGTTTTAAAGGACAGAGCCGGATGCATCTCATACATGCGCCAAAGAAGACAACATATATAATAACAGAGTGCATAGAGATAAATGTCATAAAACATCAGAGTATTTATTACATAGCGGAAGACTTATTACAAAATAAAGATAAATGTAAAACGAACTAAGGATCGTCGGCGCCAATGTCAACTGAGAAACGCCACCTAGATCAGATCATACTCCTCGCCTTGTGGCTCCTCCTGAACCACCTGCTCTTCTCCTGTGGGGGGTGTGAGACAGCAAGAGTGAGCTCACACATGTTCATCGCTCAACAAGTTGTGGGGAATAATGTGGCATGAACTCACCAAAGGTGGGAGTTCATGAAGTGTAAGGCTGATCAATGAAATAAAGGCTGAAGCTGAGCATTGCTTTTATAAGTTGGTCAAAATTTTTATTAGCAGTTACTAAGTGTAAGTAAATACCAAACCATAGTAATAATAAGTAAAAGTAATAATAAAATAATCCCAAATGCAATGAAATGACAGGTTAAGTTTAAGTTCCATAATTTAATCATGTGAGTGTCCGAGCCGCTCATGACCGTGAGCACGGCTAGTATACCAGTTTTACACTCTGCAGAGGTTGCACATCTTTACCCACAAGTCGTGTTACCCATTTGCCACGGAGTTGATCAGACTCCATACACCTCTACCTAGGAAGCGAGGCAGGGTACCACTACGAGGCCTTTACAAAGTTCCACTAGCTTCAGACTACCCGCTACAGTTTATAGGAAGCTCCAGTGCAGGGTTCTTGCCGACCGCCATCGCAGCAAAATCAAACAAGGACCTCCCTACACTGACCACTCCCCTACTGCCCTTGCCCCTTTCGGGTAAGGTAGCCCTCCCCTAGCTTTCCTAGTTAATCAGCCAAGGGCGTCCCATTAAACCCTTGTGGTAGCACTGTTTTCCCGGGTGGTTCTCCATGTTCCCATTAACATAATGATCTTAACATGAACAAGGAAGAATAAAACAGATAACAATAAATAGTATAACAATGAGTGATGAATATCTCTATACCCAAATCCACATAAAGCAATAGCATGTACTACCCAAAACTTTAGTAGTAAAACCAGTGGTGAAGCAAGGTATAAAGATAGTCAAAATCTAGGGCATCCTATTGGGTCCCAGCAAAATTATCCTATGCAGATCATTATGAATAATAAGAACATGAATGGGTAAAAGAAGTGATCAAGGGCACAACTTGCCTTCCACGAGCTCCTGCTCAGCAGTCTCTACTTGCTGAACCTCAGATTCCACAGTGGCTTGCTCGTCTACTCGCATCAACACAATACATACATAGCATGGCATAAATTAACATCACATCAAACATGCAAATAGAATATACAGTAATCAACTAGACATTAAAATAAGATCACAGGAACTGGAATCATCAAATTTGGAGGTTTAGATTTTAAGTTATGGATTTTCTAATGTTTTATGTGCTTAATACAAGATTAAGTGAAAGAATAATTTTAATGTGTTTGTCATGTCAGAACAGAGGCACTAATGGGCAGACAATATTATTACAAAAATTTAGGATCTGGAATGGACCAATTTGGAGTTCCTATGCATTTTCTATGAATTATACAAGTTTTAACATTTATTTATGCCCTAAAAATTGATTTCTGATATTAATTCCCTATTTTTAAAGTTCTCTGGATTGGGCCTCAAATACCGAGAAGTGCAGGGGCTATGGCGTAAAAGAACCTAAGACACAGGCCGCCACCCAACTGGACGGCGGGTTGATTTATCAATAATCCAGGGTCTCTTTTGCAAACTGGTAAAGTGAAGGGGTACGGGCGAAACTGAGCCGCCCGATCAGAAACGGAGGGCTCAGATTAGATCTGAGTTCCGCGTGAACCGGCACGCAATGCAGGCCCTCGGATCCAAGATCCATGGCCAGGGAACACACACCCTCTCACCCATCCGATCCCGATCGGATGGCCCTCGCGAATTTGGCCGAATCGTTATCTCGCTTCTAATCAGGACCGTTCGCCGTGCATCCAACGGCGCCTGGACACTCACTTCTCCTCCTACCTCGCGACGGCGGCGCATACCACCCACACGGCGGCGCCCTCACCGGCGATCGCGCAACCCGGCCCATACGGACACCATAACCCGATTCACACGACCTACGCGTAATTGACGACTCTCCGAACCCACTGCTACAACTAATTTCGGCCGATGTCGAGTGTAGAGCCCGGCCTACGGCGCACGGCGGAAACCCGTGTCCGACGACCAATTCCGGGCCGCGGACTGGACGTACACGAACCGCACCGGAAGATACACACTCGTGAAATGGAAAGGCACACGTCAGACATATTCTCACCGGCAATCGACAGGGCAAAGGGGTTGTTCCGCGGTGGCCGAATCCCGCGCGGCAACGGAGAACTCCCTGGATGCGAAGGTTGACGGCGTCGGGCACCAATGTGCTTCGCGAATTGGCGGCCGAGGACGAGCAGCCCGCGCCAGAGCACCACGGTTCCAGCACCCCCTCCTTTCTCCCTCGGATCAATCCGGCAGACCACGGACTCTCCCTCTCTCGCGCTCCTTCTCGTCTGGCGGCGGCTCACGATTCGGAGGTGGACACGGTGACTGGTCCCCACGGCGCGTGCTACTTATGGTCAGGTGGCGAGGAGCTTGCCTGGTCGTCGGGCCGCAACGGGAGGCGCGAATCTCTCGAAATCCGTTGAGCTCGCCCGCGATTCACGCGGGGACGACGGTCCTGACCAAACGGCCCCACGCGGCAGCGAGTAGGTGAGGCGGGCGCGGGACGAGAGACCGACCAGTGGGCCCCTCGCGTCAGCGCACGCCCGCAGACGGGGTATGGGCCGCGCGGGAGCAATCCTGAGCTGGGCCGAAAGTGTGGCTTGGAGCCCACGCACCCTTTTTCCTTTATTATATATTTTTTTTATGTTTCTCTTTTTCTCCTTTTCAAATTCAAACTCCCTTCAAATTTAAATCTCCATTCTTGTGGAAAATTTATCCTCAATTTTATATTATGCCATGCACAGTATCAATTTGGAGATGTATTCATATATACATTGTTTTTATCTTCTCCCTTTTTTTTAACTTCTATACTTTCTTTTATATTCAAAATTTCCCCTTGGTAGCTTAATATATTTCTTATCACATTACTTTTATATTGCCACAACATGCACACAAAATAAAGGACCAGCATGATGCACATTTTTATGGTAAGTCTTTTATTAATTATTTATTTATTTTTTTAATATGGTGTTCACATATGATGATGTATAAAGATCAAACTCACAAAAAGAGAGAAATTGTTTTCTCTATTGGTATTTTACCTAGCAATTACAAATTGGATGTTACATCATCTCTCGGTCCTAAATGAGATGCAAGATGCATATGTATGAATATGATAAAAAATACCACAAGATATACAAAGACACAGTAGCGAACTAACATTAATTTAGAAGACAGCGTAAACCATCACACGTTAGCATTAGATATCTACACGTTATCGGCGTTCAACATTAACACCAATAAAAAGACGACAACATTTTATTTATTTACGCAACACGACTACGACATCACAAGTACACGCATTTACTACTTCACCTTTATCCTTTCTTAGTTATTATATTATTAAACTACTTAGGCACGCGTACATTCACTGTGACTCCTAAACGTCATGCAGACAAACTTACTTCAATAGGGAATATTTACTTAATCGGGTTTTACAATCATCCACATCATTCTACTACAAGCATACATCCCAGAGAACACACATGAGGAGATAGTTTAATCACAATTACATATTATACTACTTTAATGATGTTGGTTACTTAGTAGTATTAGCAGAAAGCCAAAGACAAGACATTATTCATTTTGTTTACCTAATATATAGCTGCACTTGCTAACTGTTGATTAAGCTAAGCTACTTATTAGACCTTAATCAATTTAGTTCACTAACTTAGTGAGATGTGTACTACTTACTTATATATAACCCCAATTATACTAGTCACTTATTATTATTACTCATGTTCACTTAAAACCAAAACAAGCAAGCAATCACTCAAGTCAAACACAATAGAGTAGAGCAATCAATCACTTCTAACACATTTAGGACAGCAGCACAGTAGTTTTTGTTTTAATCATAACTCTTCAAATATTAGTTCAAAATTATCAAACTAGGATTTTCTGGAAAGTTTAAAAAGTGTTCTACAACTTTGATATTTTTACCTCAGCATGATTAGACACTTAATAAGGTTAAATAATGATAAACGACAACTTTATTCAGATTTGGGCAGATTCAGACTTATGCCTTCAAAAATTCACAACTACAGGTTCAGACATCCAAACAAATTGATCCTGGACTTTCTGGAAAGGTAATAAAATTGTCTACATATCATTTATAAACATCTCCAGGTGATTCAATATTTAACTAAGGACAAAAGACACTAGAAGGCTTTGCTGTCCAGAATTGGACAGATTCAGTCTTCAGACTTTAAACATCCATAACTTAATCTTTAGATCACCAAAAAGAGTGATCCATGACTTTTTGAAAAGCTTAGCAAAAGCACTACATACTTTTATAATCACCAAGAATTGATTCTATGCTGAACTGAATCAAATAATTCAGTTTTCTAAATCTGTTCTGACAGTGGACAGAATACAACAATCTTCTTATACAATTCATAACTCTCAAACTATCAGGTTTATTGTCATAAAAATTTAACACAAGTAAGATAAGGACATTATCTACAACTTTCTTATAATTGACAAGGACTGATTCTAAACTGAACTTAAGCAAACAATGTGACCTCTGAAATCTGTACAGGTATTGGACAGATTCAGTTACTAAACTTGCGAAAAGCATAACTTCTAAACGATCAGACTTATGACTGTCAAATTTTAACACCAGTAAGATAATAAAGTTATCTACAACTTTTCTATATGACTTTTCTACAGAAAATATATTTTACTTAACTAGATTACACGCACAACCAAAACTGTACACGCAGGAATTTCAGTTTACTAGCACAAGAACACTTAACTAAATCACCAAGCAAACTCATAGAGAGATACTACCACCAATTTCTCAAGTTCGAATCATTATGACTTAGTTATCAAGTTTCAATTTATATCAAGACACTTAATCATTTCAAGAAACATGTACGCTTTTGTTTACTCCTAAGTTGTCTCTAATTTTTCTTATAATTATAAAATGTGTGTCATTTTAGCACCACATGATACTATCTAATTTGGGGCTGGAATTTGTATGAGGCATAGGTAATAACAAATCATGACTAATGTATAAATTTCACATGTCCAGGTTTTATATTTTATTTAATACAAAAATAATAAATTGTTAATGCAATAAAGCATGCGAGAGCAAGTTAAATCTAAAACTAATTATTTTCTGTGGATGCATGACCATATTAAATTTTCTTAGGCTACTATAAGGTCATGCAAGGACAGTGGAACATCATTTTCCATTTTTACACTCATATATTATTTATAAACCATTTAAAACTACTTAAGGTGCATTAAACAAGTTAAATCACTAACTTAATCATACATGTACAAAAATTCATGAAATTTTTACCAGTCACCAAGCATCACACCAAGAGTCTACTGTAACAATTTAAACCCATTTGGAGCATTAGAGCTACAGATCCAAAAATAACAATCAAAACAATCATCCTTTTCCTATTTAACATGTTTTAATTAACACACCAAGAAAACAGTGAACAACATATAAGTTTTATATTTTTCCATGATGGAGTATGACAACATCTAACTAACAAAACAGGTTTCATCATTTTTGGATTTTTATAAATAAAATTATGGAGAGAAGCAAGTTCGTTTATTTTGTAAACCAGTTTTTAAATACGAATTTCTACAGAAAACTTTTCCACTAAAACATACCAACATATAGATCCAATAGTTAGAACATTTCATAAGGAAGCCAACAAAACAAGTTTCGTGATTTTTGGAGCTCTAAAACTCGAGATATGAATATTTGAAGGAAGAGCAAAAATCTGAAACTATTGTGTACTCATATCTCGCCTTGGGCCCACTTGTCATTGGCTCAGAGAGTCATCTTCTTCCTCCAGCCACGTGAAGAGCAGGAAGAACCGGTAGCCACCATGGCCGGACTTGAGGGAGCAGCGGTAGGGGGCCGTGGGGGAGGAGAGCGCCATGGGAGGGAGGAGCTCGGTCGGCCCTAGGAGATGGGTGCCATGGATGGGAGAGCGCAGAGACATCGCGCCATGGTTGAGGGCGCGTGGAGCAGGGAGCTCGCAGGGGTCGGCGGCCATGGAAGACGTAGGGGCAGGGAGGAGCTCTGCGCTTGGGGAAAAGGGCGCCTGCTCTCGCTGCTGGACCAGAGAGGAAGAAGAGAGGAGATGGCGTGGAGAAGGGAGAGGGTGGGCTGCCATTTATAGAGCCAAGCTCTGGACATGTCAGACTGCACCAGCAGGTGGCAGGTGCTGCAGTGATGACCTTGGACGACGTGTTTTGGCATTTTTCGCTTGGAATCGGATCTTGGTTGCTGCACAAAATATCTTCCTTGATCTATACTCTACAATTGTTGTACAGTACTTGAGGTGATTCGGGCACTGATTAGAGAGTTATAGACCCATGAAAATTGCCAAATTGGTTTGTCAGTGGGTTAGAAAACAGTGGAAACCCGAGAAAACTGAATGTCAAAGCATGTCAAACGGAATCGGATGAATGCCATCTTTTAATATGTTGTGCCCCTAATAGTTATTAACAACTTTTATATTTGAAAAAACTTAAGTTGTTCAACAAAAATTTGGGAATGCGAGACGTCGACCCGAACGAGGCTGATTTCAGACTTAGGAGAATTTGAATCACGAAATCAGATTTTTATTCTGTCTTGATGGCACTGTTTGGGATACTTAGAGATTGAATCAAGGCTTGGTTTAAATATAAAATTTGTTGTATTACACAGGTTCTACAACTTTTATTAAAGGTCAAACCTCATATCTTGAATATAAATAAAAGTTTCACTTTGGTCAAGGTAGTATCATTATAAAGCTCTCAATTATATTTTTAAGGCAATCAGACTATTTTCTTGACATTTTCTTGGCATTTTCACTACATGAATCCTTAATAACTTTTATTGTAGAGATGAATTAGAGTGTTTTGGGAAAGTTTCCATAACTTGGTTGAATTTATAAATTTTCTTTTACTTAATCAAGCAGTCTCAGGCAAGCGTAGGATTTATAACTTCACACGGATATTTGGTTCGAACTTTAAGAAATCCTTAGAATACACTTGATAGATAGAGATGAATGATGATATAAAGATAACAAACTGATTTACATAAAAATTAATTAGAGGTTGACACAAAGAGATTGTGCGGGAGAATGCGGATTCGGATTAAGTATTTGGACGTAGACCGACTATCGAGAAAGCGGATTCGGACACCGATTGGATAACATAACAACTATCGAGAGTCCGAATAAATGTGTCTGGACGGGAGTTGCTAGACGAGATTGACTTTCGAATTTGCGTTTGCTTCAAGAAACAAAAAGTTTTAACAGGCTCAAAATTTGGTTGTTCTTGAGATAGAATAATTCCAAATTTGGTGAAACATTCATGAGAAACTTGATAAATGTGATAAAGAGATAGAAATTTTCACTGAACATTCGAGATTAGGATAAATCTCCCGATATAATGCGAAATAGACACCTGGGGTGTCACAGCCTTCCCCCCTTAAAAGAATCTCGTCCCGAGATTCGAACGAGGATCTTCAAGGGTGGAGAAGTATGTAACTCCTAGACCGATGATAGATGCAAATTCATGAGATGTCACCTGGCAAGATATTGAAGATAGATTTGGATAGAATATCGCGGCATATCGAGACAAAATGCAGCGATCATTCTGAGAGAGTGTCCACAAAAGATAGCACATCAGTGTAGTTCCATAATGGATCACGACTATTAACCGCGATACCAGCGCGTGCCGAGCAGGTCAACCATGTGTGCACCATAGTAGGCTCTCGGTTTCGTCGCGGCACCATCAGTCGTTTAGTCATAACACCATTACCAAACGTAACCAATAAGAAATCCACATAGCATAGATAGATGGAGCCCATAAGAGTATGGCTCAGAAATAAGAATGTGATCGGAGTTGAAGCAGAGATTGTTGGCAAAAGAGCATCACATGAGAATTTTCTTCAACTTAGAGAATTATTTTATGATTAACATAGAGATTATCAGGTCAGAGATTTATACGAGAGTAGATATGAGAGCGAAGAAACCACGAGATCAAGTTGCTGAACTTGTAGAGACATGAGAGAACCACAAGATAACAACAAAAATCCCTTGAACCAAATGGATACACTGTTTAGAGGTACAGTTGATAAAACAAGATCATGATCCTCGGGGAAAGAGTATGAGGATGATTGGAACACGAGATTTAGATTGATCAAGTCCGGTACTTGAGAACCGGTTGGAGCAGATTACAAGACGACATGGTAGATCTCAACGAATGATCTAGAGATATGATGGATAAGGTCACACCACGGCTCATAGGGGAAACAATTACCAGATCTAGGTGAAAAGAGAGGTCATCAACCCAGATGGCTTCTAGGTTGAGCAGAGGAGAATTCAGTGAGGATTTTGGACTAGGTTTCCAAAAGAATTTGAGGTTGGATATTGTTTTGCGCAACAGACACCAACCAAAGTTTTATTTTTTAACATAAACACGTTCACAATGGAGCTTTAGGTTGAACAAGCGGTCTAGCTATGGGGTTCTATAAGCTGTGCAGGTGTAAATTCAAGGGTAAACACATGAGGGCTAGAGAAACACTGACATAAGCAGGTGATTTTTTAATGGTTTCACTTGCTAACCACTAGATTGTTTGGAGTGGGGGTCTTTTCATGAGCAGAACAGACAACACTTTTTTTGCAAAAAGGTTTGAATAGCTAGAACATCTCCTAGATAGCAAGGCAAGAGAAACACTTAACACGACCTAACAAGACTTACCAATCCAACGGGAGGTAAGGCATTTCTTATAGTTCCTAACATAGCAGTACATCACATTATTCACAAGTTATTATTATTGGAATAAAGGTGAGAGAAGCATGTTGATGCACAGGAGACAATTATGCCACAATCATGATGCATGCTCATTCTAGTCGTCTTCTCAGACCTAACTACTTTTCGGGGGCTTCTACAGCATCCTAATTAATAGTAGTAGCAATAGCCTTTATGGCCTATATAAATAGCCACCTAGCTACCCATCTATTTCCTAAGGCTTCACATCCTAGGTCTAACCTTATCGTCCTGACATCTATCCAGCTTTAGTTTCTAAGCAAGTTTTACTTTTGAAAAGTTGGAAATCATGACTTATTGACTTCTCTGTAATGGTATTCGCTCCGATACCAGCTATGGCGGAACCGCCCGAATTATTCTAGCTTAAGTGCCCAAGTCGCACCCTTAAAGGCAGCAACACACTTAAATTGGAATAACCCGTTAGTCCCTCTGATCTAGTCTGATAAAGCCACTTATCCAGGATCGAATACCACTAGCTCACTCGAAGGTGAGGCACAGAGAAATACAATAAAGCATAATACCACAAATTTAAGAAGTATCATTAGTGATTACATGATCGGAGTTTCAGAAATAATAACCATAAATTTTTAATGCAGCGGAAATAACTGATGGAGAAAACCGAGTAACATGGCGAAGCCTGGCCACACTACTCCTCCTGGTCCTCTCCTGCGGAAGCAGTAACCCACTCGACCTTCTATCCCGGTGGCAGGGATGGAGGCCAAGTCACACCATCAACCAAATCAAGGAGGTACCTGCAAAAATTATGCCACAAGCAAGGCTGAGTATACTAATACTCAGCTATAGACTTACCCGGTGTGAGGAGTCTACTCCTCTACCTCTAGACCATGCAGCTGTTTGGCTGAGGGGTTTGGTTTGCCAAAAGCACTAGCTGAGTCTAAAAACAAGTTTTAGCTTTTCAAGTTCTAGAATAATAATTTAGACTAGATGAGAACCTATCCATTCATACATGGTATCAAACATTATATCAATCAACATCTTTTGCCAGTCATCTCATTTCCACTTATTACTCAATGCAGTACAATGGATCAAGCAGTCTCATTAGCTGCGAGAAGCAGACGATTCGAATCGAGTTTTAACCTTGCAAGGTAAACCTAAACACACGACATGTCAGGGCTGAAAGTTGCCTAGAGGGGGGGTGAATAGGGCGAAACTGAAATTTACAAAATTAATCACAACTACAAGCCGAGTTAGCGTTAGAAATAATAATGAGTCCGAGAGAGAGAGGGCGCAAAACAAATCGCAAGCGAATGAAGAGTGTGACACGCGGATTTGTTTTACCGAGGTTCGGTTCTCGCAAACCTACTCCCCGTTGAGGAGGCCACAAAGGCCGGGTCTCTTTCAACCCTTACCCTCTCTCAAAACGGTCCCTCAGACCGAGTGAGCTTCTCTTCTCAAATCAAACCGGGAACAAAGCTTCCCCGCAAGGACCACCACACAATTGGTGTCTCTTGCTTTGATTACAAGTGAGCTTTGATCACAAGAGCAAGTGAGAAAGAAAAGAAGCAATCCAAGCGCAAGAGCTCAAAAGAACACGACAAATCTCTCTCGCTAATCACTAAAGCCTTGTGTGGAATTGGAGAGGATTTGATCACTTGAGTGTGTCTAGAATTGAATGCCTAGCTCTTGTAAGTGGTTGATAAGTAGAAAACTTGGATGACTTGAATGTGGGGTGGTTTGGGGTATTTATAGCCCCAACCACCAAACTAGCCGTTTGGTGGAGGCTGTCTGTCGAATGGTGCACCGGACAGTCCGGTGCACACCGGACATGTCCTGTGCGACAGCCACGTCACCAGGCCGTTAGGGTTCCGACCGTTGGAGCTCTGACGCTGGGCCCGCCTGGATGACCGGTGGTGCACCGGACATGAACTGTGTAGTGTCCGGTGCGCCAGCATGGGCGTGCCTGACCTCTGCGCGTGCTGGCGCGCATTTAATGTGCTGCAGGTAGCCGTTGGCGCCTGAAGTAGCCGTTGCCCCGTAGTTACACCGGACAGTCCGGTGTACACCGGACATGTCCGGCGAATTATAGCGGAGCAGCCGTTGCGAATTCCCGAGACTGGCGAGTTCGGAGCCGCGCCTCCTTGGAGCACCGGACACTGTCCGGTGAATTATAGCGCGCCGGCCCTGAGAATTTCCCGAAGGTGCAAAGTTGATCTTGTGGTTCCCTGGTGCACCGGACACTGTCCGGTGGCACACCGGACAGTCCGGTGCGCCAGACCAGGGCACACTTCGGTTGTCACTTTGCTCCTTTGTTTGAACTCTTTCTCTTGATCTTTTTATTGGCTTATTGTGTACCTTTGCCACCTGTAGAACTTATAAACTAGGGCAAACTAGTTAGTCCAATTATTTGTGTTGGGCAATTCAACCACCAAAATTAGTTTAGGAAATAGGTGTAAGCCTAATTCCCTTTCAGTCTCCCCCTTTTTGGTGATTGATGCCAACACAAACCAAAGCAAGTATAGAAGTGCATAATTGAACTAGTTTGCAAAGTGTAAGTGCAAAGGTTACTTAGAATTGAGCCAATAAATATTACTTACTAGATATGCATGGATTGTTTCTTTATTTTTAACATTTTGGACCACGCTTGCACCACATGTTTTGTTTTTGCAAATTCATTTTGTAAGTCCTTTTCAAAGTCCTTTTGCAACATAGTCAAAGGTAAATGAATAAGATTTTTTCAAAGCATTTTCAAGTTTGAAATTTTCTCCCCTTGTTTCAAATGCTTTTCCTTTGACTAAACAAAACTCCCCCTTAAATAAATTCTCCTCTTAGTGTTCAAGAGGGTTTTAAGATATCAATTTTGAAAATACTACTTTCTCCCCCTTTAGAACACAAAGAGATACCAATTTGAAATTTACCAATTGAAAATCATCGATTTTTTAGAATTAGGGTGGTGGTGTGGTCCTTTTGCCTTGGGCTCTGCGGTCCTTTTGCTTTGGGCTCATACTTTCTCCCCCTTTGGCATGAATCGCCAAAAACGGATACTTTGAGTGAGATATAATCCCTTTGATAACTACTTTCTCCCCTTTGGCAAATAAAACATATGAGTGAAGATTATACCAAAGACGAAGAGTGATGCGGAGCGACGGCGAAGGATGAGTAGTAGAGTGGAGTGGAAGCCTTTGTCTTCGCCGAAGACTCCAATTCCCTTTCAATATACCTATGACTTGGTTTGAAATATACTTGAAAACATATTAGTCATAGCATATATAAAAGAGACATGATCAAAGGTATACTCATGAGCAATGTGTGCAAATTAGCAAAATAAATTCCTAGAATCAAGAATATTGAGCTCATGCCTAAGTTTGGTAAAAGTTTGTTCATCTAGTGGCTTGGTAAAGATATCGGCTAATTGATCTTTAGTATTAATATATGCAATCTCGATATCCCCCTTTTGTTGGTGATCCCTAAGAAAATGATACCGAATGGCTATGTGTTTAGTGCGGCTATGCTCAACGGGATTGTCTGCCATGCGGATTGCACTCTCATTATCACATAGAAGAGGAACTTTGGTTAATTTGTAACCATAGTCCCGCAGGGTTTGCCTCATCCAAAGCAATTGCGCGCAACAATGGCCTGCGGCAATGTACTCAGCTTCGGCGGTAGAAAGAGCGACCGAATTTTGCTTCTTTGAAGCCCAAGACACCAAGGATCTTCCCAAGAACTGGCAAGTCCCCGATGTGCTCTTTCTATCAATCTTACACCCCGCCCAATCGGCATCCGAATAACCAATCAACTCAAATGTGGATCCCCGAGGGCACCAAAGCCCAAACTTAGGAGTATAAGCCAAATATCTCAAGATTCGTTTTACGGCCGTAAGGTGTGATTCCTTAGGGTCGGCTTGGAATCTTGCACACATGCATACGGAAAGCATAATGTCCGGTCGAGATGCACATAAATAGAGTAATGAACCAATCATCGACCGGTATACCTTTTGATCCACGGACTTACCTCCCGTGTCGAGGTCGAGATGCCCATTGGTTCCCATGGGTGTCTTGATGGGCTTAGCATCCTTCATTCCAAACTTGGTTAGAATGTCTTGAGTATATTTCGTTTGGCTAATGAAGGTGCCTTCTCAGAGTTGCTTGACTTGAAATCCTAGAAAATACTTCAACTCCCTCATCATAGACATCTCGAATTTCTATGTCATGATCCTACTAAATTCTTCACATGTAGATTCGTTAGTAGACCCAAATATGATATCATCAACATAAATTTGGCATACAAACAAATCATTGTCAAGAGTTTTAGTGAATAAAGTAGGATCGACTTTTCCGACTTTGAAGCCATTAGCAATAAGGAAATCTCTAAGGCATTCATACCATGCTCTTGGGGCTTGCTTGAGCCCATAAAGCGCCTTAGAGAGCCTATAAACATGGTTAGGGTACTCACTGTCTTCAAAGCCGGGAGGTTGCTCAACATAGACCTCTTCCTTGATTGGTCCATTGAGGAAGGCACTCTTCACGTCCATTTGGTAAAGCTTGAAGCCATGGTAAGTAGCATAGGCTAATAATATGCGAATTGACTCAAGCCTAGCTACGGGTGCATAGGTTTCACCGAAATCCAAACCTTCGACTTGGGAGTATCCCTTGGCCACAAGTCGGGCTTTGTTCCTTGTCACCACACCATGCTCATCTTGCTTGTTGCGGACGACCCACTTGGTTCCTACAACATTTTGGTTAGGACGTGGAACTAAATGCCATACCTCGTTTCTAGTGAAGTTGTTGAGCTCCTCTTGCATCGCCATCACCCAATCCGAATCTTGGAGTGCTTCCTCTACCCTGTGTGGCTCAATAGAGGAAACAAAAGAGTAATGCTCACAAAAATGTGCAACACGAGATTGAGTGGTTACCCCCTTATGAATGTCGCCGAGGATGGTGTCGACGGGGTGATCTTGTTGGATTGCTTGGTGGACTCTTGGGTGTGGCGGCCTTGGTTCTTCATCCTCCTTGTCTTCATCATTTGCATCTCCCCCTTGATCATTGTCGTCATCTTGAGGTGGCTCATCATTTTGTTCTTCCTCTTTATCAACTTGAGCCTCGTCCTCATTTTGGGTTGGTGGAGATGCTTGTGTGGAGGAGGATGGTTGATCTTGTGCGTGTGGAGGCTCTTCGGATTTCTTAGGGCACACATCCCCAATGGACATGTTCCTTAGCGCGATGCACGGAGCCTGTTCTTCACCTATCTCATCAACATCAACTTGCTCTACTTGAGAGCCGTCAGTCTCATCAAACACAACGTCATAAGAAACTTCAACTAGTCCTGAGGACTTGTTAAAGACTCTATATGCCCTTGTGTTTGAGTCATATCCTAGTAAAAAGCCTTCTACAGTTTTAGGAGCAAATTTAGATTTTCTACCTCTTTTAACAAGAATAAAGCATTTGCTACCAAAAACTCTAAAATATGAAATATTGGGCTTTTTACCGGTTAGGAGTTCATAGGATGTCTTCTTGAGGATTCGGTGTAGATATAACCGGTTGATGGCGTAGCAAGCGGTGTTAACCGCCTCGGCCCAAAACCGATCCGGCGTCTTGTACTCATCAAGCATGGTTCTTGCCATGTCCAATAGAGTTCGATTCTTCCTCTCCACTACACCATTTTGCTATGGTGTATAGGGAGAAGAGAACTCATGCTTGATGCCCTCCTCCTCAAGGAAGCCTTCAATTTGAGAGTTCTTGAACTCCGTCCCGTTGTCGCTTCTAATTTTCTTGATCCTTAAGCCGAACTCATTTTGAGCCCGTCTCAAGAATCCCTTTAAGGTCTCTTGGGTATGGGATTTTTCCTGCAAAAGGAATACCCAAGTGAAGCGAGAATAATCATCCACAATAACTAGACAGTACTTACTCCCGCCGATGCTTATGTAAGCGATCGGACTGAATAAATCCATGTGTAGGAGCTCCAGTGGCCTGTCACTTGTCATGATGTTCTTGTGTGGATGATGAGTGCCAACTTGCTTCCTGGCTTGGCATGCGCTACAAATCCTGTCTTTCTCAAAATGAACATTTGTTAGTCCTAAAATGTGCTCTCCCTTTAGAAGCTTATGAAGATTATTCATTCCAACGTGGGCTAGTCGGCGGTGCCAGAGCCAACTCATGTTAGTCTTAGCAATTAAGCAAGTGTCGAGTTCAGCTCTATCAAAATCTACCAAGTATAGCTGACCCTCTAACACTCCCTTAAATGCTATTGAATCATCACTTCTTCTAAAGACAGTGACACCTACATCAGTAAATAGACAGTTGTAGCCCATTTGACATAATTGCGAAACGGAAAGCAAATTGTAATCTAAAGAATCTACAAGAAAAACATTGGAAATGGAATGGTCAGGAGATATAGCTATTTTACCCAAACCTTGGACCAAACCTTGGTTTCCATCCCCGAATGTGATAGCTCGTTGGGGATCTTGGTTTTTCTCGTAGGAGGAGAACATTTTCTTCTCCCCCGTCATGTGGTTTGTGCACTCGCTATCGATGATCCAACTTGAGCCCCCGGATGCATAAACCTACAAAACAAGTTTAGTTCTTGACTTTAGGTACCCAAACAGTTTTGGGTCCTTTGGCATTAGAGACAAGAACTTTGGGTACCCAAACACAAGTCTTGGAGCCCTTGTGTTTGCCCCCAACAAACTTGGCAACTACCTTGCCGGATTTGTTAGTCAAAACATAAGATGCATCAAAAGTTTTAAATGAAATGCTATGATCATTTGATGCACTAGGAGTTTTCTTTCTAGGCAACTTAGCACGGGTTGGTTGCCTATAGCTAGATGTCTCACCCTTATACATAAAAGCATGATTAGGGCCAGAGTGAGACTTCCTAGAATGAATTCTCCTAATTTTGCTCTCGGAATAACCGGCAGGGTACAAAATGTAACCCTCGTTATCCTGAGGCATGGGAGCCTTGCCCTTAACAAAGTTAGACAAATTTTTAGGAGGGGCATTAAGTTTGACATTGTCTCCCCTTTGGAAGCCAATGCCATCCTTGATGCCAGGGCGTCTCCCATTATAGAGCATACTTCTAGCAAATTTAAATTTTTCATTTTCTAAGTTATGCTCGACAATTTTAGCATCTAATATTGCTATATGATCATTTTGTTGTTTAATTAAAGCCATGTGATCATGAATAGCATCAATATCAATATCTCTACATCTAGTACAAATAGACACATGCTCAATAGTAGATGTAGAGGGTTTGCAAGATTTTAATTCTACAACCTTAGCATGTAGTATATCATTCTCACTTCTAAGGTTAGAAATAGTAACATTGCAAATATCAAAATCTTTAGCCTTAGCAATTAATTTTTCATTTTTAATCCTAAG
Source organism: Zea luxurians (assembly GCA_029449295.1). Classification (NCBI taxonomy): domain Eukaryota; kingdom Viridiplantae; phylum Streptophyta; class Magnoliopsida; order Poales; family Poaceae; genus Zea; species Zea luxurians. The sequence continues at coordinate 8,578,007 of JAOPSE010000103.1, read as the reverse complement.
GCTAGCAAGAGAATCATTCAATTCCTTAATCTTAGCATGTAAATCAACACTATCATTTCTAAGACTGGGAATTGAAACATCACAAACATGTGAATCAACCTTAGCAATTAATCTAGCATTTTCATTTCTAAGGTTGTCAATAGTCTCATGGCAAGTGCTTAGCTCACTAGACAATTTTTCACATTTTTCAACTTGTAGAGCATAAGCATTTTTTACCTTAACATGCTTTTTGTTCTCCTTAATAAGGAAGTCCTCTTGAGAGTCCAAGAGATCATCCTTCTCATGAATAGCACTAATCAATTCATTTAATTTTTCTTTTTGTTGCATGTTTAGGTCGGCAAAAAGGGTACGCAAATTATCCTCCTGATCACTAGCATTATCATCACTAGAGGACTCATATTTAGTGGAGGATTTGGATTTAACCTTATTTTGTTTGCCGTCCTTGGCCATGAGGCACTTGTGGCCGACGTTGGGGAAGAGAAGTCCCTTGGTGATGGCGATGTTGGCGGCGTCCTCGTCGGAGGAGGAGTCGGTGGAGCTCTCGTCGGAGTCCCACTCGCGGCACACGTGGGCTTCGCCGCCGTTCTTCTTGTAATGTCTCTTCTTTTCCTTTCTTCTCCCCTTCTTGTCGTCGCCCCTGTCACTATCACTAGATAATGGACATTTAGCAATAAAATGACCGGGCTTACCACATTTGTAGCACACTTTCTTGGAGCGGGGCTTGTAGTCTTTTCCCCTCCTTTGCTTGAGGATTTGACGGAAGCTCTTGATGATGAGCGCCATCTCCTCGTTGTCGAGCTTGGAGGCGTCGATGGGTGTTCGACTTGGAGTAGCCTCCTCCTTCTTTTCTTCCGTCGCCTTGAAAGCGACCGGTTGTGCCTCGGGCGTGGAGGAGGTGCCTTGCTCGATGATTTTCTTTGAGCCCTTAATCATTAGCTCAAAGCTCACAAATTTTCCTATAACCTCCTCGGGAGACATTAGCTTATATCTAGGATCACCTCGAATTAATTGAACTTGTGTAGGGTTAAGAAATACGAGGGATCTAAGAATAACCTTGACCATCTCATGGTCATCCCATTTTTCGCTCCCGAGGTTGCGCACTTGGTTCACCAAGGTCTTTAAGCGGTTGTACATAGCTTGTGGATCCTCCCCTTGGTGAAGCATGAAGCGACCGAGCTCCCCCTCGATCGTTTCCCGCTTGGTGATCTTTGTCACCTCGTCTCCTTCGTGCGCGGTCTTGAGTACGTCCCAAATCTCCTTCGCACTTTTTAACCCTTGCACCTTGTTATACTCCTCTCGACTTAGAGAGGCGAGGAGTATAGTGGTTGCTTGGGAGTTAAAGTGGTGGATTTGGGCCACCTCGTCCGAGTCGTAGTCTTCATCCCCTACGGATGGTACCTGTACACCAAACTCAACAACATTCCATATGCTTGTGTGGAGTGAGGTTAGATGGTGTCTCATTTTGTCACTCCACATATTATAATCTTCACCGTCAAAAACCGGTGGTTTGCCTAATGGAACGGAGAGTATAGGAGTACGTTTTGAAGTGTGAGGGTAGCGTAGGGGGATCTTACTATACTTCTTGCGCTCTTGGCGCTTAGAAGTGACGGACGGTGCATCGGAGTCGGAGGTCGACGTTGATGAAGTGTCGGTCTCGTAGTAGACCACTTTCCTCATCCTCTTGTGCTTATCGCCTCTCCGATGCGACTTGTGGGAAGAGGATTTCTTCTCCTTCCCCTTCCCTTTGTTGGAGGAGCTCTTCTTCTTCTCCTTCCTCTTAGTGCGGGACTCTTCCGATGAAGTGCTCCCGTGGCTCGTAGTGGGCTTGTCGCCGGTCTCCATCTCCCTCTTGGTGTGATCTCCCGACATCACTTCGAGCGGTTAGGCTCTAATGAAGCACCAGGCTATGATACCAATTGAAAGTTGCCTAGGGGGGGGGTGAATAGGGCGAAACTGAAATTTACAAAATTAATCACAACTACAAGCCAGGTTAGCGTTAGAAATAATAATGAGTCCGAGAGAGAGGGCGCAAAACAAATCGCAAGTGAATGAAGAGTGTGACACGCGGATTTGTTTTACCGAGGTTCGGTTCTCGCAAACCTACTCCCCGTTGAGGAGGCCACAAAGGCCGGGTCTCTTTCAACCCTTACCCTCTCTCAAAACGGTCCCTCGGACCGAGTGAGCTTCTCTTCTCAAATCAAACCGAAAACAAAGCTTCCCCGCAAGGACCACCACACAATTGGTGTCTCTTGCTTTGATTACAAGTGAGCTTTGATCACAAGAGCAAGTGAGAAAGAAAAGAAGCAATCCAAGCGCAAGAGCTCAAAAGAACACGACAAATCTCTCTCGCTAATCACTAAAGCCTTGTGTGGAATTGGAGAGGATTTGATCACTTGAGTGTGTCTAGAATTGAATGCCTAGCTCTTGTAAGTGGTTGAGAAGTAGAAAACTTGGATGACTTGAATGTGGGGTGGTTGGGGTATTTATAGCCCCAACCACCAAACTAGCCGTTTGGTGGAGGCTGTCTGTCGAATGGTGCACCGGACATGTCCGGTGCACACCGGACATGTCCGGTGCGACAGCCACGTCACCAGGCCGTTAGGGTTCCGACCGTTGGAGCTCTGACGCTGGGCCCGCCTGGATGACCGGTGGTGCACCGGACATGAACTGTGGAGTGTCCGGTGTGCCAGCATGGGCGTGCCTGACCTCTGCGCGCGCTGGCACGCATTTAATGCGCTGCAGGTAGCCGTTGGCGTCTGAAGTAGCCGTTGCCCCGCAGTTACACCGGACAGTCCGGTGTACACCGGACATGTCCGGTGAATTATAGCGGAGCAGCCGTTGCGAATTCCCGAGACTGGCGAGTTCGGAGCCGCGCCTCCTTGGAGCACCAGACACTGTCCGGTGTACACCGGACAGTCCGGTGAATTATAGCGCACCGGCCCTGAGAATTTCCCGAAGGTGCGAAGTTGATCTTGTGGTTCCCTGGTGCACCGGACACTGTCTGGTGGCACACCGGACAGTCCGGTGCGCCAGACCAGGGCACACTTCGGTTGTCCCTTTGCTCCTTTGTTTGAACCCTTTCTCTTGATCTTTTTATTGGCTTATTGTGTACCTTTGCCACCTGTAAAACTTATAAACTAGGGCAAACTAGTTAGTCCAATTATTTGTGTTGGGCAATTCAACCACCAAAATTAGTTTAGGAAATAGGTGTAAGCCTAATTCCCTTTCAAGGGCACTCCGTCCCCACACATGTCAACCGTCCCCATCGATCCCCCGGTCGCGGCCAGGCCTCACCGCCTTGGCATACAATGCTCCATTGACCCCGGCTGTCGCCGTGCAGTGGCCACACTTGTACCCACCATATCTAGAATGGGAGACCCAGTCTCAGGTCGCGTGAGGGATAAAGTCCGCGCCCGGCTTCACTCGAGTACTAGGTTTACCGGTTACCATAGTTCCCGACATGTGTTTAGTAGGTTCAAACTCTTGACACAGGTATCCGCACGTTAATCCTTATTCCAATTTCGTCTCATAGACAACGCATCCCCATGGATCCGTGTCCACAGACCAGCATCATTCTGTTATCAAAATGGATACAACCAATTCCTGACCTCGCGCGAGTGCTAGAAAAATCACTCGACTTCTACCGAGATCCTGATTTAGCATAGCAGCTACTCGACCTAGCATACTAGTATCCATCTCAAAAGGAATCCTGAGTTTATGCAACTAGGGTTTCAGGCAACTCCTATACTTAAGTGCACGGTACAAGCCTACAAACATTAAGTGTAGTAAAATAGCATATATAAATGGTTATACATATAACCGGGGCTTGCCTTTAATTTAACACTTAGGTAGTATTTGCTGGGGGAGGTGCTCGCTTGGCAAGCATCCACTGGTTAGGTCCATCATTCTTAAGGTCGTTCATCAGCTGCATCTTGTGGTTGGCACCATATCACTTGCACGATCATCATCTCTCGGTCCTAAATAAGATGCAAGATGCATATGTATGAATATGATGAAAAATACCACAAGATATACAAAGACACAGTAGCGAACTAACATTAATTTAGAAGACACCGTAAACCATCACACGTTAGCATTAGATATCTACACGTTATCGGCGTTCAACATTAACGCCAATAAAAAGACGACAACATTTTATTTATTTACGCAACACGACTACGACATCACAAGTACACGCATTTACTACGTTCACCTTTATCCTTTCTTAGTTATTATATTATTAAACTACTTAGGCACACGTGCATTCACTGTGACTCCTAAACGTCATGCAGACAAACTTACTTCAATAGGGAATATTTACTTAATCGGGTTTTACAATCATCCACATCATTCTACTACAAGCATACATCCCAGAGAACACACGTGAGGAGATAGTTTAATCACAATTACATATTATACTACTTTAATGATGTTGGTTACTTAGTAGTATTAGCAGAAAGCCAAAGACAAGACATTATTCATTTTGTTTACCTAATATATAGCTGCACTTGCTAACTGTTGATTAAGCTAAGCTACTTATTAGAACTTAATCAATTTAGTTCACTAACTTAGTGAGATGTGTACTACTTACTTTTATATAACCCTAATTATACTAGTCACTTATTATTATTACTCATGTTCACTTAAAACCAAAACAAGCAAGCAATTACTCAAGTCAAACACAATAGAGTAGAGCAATCAATCACTTCTAACACATTTAGGACAACAGCACAGTAGTTTTTGTTTTAATCATAACTCTTCAAATATTAGTTCAAAATTATCAAACTATGATTTTCTGAAAAGTTTAAAAAGTGTTCTACAACTTTGATATTTTTACCTCAGCATGATTAGACACTTAATAAGGTTAAATAATGATAAACGACAGCTTTATTCAGATTTGGGCAGATTCAGACTTATGCCTTCAAAAATTCACAATTACAGGTTCAGACATCCAAACAAATTGATCCTAGACTTTATGGAAAGGTAATAAAATTGTCTACATATCATTTATAAACATCTCCAGGTGATTCAATATTTAACTAAGGACAAAAGACACTAGAAGGCTTTGCTGTCCAGAATTGGACAGATTCAGTCTTCAGACTTTAAACATCCATAACTTAATCTTTAGATCACCAAAAAGAGTGATCCATAACTTTTTGAAAAGCTTAGCAAAATCACTACATACTTTTTTAATAACCATGAATTGATTCTATGCTGAACTGAATCAAACAATTCAGTTTTCTAAATCTGTTCTGACAGTGGACAGAATACATCAATCTTCTTATACAATTCATAACTCTCAAACTATCAGGTCTATTGTCATAAAAATTTAACACAAGTAAGATAAGGACATTATCTACAACTTTCTTATAATTGACAAGGACTGATTATAAACTAAACTTAAGCAAACAATGTGACCTCTGAAATCTGTACAGGTATTGGACAGATTCAGTTACTAAACTTGCGAAAAGCATAACTTCTAAACGATCAGACTTATGACTGTCAAATTTTAACACCAGTAAGATAATAAAGTTATCTACAACTTTTCTATATGACTTTTCTACAGAAAACATATTTTACTTAACTAGATTACACGCACAACCAAAACTGTACACGCAGGAATTTCAGTTTACTAGCACAAGAACACTTAACTAAATCACCAAGCAAACTCATAGAGAGATACAACCACCAATTTCTCAAGTTCGAATCATTATGACTTAGTTATCAAGTTTCAATTTATATCAAGACACTTAATCATTTCAAGAAACATGTACGCTTTTGTTTACTCCTAATTTGTCTCTAATTTTTCCTATAATTATAAAATGTGTGTCATTTTAGCACCACATGATACTATCTAATTTGGGGCTGGAATTTGTATGAGGCATAGGTAATAACAAATCATGACTAATGTATAAATTTCACATGTCCAGGTTTTATATTTTATTTAATACAAAAATAACAAATTGTTAATGCAATAAAGCATGTGAGAGCAAGTTAAATCTAAAACTAATTATTTTCTGTGGATGCATGACCATATTAAGTTTTCTTAGGCTACTATAAGGTCATGCAAGGACAGTGGAACATCATTTTCTATTTTTACACTCATATATTATTTATAAACCATTTAAAACTACTTAAGGTGCATTAAACAAGTTAAATCACTAACTTAATCATACATGTACAAAAATTCATGACATTTTTACCAGTCACCAAGCATCACACCAAGAGTCTACTGTAAAAATTTAAACCCATTTGGAGCATTAGAGCTACAGATCCAAAAATAACAATCAAAACAATCATCCTTTTCCTATTTAACATGTTTTAATTAACACACCAAGAAAACAGTGAACAACATATAAGTTTTATATTTTTCCATGATGGAGTATGACAACATCTAACTAACAAAACAGGTTTCATCATTTTTGGATTTTTATAAATAAAATTATGGAGAGAAGCAAGTTCGTTTATTTTGTAAACCAGTTTTTAAATACGAATTTCTATAGAAAACTTTTCCACTAAAACATACCAACATATAGATCCAATAGTTAGAACATTTCATAAGGAAGCCAACAAAACAAGTTTCGTGATTTTTGGAGCTCTAAAACTCGAGATATGAATATTTGAAGGAAGAGCAAAAATCTGAAACTTTTGTGTACTCATATCTCGCCTTGGACCCACTTGTCATTGGCTCAGAGAGTCATCTTCTTCCTCCAGCCACGTGAACAGTAGGAAGAACCGGTAGCCACCATGGCCGGACTTGAGGGAGTAGCGGTAGGGGGCCGTGGGGGAGGAGAGCGCCATGGGAGGGAGGAGCTCGGTCAGCCCTAGGAGATGGGCGCCATGGATGGGAGAGCGCAGAGACATCGCGCCATGGTTGAGGGCGCGTGGAGCAGGGAGCTCGCAGGGGTCGGCGGCCATGGAAGACGTAGGGGCAGGGAGGAGCTCTGCGCCTGGAGAAAAGGGCGCCTGCTCTCGCTGCTGGACTAGAGAGGAAGAAGAGAGGAGATGGCGTGGAGAAGGGAGAGGGTGGGCTGCCATTTATAGAGCCAAGCTCTGGACATGTCAGACTGCACCAGCAGGTGGCAGGTGCAGCAGTGACGACCTTGGACGACATGTTTTGGCATTTTTCGCTTGGAACCGGATCTTGGTTGCTGCACAAAATATCTTCCTTGATCTATACTATACAATTGTTGTACAGTACTTGAGGTGATTCGGGCACTGGTTAGAGAGTTATAGACCCATGAAAATTGGTTTGTCAGTGGGTTAGAAAACAGTGGAAACTCGTGAAAACTGAATGTCAAAGCATGTCAAACGGAATTGGATGAATGCCATCTTTTAATATGTTGTGCCCCTAAAAGTTATTAACAACTTTTATATTTGGAAAAACTTGAGTTGTTCAACAAAAATTTGGGAACGCGACACGTCGACCCGAACGAGGCTGATTTCAGACTTATAAGAATTTGAATCACGAAATCAGATTTTTATTCTGTCTTGATGGCACTGTTTGGGATACTTAGAGATTGAATCAAGGCTTAGTTTAAATATAAAATTTGTTGTATTACACAGGTTCTACAACTTTTATTAAAGGTCAAACCTCATATCTTGAATATAAATAAAAGTTTCACTTTGGTCAAGGTAGTATCATTATAAAGCTCTCAATTATATTTTTAAGGCAATCAGACTATTTTCTTGATATTTTCTTGGCATTTTCTCTACATGAACCCTTAATAACTTTTATTGTAGAGTTGAATTAGAGTGTTTTGAGAAAGTTTCCATAACTTGGTTGAATTTATAAATTTTCTTTTACTTAATCAAGCAGTCTCAAGCAAGCGTAGGATTTATAACTTCACACGGATATTTGGTTCGAACTTTAAGAAATCCTTAGAATACACTTGATAGATAGAGATGAATGATGATATAAAGATAACAAACTGATTTACATAAAAATTAATTAGAGGTTGACACAAAGAGATTGTGCGGGAGAATGCGGATTCGGATTAAGTATTTGGACGTAGACCGACTGTCGAGAAAGCGGATTCGGACACCGATTGGATAACATAACAACTATCGAGAGTCCGAATAAATGAGTCTGGATGGGAGTTGCTAGACGAGATTGACTTTCGAATTTGCGTTTGCTTCAAGAAACAAAAAGTTTTAACAGGCTCCAAATTTGGTTGTTCTTGAGATAGAATAATTCCAAATTTGGTGAAACATTCATGAGAAACCTGATAAATGTGATAAAGAGATAGAAATTTTCACTGAACATTCGAGATTAGGATAAATCTCCTGATATAATGCGAAATAGACACCTGGGGTGTCACAGTGCGCCACCGGACATCCTGGCGGGCCCACAAGACAGAGCTCAACGGTCGAACCCTAACGGTCTGTTGACGTGACTGGCGCACCGGACAGTGTCCGGTGGCGCACCGGACTGTCCGGTGCGCCATGCGACTGCAGCCTTCCAACAGCCATATTGGTGGTTGGGGCTATAAATACCCCAACCACCCCACATTCAATGGCATCCAAGTTTTCCACTCTTCCACACCTTACAAGAGCTAGCATTCAATACAAGACACACCAAAGAGATCAAATCCTCTCCCAACTCCACACAAAGCTTTAGTGATTAGAGAGAGTGATTTGTCGTGTTCATTTGAGCTCTTGCGCTTGGATCGCTTCTTTTCTTTCTCATTCATTCTTGTGATCAAAACTCAATTGTAACCGAGGCAAGAGACACCAATTGTGTGGTGGTCCTTGCGGGGAAGTTTTTGTTCCCGATTGATTTGAGAAGAGAAGCTCACTCGGTCCGAGGGACCGTTTGAGAGAGGGAAAGGGTTGAAATAGACCCGGCCTTTGTGGCCTCCTCAACGGGGAGTAGGTTTGCGAGAACCGAACCTCGGTAAAACAAATCCTTGCGTCTCACTTCTTCACTCACTCGCGATTTGTTTTTACGCCCTCTCTCGGACTCGTTTTCATTTCTAACGCTAACCCGGCTTGTAGTTGTGATTAACTTTGTAAATTTCAGTTTCGCCCTATTCACCCCCCTCTAGGCGACTTTCAATTGGTATCAGAGCCCGATGCTTCATTAGAGCCTAACCGCTCGAAGTGATGTCGGGAGATCACGCCAAGAAGGAGATGGAGACAGGTGACAAGCCCACTACAAGCCACGGGGAGACTTCATCGGAAGAGTCCTGCAACAAGAGGAAGGAGAAGAAAGACTCATCCAACTAAGGGAAGGGGAAGGAGAAGAAATCCTCTTCCCACAAGTCGCATCGGAGTGGTGGCAAGCACAAGAAGATGAGGAAGGTGGTCTACTACGAGACCGACACTTCATCACCATCGACCTCCGGCTCCGACGCGCCGTCCGTCACTTCTAAGCGCCATGAGCGCAAGAAGTTTAGTAAGATCCCCCTACGCTACCCTCGCATTCCTAAACATACACCTTTACTTTCCGTCCCATTAGGCAAACCACCAACGTTTGATGGTGAAGATTATGCTAGGTGGAGTGATATGATGTGATATCACCTAACCTCACTCCACAAAAGTATATGGGATGTTGTTGAGTTTGGTGTACAGGTACCATCCGTAGGGGATGAAGATTATGATGAGGACGAAGTGGCCCAAATCGAGCACTTCAACTCACAAGCCACCACTATACTCCTCACCTCTCTAAGTCGAGAGGAGTATAACAAGGTGCAAGGGTTGAAGAGCGCCAAGGAGATTTGGGACGTGCTAAAGACTGCGCACGAAGGAGACGAGGTGACCAAGATCACCAAGCGGGAGACGATCGAGGGGGAGCTCGGTCGCTTCCGTCTTCGCCAAGGGGAGGAGCCACAAGACATGTACAACCGGCTCAAAACCTTGGTGAATCAAGTGCGCAACCTCGGGAGCAAAAAATGGGATGACCACGAAGTGGTTAAGGTTATTCTTAGATCACTTGTTTTCCTTAACCCTACTCAAGTTCAATTAATTCGTGGTAATCCTAGATATACACAAATGACCCCCGAGGAAGTTATAGATAATTTTGTGAGCTTTGAGTTGATGATCAAAGGCTCAAAGAAGATCAACGAGCTTGATGGCCCCTCCGCGCCCGAAGCACAACCGGTTGCATTCAAGGCGACGGAGGAGAAGAAGGAGGAGTCTACATCAAGTAGACAACCAATCGACGCCTCCAAGCTCGACAATGAGGAAATGGCGCTTATCATCAAAAGCTTCCGCCAAATCCTCAAGCAAAGGAGGGGGAAAGATTACAAGTCTCGCTCCAATAAAGTGTGCTATAAATGTGGTAAGCCCGGTCATTTCATTGCTAAATATCCATTGTCTAGTGATAGTGACAGGGGCGACGACAAGAAGGGGAGAAGAAAGGAGAAGAAGAGGCACTACAAGAAGAGGGGCGGCGATGCCCATGTGTGCCGCGAGTGGGACTCCGAGGAGAGCTCCTCCGAATCCTCCTCCGACGAGGACGCCGCCAACATCGCCGTCACCAAGGGACTCCTCTTCCTCAACGTCGGCCACAAGTGCCTCATGGCAAAGGACGGCAAAAAGAAGAAGGTTAAATCCAAATCCTCCACTAGATATGAGTCCTCTAGTGATGATAATGCTAGTGATGAGGAAGATAATTTGCGCACCCTTTTTGCCAACCTTAACATGCAACAAAAGGAAAAGTTAAATGAATTAATTAGTGCTATTCATGAGAAGGATGACCTCTTGGATTCTCAAGAGGACTTCCTAATTAAGGAAAATAAGAAGCATGTTAAGGTGAAAAATGCTTATGCTCTAGAAGTTGAAAATGTGAGAAATTAACTAGTGAGCTAAGCACTTGCCATGACACTATTGCCAACCTTAGAAATGAAAATGCTAGATTAATTGCTAAGGTTGATTCACATGTTTGTGATGTTTCAATTCCCAATCTTAAAGATGATAATGTTGATTTACTTGCTAAGATTGAAGAATTGAATATCTCTCTTGCTAGCCTTAAGATTGAAAAAGAAAAATTGCTTGCTAAGGCTAAAGAATTAGATGTTTGCAATGTTACAATTTCCGATCTTAGAGATAACAATGATATTTTGCGTGCTAAGATTGTTGAACTTAATTCTTGCAAACCCTCTACATCTACTATTGAGCATGTGTCTATTTGCACTAGATGTAGAGATATTGATATTGATGCTATTCATGATCATATGGCTTTAATTAAACAACAAAATGATCATATAGCAATATTAGATGCTAAAATTGCCGAGCATGAACTTGAAAATGAAAAATTTAAATTTGCTCGTAGTATGCTCTATAGTGGGAGACGCCCTGGCATCAATAATGGCATTGGCTTCCAAAAGGGAGACAATGTCAAACTTAATGCCCCCCTAAGAAATTATCCAACTTTGTTAAGGGCAAGACTCCCATGCCTCAGGATAACGAGGGTTACATTTTGTACCCTGCCGGTTATCCCGAGCACAAAATTAGGAGAATTCATTCTAGGAAGTCTCACTCTGGCCCTAATCATGCTTTTATGTATAAAGGTGAGACATCTAGCTCTAGGCAACCAACCCGTGCTAAGTTGCCTAAGAAGAAAACTCCTAGTGCATCAAATGACCATAGCATTTCATTTAAAACTTTTGATGCATCATATGTTTTAACTAACAAATCCGGCAAGGTAATTGCCAAGTTTGTTGGGGGCAAACACAAGGGGTCAAAGACTTGTGTTTGGGTACCCAAAGTTCTTGTGTCTAATGCCAAAGGACCCAAAACCGTTTGGGTACCTAAAGTCAAGAACTAAAATTGTTTTGTAGGTTTATGCATCCGGGGGCTCAAGTTGGATCATCGACAGTGGGTGCACAAACCACATGACACGGGAGAAGAAGATGTTCTCCTCCTATGAGAAAAATCAAGATCCCCAAAGAGCGATCACATTCGGGGATGGAAACCAAGGTTTGGTCAAAGGTTTGGGTAAAATAGCTATATCTCCTGACCATTCCATTTCCAATGTTTTTCTTGTAGATTCTTTAGATTACAATTTGCTTTCCGTTTCGCAATTATGTCAAATGGGCTACAACTGTCTATTTACTGATGTAGGTGTCACTGTCTTTAGAAGAAGTGATGATTCAATAGCTTTTAAGGGAGTGTTAGAGGGTCAGCTATACTTGGTAGATTTTGATAGAGCTGAACTCGACACTTGCTTAATTGCTAAGACTAACATGGGTTGGCTCTGGCACCGCCGACTAGCCCATGTTGGGATGAAGAATCTTCATAAGCTTCTAAAGGGAGAGCACATTTTAGGACTAACAAATGTTCATTTTGAGAAAGACAGGGTTTGTAGCGCATGCCAAGCAGGGAAGCAAGTTAGTGTTCATCATCCACATAAGAACATCATGACGACTAACAGGCCACTAGAGCTCCTACACATGGATCTATTCGGCCCGATCGCTTACATAAGCATCGGTGGGAGTAAGTACTGTCTAGTTATTGTGGATGATTATTCTCGCTTCACTTCGGTATTCTTTTTGCAGGAAAAATCTCAAACCCAAGAGACCTTAAAGGGATTCTTGAGACGGGCTAAAAATGAGTTCGGCTTAAGGATCAAGAAAATTAGAAGCGACAACGGGACGGAGTTCAAGAACTCTCAAATTGAAGGCTTCCTTGAGGAGGAGGGCATCAAGCATGAGTTCTCTTCTCCCTACACGCCACAACAAAATGGTGTAGTGGAGAGGAAGAATAGAACTCTATTGGACATGGCAAGAACCATGCTTGATGAGTACAAGACACCGGATCGGTTTTGGGCCGAGGCGGTCAACATCGCCTGCTACGCCATCAATCGGTTGTATCTACACCGAATCCTCAAGAAGACATCATATGAACTCCTAACCGATAAGAAGCCCAATATTTCATATTTTAGAGTCTTTGGTAGCAAATGCTTTATTCTTGTTAAAAGAGGTAGAAAATCCAAATTTGCTCCTAAGACTGTAGAAGGCTTTTTACTAGGATATGATTCAAACACAAGGGCATATAGAGTCTTTAACAAGTCCTCAGGACTAGTTGAAGTTTCTTGTGACGTTGTGTTTGATGAAACTAACGGCTCTCAAGTAGAGCAAGTTGATCTTGATGGGATAGGTGAGGAAGAGGCTCCATGCATCGCACTAAGGAACATGTCCATTGGGGATGTGTGTCCCAAGGAATCCGAAGAGCCTCCAAATGCACAAGATCAACCATCCTCCTCCACACAAGCATCTCCACCAACTCAAATTGAGGATGAGGCTCAAGTTGATGAAGGAGAAGATCAAAAGGATGAGCCACCTCAAGATGACGGTATTGATCAAGGGGGAGATGCAAATGATCTGTAGTACCCAATTTGCAATTTGTAAGAAATCATATGAAAGGAGAAAAGTCATTTCCTATATTTTTTATGTGTGTGTTGAATCTACTTATCATCGCATGTGAACACCCTATTCAACAACAAATAAATAATACAAAGATATACCATTAAATCATCATCATGCTGGTGTTTATTGGTTTGTGCATGTGTCTACAGTGGTAATGATAATAAGAATGAATAAAAGAAGAGAATTAGTGCTAACCCAATTTGTACTCTAGAATCTAGGAAAGGGGAAGGAAATGAATACTATACAATACAAATAAAACCATAATTAAATAACCTCAACATAGTTGGTATGATCAAAATAAATAATTAGCCAGTGTACAAATGTGTCACAAAAAAATTGGATTTAAATTGAAGTGTTGAATTTGAAATTCAAAATGAAGAAAAACAGAAAATATAAAAGAGAAATAACCTTGCCCAACGCTTGGGCCTATTCTCAACCGGCCCACTAAACCTAATCCCGCGTGGCCCACCAATGCGCCCGCACTCACGCTTGGCTCTTCTCATCGTGGGCGCGCTGTCGAACTAGCCCCACCGGTCAGCCAGTATTACTCGCTCGAGTCACTGCCTGGTGGACCCCTTATCATCTCGCCTGCATCTTCTTCACCCAACAGAAACGTCGCATGGGGCGCCGCCACGATCGCCGAGTCTTCGGCCGCTGCAATCGCGCGCTCTCATCCTTAATTAACTAGCCGAACCATCGCAACCGTCTCCCTCTTCGCCCAACCCATTAATCGCCGCCATGGAGCTCGCCGTCAACCTTCGCTGGCAACACTGCGCAACCATCGATTTGGTCTCGGCGTGCTTTCCGGCCGGGTCCTACGCTACTTCTCTCCCTTGCCCTCCTCGCCTTCGCCTGGACGTCATCGCCGTCGTTGTCGTCGGATTCGGTGGCAAGCTCCCGGTTCCAGGAATCTCTTCGCATCGAGATGGCGTAGTCAGCGCCTAACCATGTCGCGGCCGTGGCCTTGAAAGGGAAATGTGCCCTTGGGCCATTTCTAAGTATTTTGGTGATTGAGTGCCAACACATGTGCTTAATTGTGAATTTATGCACATGGATGAACAAGGTGCAAATCATGAAGTAAAGGTATGATTCTAAGCCTTAGTACATTGGTTTTGTGGACTAACATATTTGTCTAAGTGTTAGAAACAGAAAGAAGAAAAAGAGAAAAGGGGAGAGAATGACTTGGCTGTGTGCAGCCAAGTCCCAGCTCGGTCTGGAGCACCGGACTGTCCGGTGTGCACCGGACAGTGTCCGGTGCGCCAGGCTGACTCGGCTCGAACTGGCCGCTCTCGGGAATTCGCCGACGGCGTACGGCTAAAATTCACCGGACTGTCCGGTGTGCACCGGACTGTCCGGTGAGCCAACGGTCGGCCAGGGCCAACGGTCGGCCGCGCAATCCGCGCGAGACACGTGGCCGAGCCAACGGTCGGAAGACGGCACCGGACTGTCCGGTGTGCACCGGACTGTCCGGTGCGCCAACGGCTCGCAGATCTCCAACGGGCTGTAACGGTCGGCAGCGCCAGAAAAGGAAACAAATCGGGCACCGGACAGTGTCCGGTGTGCACCGGACTGTCCGGTGCCCCCGACGACAGAAGGCAAGGATGGCCTTCCGGATTTGCTCTCAACGGCTCCTAGCTGCCTTGGGGCTATAAAAGGAGCCCCTAGGCGCATGGAGGAGACACACAAGCAACTCTTAAGCATTCTTGATCATCCACACAAGTTCTTTGCGCATTCGTTTGTGATTCTAAGTGATTCGAGCTCTGTTCTAGTGTGAACTCTGAGATAGTCATTCGAGCTCGAGTCTTGGCCGTGTGTGTGAGCCTTTGTTGTGGATTTGTGTGTGTTGCTTCCCTCCCTTACTCTGTGCTTCTTTGTGATCATATACTTGTAAGGGCAAGAGACTCCAATTTGTGGAGATTCCTTGCAAACGGGATAGTGAAAGGAACAACAAAACACCGTGGTATTCAAGTGGGTCTTTGGACCGCTTGAGAGGGGTTGATTGCAACCCTCGTCCGTTGGGACGCCACAACGTGGAAGTAGGCAAGCATTGGCTTGGCCGAACCACGGGATAAACCACCGTGTCACCTCTGTCTTGATCTCTTGTGGTATTGTGTTTTGTTGAGACTTCACCTTAGCCACTTGGCAATAATCGTGCTAACACTTAACAAGTTTGTGGCTTAAGTTTAAAGTTTTTACAGGATCACCTATTCACCCCCCCTCTAGGTGCTCTCAATTGGTATCGGAGCCGTTCTATTCACAAAGGGACTAACCGCCCGAATAGATGGATCCTAAGGGGAAGGGTATTGTGATCAACGACAAAGAAAAGGAGACCTTCGTCAACGAGCCGAAGGACGACAAGCCTACCGACTCCGGCTCGGGCCATAGATGAAAGGAAGGGAAGAAGAAGAAGACGAGGCGTATCAAGGAGATCATCTACTACGACGATAGTGATGAATCCACTTCTTCCCAAAAGGACGACGACAACGACTACAGGAAGACGGTCAATTCGAACTTTTCATTTGATTATTCCCGTATTCAACATAGTTCGAATTCGCATTTGCTTTCCATTCCTCTTGGCAAACCTCCACACTTCGATGGGGAGGACTACGGATTTTGGAGTCACAAAATGCGTAGTCACTTATTCTCTCTCCATCCTAGCATATGGGAGATTGTGGAGAACGGAATGAAATTCGATAGCTCGGATAGCCCTATGCTTATAAATGAACAGATTCATAAAAATGCACAGGCTACTACTGTTCTCTTAGCATCTTTGTGCAGGGAAGAGTACAATAAGGTGAGCGGCTTGGACAATGCCAAGCAGATATGGGACACCCTCAAGATCTCTCACGAGGGGAACGACATCACCATGCTCACCAAGATGGAGTTGGTGGAGGGCGAGCTTGGACGGTTCGCCATGATAAGGGGAGAGGAGCCAACTCAGACGTACAACCGGCTCAAGACCCTTATCAACAAAATAAGGAGCTACGGAAGCACGCGTTGGACGGATCACGATGTCGTCCGCCTAATGCTCAGGTCCTTTACCGTACTTGATCCTCATCTCGTGAACAATATTCGTGAGAATCCCAGGTACACGATGATGACGCCCGAGGAAGTGCTTGGAAAATTCGTGAGCGGGCGGATGATGATCAAGGAGGCGAGATACGTCGACGACGCGTTGAACGGACCACTCCACGAGCCTCAACCCATTGCTCTAAAAGCAACAAGGAGCAAGGAATCGCTACCTAGCAAGGTGGCGCAAGTTGAGGCGGCCGGGCTCAATGATGAAGAGATGGCTCTCATCATCAAAAGATTCAAGACGGCGCTAAATGGTCGCAAGGGGCAGCCAAGCAAGACCAAGACCAAGGGGAAGCGCTCGTGCTTCAAATGCGGTAAGCTTGGTCATTTTATTGCTAACTGTCCTGATAATGAAAGTGACCAGGAAAAGGGGAACAAAAGAGAGAAGAAGAAGCAATACAAGAAGGCAAAGGGCGAGGCGCATCTAGGAAAGGAGTGGGACTCGGATTGCTCCTCCTCCGACTCCGACAACGAAGGACTCGCCGCCACTGCCTTCAACAAATCGGCTCTCTTCCCCAACGAGCGTCTCACTTGCCTTATGGCAAGGGAGAAGAAGGTGAGTACTCAAGACTCCACTTATGCTTCTTCTAGTGATAGTGAGTCTAGTGACAATGATGACATAGATTATTCTTGCTTGTTCAAAGGCTTAGATAGATCTAAGATAGATAAAATCAATGAATTGATTGATGCTTTGAATGAAAAGGATAGGCTTTTAGAGAAGCAAGAGGATTTATTGTATGATGAACATGATAAGTTTATAGAGGCACAAAAATCATATGCTTTAGAAGTGAAAAGAAATGAAGTGCTTTCTAGTGAAATATCTTCTTGTCATGAAACCATTGCTACTTTACAAAGTGTTAACCATGATTTAAATGCTAAATTAGAAGTAACAAATAAATCTAAGTCTTGTGTTGAAAATGTTACAATTTGCACTAGGTGTAAAGATTTTGATGTTAACACTTGTAGCAAACACTTAGTTTCAATTTCAAAACTAAAAGATGAAGTGGCTAGTCTTAATGCTCAACTTAAGACTAGCAAGAGTGAAGTTGAAAAGATAAAATTTGCAAGGGATGCCTATACAATTGGAAGACATCCCTCAATTAAGGATGGGCTTGGCTTCAAGAGGGAAGCCAAGAACTTAACAAGCCATAAGGCTCCCATCTTCGTCAAGGAGAAGGGGAAGGCCCCGATGGCTAGTAATGCTAAAAAGAATCATGCTTTTATGTATTATGATAGGAGACATGCTAGAAATGCTTATAATCATCTTGATTCACATGCTTATGATTCTCATGCAATGTTTGCTTCTAGTTCTTCTTATAATCATGGTAGAGATATGTGTAGGAGAAATGTTGTACATATGCCTAGGAGAGATATTGCTCATGTACCTAGAAAGAATGTTATTCATGCTCCTAGGAAAGTAGTGAATGAACCTTCTACCATTTATTATGCTTGTAATGCTCCCTTTGCTATTTGTAGAAAGGGTAAGAAGGTAGTTGCTAGGAAATTAGGGGCTAGATGCAAGGGAGATAAATCTTGCATTTGGGTCCCTAAAGACATTTGTGCTAACCTTGCAGGACCCAACATGAGTTGGGTACCTAAGACCCAAGCCTAAATTTGCCTTGCAGGTTTATGCATCCGGGGGTTCAAGCTGGATTATCGACAGCGGATGCACAAACCATATGACGGGGGAGAAGAAGATGTTCACCTCCTACGTCAAGAATAAGGATTCCCAAGATTCAATTATATTCGGTGATGGGAATCAAGGCAAGGTAAAAGGGTTAGGTAAAATTGCAATTTCTAATGAGCATTCTATCTCAAATGTATTCTTAGTGGAGAGTCTTGGATATAATTTGCTATCTGTTAGTCAATTATGTCAAATGGGATACAATTGCCTTTTTACTAATGTAGATGTGTCTGTCTTTAGAAGATGTGATGGTTCACTAGCTTTTAAGGGTGTACTAGACGGCAAGCTTTATTTAGTTGATTTTGCAAAAGAAGAGGCCGGTCTAGATGCATGCTTAATGGCTAAGACTTGCATGGGCTGGCTGTGGCATCGCCGCTTAGCACATGTGGGGATGAAGAACCTCCACAAGCTTCTAAAGGGAGAACACGTGATAGGTCTAACAAATGTTTATTTCGAAAAAGATAGACCTTGTGCAGCTTGTCAAGCAGGTAAGCAGGTGGGAGGAGCACATCACAGCAAGAATGTGATGACCACGTCAAGACCTCTGGAGCTGCTGCATATGGACCTCTTCGGACCCGTCGCCTATCTAAGCATAGGAGGAAGTAAGTATGGTTTAGTTATTGTTGATGACTTTTCCCGCTTCACTTGGGTGTTCTTTTTGCAGGATAAGTCTGAAACCCAAGGGACCATCAAGCGCTTCCTCAGGAGAGCTCAAAATGAGTTTGAGCTCAAGGTGAAGAAGATAAGGAGCGACAACGGGTCCGAGTTCAAGAACCTTCAAGTGGAGGAGTTTCTTGAGGAGGAAGGGATCAAGCACGAGTTCTCCGCTCCCTACACACCACAACAAAATGGTGTGGTAGAGAGGAAGAACAGGACGCTAATCGATATGGCGAGGACGATGCTTGGAGAGTTCAAGACCCCCGAGTGCTTTTGGTCGGAAGCCGTGAACACGGCTTGCCACGCCATCAACAGGGTCTACCTTCACCGCCTCCTCAAGAAGACGTCATATGAGCTACTAACCGGTAACAAACCCAATGTATCGTACTTTCGTGTTTTTGGGAGCAAATGCTACATTCTAGTGAAGAAGGGTAGAAATTCTAAGTTTGCTCCCAAAGCTGTAGAAGGGTTTTTATTAGGTTATGATTCAAATACAAAGGCGTATAGGGTCTTCAACAAATCATCGGGTTTGGTTGAAGTCTCTAGCGACGTTGTATTTGATGAGACTAATGGCTCTCCAAGAGAGCAAGTTGTTGATTGTGATGATGTAGATGAAGAAGATGTTCCGGCGGCCGCTATACGAACCATGGCGATTGGAGACGTTCGGCCACAGGAACTAGATGAACGAGATCAACCTTCTTCCTCAACGACGGTGCATCCCCCAACTCAAGACGATGAACAGGTTCATCAAAAGGAGGCGTGTGATCAAGGGGGAGCACAAGATGATCATGTGATGGAGGAAGAAGCGCAACCGGCACCTCCAACCCAAGTTCGAGCGATGATTCAAAGGGATCATCCCGTCGACCAAATTCTGGGTGACATTAGCAAGGGAGTAACTACTCGGTCTCGATTAGTTAATTTTTGTGAACATTACTCTTTTGTCTCCTCTATTGAGCCTTTCAGGGTAGAGGAGGCCTTGCTAGATCCGGATTGGGTGTTGGCCATGCAGGAGGAACTTAATAACTTCAAGCGCAACGAAGTTTGGACGCTGGTGCCTCGTCCCAAGCAAAATGTTGTGGGAACCAAGTGGGTATTCCGCAATAAACAGGACGAGCACGGGGTGGTGACGAGGAACAAGGCTCGACTTGTGGCAAAAGGTTATGCCCAAGTCGCAGGTTTGGACTTTGAGGAGACTTTTGCTCCTGTGGCTAGGCTAGAGTCCATTCGTATCTTGCTAGCATATGCCGCTCACCATTCTTTCAGGTTGTACCAAATGGATGTGAAGAGCGCTTTCCTCAACGGGCCAATAAAGGAGGAGGTGTACGTGGAGCAACCCCCTGGCTTCGAGGATGAGCGGTACCCCGACCACGTGTGTAAGCTCTCTAAGGCGCTCTATGGACTTAAACAAGCCCCAAGAGCATGGTATGAATGTCTTAGAGATTTCTTACTTGCTAATGCTTTCAAGGTTGGGAAAGCCGATCCAACTCTTTTTACAAAGACATGTGATGGTGATTTGTTTGTATGCCAAATTTATGTCGATGACATAATATTTGGTTCTACTAATCAAAAGTCTTGTGAAGAGTTTAGCAGGGTGATGACGCAGAAATTCGAGATGTCGATGATGGGCGAGTTAAACTACTTCCTTGGGTTCCAAGTGAAGCAACTCAAGGACGGCACCTTCATCTCCCAAACGAAGTACACGCAAGATCTGCTAAAGCGGTTTGGGATGAAGGACGCCAAGCCCGCAAAGACTCCGATGGGAACCGACGGACACACCGACCTCAACAAAGGAGGTAAGTCCGTTGATCAAAAAGCATACCGGTCAATGATAGGGTCTTTACTTTATTTATGTGCTAGTAGACCGGATATTATGCTTAGCGTATGCATGTGTGCTAGATTTCAATCCGATCCTAAGGAGTGTCACTTGGTGGCGGTGAAGCGAATTCTTAGATATTTAGTTGCTACGCCTTGCTTCGGGATCTGGTATCCAAAGGGGTCTAACTTTGACTTGATTGGGTACTCAGATTCCGACTATGCTGGATGTAAGGTCGATAGGAAAAGTACATCAGGGACGTGCCAATTCTTAGGAAGGTCCCTGGTGTCATGGAACTCTAAGAAACAAACCTCCGTTGCCCTATCCACCGCTGAGGCCGAGTATGTTGCCGCAGGACAGTGTTGCGCGCAACTACTTTGGATGAGGCAAACCCTCCGGGACTTTGGCTACAATCTGAGCAAAGTCCCACTCCTATGTGACAATGAGAGTGCTATCCGAATAGCGGAAAATCCTGTTGAGCACAGCCGCACAAAGCACATTGACATCCGGCATCACTTTTTGAGAGACCACCAGCAAAAGGGAGATATCGAAGTGTTTTATGTTAGCACCGAAAACCAGCTAGCCGATATCTTTACCAAGCCTTTAGATGAGAAGACCTTTTGCAGGCTGCGTAGTGAGCTAAATGTCTTAGATTCGCGGAACCTGGATTGAATTGTAGCATACATGTATTCATGCTTTTGATCATGTTCCTTTTTGCATTTTGTTGCTTATTATGGTGCTCAAGTTGTACAAACACTCCCTGGACCTCACAAGTCCGTTGCAAAGTGATGCACATGTTTAGGGGGAGATGTGTCACAACTTGACCCTTTGAGACTAACCATATGCTTGAGTTTGTTTGATTTAGTCACAAAGGAGAATTGAAAGGGAAAAGGTGGACTTGGATCATGCAAGACTTCCACTGCACTCCGATGAGAGAGGGTAACTTATTCCAAGTCCATCTCATGACCACTTATTGCCATTTGCTCTTAATTGAAGATTTTGGTGAGGCAATGGGGTTAAAGGGCCAAGATTGATCCCGTTTTGGTGCTTGATGCCAAAGGGGGAGAAAATAAAGGCCAAAGCAATAAATGGATCAGCTACCACTTGAGAGATTTTGAAAATAGTAGAATAGAGTTTTTGGTTTGAAAATAGTAGAATAGAGTTTTTGGTTTGTCAAAATTCTTAAGTTGTCTCTCTTGTCAAAAGTTGGCTTCTTGTGGGGAGAAGTATTGATTATGGGAAAAAGGGGGAGTTTTTGAAATCCTTGATCAATCTCTTTTTGAATGACTCTCTTTATGCTTAAACATGTGTGTTTAACTTAGAGATAGAGATTTGTGTTTGATTTGCAAAAACAAACCAAGTGGTGGCAAAGGATGATCCATATATGCCAAAATTGATTCAAAATAAATTTAAGTGTTATTTGAATTGAGTTTGCACTTGTTCTAGTGGCTTTATGTTGTGTTGGCATAAATCACCAAAAAGGGGGAGATTGAAAGGGAAATGTGCCCTTGGGCCATTTCTAAGTATTTTGGTGATTGAGTGCCAACACATGTGCTTAATTGTGAATTTATGCACATGGATGAACAAGGTGCAAATCATGAAGTAAAGGTATGATTCTAAGCCTTAGTACATTGGTTTTGTGGACTAACATATTTGTCTAAGTGTTAGAAACAGAAAGAAGAAAAAGAGAAAAGGGGAGAGAATGACTTGGCTGTGTGCAGCCAAGTCCCAGCTCGGTCTGGAGCACCGGACTGTCCGGTGTGCACCGGACAGTGTCCGGTGCGCCAGGCTGACTCGGCTCGAACTGGCCGCTCTCGGGAATTCGCTGACGGCGTACGGCTAAAATTCACCGGACTGTCCGGTGTGCACCGGACTGTCCGGTGAGCCAACGGTCGGCCAGGGCCAACGGTCGGCCGCGCAATCCGCGCGAGACACGTGGCCGAGCCAACGGTCGGAAGACGGCACCGGACTGTCCGGTGTGCACCGGACTGTCCGGTGCGCCAACGGCTCGCAGATCTCCAACGGGCTGTAACGGTCGGCAGCGCCAGAAAAGGAAACAAATCGGGCACCGGACAGTGTCCGGTGTGCACCGGACTGTCCGGTGCCCCCGACGACAGAAGGCAAGGATGGCCTTCCGGATTTGCTCTCAACGGCTCCTAGCTGCCTTGGGGCTATAAAAGGAGCCCCTAGGCGCATGGAGGAGACACACAAGCAACTCTTAAGCATTCTTGATCATCCACACAAGTTCTTTGCGCATTCGTTTGTGATTCTAAGTGATTCGAGCTCTGTTCTAGTGTGAACTCTGAGATAGTCATTCGAGCTCGAGTCTTGGCCGTGTGTGTGAGCCTTTGTTGTGGATTTGTGTGTGTTGCTTCCCTCCCTTACTCTGTGCTTCTTTGTGATCATATACTTGTAAGGGCAAGAGACTCCAATTTGTGGAGATTCCTTGCAAACGGGATAGTGAAAGGAACAACAAAACACCGTGGTATTCAAGTGGGTCTTTGGACCGCTTGAGAGGGGTTGATTGCAACCCTCGTCCGTTGGGACGCCACAACGTGGAAGTAGGCAAGCATTGGCTTGGCCGAACCACGGGATAAACCACCGTGTCACCTCTGTCTTGATCTCTTGTGGTATTGTGTTTTGTTGAGACTTCACCTTAGCCACTTGGCAATAATCGTGCTAACACTTAACAAGTTTGTGGCTTAAGTTTAAAGTTTTTACAGGATCACCTATTCACCCCCCCCCCCCTCTAGGTGCTCTCAGGCCTTCACCATGGGACTTCACCGGTGATTGCAATTGGGGTAGAGAAGATGACTATGGAGCATCACCGACCCGTCGCGAACCCTCTGGTGGCAGTTGGAGGTGTGGGGGAGCACCTGAGCGCCGCCAATTCCTCACCGGAGCTCACGGGCGGCGGTCGGACCGTGTCTCACCGTGGGCAGGATCTCCCACTCCTTCAATCTCGGTAAGAACCCTCATACTAGCTTCATATTACATCCAATTTGGTTTTGCACCATACGCGGGCTAGCTTCGCGCTCGGGTTTGTGTGCTGGTTGGGGGCGGCAATGGCGCCGCCGTGGATGGGGATTACCCACCGTCCCCGGTGATGTCTCCGGCTAGATCATTGGGCACCGTTGATTTCCTAGGCGATGGTCACGATTAGGTTAATGCATACCCGTTCGTGAGCTAACCTGACCCGTAGGATGGCGATCGTGCGGGTAAGTACCGATCAGGGTTATTTTGAATCTGTACCGTGTTTTACCCATCCGACGACCGAGATCGGGCTCTGGCGTGGTCAGATCTCGGACATTGATCTTGAATCCAACGGTAGTGAATGAAAGCGGGGTGTGTAAACGGGGTCGACCTAATCCAGGCCATTCATTCCTAATCGAACGGCAGTCGACGTGATGATACCCCTTCGCCGCGTCGATTTAGCAAATGAGCCCCTCGGGTTTCAACAAATAAACCCGCCGTCCACCCAGGCGCTCTCTGAGTCTTAAGGAGTTTTATAGTAAACCCCCTGCATTTCTTCATTTTCAGGCGCGCGGTCCATCCAATAGTAAAATCAGAGAAAATGAGTTATAAAATGAATTTCTTACATAAAAACAATTCCAAAATCTTGTTAAATCCATAGAAAATTCATATTAAGTCCAAATGAGCCCGTTCCAATTTCTATAATTCTATAAAATTATTGTTTATCACATAGTACCTCTGATTTTACATGAAAGCCACTTTAAAATCTATTTTCTAATCTAATCTTATACAAAACACATAAAATCATTAGAAATTCATAACTTCTCCGTTTTAACTCCGATTTGATCCGTTCAAGTTGCGTTAGTCTCGTAGCAACGTGTAGATCATTATTATTCAGTTTGTACTTATGTTTGGTGTGATGTTAATTTTGTCTATACCATGTTTGTGTGTATTGCAACGACTAGCGCGTGGACTCGTGTCATCTGAAAAGCAAGTTGGTACCTGGATTCTCAAGTGCCAGGCAAGTTGTGCCCTTGATTCACTTTTGTTACCCAATAATGTTCTTTATAATCATTTACCATGCATAGGTTTAATTTTGATGGGACCCAATAGATCTCCCTAGTCTGTTTATCCATTTCTCCTTGTTTACCCCTGAATCATATGGGTAGTTATGCTATTGCTTTACGTGGTTTTTGGGTTAATATTTCATTATATCCATGTTCCAGTTATTTTGTTATTCTATTTATGTTCATGTCAAGATCATTATGTTATTGTTAATTGGAACATGGAGCTTAACTTGAGAACCACGTGCCACCACAAGGGAGGAATGGGACCCCTTGGCTGACTAATTAGGAAAGCTAGTGGAAGACTACCTTACCCGAAAGGGGCAAGGGCAGTAGGGGAGTGGTCAGTGTAGGGAGGTCCCTGGTTGATTTTGCTGCGATGGCGGTCAGCCAGGAACCCTGCATTGGAACTTCCTATAAACTGTAGCGGGTTTTCGGAAGCTAGTGGAACTTTGTAAAGGCCTCGTAGTGGATCCCTAGCCATTCACCTTGGTAGTGTCTAAGGGCCTAGCTAACCCTGGCGACATGGGAAACACGACTTGTGGGTAAAGGGTACAACCTCTGCAAAGTGTAAAACTGGTATACTAGCCAAGCTCACGGTCATGAGCGGCTCAGGACTCTCCGATGATTAAATTATGGAACCTAAACTCAATTTGTCATTTGCATTTGCATGGGATCTGTTATTAATTTTGTTCTATTATTTTATTATGGTTTGGTATTCACTTACACTTAGTAACTGCTAATAAAATTTGACCAACTACTTATAAAAGCAATGCTCAGCTTTAACCTCTATTGTTGATCAGCCTTACACTTCATGAACTCCCACCTTTGGTGAGTTCATGCCACATTATTCCCCACAACTTGTTGAGCGATGATCATGTGTGAGCTCACCCTTGCTGTCTCACACCCCCCCCCCCCCCCACAGGAGAAGAACGGGTGGTTCAGGAGGAGCCGCCAGGCGAGGAGTTTGATCTGATCTAGGTGGCGTTTCTCAGTTGACATTGGCGCCGACGATCCTTAGTTCATTTTATATTTATAATTTATTTTGTAAGTCTTCCGCTATGTAATAAATACTCTGATTATTGTGACATTTATCTCCATGCACTCTGTTATTATATATGTTGTCTTCTTGGCGCATGTATGAGATGCACCTGGCTTGGTCCTTTAAAGCCGGGTGTGACAGAAGTGGTATCAGAGGAAATGTTGACTGTAGGACGAAACCTAGATAGAAATGGACAAACCCTTACCCACTTATCTTACTCTGATTCTTTCTATACTCATCTTGTCTTGATCCTGTCTCACCTTTTGCTATTCTACTCTGATTATTCCTACCTTTACTACTTTAAGACAAGATGGATTTCAAATCTTGGAATCCCTACCCCTATGACATTTTTAAGAGATAGGAGGCCTAAGACCAAACTAAAACTATTTCTATATTAAAAAAATGTTGGTTTGTTCTGATGATCAATGCCTGATTTGCTTCTTTGATTGATTGAAATAGTATAGACGGGAATCTTAGCATGTACCACCATAATGTAATGTATTAGTGTTAGTAGGTGACACACTAATCTACTTAGCTAATAAATCCCCCGCTGTAACATTTCTCGTAATTACTCGCCTTGTCTACAATTCTTCGTTTCTTACCCTGTGTTTCTAACCCAGATGAGCTACCCCTATAGTGTTAGAAGAGAGCACTATAGACGTGATCCTTGGTATGTCATGGTTAAGAAAGGTAAAGGCAGTATATACACTGTGCTAAGGGAACCGTAGAACTCACCAGTTCCAAAGGACAAAGATTTGAAATTGCAGTAACTACCACCATCGGATTGTGGCATTCTTAGTAGATGGGAAGTTTGTTGGTGACAACATCCGTGTGGTTAAGGATTTTCTGGATGTCTTTACAAAGGAGTTATTAGGGATGCCACCTGATAGAGAAGTTGAGTTTGTTATTGGTCTCTTACCTGGAACTGCCCCTATTTCTAAACGGTCATATAGGATGTCCGTAGAGGAGTTGAAGGAACTTAAGAAGCAGTTAATGGAGTTACAAGAAGCTGGATACATTCGTCTGAGTTCCTCACCTTGGGGAGCGCCAGTTCTGTTTGTACAGAAGAATGATGGATCACAAAGGATGTGTGTGGATTATAGATCCCTTAATGATGTTAATGTGAAGAACAAGTATCCGTTACCTCGTATTGAGGATTTATTTGATCAGATGAGAGATGCTAGGATATTCTCTTTGATTGACCTCTGATCGGGTTACCATCAAATGAAGATTATGCCATCAGATATTCCCAAGACGTCTTTATCGACCCGATATGGATTATATAAGTTCAATGTTATGTCGTTTGGATTAACCAATGCACCAGCCTATTTTATGGATCTGAAGAATAAGGTGTTCATGATTTGGACAGATTCGTCGTGGTTTTCATCGACGATACTCTTATTTATTCTAAGAGTGATAGTGATCACAAGAAATATCTGAGATTGGTGCTACAAAAGCGACGAGATAGTCAACTCTACGCCAAGTACAGTAAATGCGAGTTCTGGATTGACGAGGTGTCATTCCTTGGATATATCATGGAGGAATATCAGTGGATTCTGCTAAAGTCAAGGAGATAGTGGTGTGAAGCATACCCACTACAGTTACGGAGATTCGGAGTTTCTTAGGACTTGCAGGATATTATCGGAGATTTATTGAAGGATTTTCTAAGATTGCTAAGCCCATGACTTCGCTTTTGGAGAAGGGCAAAGAATTTAAGTGGGACGAGAAGTGCCAAGACAGCTTTGATCAACCAAAGAAGAGGTTAATGTCACCACCAGTATTGGTTATGCCAGATATACAGAAAGGAATTGACATTTATTATGATGCATGTGGCCAAGGCTTAGGATGTGTGTTCATGCAAGAAGGACATGTGATCGCCTATGCATCTCGTCAGTTGCAGAAACATGAATTAAACTACCCCACTCATGACTTAGAGCTGGCTGCCGTTGTGCATGCACTTAAGATTTGGAGACACTACATTATGGGAACTAAGTGCCAAGTATACACAGGATCATAAGAGTTTGAAGTACATATTCACTCAGAAGGATCTCAACCTTAGGCAACGCCG
Source organism: Zea luxurians (assembly GCA_029449295.1). NCBI lineage: Eukaryota > Viridiplantae > Streptophyta > Magnoliopsida > Poales > Poaceae > Zea > Zea luxurians. The sequence goes on along the minus strand of JAOPSE010000103.1, from coordinate 8,550,261 downwards.
TTGGTTGGAGCTTATTAAGGATTATGATTTGGAAATTCATTACCAACCAGGCAAGGCAAATTGGTTGCAGATGCCTTGAGTCGAAAGGAGCATGTTCATTCAGCTGTTGTTGCCTAGCTACCCGATGAGATTGTTGAGGATTTCAGGAGACTTAACCTGGGGATAGTCGCTCACACTAAAGGAGTTATTACTGATGTGGAACCTACCTTGGAGCAAGAAATCCGCAAAGGACAAATTGGTGATGCTAAGATACAAGAGATTAAAGATCTAATTACTAAAGGACGAGGTCCGGAAATTCACGGACGATGAGCAAGGCACCGTATGGTTCAAGGATCGGATATGTGTTCCTGAGATTGATAGCCTTCGAGAGACTATTTTAAAGGAGGCCCATGATTCGGATTATTCTATTCATCCTGGTAGTACTAAGATGTATCAGGATTTGAAGCGGAAGTATTGGTGGTATGGATTGAAGAGAGATGTAGCTGCACATGTGGCTATGTGCGATGTATGTCAAAGAGTTAAGGCTGAACACGAGAGACCAGCTGGACTACTGCACCCACTTAAGCCTGAGTGAAGGTGGGAAGAGATTGATATGGATTTCATTACTGGATTGCCTCGCACCTAGAAAGGATATGTTTCGATATGGGTTATTATGGATAGACTGACCAAAGTGGCTCATTTCATTCCGGTCAAGACTACTTATAAGGTGTCTCAATTGGCAAAGTTATGTATGGCTCGGATTGTGTCTCTACACGGTGTACCGAAGAAGATCATTTTGGATAGAGGATCACAGTTTACCCCCAGATTTTGGAAATTTTTTCATGAGAATATGGATACGAAGTTGAATTTTAGTTTGGCCTACCATCCTCAGACTGATGGACAGACTAAAAGGACTAATCAAGTATTGGAAGACATGTTGAGAAATTGTACCCTTCAGCATGGTAGTAGTTGGGACAAGAGTCTACCTTATGCTGAGTTCTCATATAATAACAGTTACCAGGCCAGTCTGAAGATGTCACTGTTCGAGACTCTATTTTTGGACCAGATTAGAGGAAGCCAGATCTTTGGACCTAAACTTATTCAAGAGGCAGAAGAACAAGTTTGTATAATTCGAGAGAATTCGAGGGTAGCTCAGACCAGGTAAAAGAGCTATGCTGATAATAGAAGACCACTTGAGTTGAGGAAGGTGATCATGTGTACCTCAAGGTGTCATCACTGAGGAGGTTTAAAGTTACGGGCAAATTGTCCCCTCGCTATATTGGACTATTCTGAGTTTTTAGGCAAGTTGGAGAGATGGCCTATTAACTCGAGCTACCTGATAATCTATCTGATGTGCATAATGTATTTCATGTGTCTCAACTTAAGAAGTGTCCCCGTGTCCCTCAGGAACAGTTACCAAGGGAAGAGCTCAGTGTTTAGGATGATTTGACTTACACAGAGTATCCGATCAAGATTCTTGATACATTGACTTGAGTTACAAGAAATAAGGTGATAAAGATGTGCAAAGTGCAATGGAGTCACCATAATGAGGACGAAGATACTTGGGAAAGAGAGAAAGAGCTTCACATAGATTTTCCCCATCTTTTCCCTAGTCATTCTTAAAAATCTCGAGGACGAGATTATTTTTAAGGGGGGTAGGATTTGTAGTACCCAATTTGCAATTTGTAAGAAATCATATGAAAGGAGAAAAGTCATTTCCTATATTTTTTATGTGTGTGTTGAATCTACTTATCATCGCATGTGAACACCCTATTCAACAACAAATAAATAATACAAAGATATACCATTAAATCATCATCATGCTGGTGTTTATTGGTTTGTGCATGTGTCTACAGTGGTAATGATAATAAGAATGAATAAAAGAAGAGAATTAGTGCTAACCCAATTTGTACTCTAGAATCTAGGAAAGGGGAAGGAAATGAATACTATACAATACAAATAAAACCATAATTAAATAACCTCAACATAGTTGGTATGATCAAAATAAATAATTAGCTAGTGTACAAATGTGTCACAAAAAAAATTGGATTTAAATTGAAGTGTTGAATTTGAAATTCAAAATGAAGAAAAACAGAAAATATAAAAGAGAAATAACCTTGCCCAACGCTTGGGCCTATTCTCAACCGGCCCACTAAACCTAATCCCGCGCGGCCCACCAATGCGCCCGCACTCACGCTTGGCTCTTCTCATCGTGGGCGCGCTGTCGAACTAGCCCCACCGGTCAGCCAGTATTACTCGCTCGAGTCACTGCCTGGTGGACCCCTTATCATCTTGCCTGCATCTTCTTCACCCAACAGAAACGTCGCATGGGGCGCCACCACGATCGCCGAGTCTTCGGCCGCTGCAATCGCGCGCTCTCATCCTTAATTAACTAGCCGAACCATCGCAACCGTCTCCCTCTTCGCCCAACCCATTAATCGCCGCCATGGAGCTCGCCGTCAACCTTCGCTGGCAACACTGCGCAACCATCGATTTGGTCTCGGCGTGCTTTCCGGCCGGGTCCTACGCTACTTCTCTCCCTTGCCCTCCTCGCCTTCGCCTGGACGTCATCGCCGTCGTTGTCGTCGGATTCGGTGGCAAGCTCCCGGTTCCAGGAATCTCTTCGCATCGAGATGGCGTAGTCAGCGCCTAACCATGCCGCGGCCGTGGCCTTCACCATGGGACTTCACCGGTGATTGCAATTGGGGTAGAGAAGATGACTATGGAGCATCACCGACCCGTCGCGAACCCTCTGGTGGCAGTTGGAGGTGTGGGGGAGCACCTGAGCGCCGCCAATTCCTCACCGGAGCTCACGGGCGGCGGTCGGACCGTGTCTCACCGTGGGCAGGATCTCCCACTCCTTCAATCTCGGTAAGAACCCTCATACTAGCTTCATATTACATCCAATTTGGTTTTGCACCATACGCGGGCTAGCTTCGCGCTCGGGTTTGTGTGCTGGTTGGGGGCGGCAATGGCGCCGCCGTGGATGGGGATTACCCACCGTCCCCGGTGATGTCTCCGGCTAGATCATTGGGCACCGTTGATTTCCTAGGCGATGGTCACGATTAGGTTAATGCATACCCGTTCGTGAGCTAACCTGACCCGTAGGATGGCGATCGTGCGGGTAAGTACCGATCAGGGTTATTTTGAATCTGTACCGTGTTTTACCCATCCGACGACCGAGATCGGGCTCTGGCGTGGTCAGATCTCGGACATTGATCTTGAATCCAACGGTAGTGAATGAAAGCGGGGTGTGTAAACGGGGTCGACCTAATCCAGGCCATTCATTCCTAATCGAACGGCAGTCGACGTGATGATACCCCTTCGCCGCGTCGATTTAGCAAATGAGCCCCTCGGGTTTCAACAAATAAACCCGTCGTCCACCCAGGCGCTCTCTGAGTCTTAAGGAGTTTTATAGTAAACCCCCTGCATTTCTTCATTTTCAGGCGCGCGGTCCATCCAATAGTAAAATCAGAGAAAATGAGTTATAAAATGAATTTCTTACATAAAAACAATTCCAAAATCTTGTTAAATCCATAGAAAATTCATATTAAGTCCAAATGAGCCCGTTCCAATTTCTATAATTCTATAAAATTATTGTTTATCACATAGTACCTCTGATTTTACATGAAAGCCACTTTAAAATCTATTTTCTAATCTAATCTTATACAAAACACATAAAATCATTAGAAATTCATAACTTCTCCGTTTTAACTCCGATTTGATCCGTTCAAGTTGCGTTAGTCTCGTAGCAACGTGTAGATCATTACTATTCAGTTTGTACTTATGTTTGGTGTGATGTTAATTTTGTCTATACCATGTTTGTGTGTATTGCAACGACTAGCGCGTGGACTCGTGTCATCTGAAAAGCAAGTTGGTACCTGGATTCTCAAGTGCCAGGCAAGTTGTGCCCTTGATTCACTTTTGTTACCCAATAATGTTCTTTATAATCATTTACCATGCATAGGTTTAATTTTGATGGGACCCAATAGATCTCCCTAGTCTGTTTATCCATTTCTCCTTGTTTACCCCTGAATCATATGGGTAGTTATGCTATTGCTTTACGTGGTTTTTGGGTTAATATTTCATTATATCCATGTTCCAATTATTTTGTTATTCTATTTATGTTCATGTCAAGATCATTATGTTATTGTTAATTGGAACATGGAGCTTAACTTGAGAACCACGTGCCACCACAAGGGAGGAATGGGACCCCTTGGCTAACTAATTAGGAAAGCTAGTGGAAGACTACCTTACCCGAAAGGGGCAAGGGCAGTAGGGGAGTGGTCAGTGTAGGGAGGTCCCTGGTTGATTTTGCTGCGATGGCGGTCAGCCAGGAACCCTGCATTGGAACTTCCTATAAACTGTAGCGGGTTTTCGGAAGCTAGTGGAACTTTGTAAAGGCCTCGTAGTGGATCCCTAGCCATTCACCTTGGTAGTGTCTAAGGGCCTAGCTAACCCTGGCGACATGGGAAACACGACTTGTGGGTAAAGGGTACAACCTCTGCAGAGTGTAAAACTGGTATACTAGCCGAGCTCACGGTCATGAGCGGCTCAGGACTCTCCGATGATTAAATTATGGAACCTAAACTCAATTTGTCATTTGCATTTGCATGGGATCTGTTATTAATTTTGTTCTATTATTTTATTATGGTTTGGTATTCACTTACACTTAGTAACTGCTAATAAAATTTGACCAACTACTTATAAAAGCAATGCTCAGCTTTAACCTCTATTGTTGATCAGCCTTACACTTCATGAACTCCCACCTTTGGTGAGTTCATGCCACATTATTCCCCACAACTTGTTGAGCGATGATCATGTGTGAGCTCACCCTTGCTGTCTCACACCCCCCCCCACAGGAGAAGAACGGGTGGTTCAGGAGGAGCCGCCAGGCGAGGAGTTTGATCTGATCTAGGTGGCGTTTCTCAGTTGACATTGGCGCCGACGATCCTTAGTTCGTTTTATATTTATAATTTATTTTGTAAGTCTTCCGCTATGTAATAAATACTCTGATTATTGTGACATTTATCTCCATGCACTCTGTTATTATATATGTTGTCTTCTTGGCGCATGTATGAGATGCACCTGGCTTGGTCCTTTAAAGCCGGGTGTGACATGATCAAGACAAGGAGGATGAAGAACCAAGACCGCCACACCCAAGAGTCCACCAAGCAATCCAACGAGATCACCCCGTCGACACCATCCTCGGCGACATTCATAAGGGGGTAACCACTAGATCTCGTGTTGCACATTTTTGTGAGCATTACTCTTTTGTTTCCTCTATTGAGCCACATAGGGTAGAGGAAGCACTACAAGATTCAGATTGGGTGGTGGCGATGCAAGAGGAGCTCAACAACTTCACTAGGAACGAGGTATGGCATTTAGTTCCACGTCCTAACCAAAATGTTGTAGGAACCAAGTGGGTCTTGCGCAACAAACAAGACGAGCATGGTGTGGTGACTAGGAACAAAGCCCGACTTGTGGCCAAAGGATACTTCCAAGTCGAAGGTTTGGATTTTGGTGAAACCTATGCACCCGTAGCTAGGCTTGAGTCAATTCGTACATTATTAGCCTATGCTACTTACCATGGCTTTAAGCTTTACCAAATGGACGTGAAAAGTGCCTTCCTCAATGGACCAATCAAGGAAGAGGTCTATGTTGAGCAACCTCCCGGCTTTGAAGACAGTGAGTACCCTAACCATGTCTATAGGCTCTCTAAGGCGCTTTATGGGCTCAAGCAAGCCCCAAGAGCATGGTATGAATGCCTAAGAGATTTCCTTATTGCTAATGGCTTCAAAGTCGGCAAAGCCGATCCTACTTTATTCACTAAAACTCTTGTCAATGATTTGTTCGTATGCCAAATTTACGTTGATGATATTATATTTGGGTCTACTAACAAATCTACTTGTGAGGAATTTAGTAGGATCATGACACAGAAATTCGAGATGTCAATGATGGGGGAGTTGAAGTATTTCTTAGGATTTCAAGTGAAGAAACTCCAAGAGGGCACCTTCATTAGCCAAATGAAGTATACTCAAGACATTCTAACCAAGTTTGGAATGAAGGATGCTAAGCCCATCAAGACACCCATGGGAACCAATGGGCATCTCGACCTCGACACGGGAGGCAAATCCGTCGATCAAAAGGTATACCGGTCGATGATAGGTTCATTACTCTATTTATGTGCATCTCGACCGGACATTATGCTTTCCGTATGCGTGTGTGCAAGATTCCAAGCCAACCCTAAGGAATCTCACCTTACGGCCGTAAAATGAATCTTGAGATATTTGGCTTATACTCCTAAGTTTGGGCTTTGGTACCCTTGGGGTTCCACTTTTGATTTGATTGGTTATTCGGATGCCGATTGGGCGGGGTGTAAGATTAATAGAAAGAGCACATCGGGGACTTGCCAGTTCTTGGGAAGATCTTTGGTGTCTTGGGCTTCAAAGAAGCAAAATTCGGTCGCTCTTTCTACCGCCGAAGCCGAGTACATTGCCGCAGGCCACTGTTGCGCGCAATTGCTTTGGATGAGGCAAACCCTGCAGGACTATGGTTACAAATTAACCAAAGTTCCTCTTCTATGTGATAATGAGAGTGCAATCCGCATGGCGGATAATCCCGTTGAGCATAGCCGCACTAAACACATAGCCATTCGGTATCATTTTCTTAGGGATCACCAACAAAAGGGGGATATCGAGATTGCATACATTAATACTAAAGATCAATTAGCCGATATCTTTACCAAGCCATTAGATGAACAAACTTTTACCAGACTTAGACATGAGCTAAATATTCTTGATTCTAGGAATTTCTTTTGATGTTTTGCACACATAGCTCATTTGTATACCTTTGATCATGTCTCTTTTATATGCTATGACTAATGTGTTTTCAAGTATATTTCAAACCAAGTCATAGGTGTATTGAAAAGGGAATTGGAGTCTTCGGCGAAGACAAAGGCTTCCACTCCACTCTATTACTCATCCTTCGTCGTCGCTCCGCATCACTCTCCACTTTGGTATAATCTTCACTCATGTTTTATTTGCCAAAGAGGAGAAAATAGTTAGGAAAGGGCTTATATTTCACTCAAAGTATCTGTTTTTGGCAATTCATGCCAAAGGGGGAGAAAGTATTAGCCCAAAGCAAAAGGACCGCACCACCACCTAATTTTAAAACTAATGATTTTCATTTGGAAAATTTCAAGTTGGTATCTTATTGTGTTCAAAAAGGGGGATAAAGTAGTATTTTCAAAATTGATATCTTAAAACCCTCTTGAACACTAAGAGGAAGATTTCATTCAGGGGGAGTTTTGTTTAGTCAAAGGAAAAGCATTTGAAACAGGGGGAGAAAATTTCAAATCTTGAAAATGCTTCGCAAAATCTCATTCATTTGCCTTTGACTATTTGCAAAAGGACTTTGAAAAGAATTTACAAAAAGAATTTGCAAAAACAAAACATGTGGTGCAAGCGTGGTCCAAAATGTTAAGAATAAAAGAAACAATCCATGCGTATCTTATGATAAAATTTATTGGCTCAATTCTAAGTAACCTCTGCACTTACAATTATGCAAACTAGTTCAATTCTGCACTTTTATATTTGCCTTGGTTTGTGTTGGCATCAATCACCAAAAAGGGGGAAATTGAAAGGGAATTAGGGTTACACCTATTTCCTAAATTGATTTTGGTGGTTGAATTGTCCAACACAAATAATTGGACTAATTAGTTTGCTCTAGTCTATAAGTTCTACAGGTGCAAAGGGTTCACAATAAGCCAATAAAAAGACCAAGAAAAGGGTTCAAACAAAAGAGCAAAGGGACAACCGAAGGCACCCTGGTCTGGCGCACCGGACAGTGTCCGGTGCACCAGGGGACTCCAAGCTGAACTCTTCACCTTCGGGAAAACTTAGAGCCACCAAGCTATAATTCACCGGACTGTTAGGTGCACACCGGACAGTGTTCGGTGCTCCAAGGAGAAGCGACTCTGAACTCGCCAGCTTCGGGAATTCGCTCCGCTATAATTCACCGGACATGTCTGGTGCACACCGGACTGTCCGGTGTGACAGCGGAGCAACGGCTATTCGGCGCCAACGGTCACCTGCTACAGCATTTAATGCGCGCCTGCGCGCAGAGGAGCAGGGCACACGCGAGTGGCACACCGGACAGTCTACAGGACTTGTCCGGTGTGCCATCGGACATCCTGGCGGGCCCACAAGACTGTCACACCCGGTTTTAGAAGGCAAACCGAATGCGAACCATGTACGTGCCAGGATCAGTTATTCACGTACACAGCAGTTACATAACATGGGCATCATCACACAGTGCTCAAAATAGTATTAAAAGGGAAATAATAGTCGATTACATCATACGTCTGAGACGTCCATATAGTCCTTACAATAAATCAAAGTGCGAAAATGAAACGTAGATAACCGCGGCCTTCACAGGCAGCCAACTGGGGGTTGCCACTAACCCACACCTAGAACTCGTCGTAGTCTTGGAACTCCTGGAAGTCTCCTTCCACAGCTTCATCTTCTCCTGAGCAGTGGTTGCAATGATGACAACCTGGGGGGGGGTTGGTGTGTAGAGCAAGAGTGAGTACACATCAACATACTCAGCAAGTATCCTGTTTGGCTGCAGTGGACTAGCTTTATGTGGGGGGTAAGTCAAGCAGTTGCTTTTAATTGGTCAGATTATTATTTACTAATAGGAAGCTAGGTTTTAGCATTAACCCAAGTTATTAGCCCGATGTACCCTTTCCAAACGGAAAGAATACCACTTACCAGCACCATAGACATAATCAAAACCATCGATCTCATAGCCACCTCTAAACCAAAATGTCTTTGATCAAGTACCACTAATCATTGGAGCTCCCTTGGCCGCTCATAACCGCGAGCACGACTGATATATCAGTTTTCAAACACTCTGCAGAGGTTGTGCACTTTACCCACAAGTCGTGATCCCCTTTCTGCCCGGAGAGAGCTACTCCCCATTGACCACTACCTAGGTGGTCCAGCAGGGCATCACTACGTAGCCTTTACAAAGATTCCCCGAGGCTGTAGCCGCCCGTTAGGTTTCCTAAATGTACCGCACTCCTCCCCAAGGGACAAATCAACCTTGGCAGAGCGAGCCGCATACACCGAGCCCCATTGACGGCACAACGGCTAAGCGAACTACACCCCGGTTCCTCTAATTATTCAGCTAAGGGCGTCCCACTCACCCTCATGGTTGCACTGTTTTCCCGGGCGGTCATCCATAGAATAGGTCCTTACGGAGAGGCACTCGAGAAACTGCTCGAGCCCCCTTGAAGACCACAAGTACAACATCATAATAAGAGAAGGGAAAACAGTGTATCATATATAATCTCATCATGTTCATTGATTAGAGTTTGAGCAATAGCGTAGAGCTAAATAATAATAATCCGACCCAAATAGGTAAACAAGGACATGGATAACAAAAGCTAGTCAATCCTTAAGTATAAATGTGTAATGCGGGAGGTGAATTAAAGAATGAATAGGACAGAGATAGGTCAAAGGACACTTGCCTCCACCAACTGACTGCTGCTCAGGGGCTTCTCCTGCGAGTTCTTCGGGCTTTCCAACCGGATCGTTCTCTAAGCGATTGCAAGCATACATACATTCATCCATTGAAATTAGGAAACCAACAATACACCATACAAGAGAACAAGTAGATTAAACATGCATAAAATATCACATACAATAATGAGTTTACCATGGTTAGAAAGAAATGAGAAAAGGTCTCGCGAGAGTTAAAGCTTATGCCCGAGACGCACTACGGGTTGGTGAATAACTAGACGCCACGTGTTCTAGTTCCAATTGGTTCTAACAAAAGAATTAGCTACATGCACTAATGTAAACGTGACCACTTTTAGTAGATTAACATTGAATAAGATAGACGATTAGCTATACAAATTAACTAACGTAACCAATTTCCAAATTGAGACTCCTATCTTATTAATATAAACAACGTGATTAGCGCATATAGGATACGGGGGGGGGGGGGTAGACGGGGCTAGGGGGTAGACGATCGTATCACGAGCGCAATAGGGCGCTATGCGTCGCGTCGTGAGCACGACGAGCTACGCCAGAACGCTGCGCGAACACGCGCACACGCAAAGCCACACTTAACGTGCCGCGAACGAGTCGCGCACGCGTCGGGGCCGTGCGCTGGCCGAGCTCGAGGCCACGCCGAGGGCCGACACGACGCGAGCAAGGCACGGCGGGGCGAGCGGGCAAACATGCCAGGGCAAGCAAGCACGAGCGAGCGAGGATGCCGCGGACCACTGCGAGCGAGGCACGGACGGGGCGAGGACACGGTCGGGCGAGGCCGGGCGCGGTGGCGGGGCGACCGGGCCGGGGCGCGACGGGAGCGGCCGAGCCGGGACACGGGGCGGCCAAGCCGGGGGAGGGGCGGCGCGGGCGGCCGGGCCGGGGGCCGGGGCGGTTGAACCGGGGGGCGGCCGAGCTCGCCGGGAGGCGGGCGGCCGAGCCGGGGCGCGACGGGGCGGGGCGGTTGGGCCGAGCGCGGGGCTCGTGCGGGCGAGGGCAGGGCTCGCGCGGGCGGCCGAGGTGGCCGGGGCCGGGCGGGGTCGAGGCCGGGGTGGCCGGGGTCGGGGCGCGGGCGGCCGGGGTGGCCAGGGCCGGGGCGGCCGAGGTCGGGCGGGGTCGAGGCCGGGGCCGGGGCCGGGGCCGGGCGGGGGCGAGGCCGGGGCGGCCGGGCACGGAGCCGGTCGGGCGCAGGGGGGAAGAGAAAAGAAAAAAGAAAAAAGAAAAGGGGAGAAGGGGGGGGGGGCGGTTGGGCCGAGGGGGGGGGCGGCCGAAGGGGGGGCCGGCCGAAGGGGGGGGCGGTTGGGCCGAAAGGGGAGAAGGGGGGGAAGAGAAAAGAAAAAAGAAAAGGCTTTTCTTTTTTCTAATTTCTAATTTCCTCTAGATGAAAGCATTCACATTTTTAATCAATCAAAAAGTATGCATGGTTCGGCATGGTGCATCACACAAAATAAAGTATTTTAAGGTTTTGCTTTACACGAGGTCTAAAGCCAAAACCCGCTGTGACTTTGGAAAAGATCAAGGCTTAGCGAGAAGAAAAGGGAAAAAGGAAAGAGTAACGGCTAAATTTAGTGAGAGAAAAGAAGAAAAAATTCTACCCCCAAATTCAGGGCGTTACTGAGAGCACCTAGAGGGGGGGTGAATAGGTGATCCTGTAAAACTTCAAACTTAAGCCACAAAACTTGGTTAAGTGTTAGCACAGATAATGCCACGTGGCTATAGAGGAGTCCCAACAAAACACAATAACCAAAGAAGATCAATCACAGAGATGGCACAGTGGTTTATCCCGTGGTTCGGTCAAGACCAACGCTTGCCTACTCCACGTTGTGGCGTCCCAACGGACGAGGGTTGCAATCAACCCCTCTCAAGCGGTCCAAAGACCCACTTGAATACCACAGTGTTTTGCTTTCTTTTCTTTTATCCCGTTTGCAAGGAATCTCCACAAATTGGAGTCTCTTGCCCTTACAAGTATATGATCACAAAGAAGCACAGAGTAAGGGAGGGAAGCAACACACACAAATCCACAGCAAAATGCGCACACACACGGCCAAGAATCGAGCTCAAAAGACTATCTCAAAGTTCTCACTAGAACGGAGCTCGAATCACTAAGAATGACAAACGAATGCGCAAAGACTGAGTGTGGATGATCAAGAATGCTCTTAGGTTGCTTGGATGTCTCCTCCATGCGCCTAGGGGTCCCTTTTATAGCCCCAAGGCAGCTAGGAGCCGTTGAGAGCAAATCTGGAAGGCTATCCTTGCCTTCTGTCGTCGGGTGCACCGGACAGTCCGGTGTACACCGGACACTGTCCGGTGCCCGATTTCTTTCCTTACACAGCGCTGCCGACCGTTGCAGATCTGGGAGCCGTTGGCGCACCGGACATGTCCGGTGCACACCAGACAGTCCGGTGCCCCCTTCCGATCGTTGGCTCGGCCACGTGTCGCGCGCAGATTCCGCAGCCGACCGTTGGCCCGGCCACGTGTCGCGCGCAGATTCTGCAGCCGACCGTTGGCCCGGCCGACCGTTGGCTCACCGGACAGTCCGGTGCACACCGGACAGTCCGGTGAATTTTAGCCGTACGCCGTCGGCGAATTCCCGAGAGCGGCCTGTTCGCGCCGAGTCAGCCTGGCGCACCGGACACTGTCCGGTGCACACCGGACAGTCCGGTGTGCCAGACCGAGCTGAGTCTTGGCTGTACACAGCCAAGTCTTTTGCACCTTTCTTTTTCTTATTCTTTCTGTTTCTAACACTTAGACAAGTATATTAGTACACAAAACCGATGTACTAAGGCTTAGAAACATACCTTTACTTCATGATTTGCACTTTGTTCATCCATGGACATAAATTCACATTTAAGCACTTGTGTTGGCACTCAATCACCAAAATACTTAGAAATGGCCAAAGGGCACATTTCCCTTTCAATCTCCCCCTTTTTGGTGATTTATGCCAACACAACATAAAGCAACTAGAACAAGTGCAAACTCACTTCAAATAAAATAAACTTGAGTTTTATTTTGATTCAATTTTGGCATATATGGATCATCCTTTGCCACCACTTGGTTTGTTTTTGCAAATCAAACTCAAATCTCTATCTCTAAGTCAAACACACATTTGAAGCATAAAGAGAGTCATTCAAAAAGATATTGATCAAAGATTTCAAAAACTCCCCTTTTTCCCATAATTACTACTTCTCCCCACAAGAAGCCAACTTTTGATAAGAGAGACAACAAAAGAGTTTTGACAAACCAAAAGCTCTATTCTACTATTTTCAAAATCTCTCAAGTGGTAGTTGATCCATTTATCGCTTTGGCCTTTATTTTCTCCCCCTTTGGCATCAAGCACCAAAACGGGATCAATCTTGGCCCTTTAACCCCATTGCCTCACCAAAATCTTCAATTTAGAGCAAATGGCAATAAGAGTTCATGAGATGGACTTGGAATAAGTTACCCTCTCATCGGAGTGCAGTGGAAGTCTTTCATGGTCCAAGTCCACCTTTTCCCTTTCAATTCTCCTTCGAGACTAAATCAAGCAAACTCAAGCATATGGTTAGTCTCAAAGGGTCAAGATGTAACACATCTCCCCCTAAACATGTGCATCACTTTGCAACGGACTTGTGAGGTCCAGGGAGTGTTTGTACAACTTGAGCACCACAATAAGCAACAAAATGCAGAATGAACATGATCAAAGGCATAAACACATGTATGCTACAATTCAATCCAAGTTCCGCGAATCTAAGACATTTAGCTCACTACGCAGCCTGCAAAAGGTCTTCTCATCTAGAGGCTTGGTAAAGATATCGGCTAGCTGGTTCTCGGTGCTAACATGAAACACTTCGATATCTCCCTTTTGCTGGTGGTCTCTCAGAAAGTGATGCCGGATGTCTATGTGCTTTGTGCGGCTGTGCTCAACAGGATTTTCCGCTATCCGGATAGCACTCTCATTATCACATAGGAGTGGGACTTTGCTCAGATTGTAGCCAAAGTCCCTGAGGGGTTGCCTCATCCAAAGTAGTTGCGCGCAACACTGTCCTGCTGCAACATACTCGGCCTCAGCGGTGGATAGGGCAACGGATGTTTGTTTCTTAGAGTTCCATGACACCAGGGACCTTCCTAAGAATTGGCACGTCCCCGATGTACTCTTCCTATCGACCTTACATCCAGCATAGTCGGAATCTGAGTACCCAATCAAGTCAAAGTTAGACCCCTTTGGATACCAGATCCCGAAGCAAGGCGTAGCGACTAAATATCTAAGGATTCGCTTCACTGCCACTAAGTGACACTCCTTAGGATCGGATTGAAATCTAGCACACATGCATACGCTAAGCATAATATCCGGTCTACTAGCACATAAATAAAGCAAAGAACCTATCATGGACCGGTATGCTTTTTGATCAACGGACTTACCTCCTTTGTTGAGGTCGGTGTGTCCGTCGGTTCCCATCGGAGTCTTTGCGGGCTTGGCGTCCTTCATCCCAAACCGCTTCAGCAAGTCTTGCGTGTACTTTGTTTGGGAGATGAAGGTGCCGTCCTTGAGTTGCTTCACTTGGAACCCAAGGAAGTAGTTCAACTCGCCCATCATCGACATCTCGAATTTCTGCGTCATCACCCTGCTAAACTCTTCACAAGACTTTTGATTAGTAGAACCAAATATTATGTCATCGACATAAATTTGGCACACAAACATATCACCATCACATGTCTTAGTGAAAAGAGTTGGATCGGCTTTCCCAACCTTGAAAGCATTAGCAATTAAGAAATCTCTAAGGCATTCATACCATGCTCTTGGGGCTTGCTTATGTCCATAGAGCGCCTTAGAGAGCTTACACACGTGGTCGGGGTACCGCTCATCCTCGAAGCCAGGGGGTTGCTCCACGTACACCTCCTCCTTTATTGGCCCGTTGAGGAAAGCACTCTTCACATCCATTTGGTACAACCTGAAAGAATGGTGAGCGGCATACGCTAGCAGGATACGAATGGACTCTAGCCTAGCCACAGGAGCAAACGTCTCCTCAAAGTCCAAACCTGCGACTTGGGCATAACCTTTTGCCACAAGTCGAGCCTTGTTCCTCGTCACCACCCCGTGCTCGTCCTGTTTGTTGCGGAACACCCACTTGGTTCCCACAACATTTTGCTTGGGACGAGGCACCAGTGTCCAAACTTCATTGCGCTTGAAGTTGTTGAGTTCCTCCTGCATGGCCAATACCCAATCCGGATCTAGCAAGGCCTCCTCTACCCTGAAAGGCTCAATAGAAGAGACAAAGGAGTAATGTTCACAAAAATTAACTAGTCGAGACCGAGTAGTTACTCCCTTGCTAATGTCACCCAGAATTTGGTCGACGGGATGATCCCTTTGAATCATCGCTCGAACTTGGGTTGGAGGTGCCGGTTGCGCTTCTTCTTCCATCACATGATCATCCTGTGCTCCCCCTTGATCACACGCCTCCTGTTGATGAACCTGTTCATCGTCTTGAGTTGGGGGATGCACCGTTGTTGAGGAAGAAGGTTGATCTCGTTCATCTTGTTCCTGTGGCCGCACTTCTCCAATCGCCATGGTTCATATAGCGGCCGTCGGAACATCTTCTTCATCTACATCATCACAATCAACAACTTGCTCTCTTGGAGAGCCATTAGTCTCATCAAATACAACGTCGCTAGAGACTTCAACCAAACCCGATGATTTGTTGAAGACCCTATACGCCTTTGTATTTGAATCATAACATAATAAAAACCCTTCTACAGCTTTGGGAGCAAACTTAGAATTTCTACCCTTCTTCACTAGAATGTAGCATTTGCTCCCAAATACACGAAAGTACGATACATTGGGTTTGTTACCGGTTAGTAGCTCATACGACGTCTTCTTGAGGAGGCGGTGAAGGTAGACCCTGTTGATGGCGTGGCAAGCCGTGTTCACGGCTTCCGACCAAAAGCACTCGGGGGTCTTGAATTCTCCAAGCATAGTCCTCGCCATATCTATGAGCGTCCTGTTCTTCCTCTCTACCACACCATTTTGCTGAGGTGTGTAGGGAGCGGAGAACTCGTGCTTGATCCCTTCCTCCTCAAGAAACTCCTCCACTTGAAGGTTCTTGAATTCGGACCCGTTGTCGCTCCTTATCTTCTTCACCTTGAGCTCAAACTCATTTTGAGCTCTCCTGAGGAAGCGCTTGAGGGTCCCTTGGGTTTCAGACTTATCCTGCAAAAAGAACACCCAAGTGAAGCGGGAAAATTCATCAACAATAACTAGACCATACTTACTTCCTCCTATGCTCAGATAGGCGACGGGTCCGAAGAGGTCCATATGCAGCAGCTCCAGAGGTCTTGACGTGGTCATCACATTCTTGCTGTGATGTGCTCCTCCCACTTGTTTACCTATTTGACAAGCTGCACAAGGTCTATCTTTTTCGAAATATACATTGGTTAGACCTATCACGTGTTCTCCCTTTAGAAGCTTGTGGAGGTTCTTCATCCCCACATGTGCTAAGCGGCGATGCCACAGCCAGCCCATGCAAGTCTTAGCCATTAAGCATGCATCTAGACCGGCCTCTTCTTTTGCAAAGTCAACTAGGTAAAGTTTGCCGTCTAGTACACCCTTAAAAGCTAGTGAACCATCACATCTTCTAAAGACAGACACATCTACATTTGTAAATAAACAGTTGTATCCCATATTGCATAGTTGGCTAACAGATAGCAAATTGTAACCAAGAGACTCAACTAAAAACACATTGGAAATTGAGTGCTCATTAGAAATTGCAATTTTACCTAACCCTTTTACCTTGCCTTGATTCCCATCACCGAATATAATTGAATCTTGGGAATCCTTATTTTTGACGTAGGAGGTGAACATCTTCTTCTCCCCCGTCATATGGTTTGTGCATCCGCTGTCGATAATCCAGCTTGAACCCCCGGATGCATAAACCTGCAAGGCAAATTTAGGCTTGGGTCTTAGGTACCCAACTCATGTTGGGTCCTGCAAGGTTAGTGCAAATATCCTTAGGGACCCAAATGCAAGTTTTGTCTCCCTTGCATTTTGCCCCTAACTTCCTGGCAACTATTTTCCTATCCTTTCTACAAATAGCAAAGGAAGCATTTAAAGCACAATAAATTGTAGAAGGTTCATTCACTACTTTCCTAGGAGCATGAATAATATTCTTTCTAGGCACATGATGAATAGCATTTCTCCTAGACATATTTCTACCATGCATATAGGAAGAACTAGAAGCAACCATGGCATGAGAGTCAAAATCATTATAAGCATTATAACTCCTACAAGCATTTCTAGTTTGTCTCCTATCATGGTACAAGAAAGCATGGTTCTTTTTAGCACTACTAGCCATAGGGGCCTTCCCTTTCTCCTTGACGAAGATGGGAGCCTTATGGCTTGTTAAGTTCTTGGCTTCCCTCTTGAAGCCAAGCCCATCCTTAATTGAGGGATGTCTTCCAATTGTGTAGGCATCCCTTGCAAATTTTAACTTATCAAATTCACTTCTACTAGTCTTAAGTTGGGCATTAAGACTAGCCAATTCATCATTTAGTTTGGAAATTGAAACTAGGTGATCACTACAGGCATCAATATCAACATCCTTACACCTAGTGCAAATTTCAACATGTTCAACACAGGAGTTAGATTTACTTGCTACTTCTAGTTTAGCATTTAAATCATTAATTTCACCTTTTAAAGAAGAAATGGTTTCATTACAAGTAGAAAGTTCACAAGAAAGCATTCCATTTCTTTTAACCTCTAGAGCAAGTGAATTTTGTGCACTAACAAATTTATCATGCTCTTCATATAAAAGATCTTCTTGTTTCTCTAAGATTCTATCCTTTTCATTCAAGGCATCAATCAATTCATTAATCTTAGCTATCTTAGTTCTATCCAATCCCTTGAATAAACTAGAGTAATCTACTTCATCCTCACTAGACTCATCATCACTAGAAGAATCATTAGCATTACGAGTGGTTACCTTCTTTTCCCTTGCCATGAGGCAAGTGTGATGCTCGTTTGGGAAGAGGGCCGATTTGTTGAAGGCAGTGGCGGCGAGTCCTTCGTCGTCGGAGTCAGACGAAGAGCAATCCGAATCCCACTCCTTTCCAAGGTGTGCTTCGCCTTTGGCCTTCTTGTACACCTTCTTGTTCTCTCTCTTCCCATTTTTCCCTTGCTCCTGGTCACTATCATTTTCGGGACAGTTAGCAATAAAATGACCAACCTTACCACATTTGAAGCATGAGCGCTTCCCCTTTGTCTTGGTCTTCCTTGGTTGCCCCTTGCGACCATTTAGCGCCGTCTTGAATCTCTTGATGATGAGAGCCATCTCTTCATCATTGAGCCCGGCCGCCTCAACTTGCGCCACCTTGCTGGGTAGCGGCTCCTTGCTCCTTGTTGCCTTGAGAGCAATGGGTTGAGGCTCGTGGGTTGGACCGTTCAACGCTTCGTCAACGTATCTCACCTCCTTGATCATCATCCGCCCGCTTACAAATTTTTCGAGTACTTCCACGGGCGTCATCATCGTGTACCTGGGATTCTCACGAATATTGTTCACGAGATGAGGATCAAGAACGGTAAAGGACCTTAGCATTAGGCGGACGACGTCGTGGTCCGTCCATCGCGTGCTTCCGTAGCTCCTTATTTTGTTGATGAGGGTCTTGAGCCGGTTGTACGTTTGGGTTGGCTCCTCTCCCCTTATCATGGCGAATCGTCCAAGCTCGCCCTCCACCAACTCCATTTTGGTGAGCATGGTGATGTCATTCCCCTCGTGAGAGATCTTGAGGGTGTCCCATATTTGCTTGGCATTGTCCAAGCCGCTCACTTTGTTGTACTCTTTCCTGCACAAGGACGCTAACAGAACAGTAGTAGCTTGTGCATTTCTATGGATTTGTTCATTTATGAGCATAGAGTTATCCGAGCTATCAAACTTCATTCCATTCTCTACAATCTCCCAAATGCTTGGATGGAGAGAGAATAAGTGACTATGCATTTTGTGACTCCAAAATCCGTAGTCCTCCCCATCGAAGTGTGGAGGTTTGCCAAGAGGAATGGAAAGCAAATGCGAATTCGAACTATGTTGAATACGAGAATAATCAAATGAAAAGTTCGAATTGACCGTCTTTTTGTAGTCGTTGTGGTCATCGTCCTTTTGGGAAGAAGTAGATTCATCGCTGTCGTCGTAGTAGACGATCTCCTTGATGCGCCTTGTCTTCTTCTTCTTCTTCCCTTCCTTCCGTCTATGACCCGAGCCGGAGTCGGTAGGCTTGTCGTCCTTCGGCTCGTTGATGAAGGATTCCTTCTCTTTGTCGTTGATCACGATACCCTTCCCCTTAGGATCCATCTCTTCGGGCGGTTAGTCCCTTTCTTGAAGAGAACGGCTCTGATACCAATTGAGAGCACCTAGAGGGGGGGTGAATAGGTGATCCTGTAAAACTTCAAACTTAAGCCACAAAACTTGGTTAAGTGTTAGCACAGATAATGCCACGTGGCTATAGAGGAGTCCCAACAAAACACAATAACCACAGAAGATCAATCACAGAGATGGCACAGTGGTTTATCCCGTGGTTCGGTCAAGACCAACGCTTGCCTACTCCACGTTGTGGCGTCCCAACGGACGAGGGTTGCAATCAACCCCTCTCAAGCGGTCCAAAGACCCACTTGAATACCACAGTGTTTTGCTTTCTTTTCTTTTATCCCGTTTGCAAGGAATCTCCACAAATTGGAGTCTCTTGCCCTTACAAGTATATGATCACAAAGAAGCACAGAGTAAGGGAGGGAAGCAACACACACAAATCCACAGCAAAATGCACATACACACGGCCAAGAATCGAGCTCAAAAGACTATCTCAAAGTTCTCACTAGAACGGAGCTCGAATCACTAAGAATGACAAACGAATGCGCAAAGACTGAGTGTGGATGATCAAGAATGCTCTTAGGTTGCTTGGATGTCTCCTCCATGCGCCTAGGGGTCCCTTTTATAGCCCCAAGGCAGCTAGGAGCCGTTGAGAGCAAATCTGGAAGGCTATCCTTGCCTTCTGTCGTCGGGTGCACCGGACAGTCCGGTGTACACCGGACACTGTCCGGTGCCCGATTTCTTTCCTTACACAGCGCTGCCGACCGTTGCCGACCGTTGCAGATCTGGGAGCCGTTGGCGCACCGGACATGTCCGGTGCACACCGGACAGTCCGGTGCCCCCTTCCGACCGTTGGCTCGGCCACGTGTCGCGCGCAGATTCCGCAGCCGACCGTTGGCCCGGCCACGTGTCGCGCGCAGATTCCGCAGCCGACCGTTGGCCCGGCCGACCGTTGGCTCACCGGACAGTCCGGTGCACACCGGACAGTCCGGTGAATTTTAGCCGTACGCCGTCGGCGAATTCCCGAGAGCGGCCTGTTCGCGCCGAGTCAGCCTGGCGCACCGGACACTGTCCGGTGCACACCGGACAGTCCGGTGTGCCAGACCGAGCTAAGTCTTGGCTGTACACAGCCAAGTCTTTTGCACCTTTCTTCTTTTCTTATTCTTTCTGTTTCTAACACTTAGACAAGTATATTAGTACACAAAACCGATGTACTAAGGCTTAGAAACATACCTTTACTTCATGATTTGCACTTTGTTCATCCATGGACATAAATTCACATTTAAGCACTTGTGTTGGCACTCAATCACCAAAATACTTAGAAATGGCCCAAGGGCACATTTCCCTTTCAGTTACAAAGACAGAGCTCAACGGTCGAACCCCAACGGTCAGCTGACGTGACTGGCGCACCGGACAGTGTCCGGTGGCGCACCGGACTATCCGGTGCGCCATGCGACTGCAGCCTTCCAACGGCCATATTTGGTGGTTGGGGCTATAAATACCCCAACCACCCCACATTCAATGGCATCCAAGTTTTCCACTCTTCCACACCTTACAAGAGCTAGCATTCAATACAAGACACACCAAAGAGATCAAATCCTCTCCCAACTCCACACAAAGTTTTAGTGATTAGAGAGAGTGATTTGTCGTGTTCATTTGAGCTCTTGCGCTTGGATCGCTTCTTTTCTTTCTCATTCGTTCTTGTGATCAAAACTCAATTGTAACCGAGGCAAGAGACACCAATTGTGTGGTGGTCCTTGCGGGGAAGTTTTTGTTCCCGGTTGATTTGAGAAGAGAAGCTCACTCGGTCCGAGGGACCGTTTGAGAGAGGGAAAGGGTTGAAATAGACCCGGCCTTTGTGGCCTCCTCAACGGGGAGTAGGTTTGCGAGAACCGAACCTCGGTAAAACAAATCCTTGCGTCTCACTTCTTCACTCACTCGCGATTTGTTTTTACGCCCTCTCTTGGACTCGTTTACATTTCTAACACTAACCCGGCTTGTAGTTGTGATTAACTTTGTAAATTTCAGTTTCACCGACAATATTTCTTCCTCTTCTTTTTGTTCTCTACAACCATACCTCATTTTACCTTACGCTCGCCACTAATCCTTAGTGTGGTAATGTGACGAGGAAGGTGACCATATTCTGTTCATCTTTCATTCATCCCTCATCACGAAACCAAATAAGGGACGATGCAACTTCAATCCACTTCAACCCTGTAATCAAACAAGAAATTAGGTTTAACCCGTCACTTAAACCAAACAAGGAACGGGTCCGATCCAACCTAAAAAATAGATCGGTTTTGACCCAACCCACTTTGTTCCGAAACCAAACGCACTACTAGAGAGTGGGAGGAGGAGGCGACGGCAGGCGACGCCCGCGCCAGCATCACAATAGCATGCGGGAGAAAGGAGGGCCTCATGGCAGCGTGCGACTGGCGGTTTGCGTAGTCTGTTGTGTGAGAAGGTAGTGACGGTCTCGCTGGGCCGTTGAAACGCAATCCTACGGCGGGATATTAAAGAGCTACGTGGATACCACCAAGATTAGGAACGCGTTCGAGCGAAGCGTTAGCGACAATATTCCTTCCTCTTTTTTTGTTCTCTACAACCATACCTCATTTTTACCTTGCGCTCGCCACTGATCCTTAGTGTGGTAATGTGACGAGGAAGGTGACCATATTCTGTTAATCCTTCATTCATCCCTCATCACGAAACCAAATAAGAGACGGTGCAGCTTCAATCCACTTCAACCCTGTAATCAAACAAGAAATTAGGTTTAACCCATCACTTAAACCAAACAAGGAACGAGTCCGACCCAACCTAAAAAATAGATCGGTTTTGACCCAACCCACTTTGTTCTGAAACCAAACGCACTACTAGAGAGTGGGAGGAGGCGGCGACGGCAGGCGACGCCCGCGCCAGCATCACAACAGCGTGCGGGAGGTAGGAAGGGCTCGTGGCAGCGTGCGGCTGGCGGTTTGTGTAGTCTGTTGTGTGAGAAGGTAGTGACGGTCTCGCTGGGTCGTTGAAACGCAATCCTACGGCGGGATATTAAACAGCTACGTGGATACCACCAAGATTAGGAACGCGTTCGAGCGAAGCGTTAGCGACAATATTTCTTCCTCTTTTTTTGTTCTCTACAGCCATACCTCATTTTTACCTTGCGTTCGCCACTGATCCTTAGTGTGGTAGACGAGGAAGGTGACCATATTCTGTTCATCCTTTATTCATCCCTCATCACGAAACCAAATAAGAGACGATACAACTTTAATCCACTTCAACCCTGTAATCAAACAAGAAATTATGTTTAACTCGTTACTTAAACCAAACAAGGAACGGGTCCGACCCAACCTAGAAAATAGATCAGTTTTGACCCAACCCACTTTGTTCCGAAACCAAACGCACTACTAGAGAGTGGGAGGAGGCGGCGACGGTAGACGACACCCGCGCGAGCATCACAACAGCGTGCGGGAGGAAGGAGGGGCTCATGGCAGCATGTGGCTGACGGTTTGCATAGTCTGTTGTGTGAGAAGGTAGTGACGGTCTCGCTAGGCCGTTGAAACGTAATCCTACGGCGGGATATTAAAAAGCTACGTGGATACCACCAAGATTAGGAACGCGTTCAAGCGAAGCGTTAGCGAAGGCCAACGTATGCCATGCGTAGGGTTATGATACGACTCGGTGGCTCTAACATGATCGGCACATCGAACCAACCCGCTGGCCAAATCGACCATGATTGAAACCGCTAATGGTCGATACCAATTAAAAGTTAGGAGGCACAGAGTACATACATGGAACGGTCCTCACCATTTTTAGTTCCATATATGTGTTACTTGCAGGACCATGTATCTGCTCATATGAATACGGGACAGAAAAATAGCTACAACACGTCGTGGCACAGTTTGTCCTAGGACAGAAAAAATAGCTATAGTTCACACGCCTTGGTACAACAAGTGTGTTAAACTTGTGACAGCCTCCCTGATGGAAACATGTATTGGAGCCCTGCTACGCATAGTAGCCAACCATGACATAATTTTGCGTCTATCACATTCTAGGCCAGTACAACAGATTTGTTTAACGATGTGAGTGCCTACACATCCGCCAAACTTACAGACCCAAGTTTGACGAACTGAGGGCCTGTTTGGTTCGTGGCTAACTACACCACACTTTGTCTAAGGTTAGTCGTCCGAATTGAAGAACTAACCTTAAGCAGAAAAGTAGCGAACCAAAAAGACCCCGAGTCCGTATGGCATATTTACGAGACCACATCAAGGACTGCCACTTCCGTGAACAATAATAAACCATGTGCTCGTCGTGCTGGTGAAGTCAGGTTACTAGCTCTGCCTCTATGTTTAGCCGCGAAGATAAGCCCAAGGCCCTTGTGCCGTCCCTATCCTGGAAGAACAGAACGAAGAGCGGTAAAACCATTGTTAACATACGCGAAGCAGCCACACTGTAGCTGGTGTGACACCGAGTTAGCTCGAGCACAATGTTTTAAGGAAGAAAAAACAAGACAAAGATCACGCATGTGCCACCAAATTAAACTAAATGGTGTCATCCCTTCCCAAAAGAAGGATGGTGGTTTTTTTTCCATTCGTTGCTCGATGCCCATGCCCCACACGCACACACATGCCAGCATACGAATAAAATTGCTGGGATTGTTTACCTCCAAAATCCAGCAAACATCCGGAGGCTCATGTAGATCACCAGAGCTATCCAGATTCCAATAAACCCGCCATAACTTTCAAGAGTGAGGATGCAAATGATACTGACAACGGCAACAAGGACCTGACGATACATGCATGGTTCAGTAAAAAATTGTAAGGCACGAGGTTTATTAGAAGAATATGCGTGACAAGTAGAAGTCTATCAGCTTGCCATTGAGTAGGCAGCATATCCGAAATCTGATGCTCCGTAATTGATACCATCAAAAACAAAAGCCAGAGCGTTGATTGGTTGAGTAAGGCAGACAAACTGCACACAAGGGAGGAAAAACAAATATAGATAAGTATATTTAAGAGATACTACTACCCTCCACTTCATTTTACATACATGTCGTTTTGACATGGAAGCAGAAACTAAGAAATGGTTAGTCTAGTCCTTCTCTCTTGTTCTTTTCCCAATCTTAACCTCTCTCTAAAAGGCTTGCATGCAGAGATAATATAAATGAAAGAAATAATGTGAGCCTAACAACACTGTAATATGAATGAAAGAAATAATGTGATCCTAACAATAAATAGGATGTGAAGGCCGCGACTTGCCATCGTCCTTAGCATTTAGCAGAGAAAACATACCGGTATTCCTATGTAGATATGATGCAGTACACCCTGATCGGATGTAAATAATCTGGACCCTATGCGCAGACCAACACCAAGAAGTATGCTTAGGAGAAGTCCCAAGACCAAGGCCAGCTGCAAAATAAGGAAAATGCTTCTCTAAGGCCATGGAAAATGTGTCAAATAGAAACTCAAGATACATAACATACCTGCAAGATACGAGAAGCTGTGGCGGTGGTCTTCGGATAGTCCTTACGAGCAAATGCACTTGCAAGTATGGCCTGTTGAAGTGTGATCCCGATTTATAAGAAATAAACCAAAAGATAAGAGATGCATCTGGAAAACCCATTGCCAAACATATTAACTTGAGCTTATTAAATGTCATCCAATTTCCAATAAAGAAGGGTTAACGACCAACGAAACACACGGTTCCCTTACCTGTCCAGCAAAAGCCAATCCATCGGCAAGAAGTGAGCAAGCCAACCAGGTTTGCAAGCAGATCTGGAATGCAGCCATTGGAGTTGAACCTAGCCGTGCGGCCATTGAAGCGGATAGTGTCACACAACAAGTTGCGGCAATAACTCGTGCAAGTAGCAGAAAACCTGAAGTGTGAAAAGAAAATATCTTAATACAATATTACAATCAACATGTAATTTAAACAGCTAAGACTACTGAGAATTCCTTCCTTGACACAAACTAAATGATGATAGAGCAATATTGTGGAAGGAGATATCGTAGATTGATAGCTCAGATGCGAATAAGGGAAAAAAAGATTTGTAATGACAATGTTGACAGGTAAATGGTTCACTTGTAATAATGTGATGAGCAAATTTTCAGTACACAGTACAGTAACCAGGATAGTAACAAGGCATGTGGTACGATGTTCTATAGTGGAAAAGAGTATCATATGTTATTTGGAGTCAAGTGCATTAGAAATAACTTACCATTTTTAAGAAATCGGCCAAACTGCAGATGTTTGAAGCTAGGTGGCAACAAATCAACATGCAACCTTAATCTCCATAAGAGTATGGATGCAATGAAATATCTGCAGAATGTTCCACCATACACTATCACAAAAGATAAGAGCACAAGAATCATAAACTTTTGGATGTATATTCCTTCCATCTCGATAGGGAAAAGGCAAAAGGTATGTACGTACTGTGATATAACATGAGCGATGGCGGCACCACTAACACCATATTGGAACACAAACATAAATATTGGATCCAAAACTATATTGATCGCATCTCCAGCCACTGGTTGTCATAAAACCATTAGACACATAAGGAAAAAACAGAAATCCTTCCAAGAAACATTGCCACAAACTATTAGCACTATATAACTAAATAATGGCAAATCAAAGCTGAGTCATGATGAGAGTGAAGTCGAAGATTTCTTTTAGAATTCAATTTGCCAAGTATATATCATTTACTATCTAAGAAATGAAATATTATTATACCAGTTGCGTATAGAGGCGTCTTTGTATCCTTAAATCCGCGAAAGACTCCTTGTATTGCCAGAGATAACAGAACAGCAGGAGCACCAAGAGATCTGAGAACTAAGTACTGCAATGCGGGCTTCATCATCGCAGAGTCCTGTTGGAGAATAGTCCATCAATGGAAAAGGCAATCGCTTATGGGGAAAATCAACAAAAGATAAACCCCTAATCCTAACAGATTCTTCATAGAATTTTTCAAACTCTTCACAGCGTTCAACAATTATACTTGTGATATGGACCTACTCTATTGCAACAGTTTCTTACTACTAAACAGGACTGCAAGAACAAGTATACTCTCTAAATTTTTGGCATTGGTTGTTTTAGCAACCTATAAAATAACATTTATTTAGCAAGTACACTTGTTTAGTTAGTTAAGTAAAATAGCAGCCTTGTTGATTAAAAATAAAGTTGTGGACTTTCATCCGTTGCTATAATTTCAGAATTATAGGGAAAACCATTAATCAGCTACCACTCATTTAATTTTTAGCTGAAACAGACAAAAGAACATTAATAGACAAGAAGGAATAAATAAATTATTACCGGTTTTACACCCATGTAGCCTAAGATAGGTTTTGCAGAGAGAACAAGCAGTAGGGTTTCAAGTAGGCCAAGCACCCCACCAAGTAGTAGTGCTGTAGAGACTGATGGAATATTTTTCCTCTTCTGCTCAACACTGACCTCACATGAATCAGTTTCAAAAGACGATATGCTGGTACTGGCACTAGCCCCTGCAAGTAAATTTTGAAGTGTCAAGAAGAATATGGAGTGGCCATCTGTCCATGCTTTTTTGAAGAAGAAGAAGATCACCTTCAGGAGGAATCAGTTCATCCATTTCACTGACCGAAACATTGCGTTCGTTTTGTTGATGTATTTTGTCATTGTCTCTGCCATTGGACATAGCATCCTCCTCAGCAACAAATGATGTTGTGACGCTAACAAGTGGGAACACTGCAATTCTTGAGACCTGATTAAACACGGCAATTGATACACCTACAGCTCCAAGTTCAACTGGACCTGGTTATCACAAATGAAAAAACATCAGAGCAACCAATATACATATATAAAAGAGCAACCAAGCTTCATATCTTTTCGCAGTATTGCTATCTTACTCAGTGCCCTCTAATTTCTGTTTCCTAATAAAACACACCGATGCACCCGGCTTCATCATATCTTTTCGCAGTAATGCACGCTGGCTGCACATATGATTTTCCTTTTATTCAAGCAAGGCATGTCAATTTCATTCCTAAAAGACGCCAGGGCTCTCTATTAAAGCCTTCTTGTGACAACGTGAAATGGAAGGTGGGCATGTCAGCCGGTGGCTGGCTGGCTGGCTGGGCTTAAACAGATGTGAACCAATAGACAAAATAATACTACGTCCTCGTGGTTGCGTTTGCGTTTGACAACGATAGGTTCGTATTGAACAAGTGGATGCAGAGCATGGTACTTGTCGCGCAGTTTCCAATCTCTCCTATCTTTTTACTACTATATGTACTATGTACGTGAAACAAATGAAGAGAAGGCAAGAGAGCAAGAGCAAACCTATGTGGCCAATGAAGGCGGTGTCGACGAGGGAGGCGACTGGGTCAGCCATGAGCGCGAGCGCGCCGGGCACCGCGATCCTCATGATCTCCTGACCGAGCTCGTCCCATCTGAATGCGAGCCTGGAGACGGGAAGAAGGGAAAATATAAGGGCTATTTAAATTTGAACCCTTAGTTTTGCTGGGGTGGCGATGAAGACCAGCAGATGCCCCGTGGTCATGGATGGGCGGGCTCACCTCGCGTCCCGGAGGAATACGCTAAGCGGGTGGTGGTGCTCACCGCCCCCTTCCATGGCGCCGGCGCTCGGGTCGGGGAGGAAGAGGAGGAGACTCTCCCTCTTCCTCTCTCTCTCCCCATGCATCGTCCACACACCCAAAAGCGGGTGGAGTGGAATGAAATAGAAAAGCGAATCGGGTCCGGAATTCCCGATGGGTGCGCGCGCGCGCGCATGTGGGTCGGTGGGTGCATGCCACGGGGGAAGGCAATATCTGCGTGATTCCTCTGGGTGGGTCTGGGGGCGACGGGGCAGCCAGCGCCGCCGGGGCCGGGTCAGATGGCGCCTCCCTGCGGTGCAGCCGTGCAGGTGTAGGCTGCGTCTGGGTCCCTTCCGGAATGGTATCTGTGCGCGGTAAACAGAGTCAAAGCGGAGAGGTCCTCCATGCCGAAGGAGACGGGCGGCGGCGTGAGTGCGCGTCGCTTACGCTTACGCCGCCGACCGCCGTGGCGCTGCATCCTTCGCGCGGTCGCCGCTTCCCTCCGGCTCCCCGAGTCCATTTGACCTCCAACGTTTTTTTTTGTCCCTCGTGTATCCACCCCGTAAACTTTTACCGGTCTTAGGCTACCTCCAACAACGCACCGTAAAACATTCTGTACTCTAAATTTAGGGTTCAGAGTGGTACTCTAGGCGCCCAGTAAGACACTCTAAATGACACTCTAAATTTTAGAGGACGCCGCACGCATTCTAGATGTGGAGACTTCCAAGCGTCTACTATCCGGGCGAGGGTTCGGGCTCCCACGGTGGTGAAAAATCCGGACGGTCTGTTCTTCCGTCGCTGGCGACTTCGATCCATCTCGACGAGGGGGCCTCGCGGTGCGGCTCGTCGGCAGAGCCGGCCAAGCTGGGCTCCAAGAGGCCGTGCGCGAGCGGGTCCGGCGGTGGACCGCTCTCAGTGGCTGGAAGCAAGGAGGTGGCCGGCGACGAGAGAAAGATCTAAGACTCGGGTGCAACCGTCGGTGTTCGTCGACGTCGAACCGTCATCGCGAAGAGGCTGAGAAGATCCACGGCACCGACGAAGGTAGGTGCCGAGAAACGCAAGCGCAACTCCTCGCCGCCATCGTCATCGTCTTCCATTCGCTCGGCTGCTCTAGATCCGAAGAGAACAAGGTACAAAGCTTCGGTTGTCATTGCAGATCCATTTTCCTTTGTATGGTTCTCGTACTTCATATGCTGCAAATCGTCCAGATCTAGGGTTTAGGGTTAACGCAACATTGAATCGATGGTTCTAGGATTCCTTGACCCCTAGGTTTTCTGTTGATAAATGATGTTAAAATTAAGAACATTGCATTCTGCTAAAAGCTTATATGTTCTAGGAATCGATGTGTATTGAAAAATACATGGCCAGTGGTTTTTGACACACTGAATCATGGCCACTGGTGTTTGAGACACTGAATGTTTTGAAAAATATGTTATTAATAGCAAAACACAACTGTAAAATACATGGGCAGTAGTGTTTCAGACACTCATTCATACTATTTCCCACTGTCAGGCAACAAGTAACACCAGTTGTTTGGCAGAACATTATTGAGTAATGTTAATCAATATTTGAACTGCCTATTGCCAATACTAGCTGGTTCCGAGTATATTTACCATCAATTTAGCAACTAGCCGACGATATACATCAAATTTTCAGGTACGTTTATTAACAGAACCATATGTTTTATGTAGACCATGGATTCGGAGAACGCAAAGCTCCGAAGAGCACTCGCTCATTTAATCAAAGTAGTGGAGCAGCGTTGTGCTGACATCGTCGATGTCGTCCACGGTGCCTTCCAACCAGTTAGCACACCAGTCCTCAATGAAATGAATCGTGCTTTAGTTCAGATCGAGGACCTCGTGAAGGACCTTGATCACCTTGCACTGGAAAAAGACTGGGAGATGGAGCACATGGCCCCTTCACAAATTGTTGAATCATCAAAAACAGAGGATGAGCTTCTGATTGACTATGATTCAGAGTTGAACACTGATGATATCGTCGGCTACGACGACGGACGTGACTACTCCACCGACGACACCTATCCCTACTAGATTACCATGCACCTAAGGAAGTTTTCTATTTATGTTTTAGGTTTATGTAAGTCGTACTAGTCTTTTGTATGTGAACACAACACTAAGGATGTGTGCCACAAGTTCCTGGTATCGTTGATGTCATGTTTATGTTCACTTGCTATGTTCAATGTTATCAACTTTCCAATATTTCTATTATTCAGCACTTGTGACTTTGTTGTGGCTGTCCTGTTTAATGTGTCATGGTTTCTATTCATTTCAAATGGTTGCCTCAATGTACTACACTTACTCATTTTCATCACTTTTATTCTTTGATGTGCCTACCTTAAATGTACAGCATGGGTACGGACTAGAACCAAGTAATGGCACAATATGGCAGTTTCCTATCCAAGGAAGATGGCACTCAGTTTTAGAACACTGCATTTGCTCCTCAGCCTGATATACCAGCCCAGGGCTCACCAGCAGCACCTCCAGTGAAGAAGGCTCCTCAACGCACAAAGCTAGCAAATTTCACGTCGAAAGAGGATATGAGGGTTTGTCAAGCTTGGTTGGCTGTCAGTTGTGATCTCATAGTAAACACTGGTCAGAAGCGTCAAGGATTTTGGAATCGGATTACAGAGGCATACAACTCTCACAGAGGATCAATGCTAGAGAGGTCTACAAAATCTCTCATGAGCAGGTGGGACAGTATCAAAACTCAATGTTCTACCTTTGCTGGATACATGACGGTTGTGCTTCGACAAAACCCAAGTGGCCTGACTGATGCAGATAAGGTACGTGTATGTACTTTTATGCATATGTTCTTCAATGTACTTAACAAAACCCCAGTGGCCTTATTAATGCATATTTTGTTTTGTAGACTTCTCTTGCAGCTACTCGGTTTGCTGCTGTTGAAAAGAAGCCCTTCCATTTCTTACATTGTTGGTCAATATTGAAGGATCAACCAAAATGGATGGACCAGCACATGGGTAACCAAAATCCTCCACACAACCCAATAGGTACCTAATCAAATACTATTGACTTAGATGGTGGTGAAGACTCAGCTCCATCAAGCTTTACTTCGAAGAGACCGCTTGGTCGTGATTCATCCAAGGAAAAGCAAAGAAGCAAAGATCTGAGAACACATCATCCACTTATTCCGAGTACCTAACACGGATGGGTGAGCTTTCTTTGGAACGGTTATCTGTCTACAAATCAGTAGCTTCAACTGAGGAGAAGAAGTTGGAGTCCATGAACAGACATGAGAGGCAAAAACTAATCTTGGAGAGGAAGAAGCTCAACTTGGAGAAACTAAAGATGGAACGACAAAAGGTCAAGGAGGACACGGAACAGGAGGTTCTAATATTGAGCATGTATTTGAGTAAATGTAACCCCCTACTTCGACAGTACTACGAGGCTAAACAACAAGAGATACTGGCAAGGGTTACTGGAACCCGTCGTCAAGCAAGTGAACGTTGAGCAAGTCATGGTAGTGGTTGAGGAAGTACTGTAATTTGTTTTTGAGAAAAACTTTATGTTTCTGCACTAGTGAACTTGACAACTTTCTGTTGTGTGATGTTTGGACTCTGTCATGTTGGTTAATAATAGTAGACTTGTTATTTCATTCGTGACTTACACCATCACACATTCCACAACCACAAATGTCAAGAACTTGTTCTGTTTCTAGTACACATAGTAGCTTGGGACAAACATAAACTACGACATGACACATTACACATGACACTACAACATTTAATAAAATGTTGTCATTTTATTGTTGATGCAAACATAAACTTCATACTTAAGCAGATCCGGATCCAAGTTGCGCCCAGTGGTGGTGGATTAGATCAACCTGCAACTGAATATATTTCACTGGATCATATAGTTGGTCGTACCTATTGTTGATGTACTCATTGCGCTCCGACATGGAACCATGAGTAGTGTCCGCCAAAACTCCGATGTTGTCGAAGCTTGTGTTCAAAGACGAAGGACCTTCATCTTCTACGATCATGTTGTGCAAGATGATGCAAGTTTTCATTATATCTCCAATGTGTTGTGGAGACCAACCATATGCAGGACCACGCACTACGGCCCATCGCTTCTGTAGTACTCCAAAAGTTTGTTCAATGTCTTTTCTAGCGGACTCTTGAAAGTGTTGGGTCCTCACATCATATGGATGACATATTGTCTTGACAAACGCTGGCCAGTCGGGATAAATACCATCTGCTAGGTAATATCCCATGTTGTACGTGTGTCCATTGACGGAGAAAGTCACTGGTGGACTATCACTGGTAAGATGCGAATCGAACAGGTTTGAACGCTGAAGAACATTGATGTCGTTACAGCTACCGGGAATGCCAAAGTATGCATGCCAAATCCATAGGTCATATGAGGCAACTGCTTCGAGGATCATTGTAGGGTGTTGAAAGAGAAATGTGCCCTTGGGCAATTTCTATAATGTTTTGGTGATTAAGTGTCCAACACGTTTAATTAAGTTCTTATGTGCCAAATAAAGTGAGAAGTGCAAATCAAGGCAAAAGGTATGTTTCTAGACTTGGTAAATTGTTTTATGTACTAACATGGTTATCCAAGTGCTAGAAACAATGACTAAAGAAGAAGAGAGGAAAAGGGAAGGACTTGGTTCTGTGCAGCCATGCTTCAGCATGGTCTGGCACACCGAACTGTCCGGTGCGCCAGGCTGGTTCGCAGTGAACTCGCCGCTCTCGGGATTCGACGGCGGCGTATGGCTATAATTCACCGGACTGTCCAGTGGTGCACCGGACTGTCCGGTGAACCAACGGTCTCTAGCGCAACGATCGGCCCCGCAATCCGTGGGCGACGCGTGGCCCGCAGCAACGGTCGGTTGGGCACACCGGACTGTCCGGTGTGCATCAGACAGTGTCCGGTGCGCCAATCGACCCCAAGGACCAACGGTCGGATGCGCCTGATTTGGAAGGCGATCGCGCTCCGGACAGCTACAGTGACTGTCTGGTGGTGCACCGGACTGTCTGGTGCACCACCCGACAGAAGGCAAGTTTGGCCTTCCAAGTTGGCCTCCAATGGCTCCTAGCTGCCTTGGGCTATAAAAGGGACCCCTAGGCGCATCAACGAGTCATCTAAGCATTCACTAAGCATCCTAAGACTCTCACACTCCGCCTCCATGCATTTGATCGATTGTGTTAGTGCTTTGAGCTCCGTTCGAGTTGTGAACTCTCTGTGCTACGTTTCAAGCTCAAGTCTTGGCTTGTGTGCGTGTGTGTGTTGCGGATTTGTGTGTTGCTCTCCTAGCCTTACTCTTGTGTCTTCTTTGTGATCTTTATTGTAAGGGCGAGAGGCTCCAACTTGTGGAGATTCCTCGCAAATGGGAGAAAGACTATAAGTAAGGAAGTCGTGGTATTCAAGTTGATCATTGGATCACTTGAAAGGGGTTGAGTGCAACCCTCGTCCATTGGGACGCCACAACGTGGAAGTAGGAAAGTGTTACTTGGCCGAACCACGGGATAAAAATCGTATGTCTCTTGTGTTGCTCCTCTCTGTGATTATTTGTGTTCACAAGAGCTCGCCTCATAGGCTTGATTAACTTGCGCTAATATCTCTTCAATCAAGCTTGTTGGAATTTAGTGTTGAATTTTACAGGATCACCTATTCACCCCCTCTAGGTGCTCTCAATTGGTATCAAAGTCGTACTCTTCACGTAAGGGACTAATCGCCCGAAGAGATGGATCCTAAGGGAAAGGGGATGGTGGTCAACGACAAGGAGAAGGAGTCCATCTTCAACGAGCCAAGAGATGACAAGCCCACTGACTCAGGCTCGAGTCACAAGAAGAAGGACGGGAAGAAGAAGAGACACATCAAGAAGATCATCTACTACGACAGCGATGCATCTTCCTCTTCACCAAGAGACGATGACGATTCTTCGTCAAAGAAAAAGATGGTTAATCAAAACTATTCATTTGATTACTCCCGTATTCCATTTAATTCAAATGCTCATTTGCTATCAATTCCACTTGGGAAACCTCCACACTTTGATGGAGAAGACTACTCTTTATGGAGTCATAAAATGCGTAGTCATTTATTTTCTCTCCATCCTAGTATCTGGGAGATTGTTGAAAATGGAATGCATTTTGATAGTACTGACAATCCCGTTTTCATAAATGAGCAAATTCATAAAAATGCACAAGCTACTACTGTCTTGCTAGCTTCACTTTGCAGGGATGAATATAATAAGGTGAGTGGCTTGGACAACGCTAAGCAAATCTTGGACACCCTCAAGATATCTCATGAGGGAAACGACGCCACCATGATCACCAAAATGGAGCTACTGGAAGGCGAGCTGGGGAGATTTGCGATGATCAGGGGAGAGGAGCCAACTCAGACTTACAACAAAATCAAGACCCTGGTCAACAAGATCAGAAGCTATGGAAGCATAAGATGGACGGATCATGATGTCGTCCGACTCATGCTAAGGTTATTTACTGTAATTGACCCCCATCTTGTCAATCTTATTCGTGAGAAACCCAGGTACACCAAGATGGCACCCGAGGAGATTCTTGGAAAATTTGTGAGCGGGCGCATGATGGTGAGGGAAGCTCGATACGTGGACGATGCTCTAAACGGTCCACTACCCGTCTACGAGCCTCAATCTATTGCTCTCAAGGCAACCAGTAGCAGGGAGGCACTCCCAAGCAAGGTGGCACAAGTGGAGGCTGTTGGCCTCAACGAGGATGAGATGGCGCTTATCATCAAGCGCTTCAAGACTGCACTTAAAGGACCAAGGAGTACCCCAACAAGAACAAAACAAGGGGAAAGCGCTCCTGTTTTAAATGCGGTAAGACTGGTCACTTTATTGCAAATTGTCCCGATAATGATAGTGACTAGGAACAAGAAAAGAACGAGAAGAAGGGGAAGAAGAAGAACTACAGGAAGGCAAAGGGCGAGGCGCACCTTGGAAAAGAATGGGACTCAGATTGCTCCTCTTCCGACTCTGACGATGAAGGACTTGCTACCTCAGCCTTCAACAAATCCTCACTCTTCCCCAACGAACGCCATACATGTCTTATGGCCAAGGAGAAAAAGGTACGTATTCGGGACACACCCAAGTACACTTCATCTAGTGATGAAGAATATTCCGATGATGAAGTAGATTACTCTAGTTTATTTAAAGGTTTAGATAGAGCCAAAGTAGAGAAAATTAATGAATTAATTGATGCTCTAAATGAAAAAGATAGATTTCTAGAGAAGCAAGAAGATATTTTGTATGAAGAGCATGACAAATTTATTAGTGTTCAAAAATCTCTTGCTCTAGAAATTAAAAGAAATAAAATGTTATCCTCTGAGTTGTCTGCTTGCCATGAATCTGTTTCTAGTTTAAAGAGTTTAAATGATGATTTAAATGCTAATCTAGAGGAAGTTAATAAATCTAGTTCATGTGTAGGGCATGCTGTTATTTGTAATAGATGTAAGGATATTGATGTTGATGCCTGTAATGAACATATTGTTTCTATTACAAAATTAAGTAATGAGGTGGCAAGTCTTAATGCTCAACTTAAGACTTGCAAGGATGATTTTAATAAATTGAAATTTGCTAGGGATGCCTACACTATTAGTAGACACCCTTCAATTAAGGATGGACTTGGTTTTCGAAAGGAAACCAAGAACTTAACAAGCCAAAAGGCTCCCGTTCTCAACAAGGAGAAAGGGAAGGCCCCCATGGCTAGTAGTTCTCAAAAGTGTCATGCCTACATTTATGATAGAAAATTTTCTAGGAATGCTAATAATAATAGAGACTATGATCATGCTATGATTGCTTCCAGCTCTACTTATGATTGTAGTAGAAATAGGCCTAGGCGCAATCATGTTGTGTCTCATGCGCCTAGGAGGAATAATGTTGTGTCTCATGTGCCTAAGAAAATGTGCAATGAACCCACTACTATTTTTCATGCTTGCAACACTTCTTTTATTCTTTCATGTAAGAATGCAAAAGTAGTGGCTAGGAAGTTGGGATCCAAATGCAAGGGAGACAAAACTTGCATATGGGTTCCAAAAACTATTTTGACTAACCTTGTAGGACCCAACAAGAGTTGGGTACCTAAAACCCAAGCTTAAATTCCTTGCAGGTTTATGCATCCGGGGGCTCAAGCTGGATTATCGATAGCGGATGCACAAACCACATGACGGGGGAGAAGAAGATGTTCACCTCCTACGTCAAAAACAAGGATTCCTAGGATACGATCATCTTTGGAGATGGGAACCAAGGCAAGGTCAAAGGCTTGGGCAAGATAGCCATCACCAACGAGCACTCCATATCGAATGTATTTCTAGTAGAGTCGCTTGGTTACAACCTTCTGTCTGTAAGTCAACTGTGTCACATGGGTTACAATTGTCTTTTTACAAACGTTGATGTATCTATCTTTAGAAGGAGTGATGGTTCATTAGCTTTTAAGGGTGTATTAGACGGCAAACTCTACTTAGTTGATTTTTCGAAAGAGGAGGCTGATCTAGATGCATGCTTAATAGCTAAGACTAGTATGGGCTGGCTGTGGCATCGTCGTCTAGCACATGTTGGGATGAAGAACCTTCATAAACTTCTAAAGGGAGAACATGTGTTAGGACTAACCAATGTTTGTTTCGAGAAAGATAGGCCTTGTGCAGCATGTCAGGCAGGGAAACAGGTGGGAAGCACTCATCATAGCAAGAATGTGATGACAACATCAAGACCACTGGAGCTTCTTCACATGGACCTCTTCGGACCCGTTGCCTACCTTAGCATCGGGGGGAATAAGTATGGTCTTGTAATTTGATGATTTTTCCCGCTTCACTTGGGTGTTCTTTTTACAGGATAAATCAGAAACCCAAGGGACCTAAAGCGCTTTCTAAGGAGGGCTCAAAACGAATTTGAGCTAAAGGTGAAAAAGATAAGGAGCGACAAAGGGTCCGAGTTCAAGAATCTGCAAGTTGACGAGTATCTTGAGGAGGAAGGCGTCAAGCACGAGTTCTCTGCTCCCTACACACCACAGCAAAACGGTGTGGTAGAGAGGAAGAACAGGACGCTTATCGACATGGCGAGAATGATGCTTGGAGAGTTCAAGACGCCCGAGCGGTTTTGGTCGGAAGCTATGAACACAGCTTGCCACACCATAAACCGGCTCTACCTGCATCGCCTTCTCAAGAAGACCTCCTACGAACTCCTTACCGATAACAAACCCAATGTCTCCTACTTTCGTGTATTTGGGAGTGTCGGAGAGGAAATTGGCCGGGTGGCGGAGTGCACCCGCCCTAAGTCCTAAGATGTGGAGGGGGCTTAAGCGTTTTGCTTGTTGAGAGATGTAGGAATGAACACGAGAACACACAAGAGTTTAGAGTGGTTCGGGCCGCCGGAGCGTAATACCCTACTCCACTGTGTGTTGTATTGCTTGAGAGCTTGAGTTGTCTTGAATGACTTGGGTCTGAGTCTAAAGATTGAGCCTGTGTTGTAACGTTGCATGCTCCCCCTTTTATAGCACAAGGGGGGCGTGTACAAGAGCACTGAGCCCTGACATGTGGGCCTAGGAGCACAATGGATGTAAGACTTGGGGCAGCAATAGTTGGCTGCTGGAGCAATCTTTCTGCATTATGACACCCGTGGTTCGCGTAGTGTTGGCGTGCTGGGGAAGCTTGTCTGGTAATGCTCAAGCGCCGGTGGAGATAGCGTATCTTACAGCAGGCACACTGTTTGGATTAGACGGGCACGCCGCCTGCTGTATGGCCTGGGCGCCGTCTGCCAGCGGAGTGGATAGGACGCATTAAATGTCGAAGGGGCACATCACCTGACAACATGGTGGACAGGCGGCGCATCCTCTCCGCAATAAATGAGGAGGCCGCGCGGCCCAGAGCCCTTACGTCATGCCCCGCCCGCAGGCCTACGTCACGGGCAATAAGCCATGTGGCAGCATTGGGCCCTCGGCCGAGCGGGGAGCGGAGGCGCACCGGATAGAGCCAGGACACGTGTCAACACCGGACCCATGCCTAGGTCACGGCACTTCCTCTCCCGGGACCTTGTTATGGGTGGTCTGGAGCTCACTTGGTGGGGTCCGAACTCTATCCAATGGCTCCGGGCTGCTTTACTTCGGGGGTCCGGGTTGTGCGCACAGGGGTCCTGCGCCTTCTGGGCCCGATGGCGTTGTCTCCGAGAACGCCACATTAACCGCTCACAAGATACCCCTAGGGCTGTTCCCCACGCGGCTAGGGATAACCGCACATGCATCGTGCCTTCATACAGTAGTAGGGGGTACCCCTAATCTAGGGTACCGACAATGGCCCCCGGGCCCGGCTCAGGGGAGGGAACGAGCCTGCAGGTGGGGCCAAAGTTTGACTGGCGATTGGCTCACTGCTCCTGCGCGCCCGTTGATGCAGTTACTGCTGGCCCTCCCATGGTCACGCCGACTACCATGCATGTCCCCGCGGCTGACTGGCCCGTGACCTCCGCACTCAATGCCTTTGTTTGGGCCATGCGCGGGTTGCCTCGAGTCGCTGCATTGGTTTTGAAAATTTATCTTCTCAGCCTTCTGCAACGGCCTCGAGGAGGCGCAGTATTGGCGCGAGCGGCGGTGTGACTTTTCTGCACTCAGAAACCGGCGCGCCGGGTGTATGACATGTGGGCCTGGGCCCCCATGCCAGAGGTTGGACCATCGGTCGAAGCCGAGGGGGCGCACAACCGTGGGGTGGTTGCACGCTCCTTGTGCGGCTGTTCGCCTCCTTGACCGCTGGTTGCGGTGAAGGTGGAAGGGAGAATAAC
Source organism: Zea luxurians (assembly GCA_029449295.1). NCBI lineage: Eukaryota > Viridiplantae > Streptophyta > Magnoliopsida > Poales > Poaceae > Zea > Zea luxurians. The sequence goes on along the minus strand of JAOPSE010000103.1, from coordinate 8,512,050 downwards.
CGCAGGGCAGTTGCACGCCCCTTGTATGGTGGTTCGCCTTCTTGACTGCTGGTTGCGGCGAAGGTGGAAGGGCGTATAACCGCAGGGCGGTTGCACGCTCCCTGTGCGACGATTCGCCTTCTTTGCGCTTCGGGCCAGCTTGTATGACATGTGGGGCCTGGCCCCCATGTCATAGGGTGGGAACCCTGGTGCGCATCGGGGGAGACCTTGCCCGTGACGCTTCGGGGCGCGAGCGGGGAAATCTGCCTTTAAAAAGGGGTTCACCCTTCGAGTAGCAGCCACGTCTTGCTTCTCTCGCATTCACTGCGCCCTTCCGCCTTCCGGGCCTCTGGATGGGGCGCGCCGGTGCTCGCAGGAGGGATCCATGCCAGGACTGCCCCCCAGCGATCTCACCACTGGGGAGCTCACGCTCTTCGTTTCCTGCGTGGTGGTGCTGCCGATCTTGTCTTCTTCTTGCTGCTGTTGGAGGAGCGCAACCTCGTGGGGTTGGCGCTCTTCTGCCATCGCTCAGCTTCAAGGATTTTCATCAAGCAGCCCGGCTACGGTCTCCCGCCAGTGGTCATCTACAAGGATGACCACCAGCCTCGGGGTGGAGAGAAGCGAGCCGGGCTGCGGCCTCCCCCCTGCCCTCAGCTTCAAGGATGTTCATCATCCTCGCTGGGGTGGAAGGCGAGCCGAGTTGGGGTCCTGCCTTCCGCATGGGCTGGTGACCCGCTTCTTCCTTGTAGCATCCCAAAAATTCAAATCCTGAAATTTTCTCAAACTTGCTCTAAATTCAAAATGAATTTCAAATTTCATTTCAAAATGTTTGTTTGCGAGTTGATATCAGCAAATAAAATATAGTGGTCTATATTCTCTCCAAAATCCTCCTCAAATATCCTACAAATATTTCCCCAGTGATCCCCCTCAAATTGTTTCTAGAAATACTGCCCAGATATTTCCCTAGTGATCCCCTTCAAGTTCTTTCTAGAAATATTGCCCAGATATTCCACCGATATATCTCCAAGTATTTTCCTCCTGAGAAATACCTTCAGAATCATTTTTCAAGTCCCCACAAATATTTTCTTCATAACTTTCCTCATGCTCATACGTATACGTATGCCTCCGGTGTCATACGTTGAGCTCTACAAGCTAATTACACTCATATAAGACAAATTCATGCTAATCTCCCACTAATCCTCTCATCTCCCCCCTAATCCCCCCACCATGGCTATAAATAGAGGGGCAAGGGCCTCCTCTCATCCCACCCCAAGCCATTTCATGGTAACTCTCTTCCCCCCCCACACACCCACTCCATGTTCCACACAAGCACACACTAGCACAAGGATCGTTCGGTCGTTTTTTCGATCGTTCGTCCCCCTGTTCTTAGTTTGTTTGTTTGTTCGTCCGATCGTTCGATCGTTCGTCTGATCGTTTATGGTTCGTTCGTCCGTTCGTCCGATCGTTCGATCGTTCGTCCGTTCGTTCGTCCAAATAATCTTTTTCCTGCCGTTATGCTGCCAAAATTCCGATCGTTCGTTCGTTCGATCATTCGATCGTTCATCGTTTGTTCATAGTTCCTATTCATCGTTCATCGTTCGTTCATAGTCCCTATTCATCGTTCTTCCAGATAATCTTTGTCCTGCCATTAGCTGCTGAAATTCCGATCGTTCGTTCGTCCGATCATTCGATCGTTCGTTCGTTCGTTCGTCCAAATAATCTTTTTCCTGCCGTTATGCTGTCGAAATTCCGATCGTTCGTTCATTCGATCGTTCGATCATTCATCCTTCATTCATAGTTCCTATTCATCGTTCATCGTTCGTTCATAGTCCCTATTCATCGTTCTTCCAGATAATCTTTGTCCTGCCGTTATGCTGCCGAAATTCCGATCGTTCGTTCGTCCGATCATTCGATCGTTCGTCCATTCATTCATAGTTCCTATTCATCATTCATCGTTCATTCATAGTCCCTATTCATCGTTCTTCCAGATAATCTTTGTCCTGTCGTTATGCTGCCGAAATTCCGATCGTTCGTTTGTCCGATCATTCGATCGTTCGTCCGTTCGTTCATAGTTCCTATTCATCGTTCATTCATATGACTATTCACCATTGCTATTCATTGTTACTATTCACTGTTCCTATTCATCATCGTTACTATTTATCATTACTATTCATCAATGATATCTATGGCAACCTTTTCGTCGTCTCTATTCATCGTTACTATTCATCGATCATCCGATCACCCCAAATTTCAACTACTCATCCATCATGTTATCCAGTCCACCTAAGACTAGCCAGACCAATATTTCAGTCATACGAACTCCAGTGACTGTGATTTTCCTTCCAGTGGGAACTTCCCATCTGGTCACCCATCCTAGGTTTCTCCAAGTTGAGCACGCTTAACTTTGAGATTCCTTCGAACCAGGCTTCCAAACTCCGATTCCAATAATTCTTGTTTCTAAATTCTTATCGAATTATTCCCTATCCAACCATGTCATCCCTTAAGCATGGTTCATATTCCATAAAACTCCCAAAATACTCTTGTCCCATATTCTGCCTATAACTCTCCTGTTCATACTAAGTCAGAGATTCATTCGTCACTATTCTCACCAACAGTGAACTTCACTGTGCTACACCACATACACTCAGCTATAAATACACCTAGCTACCCTCTCCCTCTCCACACACACTCAACACCCTCAGCCAAGGCAAACACCCCACCCACTCAGTAACTCCGCTCTGTCGGCTACACGCATAGTGTCGCTTCGCCTCCAGTCCACCCTCCTAGTAAGCACCTCCGCTCCACCACTAGTAGTATCTCAACACCACATGACACAGATTCTACTCAAGACTATCCATCCATATATCGCTATTCTGACCACTATACTAAATATTTGTTGATATACTTGCTGGTTTGTATGTTTGCTTGTTCATGATGCATAGTTATCGGAGCGTTCGTGCCGTCTCGTGGAGGCCAGATCTGCAAGTCTACGCCAGGCAGTGGAGCTAGAAGCCAGTTCTGCAAGCTCCCCTTCCCCCTTCGCCGGATAAGCACGGCAAGCTCACTGGATCCCTTTGATGCATAAATTACCTATGATTTTTCAACCACAACCCTCAGCCTGTTATTTTATGCATGATATGATCTTGAGACAAGTTATTATAGCCACCTAGCCGCTTGCCGCAATCAATCCTTGATATATTTGTTACAAATGATTTGAGAAAAGGTGTGAGTTTTCAAAAGAAAATGCTTTTCAAAATGTGTATGATGAAGGGTTTTCACCCTTATCACCTTTGAGTAGGGATGATCAGGGACTCCCTGGTTTAGGGGAGGGCCTAAGGTGATGGCTCATCTGGTTTAGGCGTGAGCAGAAGGATTGTCCCCTCATATAAGGACCGGTTTGTCATCCTTCATACCTGTACTCATGATAAATACAACCACTCAAGACTGTGTGTGCAGTCACTCAATCTGAACTCGTACGGTCCAACCCCAGGGTTATGAAGGCTGGGGAGCACCGGGAGGATAAGGAGGGGGAAAGTTTTGTCCAGTTTGGGCATGGCGGTGGCCTGACTCCTTCCGGTATAATCGTTAAGGTTAGGACGTGCGAGGAAAGAAAGAGATTCGACATTCGAGTCTCATGACGGTGAGTTCACAGAAACTGGACTAGTGGGTAAAGTGTACCCCTCTGTGCAGAGTTTCAAACCTATTCGAATAGTCTGTGTCCATAGGAATGGACGAGTCTGGTGTGATATGGCAATTAGTGTTTTGTTTTCAAAAAAAGAGGTGCGTTTGAGAAAAGTGGTTTTTAAAAGGTCCGGCGATTGAGCCATGAGCTATGGTGGACGGGAAGTCCAGTAGTTGTTTTTGAAAATGAAAACCAGTGGGAAACTGCTGAGATACCTGGATGGTTTAGTCCAGGGGATTTTGTTCTATATTGAAAAAAAAACCTCCTGCTCCTTTGGGAGAGGATGCGCTTTGCAAAATACAAAATGTTTTACAAAACAACCCTGCATAAAATATTGTTGTTTCTGCAAAATATCCTGAGCTCCACATATTCCATGCATTATATCTGATTTCTCCATTCCGCGGGTGAAGGTGGGCTGCTGAGTACATTTGTACTCACCCTTGCTTATTTGTTGTTTTTCAGAAAAGGAGATCGGGTAAGAGTTACGACTGTTCCCAACCTTGCCTGTGGCTGTTGGGCCACTGATTTGCTTCGCTGCGTATATCGGGCTACTTCAGCCCCACTCTGATGATATGTCCCGAGTTGTGGACCAACTCTTAAAGTTGATCGCCACCTTTATAGGTTTGTCTCGTTTAAGCAAATCTGGAATCATTTGATGTATAAATGTGTTTACTAGCCTCCTGGGACTAGTAATTGTATCACATTTGAGTCCTAGAAGATTGGGGATGCTTCAGGTGGTATCAGAGCTGTTAGGTTGGCCATAGGATGTAACCCTTAGCCTGATCCAAAAAGTTTTTGAGTCAAAACTATTTTCTTAAAAAAAATCTTGCTCTCATCCCTTCATTTCAAAAATGTTTTCCCCCTTTCCCTTCTCTCAGAAGTCAAATGGAGGTCCGTTGCCAAACCAGCTTTTGCCAGAATGAAGATGGTTTCCCCAAGTTGCTGAGAGCATGCATAGTTCGCCTCGGAATTAGGAGTCAGCCTGAGTATGATGGTCGTGAATTCGTCGAGCATGGCACAGAAGTGTGTCATGACTGTATACATTGGATCCAGTCCGCACCATGTGGAATGGAGTGTCACCGCTGCTGGGCACAGATTCAAAGACACCTGCCAAGTCGTCGCTCGCAAGGCATTGAGGGCCCTGTGTCATATCTATGAAGAAGAAGTGGCTGACACCCCGCTCAGATTCTTTCCACCCTTTCAGAGAGACCGTCCTGTTTGGATGGCTAGGATGCGTGCATTGGAAGGACAGCAGCTGCTTGAGGACGAACCCACAGTCGTGTACCTCACTGCATACCTGCTCAACCTGGTTGCACAGTATGATTTCTTGGCTCGGCACCACCGTCAGATGATTGCCCGAGCAAAAGATGCAGAGAAGCGCAACCGTCAGCTCCATATGGATCTCACCTCAGCTCAAGCCCGTGTAGCAGCCTTGGAAAGTCGTGAAGTCATTGCGGTTGAAGCCCTAAAGCAAGCCAAGGATGAGCACGTCCAGAAGCTGATGGAGGCCTACTTGGTAACCCACAACCAACGTAGAGCCCTGCGGATCCAAGAGCCCGCTTCATCCAACCTAGTTCAACCCATGAGAGCTGAAGATCCCCAGATTCTTGAAGGTCACCCGGTCTCTATCAGAGGAGAGAAGAAGGCTTGGGAACTCCCGGAAGGAGCCATAGTCTTGGAAGGAATTCCAGTCTTCCCTTAGGCTATGGATAAGCAAGAGCACCCCGAATCCTCCCAAGATCCCCCGTTGGAGTTGTTTGAGCCCCTCACCATGAAGAAGATTCCAGCACCATCCCTTGAAGTCAAGGAAGAAGCTGCAAGCACCCCACTAGCACCGCCGCCCTCTGAGGAGCTACAAGAGCCAGTCTCGCTTGAAGAAGAGTTCGACCCCGTGTTGCCATCTCAGTCACCGCCAGAAGAAGTCATCAACATCAGCTCCCTCTTAACCCATCTAGGAGATGTCTCAGATTGAAGTTGTGCGCCAGCCTTGCCAGAAGAGAAGCTGCCAGATCTGAAGTTAGTATGCCCAGTCCTCTGCATGCATTGGGTAGTGAAGTTTTTCTTCACTTTGGCTAGAGCCCTGCATGTATGAGAGGTAATCATATAGACTCGTGTTTTGCAAAACTCTAATTGTGTGGCCCCCTAGGGCATTTCAAAATGAATTTCGCTTGATGTTTTCTCCCCTTTTGAGTGCATATGTGATGCTTTAACGTTAGTGCTCATAAGTCCTGGTTAGCATAGTTCTCAATTCAGGAGCTGAGCAATAGTAGTTATGCTTAGCCCCCGAATCTGAGTAGTCCGTGCTTTGGAAAAACTCTATTCTTCCCTTATTCAAAACATTTGATTTGTTTGTGCTTATCATTGCTGAGCTTGTGTGTTTTCTTTCTTTTTAAGAAAGGTTTTCTCTAAAAACATAGATAACAAATTAGAGCTAATCCTCGCCTTATGCTTCCATTCTCATTTTAACCCATCTCAATAGAAAAGCACCTTACCCAAGAAGATACCGGGAAGCTTACCCTTGAAGCCTAGAATAAGCTACAGAAGCAACCAGTCCAGCCGCTCAGTCAAAAGGACCGACCGTGAGAATCAAAGCACTGCCCCTGAGTCAAAGTAAACAGAAAAAGAGGTCCAAAGAAGTTATTACCATACAGAGAGGCAAGGATTCTTGGAACCAGAGACCACAAACATCTGGGTCATTGACCCCACCACTCACCCGTGCCCCTCGCACACGTGCCTGCCTCCATGCGCACTACCACCGCCCCACGCCCCCTTTGCAGCGCACTACCGCCACCCACGCCCCCTTTTGCAGCGCACCCACCGCCATCGTCGCCGGCAACAGCCCCCCATCCCCTCCACCGCACCTTCTGCCTCGTGTCACCTGCTCCATCACCGCCACTCCGCACCCGAGCACCCCCGCTCGCCTATAAAACCCCCACCAGATCCCTCAACTCCCATCTCGATCAAAGCAAAGCACACGCCTGATAAAATCCCCTCTGCCAAATCGCAAGCAACTCCATTTTCCACTCCATCGCCCCTAAGATCACAATGCTTGGTGTTTCTTGGGTTGAAGACTGTTGTACATGGTTCATAGTCTTCGGTTTTGTCCTCTATATGATGGTAATACTCTTTGATAGAATCCTCCAGTGGGAAGAGCAAAGAGAAAGAAAGGGTCAGTGAAAAGAAGATAGTGAAGAGAAGATAAGAAGAAGGTTGTCCTAGAACCAACCCTGTGTCAGTCATTTCTCCACAGCTTGCTCAAGCAGCAATAGCAGAAGAAGGCCCCGTAACACCCTTGTTATGAGGTACTTCAAGGAGTTCAAAACCCCAAGATTCAAGAGTTCTATCCTCATTCTTTTTAAGTGGGGTAGTGTTCCAGCAAGGTTCCTGCTATGGAGAAAAAGAAGAAGGCCTGTAGCAAGCTTGTGGAGGACCAGATCATCGAAACTTATAAGTTTCTGGATGAGAAGTGGTCACCCAAGTTTTGTTGATGAAGCACCAGAAGACCAATCAAGGAAGGAATCCATGTAGGAGTTCGCAAGAGAAAGGTTTGCTTGTTGGCATCAATGCTTCCTCAATAAGCTAGCTGCCAAGCGAAAGCTGAAGCCTGAAGATGATCTTTGAGTAGCCAGAATCAGCGTTTGCAATCAGCAACCGGATGCTCCTCAAAGGCCAAATTTTGTTGAAGTTCCATCTCCTCGAAGAGTCTGCAAAGTGAAGATATGTAGCTAAAGTAAAGCTATACCCATAACCCTTCTAAGCCGAATCTCGAGGACGAGATTCATTTTAAGTGGGGTAGATTTGTAGCATCCCAAAAATCCAAATCCTGAAATTTTCTCAAACTTGCTCTAAATTCAAAATGAATTTCAAATTTCATTTCAAAATGTTTGTTTGCGATTTGATATCAGCAAATAAAATATAGTGGTCTATATTCTCTCCAAAATCCTCCTCAAATATCCTACAAATATTTCCCCAGTGATCCCCTCAAATTGTTTCCAGAAATACTGCCCAGATATTTCCCTAGTGATCCCCTTCAAGTTCTTTCTAGAAATATTGCCCAGATATTCCACCGATATATCTCCAAGTATTTTCCTCCTGAGAAATACCTTCAGAATCATTTTTCAAGTCCCCACAAATATTTTCTTCATAACTTTCCTCATGCTCATACGTATATGTATGCCTCCGGTGTCATACGTTGAGCTCTACAAGCTAATTACACGCATATAAGACAAATCCATGCTAATCTCCCACTAATCCTTTCATACCTCCCCCTAATCCCCCCACCATGGCTATAAATAGAGGGGCAAGGGCCTCCTCTCATCCCACCCCAAGCCATTTCATGGCAACTCTCTTCCCCCCCCCCACACACCTACTCCATGTTCCACACAAGCACACACTAGCACAAGGATCGTTCGGTCGTTGTTCGATCGTTTGTCCCCCCTGTTCTTAGTTTGTTTGTTCGTTCGTCCGATCGTTCGATCGTTCGTCCGATCGTTCATGGTTCGTTCGTCCGTTCGTCCGATCGTTCGATCGTTCGTCCGTTCGTTCGTCCAAATAATCTTTTTCCTGCCGTTATGCTGCCGAAATTCCGATCGTTCGTTCGTTCGATCATTCGATCGTTCATCGCTTGTTCATAGTTCCTATTCATCGTTCATCGTTCGTTCATAGTCCCTATTCATTGTTCTTCCAGATAATCTTTGTCCTGCCATTATGCTGCCAAAATTCCGATCGTTCGTTCGTCCGATTATTCGATCGTTCGTTCGTTCGTTCGTCCAAATAATATTTTTCCTGCCGTTATGCTGCCGAAATTCCGATCGTTCATTCGTTCGATCATTCGATCGTTCATCCTTCGTTCATAGTTCCTATTCATTGTTCATCGTTCGTTCATAGTCCCTATTCATCGTTCTTCCAGATAATCTTTGCCCTGCCGTTATACTGCCGAAATTCCGATCGTTCGTTCGTCCGATCATTCGATCGTTCGTCCGTTCGTTCATAGTTCCTATTCATCGTTCATCGTTCGTTCATAGTCCCAATTCATTGTTCTTCCAGATAATCTTTGTCCTGTCGTTATGCTGCCGAAATTCCGATCGTTCGTTCGTCCGATCATTCGATCGTTCGTTCATAGTTCCTATTCATCGTTCATCGTCACTATTCATCATTCGTTCACACGAACTATTCACCATCACTATTCACCATTACTATTCACCGTTCCTATTCATCATCGTTACTATTCATCGATGATATCTATGGCACCCTTTTCGTTGTCACTATTCATCGTTACTATTCATCGATCATCCGATCACCCCAAATTTCAACTACTCATCCGTTATGCTGTCCAGTCCACCTAAGACCAGCCAGACCAATATTTCAATCATACGAACTCCGGTGACTGTGATTTTCCTTCCAGTGGGAACTTCCCATCTGGTCACCTATCCTAGGTTTCTCCAAGTTGAGCACGCTTAACTTTGAGATTCCTTCGAACTAGGCTTCCAAACTCCGATTCTAATAATTCTTGTTTCTAAATTCTTATCGAATTATTCCCTATCCAACCATGTCATCCCTTAAGCATGGTTCATATTCCAGAAAACTCCCAAAATACTCTTGTCCCAAATTATGCTTATAACTCTCCTGTTCATACTAAGTCAGACGATTCATTCGTCACTATTCTCACCAACAGTGAACCTCACTGTGCTACACCACATACACTCAGCTATAAATACACCCAGCTACCCTCTTCCTCTTCACACACACTCAACACCCTCAGCCAAGGCAAACACCCCACCCACTCAGTAACTCCGCTCTGCAGGCTACACGCATAGTGTCGCTTCGCCTCCAGTCCACCCTCCTGGTAAGCACATCCGCTCCACCACTAGTAGTATCTCAACACCACATGACACAGATTCTACTCAAGACTCTACCCATCCATATATCGCTATTCTGACCACTATACTAAATATTTGTTGATATACTTGCTGGTTTGTATGTTTTCTTGTTCATGATGCATAGTTATCGGAGCGTTCATGCCGTCTCGTGGAGGCCAGATCTGCAAGTCTACACCAGGCAGTGGAGCTAGAAGACAGTTCCGTGAGCTCCCTGTTGGAACTTGCTCACTGGCGCAAGTTGATCCAACGGGGGGGGGGGGTGTAATAGCGCAAACAGGGTTTCAGCACGTGATGGCAAAAGCTCTGTTCATTCAGCCTCTCAAGGGCACTGTGCGGGGGTATTTATAGGTACCTGAGTGCCCAGCGTCTTGTGTTAAGGACGCATGTGCCCTCAGACACCTAGGTTATCCCCAGAATATTCCCATAAAGCGGGGTTACAGACTGTAATTACAGGGATGCCTTTACAAATTAGGCCCGTAACACACAGCGGCCACGCAGGTCCCGTTACAATGGGCCGGATCACACGTGGGCCCCCATGCTGGACGAGGCCGCACGGTGGGATGACCTCGTCACAGGTCTTCGTCCGATGTCATATGGGGCGAAGGGTGTCCCCTGCCCGTTGTCTTGTCTCCGTTGGACCAACGACTACGGCGAAGGCATCGAGCGAAGGGTGGCGTCTTCGCCTTCGCCCCAACATTTGCCCTCCGAGGGACCAGTTCGACTAAGTCATCTGGTGCCGAAGACGTCGCTAGATGGCGGAGACGCTGCCCTCGCTCGAAGTGGTTCCGCGGGGGTTTTTGACATGACCGTTGATTGACACCGTACTGTTGGACTGCGGATTTCCCGAAGCGCCGCGCCCTGTGTATAAAAGGGGGCGGGGGGCGGCGCGTTTTGAACCTTATCTTTCCGCGCTCCGTGAAAACCCTAGCCGCCTTTTCCACCGTCTTGCTGCTCGTCTGCCCTCCTTGCTCTTGTTCACCGGAGATCTGGCTCGAGTGAAGCAGACCGCCCGCCGCTGCCGACGGTACGTAGCGATGCCGACCTCTTCTTCTTCTGCTGCCGCTACGCCGCCGGCCGACGCGTCGTCTGAGGAAACGCTAAGTACTGTGGCGGCGGAGGAGTTGCGCGCCGGCGATACGGTGGATTTTGGTGTGTCGCGGATGTCGTCGGTCCGCGTGCAAGATATGCAGCGGCTAGGTCACTTTGGCGGCGGAGTCGCTCATGTCTCGGGGACGGAGGAAGTCCCCGAGCCGGAAGGCGAGTTGGTTGTGTTCGAGGCGTTCTTCGCTGCTGGTCTCCGCCTGCCTGCGCACCAATTTGTTGGAGAAGTCCTGCGCAGATTTAACGTTCAGATCCATCAGCTGACTCCGAATGTCGTGGTGGCTCTGTCGAAGTATGTCTGGGCGACAACTTCGTATGGCGGACAGCCATCAGTCGAAGTCTTCGCGAAGTACTATTGCCTGCACTGGCAGAAGAGGATGATTGGAGGTGAAGTTGCCCAGTTTGGGTCCTATACATTTACGCCGAAGACCGGCAAGACCACGATGGAGGTAGTTGAGTTGGTTCCATGCGCCCGCAACAAGTGGGGCAATTGGCATGAGTTTTGGTTCTACGTCGCGGAGGGTACAGTCGAAGACCATCCGGGGCTCCCCGTGTCTGAGATGTGCTCGCATTTTTACTCAGCATACCTGCCTTTTGAAGAGTCGGAGGAGGATGCGGACGAAGGGGCCCTTCGGTGCGCCGCCGGCCTGAGCAGCGGGCGCGATTTGGTTGAGGAATTTGTGGCGTACGGGGTATGGCCTTTGACGCATGGCTGGGCGCTGGGCGAAGTGTGCCCTCGCTAGATGCCTTCCCTTGGTGGGAAGTTGGTGCGAAGTCCTGCCTTCGCGCTGGATCTGCATAGCCACGATCCGGCCGCCTTTGTGCGTGAGGCGGAGGATGGGGCGGTGCGGATCGTTGGTCGGTACGTGCCGAGGACAGAGGGCCAGCGTAGCTGGGATATTCACGGGCCGAATGACCGCCTGAACAGGGTTTTTGAGTTGAATCGTCTGCCGTATGGCGGTTATCCCGGCCAAGACAATGTGGATCGTCGCGGGAAGAAACCGGTGGTAGAGTCTGGAGACGACCGCGCGCCGGCGGCCGCCCCGTCCTCTAAGAAGAGGAAACTAGGTACTGCTATGGGAGGACTTGGGGTTTCCGATGGTTTTGCTAGAGAATTGATGAGGACATGCGCGGCCCCGGGGGGAAGGATGTCTTCGCTCGAGCTCCGAGAGTCTTCGGCGCGGATGCTGAGGGTTACCGGGGGTTGGTGGCCTAAGAATGTTCCTATCCCCCGTGCGGCCAGCGAAGACTTTTTTACATCTCGAATGGTTCGTGAATGGGAAGTGTTTCCTTTCGGGCGGAATATTGCTGCTGTTGTGTCGGCAGTGATGGACAAGGATCGCTAGGGAGCTGCACAGAAGCGCCAGGCGGTCGTCAGGCTTCATGAAGCTAGGCCGAAGAGGCAGCGGGGGGCTGCGAAGGCTACTGCCCCCGACGAAGGCCAGCCGCCGCTGGCGGCGAAGTCGGCCGTCCCTGCATCCAGCAGGGCGCTGGAGGCTGCGGCTGCCGCCGGTGGTTCCAAGTCTGCGAAGGCTGCACCGGCGTCCAGCAGGGTGCAGGAGGCCGCGAAGGCGGCCCGAGAGTTGCCGCCGCCGAGCAAGCGCGTCGCCGACTTCGCCACCGACATTAGTGTGGACGACTATCTTGTTGGTAAGCCGTTGGCTCGATTTTTTTTATATATAATTTGTTGATACGTCGCAGGGTCAGACGAAGGCCAATTTGTTGTTGTTCCGCCTGCCGCGGCGACCACGGCGGCTGCCGTGGTGCCAAAGGCGAAGGGCGGTGCTCTTAGTGCCGGCGGCGAGATGCCGGCACTCACTGCTGTCAGGGACGAGGCGAGTGTTGTGTCCCGCCGGCTGAAGGAGATGAAGGAGGCGCCAAGTCAGGTACGTTGAGCTAGACTTCAGTTTTTTTTTTCGGCTTCGTTGGGGCTGTGGCCTTATGTGTGTTTTGCAGGCGGCTGACTTCGCAGACCGCGTGGCGTCGGGGGCCCTCACGGCAGTTGTGTCTGCCGAAGTCGAGAGACTTCCGACGCAACATGCTGACGCCGTCCGGGAGAAGTCGGCTGCTGACAGTAAATGCCACAAGCTGGCGGATAAGGTGGCCGTGCTGGAGGGTGAGAAGACTGTCCTCTGGCGCCAACTGGCGGAGGAGAGGAAGGAGGCCAATGAGGCCCTCGCCAAGGCGCAGTCTGCGCAGGCGGAGGCCAATTTGGTGCGGGCGGAGGGTAGTCTTGCCAAGCAGCGCGCCGAGCAGTTGGAGGAGCGGCTCAGCGCTCTGCGGGCTCGTGTGGAGAGGGCCGAGGCCTCGACGCGCGCGGAGGCTGAGCGGACACGCAAACAGCTTATGGATTCATACCATGAGCTGGGCGCGCGGACCGCTGATTTCGAAGTGCCGGACCGAGAGCCCGGACTTCGCTGCCTTGAGTGGGTACAGGAGGAGTTGCAGGCGCTCCCCACCATCGTGGAGGGGTTTATGTCCTATGCTTCCCTGGTCACCTGCGAGGGGGCGATGAACGCGCTCTCTCGCGAAGGGTGCCGGCACTATGAGGTCTTCGACCAAGCTGATGAGGATTTTGAGCGTGATATCTACAAGGTTGAGGACCCTATAGTGAAGGAATCCGCCGGAGCCCTCTACGACCGGATGTGGGGCCCCCACGGTCGAGAGGTGGTTAGGGAGCGGGCCGAGACGGCGAGGGGTCAGGTAATGTTTGGCTTTTGTTTGGTGTTTGTTGAATGTGGGCTATGTATGGGTTTGCTGAATTTGTGTGCTGTGTCTCAGGCGGCGCGTGGCGAGAGGGTGGATGATTTCGGGGCTTTGAACAGCGCGCTGCCTGACCCGGAGTCGAACCCGGCGGCGGCTGTGGCCGAGGCTGCCCTGGAGCTACCCCCGGAAACCGCCGAAGGCGCTCCTGATGCCCCCGCAGCCGCTGCGGCCGGCGGAGGCCCGCCCCCGGAGACCACCGAAGGCGTTCCTGATGCCTCTGCAGCCGCTGCGGCCGGCGGAGGCCCGCCGCCAACTGCTGCGCCGAGGGCTGAGGATCCTGTGACGGTGGCGGCGGAGGCGACGGCGGAGGCTCCCGCGACGGCTGGGTCTTCGCAGGTGGCCTAGTGGGTGTGGGTAGTTAGGAAATTTTGGATATTGTTGCTGAACCTTGGTTGCTGCGCAGGTTCAAGATTTTGGGCCTGCGCACGCAACCGCTACTACTAATTTTTTGGCGGCTTCGACTGTGGATGATGGGAATAAATCGAATGATTCTGCATCTAAGTTTTCTGATTTTGGTGACTCTGGGGGCTCGGTTGAGTGGACCGAAGAGTCGTCAGATGAGGACTTGGACTATTTTGCGGCCTTGGATGTGGCAGCGACGGAGGCTTCGCCGCATGCTGTGGATGCTGAAGTTGTGCCTGGTTCGAGTGCTGGGCGTAAGCGGCGAAGGGCGGTCGCGAAGCGTAGAGTGAGTGAGGTGGACGGTGGTCGGCTTCGTGTGAGTAGAGCTGGCAGGTAGGAACTGTTGTCCTTGTCGACCGCTGTGAGTGCAAGTGAGGGGGAGCTGCGGCGTCTTTTTGCGGGTGAGGAGCTGAGGATAATGCTATTTAATTATAGGGAGATGGGAATTATTACGAAGGTTGAGCCGATGTAAAGTGTGATGGCCTCGCTTGTACATATGTAATGGCTTGTATGATGGGGTTGTGTGCCTTCGCACATTCGGCTATGCGCACGAAGGCGTTACGTACTGGGTCTGGTGTGTTTGTTATGTTGGTCTGGTGCGCGTGCAGTCGGTCTTTTTTGGGGACAGTTTTGGTGTAGTCGTTTTCGCACTTGTTGGGCTTCGTCCAGCTGCACCCGTAGGCGATTGTTGCACGGGTAGTTCTCGCGGAAGACCTTGATTTTTCGTATTTGTGGTGCTAATCCGGCGGCACCCTTGAGAGACTTCTGCGCGGATAGCCTTCGCGGAAGCCTTTGATTTGTCGCACTTGTGGTGCTAATCCGGCTGCACCCTTAGGCGACTTTTGCGCGGATAGTCTTCGCGGATGACTTTGATTTTTCGCACTTGTTGTGCTAGTCCGGCTGCATCCGTAGGCGACTTCTGCGTGGATAGTCTTCGTGGAAGACTTCGATTTTTCGCTCTTGTTGTGCTAGTCCGGCTGCACCCGTAGGCGACTTCTGCGCGGATAGTCTTCGTGGAAGACTTTGATGTTTCACACTTGTTGTGCTAGTCCGGCTGCACCCTTAGGCGACTTCTGCGCGGATAGTCTTCGTGGAAGACTTTGATTTTGCGCACTTGTTGTGCTAATCCGGCTGCACCCTTAGGCGACTTCTGCGCGGAATTGTCGCACGCGAGGGCGGCTGCCGCTGGGCCTCGCAGTGACTTTGTATTGGTCGAATGTCGAAGACCGTCGGTGTGGTCTTTTTTCGACGTGGATTTTGTGGGGGATTTTTTTCTTGTATATTACATGACTCCGCCTCGTTAAAAACCTCACCCCCCGGGAGGAAAAGAGTGCGGGCCAGAACAAAATTGTTTTTGCAAATTACAAGGGCGAGCTGGCCCTGATGAGTCAAACAAAAAACTTGCGAAGATTATCAATGTTCCAGGAATGCTCTAAGTCTTTATCGTTTGGCGTTGCGAGCCAGTATGCGCTGGGGGAGGCCTTCGACTTGACAATGTAGGGGCCTTCCCACATGGGCTCAAGCTTGCCTCTGGACTCCGTTCGAGCTGTCCGGACGAGTACGAGGTCCCCTTCGCTGAATTCCCTTGGGATGACTGCCTGGTCGTGCCATGCTTTTGTTTGGGCTTGGTATTTGTCCAGAGCCTGTAGGGCGAAGACGCGGTCTCCGTCGATGAGATCCTTCGAAGTTGGCTCGTCTACGTCTGGGACGGCCGACGCGGCTGTCTGAGGCGACCCATGCTTTATTTCTTGCGGAGTCATGGCCTCCGATCCGTATAATAGGCGGAAGGGGGTGAACCCAGTCGCCCTGCACTCAGTTGTATTCAGTGCCCAGACCACTTCGGGTAATAGGTCGGGTCACTTGCCTTTTTTGTCGTCGAGGAGCATTTTCTTGACAGCTATGAAAATTTTGTCGTTGGCGCGCTCCACGACTCCGTTGGACTGGGGGTGGTACACGGAGGCGAAGGCAAGCTTGGTGCCGATGGAGAAACAAAAGTCTTTGAAATCTTGGTTGTCGAACTGCTTGCCGTTGTCGACCGTGAGTTCGGATGGTACTCCAAAGCGACAAACAATATTTTGCCAGAAGAATTTCTGGGCCGTCTTTGATGTGATGGTGGATACTGCCCTCGCCTCAATCCATTTGGTGAAGTATTCAACGGCTACAAAGGTGAACTTGAGGTTCCCCTGAGCTGTGGGCAGGGGCCCGACAATGTCTAGGCCCCAGCGCTGAAGGGGCCACGTGTGGGCGATCAGCTTCGTGAACTGTGAGGGGCGTCCCGAGCGTGTGGGCGATGAGCTTCGTGAACTGCGAGGACCATAATTAGGGGTACCCTCAAGACCCCTAAATCTCAGCTGGTAACCCCCATCAGCACAAAGCTGCAAAGGCCTGATGGGTGCGATTAAGTCAAGGATCAGTCCATTCAAGGGACACGATCGTGCCTCGCCCGAGCCTAGCCTCAGGCAAGGGAAGCCGACCCCAGAGAACCTACGTCTCGCCTGAGGACCCCCCTCCAGCAACGGGCACACTATCAGCTCGCCCGAGGCCCAGTCTTCACCGAGAAGCAACCTTGGCCACATTGCCACGCCGACCGACCAAATCGCAGGGGCATTTAATGCAAAGGTGGCCTGACACCTTTATCCTGACGCACGCCCTCCAGTCGACAAAGCCGAAGTGACCGCAGTCACTTCGCTGCTCTACTGACCGGTCTGACAAGAGGACAGCGCCGCCTGCGCCGCTCTGACTGCTGAGCCACCCGATAGAGTGAGGCTGACAGCAGCCAAGGCTGGCCTCGGGCGTCATAGGAAACTCCGCCTCGCCCAACCCCAGGGCTCGGACTCGGGCTCAGCCCCGAAAGACGGCGAACTCCGCTCCGCCCGACCCAGGGCTCGGACTCGGGCTCAGCCCCTGAAGACGGCGAACTCCGCTCCGCCCGACCCAGGGCTCGAACTCGGGCTCAGCCCCAGAAGACGGTGAACTCTGCCCCGCCCGACCCAGGGCTCGAACTCGGGCTCAGCCCCGGAAGACGGCGAACTCCGCTCCGCCCAACCCTAGGGCTCGGACATGGCTCAACCCCGGAAGACGACGAACTCCGCCTCTCCCGACCCCAGGGCTCGGACATGGGCTCAACCCCGGAAGACGACGAACTCCGCCTCGCCCGACCCGGGGGCCCGACCTCGACCTCGACCTCGGAGGAGCCTCCACCTCGCCCAGCCTAGGGCACGGACCGACCACGTCAACAGGAAGCGCCATCATTACCCTACCCCGAGCTGACTCGGGCTACGGGGAACCAGACCGGCGTCCCATCTGGCTCGCCCCACCATGCGAGTAATGATGGCGCCCCGCATGCCCTGTGATGACGGCGGCTCTCAGCCCCCTTATGGAAGCAAGAGGACGTCAGCAAGGACTCGACAGCCCCAACAGCTGTCCTCTCGCTAGGCTCCAGCACTCCTCCAACGGCCACGACACCACGTGAACTGGCGCCAAGACCTCTCCGGCTGCCACAATGGCATGTACTTAGGGCGCTAGCTCACCACCGCTAGACACGTTAGCACATTGCTACACTCCCCATTGTACACCTGGATCCTCTCCTTACGCCTATAAAAGGGAGGACCAGGGCCCTCTTACAGGGGGTTGGTTGGCCCGCGCGGGGAAGGACGGGACGGCGCTCGCGCAAGGCAGCTCGCTCCCACTCCCGCGTGGACGCTTGTATCCCCCTACTGCAAGCGCACCTGACTCAGGCGCGGGGCTAACACGAAGGCCGCGAGATCCACTCTCTCACGCCTGCCTCCCTCCGGCTGCATCCTTTCCCCCCTTCGTGTTTCGCCTCGCGTCGACCCATCTAGGCTGGGGCACGCGGCGACGATTCACTCGTCGGTCCAGGGACCCCCCGGGTTTCGAAACACCGACACAATACAAGTCAAAAGAAAGGGTTCAGACAAAGGGAGCCAAAGACAACCGAAGTGTGCCCTGGTCTGGCGCACCGGACTATCCGGTGCGCCACCAAACAGTGTCCGATGCACCACCGTACAGTGTCTGGTGCACCAGGCAATCCAACTCCGAACTTGCCACCTTCGGGAATTCTGGGAGCTACTCCGCTATAATTCACCGGACTGTCCGGTGCACCACTGGACTGTCCGGTGTGCCAGCGGAGCAACGGCTACTTCACGCCAACGGTCGTCTGCAGAGGAATTAAATGCGCTACAGTGCACGCCTGCGCGCACAGAAGTCAGAGCAGGCGCCAAAAGGCGCACCGGACAGTCTATAGGACCTGTCCGGTGCACCACCGGACTGTCCGGTGGCCCCACAAGTCAGAGCTCTAATGGTAGAACCCTAACGGCCGGGTGACGTGGCTGGCGCACTGGACAGTGTCCGGTGGCGCACCGGACAGTGTCCGATGGCGCACCGGACAGTGTCCGGTGGCGCATCGGACTATCCAGTGCGACCATCGACAGCAGCCTCCACCAACGGCTACTTTGGTGAAGCGGGAGATGAACGTTCGGAGAGTTCATGGTTCGTTCGTCCGTTCGTCCGATCGTTCGATCGTTCGTCCGTTTGTTCGTCCAAATAATCTTTTTCCTGCCGTTATGCTGCCGAAATTCCGATCGTTCGTTCGTTCGATCATTCGATCGTTCATCGCTTGTTCATAGTTCCTATTCATCGTTCGTTCATAGTCCCTATTCATTGTTCTTCCAGATAATCTTTGTCCTGCCATTATGCTGCCGAAATTCCGATCGTTCGTTCGTCCGATCATTCGATCGTTCGTTCGTCCAAATAATATTTTTCCTACCGTTATGCTGCCGAAATTCCGATCGTTCGTTCGTTCGATCATTCGATCGTTCATCCTTCGTTCATAGTTCCTATTCATCGTTCATCATTCATTCATAGTCCCTATTCATCGTTCTTCCAGATAATCTTTGCCCTGCCGTTATACTGCCGAAATTCCGATTGTTCGTTCGTCCGATCATTCGATCGTTTGTCCGTTCGTTCATAGTTCCTATTCATCGTTCATCGTTCGTTCATAGTCCCAATTCATCGTTCTTCCAGATAATCTTTGTCCTGTCGTTATGCTGCCGAAATTCCGATCGTTCGTTCGTCCGATCATTCGATCGTTCGTTCATAGTTCCTATTCATCATTCGTTCACACAAACTATTCACCATCACTATTCACCATTACTATTCATCGTTACTATTCACCGTTCCTATTCATCATCATTACTATTCATCGATGATATCTATGGCAACCTTTTCGTTGTCACTATTCATCGTTACTATTCATCGATCATCCGATCACCCCAAATTTCAACTACTCATTCGTCATGCTGTCCAATCCACCTAAGACCAGCCAGACCAATATTTCAGTCATACGAACTCCGGTGACTGTGATTTTCCTTCCAGTGGGAACTTCCCATCTGGTCACCCATCCCAGGTTTCTCCAAGTTGAGCACGCTTAACTTTGAGATTCCTTCGAACTAGGCTTCCAAACTCCGATTCTAATAATTCTTGTTTCTAAATTCTTATCGAATTATTCCCTATCCAACCATGTCATCCCTTAAGCATGGTTCATATTCCAGAAAACTCCCAAAATACTCTTGTCCCATATTCTGCCTATAACTCTCCTGTTCATACTAAGTCAGACGATTCATTCATCACTATTCTCACCAACAGTGAACTTCACTGTGCTACACCACATACACTCAGCTATAAATACACCCAGCTACCCTCTCCCTCTTCACACACACTCAACACCCTCAGCCAAGGCAAACACCCCACCCACTCAGTAACTTCGCTCTGTAGGCTACACGCATAGTGTCGCTTCGCCTCCAGTCCACCCTCCTGGTAAGCACATCCGCTCCACCACTAGTAGTATCTCAACACCACATGACACAGATTCTACTCAAGACTCTACCCATCCATATATCGCTATTATGACCACTATACTAAATATTTGTTGATATACTTGCTGGTTTGTATGTTTTCTTGTTCATGATGCATAGTTATCAGAGCGTTCATGCCGTCTCGTGGAGGCCAGATCTGCAAGTCTACACCAGGCAGTGGAGCTAGAAGCCAGTTCCGTGAGCTCCCTGTTGGAACTTGCTCACTGGTGCAAGTTGATCCAACGGGGGGGGGGGGGGGGGGGGTAATAGCGCAAACAGGGTTTCAGCACGTGATGGCAAAAGCTCTGTTCATTTAGCCTCTCAAGGGCACTGTGCGGGGGTATTTATAGGTACCTGAGTGCCCAGCGTCTTGTGTTAAGGACGCATGTGCCCTCAGACACCTAGGTTATCCCCAGAATATTCCCATAAAGCGGGGTTACAGACTGTAATTACAGGGATGCCTTTACAAATTAGGCCCGTAACACACAGCGGCCATGCAGGGCCCGTTACAATGGGCCGGATCACACGTGGGTCCCCATGCTGGACGAGGCCGCACGGTGGGATGACCTCGTCACAGGTCTTTGTCCGATGTCGTATGGGGCGAAGGGTGTCCCCTGCCCGTTGTCTTGTCTCTGTTGGACCGACGACTACGGCGAAGGCATCGAGCGAAGGGTGGCGTCTTCGCCTTCGCCCCAACACTCCCCTTCCCCCTTCACCGGATAAGCACGGCAAGCTCACTGGATCCCTTTGATGCATAAATTACCTATGATTTTTCAACCACAACCCTCAGCCTGTTATTTTATGCATGATATGATTTTGAGACAAGTTATTATGGCCACCCAGCCGCTTGCCGCAATCAATCCTTGATATATTTGTTACAAATGATTTGAGAAAAGGTGTGAGTTTTTAAAAGAAAATGCTTTTCTAAATGTGTATGATGAAGGGTTTTCACCCTTATCACCTTTGAGTAGGGATGATCAGGGACTCCCTGGTTTAGGGGAGGGCCTAAGGTGATGGCTCAGCTAGTTTAGGCGTGAGCAGAAGGATTGTCCCCTCATATAAGGACTGGTTTGTCATCCTTCATACCTGTACTCATGATAAGTACAACCACTCGAGACTGTGTGGGCAGTCACTCAATCTGAACTCGTACGGTCCAACCCCAGGGTTATGAAGGCTGGGGAGCACCGGGAGGATAAGGAGGGGGAATGTTTTGTCCGGTTTGGGCATGGTGGTGGCCTGACTCCTTCTGGTATAATCGTTAAGGTTAGGACGTGCGAGGAAAGAAAGAGCTTCCGCATTCGGGTCTCATGACGGTGAGATCGCAGAAATCGGACTAGTGGGTAAAGTGTACCCCTCTACGCAGAGTTTCAAACCTATTCGAATAGTCTGTGTCCATAGGAATGGACGAGTCTGGTGTGGTATGGCAATTAGTGTTTTGTTTTTTAAAAAAAGAGGTGCGTTTGAGAAAAGTGGTTTTTAAAAGGTCCGGCGATTGAGCCGTGAGCTATGGTGGACAGGAAGTCCAGTAGCTATTTTTTAAAATGAAAACCAGTGGGAAACTGCTGAGATACCTGGATGGTTTAGTCCAGGGGATTTTGTTCTATATTGAAAAAAAAACTTCCTGCTCCTTTGGGAGAGGATGCGCTTTGCAAAATACAAAATGTTTTACAAAACAACCCTGCATAAAATATTGCTGTTTCTGCAAAATATCCTGAGCTCCACATATTCCATGCATTATATCTAATTTTCCCATTCCGTGGGTGAAGGTGGGCTGCTGAGTACGTTTGTACTCACCCTTGCTTATTTGTTGTTTTTCAGAAAAGGAGATCGGGTAAGAGTTACGACTGTTCCCAACCTTGCCTGTGGCTGTTGGACCGCTGATTTGCTTCGCTGCGTATATCGGGCTGCTTCAGCCCCACTCTGATGATATGTCCCGAGTTGTGGACCAACTCTTAAAGTTGATCGCCACCTTTATAGGTTTGTCTTGTTTAAGCAGATCTAGAATCATCTGATGTATAAATGTGTTTACTAGCCTCATGGGACTAGTAATTGTATCACATTTGAGTCCCAGAGGATTGGGGACGCTTCATTCCTCCAGCATTTGGAGGAGAAGGGTGTTCACCAGCCTTGCGGAGGAGGCGAACTTCGGCTACGTGGGGCCGGCCGGCTGCAGGTGCTGTCAGCTGCCGCGTGTCTGGCTCCTTGGCTTGGATGGCTTTGGTGCCGCCTCCAGTGCCGCTTCCCACCGCCAAGCAGGGCGTGGCTGCCCGTCCATCGCACGGAAGACGGTCGCGTCGTGCGCAGGTCTACCGCATCCGTGGTGTAGTGCTCCGACGCCGCCAGGGGGTCATACAAGACGTCGCACGCCACAGAGGTGGCAGTCGCGTTCTTGGATGGTCTTGTCCTCACCCCCGTAGGAGGACGGGGGCGAGGACCTTTCTGCACGAGCTGAGGCAGCCGCCGTTGTCGGTAAGCCACCGGTGCAGAGGTGGCCGCTGTCGTCGGTGCTGAGGTGGTTGCCACCACTGGTGAGGCTACCCGCTGCAGAGGTGGTTGCCTCCACTGGCGAGACCACAAGCGCCACCTACCGCCGAGCCTCCAACTCTTTGGCTTTAATGGCCTCGTAGCCGCCCCCCCCGTAGGAGGACAGGGGCGAGGACCTCTTCGCAATGGCGCACGCATTGAGGCGGCCATCACCGCTGTCACGCCGTCTTGGAGGATTCCGCAAGGACAGTGGCCACGAACTTCCAGCGCGACTCTGCTGGCGTCGAGTAGTTTATACCTGCAGATAGGGATGGAACTAGGATTCCGCTTGAAGGCGGATGTAATACTTTTGCTTTTTATAAGGTACTTTTGAGTACTATTTATCAAGCAGTGTTAGCACTTATCTATGTACTGTCTGTTCCTGCTGTGTGTGATGTTGTTGACTGCTCCCTGGTACCTGGCCCCCCGCCTAGGATGCAGGCTTGATGTGTCGAGGCTGGATACGAGCGTATCTGAAAGGGTTGTCAACAACTCCCGGGAGGCAGCCTCGGCCGGCATCTGGACCTGTACACAGCTTCAGCTAGGGAGCGTTAGTAGTACACCCATAGGGTTCCCTGTCTGATATTAGCCATCCTTTGATACACGCTCAGGACTCACAGGGTTTAGTCCGGGCGACCAAGTTGCGTGTCCGGACCCCCTTGGGTCGCGGCTCTAGATACTAGGACTCCCGTCACAGGGTGGTGGAGTGTGTAGGCTTACGGTACGGGACCAGGCTAAGCGGCTACACGGCTCCGGATCACCCCAGGAGACAAGTGCCCATTTTCTGGAGCCGAACCCCAGGTTTTCGGACCCACTGGACTATAGTTCCAGATACTAAGGCACCCACCACAGAATGGTGGGCTATGCAGGCTTACGGTACAGGACCAGGCTAAGCGGCTACACTGCTCTAGACCACTCCATGGAACGAGCTCCCGTTCTTTGGGACCGCCCCCAGGCTGTCGGACCTCCCAGCTTTCATAAAGGAGGTCCTAAACTGCAAGCCTGAATGCTCAATTCGGATGTCGTCATGTTAGGACAGATGGGAACCGTGCGGGTGGGTTAGATCAAAGGTATTATCTGAAGACTGTAGGCCAAATCCATGGAGCAGGAAGATAAAGTTGTCATAGAAACGCGTCCGAGGGTGTGAATTTCCTCTTTATAACTTGACATGCATGGGTGTAAACCATTAGGCCGGGTTTATGTGGGTAGACCTCACCGGGCTGGTGTACATATATGCGAAATTTAATTATAAAAGGAGAAAAATTTAACCCCTCAAAGTTGCTTATATGGATTGAACTTACAGAGATAGGAAGGGTACTTCTTCAGCTATAGCAAAGTTGGCATCCCTCGGGTTGGCATATTTCCATTGCCTTGAGGGTTCCTCCCTGCTGGGGGAGAGGTTGCGGATCCCCTCTTGGTTCAATACTTCGCCGCAGGATTAGGTCCCGACCCTGGGTTCCCTACTATGCACGAACCGTCATCCATAGTACTTGAGCACCTGGTTACGACGTGCATTTCGTATTGCAACTTGACATCTGAGTCCTCCGCTTGAGTCCACGTCCTCGCGCTGTAGCGGCCCCTACACAAACCCATCGAAAGGTTGGACCCGTGGGGAGTCCAGAAGGGTTTAAGGGGGATGGCAGGCTTCGGCCCCGTAGGCCAGGTTGCACGGAGCCCCCTGGTGGTCCGTCTAGTTGCCTTCACCGGAATTGGAGCCTCTAGTGAAGACATCCTTCAGGACCCCCTCGGGTGACTAATACCCGAGGTTCGGTTCGGCCGCGGCCACTTCTTCGTCGTTAGCCTTTTCCTTGCCGGGTCGGCAATGAGGTGGGGAGCCATCCCCGGAAGACTGCTCGCATCGCACGCTGACACGTTTCACGAGGTCGATGA
Source organism: Zea luxurians (assembly GCA_029449295.1). Classification (NCBI taxonomy): domain Eukaryota; kingdom Viridiplantae; phylum Streptophyta; class Magnoliopsida; order Poales; family Poaceae; genus Zea; species Zea luxurians. The sequence goes on along the minus strand of JAOPSE010000103.1, from coordinate 8,487,955 downwards.
CCTTACAAGATTCTGCGGCGCTGTGGCGACCGTTGGGATGCACGGGGCATGTGCCGCCGTTACCCCTCGGTGGCCGTGGGCGTTTGCTGCGGTCGCCCTGGCCCCCAGTCGCAGCTGCCACGACCAGAGCGGCGGAGTGCGACTTCTTGTTGCCACGGTTCTTTTTCTTCTTTTTCTTGCCGTCCTGAGCGACGGTACCTGAGCCGCCCGTTTGGGCAGCCTCGGTCTGTGGCGCTGAGTGCCATGCATGGCCCTCAGTAGCCCTAGCGCACTTGTCAGCCAGAGCAAAGAGAGTGGGGACTGTTTCCAAGTCATGCTTGGCCAACTTCTCCAACATCTTTTCATCACGTACCCCCTGGCGGAAGGCCGTGATGATAGAAGCATCGGAGATGCGAGGTATAGTACCTTGCACCTTGGTGAAGCGGGAGATGAACGTTCGGAGAGTCTACCCAGGCTCCTGCCTCACCGCATGGATGTGGGCCTCCACACCGTGCTGTTGGTAAGCACTGGCGAAGTTCGCTATGAACCGTGCACAGAGCTCTTCCCAGGAGTAGATTGATCCTGGGGTGAGGTTCATGAGCCAAGTTCGGACAGGTCCAGACAAGGCGACATGAAAATATGTCGCCATCACAGCGGTGTTTCCACCTGCTGCTGTGATAGCGGGGTGATGTACACCTGCAGGAATTCCGACGGGTTTGACGTACCGTCGTACTTTTCCGGCAGGTGCGGCCGGAACTTGGATGGCCATGACGCTGCGCGGAGATGATCCGCGAGAGCGGCACAGCCCACGCCAGCCAAGGGGACACCTGCTTGGGACCGGGTGCCCATTGGGGCCTGCGGTGCTACCGTAGCGAAGTCTTGATCGAGGTTGCGACCCTCGATGTTTTGCCGGTGCTCGACACCCTCTCTAAAGAGACCCGGGCGTCCTCTCCTACACGCCTGCGGTTGAGCTCTGCCCGGAGGTCGTTGGTCTGTGCGCCCCTCACTGAGGGTGAGCGCACAGACGCCGACGCCTCACGTTGGCACCGGGATGACCGTGGCCTCAACCTGGTCGAGGTTGAATGTGCTATGCCGAGCAGCCGGTCGACGTCGTCCCGCCACTGCTTCATGGCCCCCAGCGAGGCCGTGGAGTTTGGAGGGTGAAGCAGCAACTCCCTGGCTGCTGACAATGTTCCTGGAGCCGTTCCCGACGGAGTCCAGGATGTCTGCGCAGTTGTATGCTGCCGTGCAGCGTGCACAGTAGCGGTGCCCGGCACTGGGCGGTTGGGAACCTGTGGTGTGGAAGAAACAACTTCTTCCTCCACTAGGAAATCCGTTGAAGTCTCGGCGCGTTGCTCAACAATTTACACCATCATGCTGAGCGAGAAAACAAGCAAAAACCTAATGCCTAGCCCCATACCTGGCGCGCCAAATGTCGGAGAGGAAATTCTTCGGCCGGGTGGCAGAGTGCACCCGCCCTAAGTCCTAAGATGTGGAGGGGGCTTAAGCGTTTTGCTTTGTTGAGAGATGTAGGAATGAACACGAGAACACGCAAGAGTTTAGAGTGGTTCGGGCCGCCGGAGCGTAATGCCCTACTCCACTGTGTGTTGTATTGCTTGAGAGCTTGAGTTGTCTTGAATGACTTGGGTCTGAGTCTAAAGATTGAGCCTGTGTTGTAACGTTGCATGCTCCCCCTTTTATAGCACAAGGGGGGTGTACAAGAGCGCTGAGCCCTGACATGTGGGCCCAGGAGCACAATGGATGTAAGACTTGGGGCAGCAATAGTTGGCTGCTGGAGCAATCTTCATGCATTCTGACACCCATGGTCCGTGTAGTGTTGGCATGCTGGGGAAGCTTGTCTTGTAATGCTCAAGCGTCGGTGGAGATAGCGTATCCTACAGCGCAGGCACACTGTTCGGATTAGACGGGCACGCCGCCTGCTGTATGGCCTGGGCGCCATCTGCCAGCGGAGTGGACAGGACGCATTAAATGCCGAAGGGGCACATCACCTGACAGCATGGTGGACAGGCGACGCATTCTCTCCTCAATAAATGAGGAGGCCGCGCGGCCCAGAGCCCTTACGTCATGCCCCGCCCGCAGACCTACGTCACGGTCAATAAGCCATGTGGCAGTATTGGGCCCTCGGTCGAGCGGGGAGCGGAGGCGCACCGGATAGAGCCTAGACACGTGTCAACACCGGACCCATGCCTAGGTCACGGCACTTCCTCTCCCGGGACCTTGTTATGGGTGGTTCGGAGCTCACTTGGTGGGGTCCGAACTCTATACAATGGCTCCGGGCTGCTTTACTTCGGGGGTCCGGGTTGTGCGCACAGGGGTCCTGCGCCTTCTGGGCCCGATGGCGTTGTCTCCGAGAATGCCACCTTAACCGCTCACGAGATACCCCTGGGGCTGTTCCCCGCGCGGCTAGGGATAACCACACAAGCATCGTGCCTTCATACCGTAGTAGGGGGTACCCCTAATCCAGGGTACCGATAGGGAGCAAATGTTACATTCTGGTGAAGAAAGGTAGGCATTCTAAATTTGCTCCCAAGGCAGTAGAAGGGTTTTTACTAGGGTATGACTCAAATACAAAGGTGTATAGAGTCTTCAACAAATCATCGGGTTTGGTTGAAGTCTCTAGCGACGTTGTATTTGATGAGACTAATGGCTCTCCAAGACAGCAAGTTGATCTTGATGACATAGATGAAGATGATGTTCCAACGGCCGCAATGCACACGATAGCGATTGGTGATGTGCGACCACAGGAACAACAGGAGCAAGATCAGCTATCTTCCTCCACAATTGTGCATCCTCCAACTCAAGACGGTGAATAGGTACCTCAAGAAGAGGGACCGGATCAATGGGGAGCATAGGAAGAACAAGTGATGGAGGAAGAAGCACCACGTGTCCCTCCAACTCAAGTCCGAGCAACGATCCAACGACATCACCCCGTTGACCAGATTCTAGGTGACATAAGCAAGGGAGTAACAACTCGCTCAAGATTAGCTAACTTTTGTGAGCATTACTCGTTTGTCTCTTCTATTGAGCCTTTCGGGGTAGAAGAGGCCTTGTAGGATCCGGATTGGGTGTTGGCCATGCAGGAAGAGCTCAACAACTTCAAGAGAAATGAAGTTTGGAGTCTAGTGCCACGTCCAAAGCAAAATGTTGTGGGAACCAAGTGGGTGTTCCGCAACAAGCAAGACGAGCACGGGGTGGTGACAAGACACAAGGCTCGACTTGTAGCAAAAGGTTATGCCCAAGTCACAAGTTTGGATTTCGAGGAGACTTTTGCTCCTGTGGCTAGGCTAGAGTCTATTCGAATTCTATTAGCCTATGTCGCTCACCACTCTTTCAGGCTATTTCAAATGGATGTGAAGAGCGCTTTCCTCAATGGGCCAATAAAGGAGGAGGTATACGTGGAACAACCCCCTGGCTTTGAGGATGACAGGTACCCCGACCATGTGTTCAAGCTCTCTAAGGCGCTCTATGGACTTAAGCAAGCCCCAAGAGCATGGTATGAATGCCTTAGAGATTTCTTAATTGCTAATGCCTTCAAGGTTGGGAAAGCCGATCCCACTCTTTTTACAAAGACTTGTGATGGTGATCTTTTTGTGTGCAAATTTATGTCGATGACATAATATTTGGTTCTACTAATCAAAAGTCTTGTGAGGAGTTTAGCAGGGTGATGACACAAAAGTTCGAGATGTCGATGATGGGCGAGTTGACCTACTTCCTTGGGTTCCAAGTGAAGCAACTCAAGGACGGCACCTTCATCTCCCAAACGAAGTACACACAAGATCTTCTCAAGCGGTTTGGGATGAAGGACGCCAAGCCCGCGAAGACACCGATGGGAACCGACGGGCATGTTGACGTCAACAAAGGAGGTATGTCCGTTGATCAAAAGGCATACCGGTCCATGATAGGTTCATTGCTTTATTTATGTGCTAGTAGACCGGATATTATGCTAAGTGTATGCATGTGTGCTAGATATCAATCTGACCCCAAGGAATGTCACCTTATGGCCGTTAAGCGAATTCTTAGATATTTAGTTTCTACGCCTTGCTTCGGGATCTGGTATCCAAAGGGGTCTACCTTTGACTTGATTGGATACTCAGACTCCGATTATGCCGGGTGCAAAGTTGATAGGAAGAGTACATCAAGGACGTGCCAATTTCTAGGAAGGTCCCTGGTGTCCTGGAGTTCAAAGAAATAATCATCTGTTGCCCTATCCACCGCTGAGGCCGAGTATGTTGCCGTAGGACAGTGTTGCGCGCAACTACTTTGGATGAGGCAAACCCTCCGGGACTTTGGCTACAATCTGAGCAAAGTCCCACTCCTATGTGACAATGAGAGTGCTATCCGCATGGCGGATAATCCTGTTGAACACAACCACACTAAGCACATAGACATTCAACATCACTTCCTGAGAGACCACCAACAAAAGGGAGATATCGAGGTGTACCATATTAGCACCAAGAACCAGCTAGCCGATATCTTTACCAAGCCGTTGGATGAGAAAACTTTTTGCAGGTTGCGTAGTGAGCTAAATGTCTTAGATTCGCGTAACTTGGATTGATCTATAGCATACATGTGTTCTATGCCCTTGATCATGTCACTTTATGCATTTAAATCCATTATTGTTTATTTGTGGTGCTTAAGTTGTACACGTGATCCCCAGGACCTCACAAGTCCATATGCAAGTACTGCACATATTAAGGGGGAGATGTGTTACAACTTGACCCTTTGAGACTAACCTTTGTGTTTGAGTATACTTGATGTAGTCTCAAAAGTGCATTGAAAGGGAAAGGTGAACTTGGACGATGCAAAGACTTCCACTGCACTCCGGTATTGGTGTATTTACTTCCAAGTTCATTCTTATGCTATCTTTGCCTTTTTGCTCTTAATTGACATTTTTGGTGAGGCAATGGGGTTAAAGGGCCAAAAATGGTCCCGTTTTGTGGTCCTGTTTTGGTGCTTCATGCCAAAGGGGGAGAAATTAAGGCCAAAGCAAATGGATCAGCTACCACTTGTGAATTTCAAAAGTAATAGAGTTAGAATTTTTGATTTGTCCAAAATGCTCTTATTGCAAAATTTAGTCTCTTGTGGGGGAGAATTTTGATTATGAGAAAAGGGGGAGTTTTTGACACTTGATCAATTTCACTCTTGGATTATCTCTCTTTGTGCCCAAACAAGCGTGTTTGACTTAGAGATAGGAAAATGAATTTGATTTGCAAAAACAAACCAAGTGGTGGCAAAGAATGATCCAAATATGTCAAATCTTGTGCAAAAATGATTTGGTCCTCATTTGCATTGATGTTGAACTTATTTTGGTTGCTTTTTGAGGTGTTGGCATAAATCACCAAAAAGGGGGAGATTGAAAGAGAAATGTGCCCTTGGGCAATTTCTATAATGTTTTGGTGATTAAGTGCCCAACACGTTTAATTAAGTTCTTATGTGCCAAATAAAGTGAGAAGTGCAAATCAAGGCAAAAGGTATGTTTCTAGACTTGGTAAATTGTTTTATGTACTAACATGGTTATCCAAGTGCTAGAAACAGTGACTAAAGAAGAAGAGAGGAAAAGGGAAGGACTTGGCTCTGTGCAGCCAAGCTTCAGCTCGGTCTGGCACACCGGATTGTCCGGTGGTGCACCGGACAGTGTCCAGTGGTGCACCGGACAGTGTCCGGTGCGCCAGGCTTGTTCGCGGTGAACTCGCCGCTCTCGGGATTCGACGGCGGCATACGACTATAATTCACCGGACTATCCGGTGATGCACCAGACTGTCCGGTGAACCAACGGTCACCAGCGCAACGTTCGGCCGCGCAATCCGTGGGCAACGCGTGGCCCGCAGCAACGGTCGGTTGGGCACACCGGACTGTCCGGTGTGCACCAGACAGTGTCTGGTGTGCCAATCGACCCCAAGGACCAACGGTCGGATGCGCCTGATTTGGAAGGCGATCGCGCACCGGACAACTACAGTGACTGTCCGGTGCACCACCCGATAGAAGGCAAGTTTCGCCTTCCAAGTTGGCCTCCAACGGCTCCTAGCTGCCTTAGGGCTATAAAAGGGACCCCTAGGCGTATGGAGGAGACATCTAAGCATTCACTAAGCATCCTAAGACTCTCACACTCTGCCTCCGCGCATTTGATCGATTGTGTTAGTGATTTGAGCTCCATTCGAGTTGTGAACTCTCTGTGCTACGTTTCGAGCTCAAGTCTTGGCTTGTGTGCGTGTGTGTGTTGCGGATTTGTGTGTTGTGTGTGTCGCTCTCATAGCCTTACTCTTGTGTCTTCTTTGTGATCTTTATTGTAAGGGCGAGAGGCTCCAACTTGTGGAGATTCCTCGCAAACGGGAGAAAGACTATAAGTAAGAAAGTCGTGGTATTCAAGTTGATCATTGGATCACTTGAAAGGGGTTGAGTGCAACCCTCGTCCATTGGGACGCCACAACATGGAAGTAGGCAAGTGTTACTTGGCCGAACCACGGGATAAAAATCGTGTGTCTCTTGTGTTGCTCCTTTCTGTGATTATTTGTGTTCACAAGAGCTCGCCTCATAGACTTGATTAACTTGCGCTAATATCTCTTTAATCAAGCTTGTTGGAATTTAGTGTTGAATTTTACAGGATCACCTATTCACCCCCCCTCTAGGTGCTCTCAGGTGTTTACCGCGACCGGTAAACATCCCCTTCCATGTAGTTGGGCAGTTACGCCACTCCCAATGCATACAATCCACACTACCAAGCATACCAGGGAAGCCGCATGACTCTCCAACTTGGATAATCCTAGCGATATTAGCAGGAGTAGGTTTCCTGAGATAGTACCCCCCAAAAGCGGTTTGGATGGTGGTGCAAAAGTGTTTCACAGCCTCATGTGTCGTAGATTCACCAATGCGTACGTATTCGTCAACGGCATCCGCGGGAACACCGTATGCAAGGATACGAACAGCAGCAACAACTTTCTAAAGGGCAGATAGACCTAGCTCACCGGCACAGTTTGGACGTTGAATGAAGTAGGGATCCACTTGTTGCATAGCAAGAACGAGGCGCTCGAACACATGGTGACGCATGCGAAACCTATATTGCAAAATATAGTCAGTACAAGTGTGAAGCACGTACTATGGACGTGAATAGATGTGCGTACGAAATAAGATACCTCCTCCAGAATTGAGCATCCGTGTAAACCGGTTGCGCGCAAAAGTAGTCGGCTCGGATTCTTGCATCACCACTCATATGGTCACGATGGATTCGAACACGACTGGGAATGGAACCAGCATACCGATGCTCGTTACATGCACGACGCCTATGATGTTGGTACGTCGCAACCTCCAACTCATGTTCTTCATCTTCCATGTCTTGCGCCATCCTAAGAAAAATATTGGAATCTACGTACCAGTTCATTGTTGTGGAGGAGTGTATGCGAAGTGTGAGTGAAGTGTTGAAGAGTGAGTGATTATTTATAGAACGGATAGGCTTCAGAGAGAAGCCATCCTCTTGTCGTGCAGACGAAGCTAGTCGATGGCTTGCTGAAGAAGTGTCGTGGCTTACGGTGGAAGCATGTCAATTTCGAAACATTTTTTCATACGATTGAAATACTGTGACACGTTTTATCGACAACAATTACACACAACATAACATGGAATGTTATTTATTTTGTACAATTCGAAATTATTAAACAACCATTGTTTTTAGATAATTATTTCTAAAATTATTAAATACAATATTTTGTGCATCCTTTGTATAGCATGAAATGGGTACAAAACAAAGAAAACAGAAAAAGAAATGGAAAAAGGAATTCTGTTAACACTGTAGCTTTAGGGGACCAAATTCAGGGGACGTTGCTGGAGACCCAGAAGATATAGAGGACAAAATCTTTTAGAGTGTGTTGTAAAGGACAGAGAATATTCCTTTAGAGGACGAAATTTAGGGGACGCTGCTGGAGACAGCCTAACGCTGTCGTCGGTAGGCTATTTGGTTCAATTTTTTCTGAGTAGCTGAGAATCTAGCTATTATGAGAATTTAGTTGTGAAAATAATTTGAATATCATGGAGATTACATTCCGAGAAAGATAAAAAATCTATATAGTTTAGTATGTAGAAAGTGATGGTTTCCTACTATCGCAGCGACTCGACCGATTCTATATTCATGTGATTGGATGGCTGCGCTCAAGCAGCCAGGCTCGCTCGAGCTTGGGACTCTAGATATGCCCGTTTTGTGTGTATATGTGGAGAACTTGCAACCATGGCACCCCCTTCGGCGGGCTTCAGACTATTGGCACCGTGGTCATCGCAATTGAATTCGTGGCATTATAATCTCGCTCGTTTTGAAGATTTAGCATCGCGCTGGATTAATGGTCATTACCATTTCTCGTGTGCCCGTTGTGCCCTCGCTCCATTCGCTCCGTTACTTCCCTAACCGTCGTCTCCTTCCAGCGTATTCCATTCTCCCTTCCCTCTTTCCCTGGCCGTCGTCTTCCTCCCTCGGCTCTGTTCGTCGCGCACTGCGGTGCCTACCTGCCTTGTCCTTCACCGGATCTCGCCCTTCGCTGCTGATTTAGTTCCGCCCAGGGCAGATCCTACGCCCGTGGTCCATTCCCGCCCCTCCGACACTGGTGAGATCTCCTATCTTCTTCTGTAACCCTAGGGTTTGCATATATGGATTCCCGCATGGAATCTGCCGCTGAGCTATGTGTACAGAAGTTTTTCGCGGCCATTGATGCAGCCTGTGACACATTGAGTGCTTCTGCTGCCGCCTGTGTGGTTGCTGGTGATCTCTGCGCCATAGCATCAGTAGGTAACCATGTGGTTTCTACGCTTGATGTTCTTGAATTCGCTATGGGGGCGGAAAAAAGTGCTATGTGTTCTTATCAACAGGCGAGTGCAGTCGTCGTTTGTGCTCAGGAGACATTGGCCAATAACTATGAGGTTTGTATTCTGAAATTTTTACTGAGCCAATGCTTGAGATATCTGTGCCATGTGCTTTGTAGCAACCCTGTGATGGAATTGTAGAAACCTGAGTGCTGTTTTGAGGCTTGTGACACATGTGAGGTGATATATTTGCTTTGCCCTGTGATGTTTTCTTTGAAGATATTGAACTGACTACACTAGGTCTTTTTGTGAAAATTAGCTGAGGGCATCAGGCTGTTTGCTGCTGTTTCATTGAAAAATTGAACTGAAGCTTGTGATAATGTGAGATGATCTAGTTGCTTTGCCCTATGATGTTTTCTTTCAAAATAGTGAACTGTATACTACACTTGGTTTTTTTGCTGAAAAATAACTGAGGGCATATAGATGTTTGTGGTGACAGTGCATAGTTGACGATGCCATTTCATATGCCTGTTATATTCATTTGAGGGCATCAGGTTGTTTGTTGTTGTTTCATTGAAAATATTAAACTGAGGCTTGTGATAATGTGAGATGATCTAGTTGCTTTGCCCTATGATGTTTTCTTTCAAAATAGTGAACTCTATACTACACTTGGTTTTTTTGTTGAAAAATAACTGAGGGCATATGGTTATTTGGCGGCTGTTTCTGTTGCATCATACAGAAAATATGCCCTAAAACCGTGGCTCTTTCTTGGGGGCTTCAGATTATTGGCACCGTGATCGTCGCAATTGGATCCGTGGCATATGGCTGTTTGACGGCATATGGCTTTGAGGGCCTATGGCTGTTTGAGTGCATATGTGAGCTGAGTTTCAGGGCATATGGCTGTTTGAAAACTATTGATTGAGATGAGATAGTTGATTTGTCCTATGATGATTTCCTTGAAATTATTGAACTGTATACTACATATGATGCTTTTTTTAAAAAATAGCTAAGGGCATATGTTGTCTTGTTCTGTTCATATGCTGTTATGTTCTTGAGCCCAGTTATCAGTACACATGATCCTCTCAATTCATTTCACAGATCGTTGTTTGTCTTTCCAGTGCAGCAGAAGGTTTCCTCATATGCCTGTCCATGTTTACAGCTGAACAAAAATCTTGCACATTCCATAGTCTGATGCTATTTATATTTTTTTTGCAGATGAACAAAAAACTTGCACATGCACTCAAATATGCCATGTCTCAAATGAGTGATACAGCTAAGAAACTACAAGATATTGCCTCTTTCTGCTACACAGATGAGGATGTTGTAGATGGTTTCATGATGACTCAAGTAGCTCGTTCAATGGACGAGTTAGTTGAAATACTAGAAGTAACTTCAATTGACTGCCAGGTTTCGATGATGGATCCTACTGCTATATTAGAAGCTGGCTATGGAAGTGAAAACAGTGCGGTGTGGGAGGACGTATTCCGTGACCGAGAAATTATGAATTAGCCTTGAGAAGCGGAGACGCTTGGTGAGCACTGTGCTAAGTGGGGGCTTAGTTTCAATGAGATCTGGGATAGATCAATGTAACATTGTCTTGTGTACTTCTTTTGTGTTCAGTTAGCTGGACAAGTATTGTAATGCGTGAGTTGGAAATTGTAAGACATGGCATCATGAACTGCCTGTTGATTATTATGTGTTCTGAAATGCTATGAACTACGTATGGTGTTATATTACGTGTTCTCTAATTGCGTTCTATTGTGTGTTCTCTAATTGTAAGAGAGTTCACGACAATTATGAAAGAGAGTTCATGACAAAATTTTTAACTAGAACAAATGCCATAATGTCATACAAATGCCATAGTGTCATACAAATGTCATACAAATGCCATAGTTGCATACAAATGTCATACAAAATCCATAGTTCCATACAAACACCATAATGACATAAGAACAAACAAGTTCACCACATTACTCAAACATTCTTCTTCCTAGGTGTGATCTTTTTAACTAGAACTCGAACTACACGTTCTTCTGGTGGCGAAGAAGGTCTTTCAACAACATCTTCAAAAGTTGGTGTCATTGCAACCACATCTTCACTCTCATGGACAACTAGCTGTGATGACTCAGGTACATCTTTCGGGAACCAGCCTTTAGTAGAATTTTTCCTAGGCCTTCGCTTCTTGTTTTATAGAAATTAGTAAATATCATAAAATAGCTAGTTGCACAAATAATATAACACATAACCATCTATTACCTTTTCTTTGTGCCATTTAATGGACATTTGTAGATTGCTTTCTTGTGCCCTAGTTCACCACAGTTTGGACACTTGAACTTGCCCCGAATGCTTTTCTTACCATTGTCATTGTTAGTTTTCTTTTTTCCACTACCTCCCTCAAGGCATCATTTCATCCTATTTTTCCTCTGTCGACCCACAGTGTGTTTTCCAATTGGAGCACCCACTTCTTTTGCGAAAGGAACTTCTGGCCAAAATGATTTTTCACCGATTGGTGGAACCACCCTTGAGTACGCTGTGGTGAAAGTAGCTACAAAGTAGTACTCATCGACAAAATCCTCCATCCTGACATCCCTAAATTCTTGAGCTGTTATCAAGCACAATGCATGGATACATGGTTTGCCCGTGTGCTGCCACTCTTCGCAAGAACATTCCTGCAGCTGAGCATTGACAATGTGGTTCGAATGCACATCATTGTTGTCCCATACCTCTGCAATGTAGTTGTTAGCTTTCCGTACTGATAAATGACTTAAACCTATAGTTCTGGCGTGTAGGATATGCACAACCGATGGTAAAATCTGTCCTTGCAACTTTTGTGCAATCCTCCTCCTCCTGTGAAACATCTCCATAATTTCCTCCCTTATCCTGTCAGCCAAATCACATACAGGCAGATCCATCCAATCCATAATCCAATTGTTGAAAACCTCAGCAATGTTGTTGGTTACGTAGTCGCACTTGATGTCCGTATTGAAGCCACTTCGGTACCAAAGACAGTCATGATGCTCATTTAGCCAACTGCTGACCCTAGGGATTTCTTGGATGCTGCTAAAATAGTGGTCGAAGACCTCTCTCCTATAAGCTCTAGCGGCTGGATACATGTACTCAGACCCATCAAACTGCTTTATGTAGTTTTGTATCAGATGCCTGAAACACTCCCTTTTCTCGGCATACGGGAAGACATTGTTCATAGCATTTTTAAGACCTTTGCAAGCATCTGAACACAATGCTAACAAAGGCAGATCCCCCACAACCTTGTGCAACTGATGAAAGAACCATGTCTAGTTTTCAGTATTTTCTGCCTTAAAAAATCCATATGCAACTGGATACATCCAATTGTGCCCATCGACACATATGGCACAACAAAGGTGACCATTCCACCTTCCATTAAGAGTTGTGGAGTCAACACTTAGGTATGGTCGGCACCCACCCTTGAAACCAGAAATGCATGGACCCAGCGCACAAAAAAATCGACTGAAGAAAGGACGACCCTCATCCATCTTTACATCAAGCTCAATGACACTATCCGGTGACTTTTGCATAACTGCTTTTCTCCAACGCCATAGTAGCTGAAAGCTCTCTTCCCAACTACCAAATAATTCCTTCAAAGCTTTCTCTTTCCCGTGCCAAACTGTGTAATATGCAATGGTACAACCAAAAGTGTCCTGCAATGTAGTTTGTAGCTCCTTAGCACCCATATGAGGCTTCTTCATTAGTAATGGAAGCGCACGTGCCGCAACCCAAGCTCCTGTAGGTGTAGTCGTCTTACGTCTACCACTCGAAGTACAAGTATGTTTGTTATTCAAGACAATCACCTGAAAAATTAGTCAAAGTGTCAAATAGAATTTAACCACGAATAGAAAGGTACATATTAAGTAAAACAACTATATTCTCGGCTTACTTGAATTGTTGGAGCCCCTTTCGTCTCTGGTCTAGCATGAATGCTCCAAGGGCAATCAGGCCCTTTACAATACCCTCTAAATCTAGTCTTATTGGTTGCCTCAATTCCAAGCTCAAGTTCTTTATTTATGGCGTATTGTCTAATTGCGAGTCTGAAGTGGTGCATTGTTCCATACAAGCTGCCAGGCTCCATTACTAGATTGTTCATATCATATATGGTCCTAGTCTCATCAAGCACTAAATCAGAACATGGAATGTCTGCTCCCAATTCATCTTCACATGGAATGCTATTTCCAAAACGGGAAGCACTTGAATCATCTTCCCTTACATCATCTTGATTATCTAGTCCAAGCTAAAAATATAGTCCTTGTTCACTAGTAACATCATTTCTTCCTTCTTTGTTGTTGGTTTCTTCTACCATTATTGAATCCCAATCGATATCATGCATTCCATGGCCACTCTCCTATTCACCAAAATAGTTGTAATATAATATATAACTACTAAATTGCATACAATAAATTCGAACCACTAACCACTGTAGTATGTGTGCCAATACAAGTCAATGCCCACTCTTGTTCTTCGACAATGCATGCAGTCGTTTCGTCCATGGGGGAACTGCCTCATCGTTCGTAGTATTATTCATAGTAAACTGCACAAACAATTAGCTAAATGGGTGCTCGACTCTAGTCAGCTAAATCCGCTGAATGGCAGGGCAGGCAGGCACCGTAGTGCGTGGAGACGACGAAATGGGTGCTCGGCATACGGGAGCTTACCAGAGTCGACGACACGGGAACCGCGCGGGAATGGGCCTCGGCGCAGGATCCGGTGAAGGGCAGGGCAGGCGCAGGATCCGGGAATGGCCCTGGGCGGAACTAAATCAGCAGGGAACGGCGAGATCCGATGAATGGCAGGGCAGGCAGGCATCGCAGTGTGTGGAGACGACGAACAGAGCCAATGGAGGAAGACGGCGGAATAGAATACGGTACAAGGAGACGGCAGCCAGGGAAGTAACGGGGCGAGGGCACGACGGGCACACGAGAAATGGTAATGACCATTAATCCAGCGCGATGCTAAATCTTCAAAACGGGCGAGAATATAATGCCAAGGATTCAATTGCGACGATCGAGGTGCCAATAGTCTAAAGCCCGCCGAAGGGGTGCCATGGTTGCAAAATTCTCGTATATGTGGATGCATGAAAATGGATCCCACAAAGGCTAGACTGCACTAGTACGTACGTGTCCAGCCTCCTGGATACAACAAACCAAACACACGTCGGATAGTGGTCAATGCATGCGGCGAGCCTGGCTCTTCGTGTAACCAAACACGATGTTCACATTGATTTTTAACGGTTTTAACTAAAGTTATTTTTATATAAGCGTACTAAAAAGCTAAACGTTTGGAAGTCTACAACAACTTTTGGTAGTCAGAAATTGAAAAAGCTGAAACAAAGAGGCGGGCCTGAACGCACCGACCGACATCGCCGGGAAGAAAGCCCGCCCGTCCGTCCTCTCCAATCCACGGTCTGGTCCGGAGGTTCCGGTCTAGATGTATGATCGTGACGATGTTCACATGTAAATCATTTGCGGCACGGGGAAGCGAGCTTCTAGGCATCCAATAGACCTGTTTGGTTAAGCTTTTGGTCTGATTCTAGTGGCTAGAAGCCGCTTTTAGATGTCAAATGGACTAGGCTAGCTTCTACTGGCCACGCTTTCCTGGAATCATCCCTTCAACGACACCATGGAATTGGCCGTCTGGCCGTGTCTATTGGAAGTCGCCTCGAATTCTCGGCCTTATGGTGTGTTTAGTTTAGCTGTGAGTTGTAAAAAGGTTGTTGTGAGTTGTATGCTGTGAAAAGCTATTGTGAGAAATAAGTTGAAATTGTTTGGTTCAAATTATTGTGAGTTGTCCAGTGCAAACAAATTATATATTGTTTATATACACTCTGTTTAACTATGTCTTTTAATCAATATATCTCGTTAAAAAACGATTTCACATTTGTGTTCCTAATATTTTTTACAAAATAAATAATTGTTTAATTTCATTTGTAATAAAAATATTTTTATTCCATTTACTATTTAATCCTATTTTAGTATCAGTTTATTGTATATGTTTATTAATATAACGAACTTCGATAAGCAACAAAAGCAGGATCCAAACTGTTTTCAAATTTGTACTATAGAAAATTGTTTTTCCAAAGAAACTGCCCAAAAGCTGAACTCCTTTCGTCAGCTTCTACTTTTCCAAAGCAGAAGTAGGTTTCAAAAACAGAACCAAACACACCCGTAGGCTATCTTCAACAGATCCCCTATCAAATCTCCTATCTCATCCCCTGATTCAAACTTCACTCTGCAAACAGTGTCATCTACAGTTATGTGTTCCTTATTTTACAATATCCGCTGGAAACGGTCTTAGACTTGAATACCCATTCCTTGATCAGCAATTAGGCTATTCTGTTGTCCGTGTGGTGCTAAAATAATTTAGGGGGTGTTTGGGAGTTAAGTTTTTTCACGGTTTTGGAAAACTACTACAATATTTTTTTAATATTACAATATTGTATAGAGAATGGTGTTTGACAAGCTAGCTAAAATCTCAATTTTTAAAACAGAAGTATTACAAATACTGTAGTCGTTTTAAGGTATTCTAAACTTAAGTTTGGACCTCAGTTTTAAAAAATGCAGTATTTAAACTGTGGTATTGCCATGACTAAAATATACTGTAGTATTTTAGAAACTGTGGTTTTTAAGAACTTTGTTTCCAAGACCTTAGTCGTCGTGAGTAAGCTTCGTTAACATGTGTACGTGTGCAAGTACACAGTAATCTGGTGACATGACAGACTATTTATTATGAGAGAGATGAAATGAGTTTCACGGGGATAAAACTAGATATACACGGTTACCTAGACATGTTGTGTCTTGCATGTTTCCTATGAAACCATATCAAATGAAACTGTACACTCACAATGGAAAGTTTCATCCATGGTTTCATTTGTTCCATGCTTATGTGGCACTTAGGAAACATAAATACGGAACCTTTCATTCAGAATGGACCTTAGGTGTGTTTTACACTTGGGAGAACCGTGTCGTGGTATCGACATTGTACATGCCCTTGATTAGTAAGCGGATCGCAAAGTATGCGCACGTATGTATTGTGCAGTGGACACTTGAAAATGCATGCATGCAACGATTGCTCGGTTCAAAGGCTCTTAATGAAGTTTTTATTTAATTGTCATGGATAGGGATTTGAAAACTTAATACTAACCAGTTTGCCAACATGGAAACGTACCACCTGGGTCACTGACAACTCAAAGTTTCGACAAGCTCACCGCCTCGCCTGCACTGCACTGGTCGGCCTACCCTAGTCCTACCCACAGCATTGCGGCAAAACATCAGGTTCCTTAAAATCTGAAGCCTTTTCGAGCTCCCCCGCGTTTCATGGTCTCTTGGCCTTGCGTGCGCGGACGCGTGCTCAGGCCCCAGAGCGGCCTCACGCCCACGTTTCACGCTCCTTGTGTCCCTTCGCTCGCCCTGAACACGCGCATCTCAACTCCCCAGGGACATCATGTCCTCGTCCTGTCCGTCGCCGCACGAGGTATGGCCGTCCCTGCCCCTCCGGTGAGGCCAGGCGTCGCAACCCGCGGATAGGCCCAGCGTCGCGTCCACTCTGACCCATCACTCTTTATCTGCCGCACCGGAGCCACCACACCTTTGCCCACCACACGAGAGACGCTCCATCGCTGCTATGGTGGGCCCTACCATCGAGAGGACCTAGGCACGGTTGCAGGCTTGCAGCGGGCAGACGACATGGTCCGCCGCATGGCCGTCATCGTCGTACCCACCACCCGACGGCTGCGCACGGTCTCCAAATCTGAACAGGGAGGTGACCCAACGGCTGCTCACGGTCTCTAGATCTGAACAGGAAGTGGCATGGTCGCTGTTGGCTGGCACTATTGCCCTGCTTCGACCAAATCATGCTTCGTCCACCGTATGGGAGCCGCATGGGACCGATCCAACTTCACCTTCTGCATGGGAGCCAGTCTGCCGCTGCTATGGTGTCCCCTAGCTCCATGCGGACCCACGTGCAGCTGCAGCGAGTAGGGAATGTAGCCCTTTGTGTGATCCTCGTCGGTGAACCCGGCACCCCACGGCTGCGTACGCTTCAGCACTGCAGCGACATAGTCGCCGACGCTGTTGTCCTCTCCGCAGAAACTGGGTCAGTACCTTCCTTTAGTTTATTATGTGCCCCCCAACACCTCGTCCCTACTTGACATTTTAGAGACCTACCTCTACCGTCGTCCTCAGTACAGCTCTTCTTTATTTTGTGGTTCTTGCCGGACACCATTCTCAACACTCCCGCTTTGCCGCTGATGGCGTTCGTGACCTAGGTGTTGTGAAACCTTCGTGTATCCAGGTTAGTTCACCTATTGACCTCTACTTGTTCATCTCGTTGATCTGGTTGTTGGGAACCTTATTACTTGTAATCCAGATTTTTCTTATTTGCATGTCTGCAATCAGGTTCACGCTCTTCACCTATCCAGATGTGCATTCTGGTGTTATGCATATTCTAATCTCGATATTTAGGTCCATCGCTTGTTAGTTGCACATTGTGGTTTTCTATCTTTCATATTTCACGCTTGCACTGTACCTGCTATTGATTAGAGTTTTCTCCATTTGATGTTATTGATGGGTTATCCTTAGGACCTCCAGGGCCCATGTCCATGTTACTAGGTAATCAGGGACTAGATTGCTTTGTTGAAGTCGGATCCATCTGCCATTCATCCATTGCATTATTGGCAACAGACTTGGATTCATGGCCATGTGCTAATCTCTCACTGGACTCTGGATCCTCTACGGCTACACTATAGCCTTCAACTAAGACATCATGAACCTTCAACACAATTTTCCATCTCCAGCTTTGTTTCTTTAGAATCTATATACACTATGATTAGTCCTCCGTAATTTCCTCAAGGCACTAACAGAGCATTTTTACTGATATAGGGAGGGAAAGGAATAACAAATCTAAGACCTAATCTTCAGGTATGTTTGTCCATAGTGTTCTTATATAATTAAAGACATTACCTGAATCACATTTGGTGCAAGAACCGTAGGAATATTTGCTCCATTTCATTTGTAGCGCAACACCATTACATAAATTCGCTAGGTCTCCTACCAAAATTATTTTCCAAAGCAAGTTAATCTAACAATATTTTACGGAATTTTGAAACTTACATCTCATGCATTAGTAGCTCTGGACCAAACATCTATAACTAATGGCCTAATGCTTGGAGGCAGAACCATATGTAGCAACAAGGAAAGTTGGCAGCATTATTTTTCCATAAATAAGACTATCAATAAGGTAATCCAGAACCAAAAAATGTGTAGAGCGACGAGACCCTTGAATGGGTACAACAACACAAGTTACAACTACCTAACTCAATGTTATAAATTAAGGATCTGGTTACCTGAGACTCATCCATAGGGGTATCATTGATATCAGTCTTTCCATTTGATGGTTCAGTTTCATTTGAAGATGGATTTCTGTCATTAGCCTTGTTCTCATTGTCAGATTTGGTAGATTCTTGTCTTTGCTCGTCCATTAAATAAACCTATAATATTAAGGTATTTGGTAAATATCCGTTGACAAGATATGAATAAAAGTGAAAAAGTCGTCTGTTCCAAAAAGAAGTATTGCACAAAAAGTGAACCTATCAATCGTAGATAGTTTGGATTTTGATAAAAGACACTCTAACCTTGTTGGTTTAGCAAGTTTTATCAATATTAAGAAATCACAAATTTGAAAGGCACACTATAATAATGAATGATTAACTATGCAATGAGTGAAAGAATGAAATAGATGAAATCATACCGACAATCCATACACATGAATACTAAAACATAACAAGTATCCACCAAAAAGGACCACTAAAAAATAGTGTAGACTGTACAGCTTATATATGACAGATGTAAGAGATAGATAGTCTACTGACAGCCATGTAAAGCAGTAATCTTCAGTTGCTGGAAAGCTGATGGACCATTTAAACCCTTTGGAGAGCGTCCACCTTATTGCAATGCGGCATGCATTTCTAGCCTTGTTCTGTGTAGAAGAGAGAGGATGTGATAGGAAGGGCCCGAAACAGAGGGTGCCATTAGTATTTGAAATTAATAAGAAAATTAAATAACAGAAATGCCAACCAGAAGCTAACCTAGGCTGGCCAGGGCCATACAGCACATTATAAGTCAGAAGGAACCGAGGACTTGGGATTCCCCTGCCACTGCTGATCAGATGCCACCTCTACACACTAATTACCTCCAAGTGTACAAGTTCAACAATTACAACCTCACAGTCACAATGCTCATTATGTTAGCAATCAAACAGGCAGCGGGCAAATGTGTTATTGAAATGAACACCAGCACAAGCAAGGTCTGCCTTGCATCATTTGCAGAAAGTAAAAATACAGCTGCAATAGGAAACTAAGTAATTTGTTAACCCTTGAACGTTTATTCACCGGATGACACTTCCCCATGTCGTTTGTAGAGAAAAATTAAATAGAAGATCCTTTCATATGGCGTAACAAAATTGCCAATTTGAAAGAGAGCATGTTCACAGAATTCGATGCAATGATGCAAAAAAAACTCCATGCCAACACAACGGCCTCTAACATATGGTAGCTTATAAAGGGGTGGGGATGTGTGTTTGTGTCTGTAGGTGTTTTGGGTCCGACCGCGCACCCGGGGTTGTCCCTCGAGGTGCTTTTTGGAGTAGGACGGTGTTACCGAATGTAGCTCGATGGTTCGCGCTAGAAGCATGAGAGACAGTGGACAATTTTGTACAGGTTCGAGCCGCTTTGAGATGCGTAACACCCTACGTCCTGGCGTGAATACTTTGTGTGGTGGGTTACAAAGAGGTTCTCCAGTACCGAGAATGTTAGAGAACTGGGTGGATGGCTAAGTAGTGAGATGCCCTTGAGGGGGTGCCCCCTAGGCCTTATACACTCGACCGTGGGCCGTTACATGTGGATATGATAACAACGTGTGCCTAAGTAATAGTGAACCGACTGAGTCTATCTCCCTACAATTCTGCCGACCTATCCCCGTTCTGTTCCGATGTATGAGGCCCCTGTGCGGGAAGGTCGGGTCCCTGTTGCGGTTGCCATTCAAACTCATCGGCAATCTGGGCCTGCGTCAATCCAATCTTGTGTCAACCTACTTTAGTGGGTGCTCCTCCCTCGGCCCACGAAGAGGTGACCTTGCAAATTATTGGGCCCACAGGCCTTTCGTGAGGTCTTTTATCCTTCCAGTGGACCCGGGGGATATCCGTCCCCCACAAGCCCCCAATTTTTGGGTTGATTTTGAAATAAACGGCCCAAAGATTCTAGGTCAAGCTTGCAGTTTTTGATTTTGATAAGGAATGCCTTGAAAATAAGTCTGTCGCGCCGTTGCTTCTGAATTCTGAGTGACTCGGTAAAAACGATCTTTTGTTGTCTTCTTCTGCCACTATTCGTCGGCCTTCGCTTTACTCCTCAAAAATCGGTGCTCTATCTCGGTTTTGTGCTTTGGAGGTCAGCATTTTGCTCTTTAGAACTCAAAATTCATTTGGTGCACCGAAGGTGCACCCAATGGGTGTAGCCCCCGAGCTTCGAGTGGATTTTTGTAAATAATCCACTCGAAGGTCTTTATTTCAAGTCTTCCCAGAAATCATTTTTATCTTCCACTCGTGCTTTTTAGAAGTCAGCCTTGTCTTAATTTCATCTTATGCTTTAGAAATCAGCATTCTGTCTCTTGGGGTTGATGATTCATTGGGTGCACCGAAGGTGCACCCAATGGGTGTAGCCCCCGAGCTTTGAGTGGATTAATGAAAATAATCCACTTGAAGGTCTTCATCTCACGCTATTTTTCAGAAATCATCCTCTCCTTTTTGTCGAATGCCTTAGAGATCAGCATTATATCATCACCTTTATGCTTTAGAGGTCAGCATACAGTTTTTCCTTTGAGATCGAGCACGCGATCTGCCCATATCTTGTTAGGTCTTGAAATTTATTTGGTCTGCGACAGATTGGACGTCCGGTCGATGGCCTTTGGCTAGTCTTCATATCACTTCGTGCTTCAATACTTATATTGATTTGACTTGTACCTCATCGGCTATTTTTGGCTTTCCTTTGATTTCCGTCGATATCTTCCTTCTGTCTTGATACATTCATTGCGTATACTGTGTGGATGTGACTGCTTCGGAAAATCTATTGAAAATTCCTGGACGTCCCCCCCCAATGGGTGTGGGCAAGGGACGGCTTGGTGCGCTGAGCGTTTAGCAAACTGCCCCTGAGTAGTAACTTGACATGACCGCGGGTGTAATCATATCGTCCAAGCAGTTGACTTGAGTCCCAATGGGTGTCGTGTTACGTGGAACGGCGCCAGCCGCCTGACGTGTTTCCAGACGGTTTGAATTGCATATTGAATTTTTGCGACTGTTCGGTGTCCGTGGTAGGAGGTGAGCGGTTGCCTTCTTCTTCTATAAATAGTGTGCTTGCTTCACTGTCGTCTTCACGCATCTTTCTGCCGCTTATTGTTTACTCTTTTATCTTCTCTTCTACTCCACCATGGGCAAGAGTAAGAAAAGCAGAAGCTCCTCGCACCATTCCGGCGACAAACGGAAGCGCGAAACGACTCCTCCTTTGGAGGACTTTGGCGATTCCGAGTACTCGAAGGAGGAGTTCTCCTCCGAGTCCGAAGGATCGCCAGTCCCTGCCTCTCCCCCGGCATCGTCTGATGATTCAGATGATTCCCAGGGGATTGCTACAGAAGTGTGGACCTACATCCGGGCCATCAAGCGCACAGGGCTCGAGGGCTCGGATGAGTCGGAGGCCTCCTCGGACGAGGGGGACTCCTCTGACTCGTCCGAGGAGGGGGGTGACGGCAACGACGGCGGCGAGGGCGACGACGGCGATGGCGACGGCGACAGCGGTGAAGGTGGCGGCAAGGGCTGCAGCAAGGGCAGCAATAAGGCCAGTGGTTAGGCGCCACTGGTTTTAAATGTTAGTATAGATTAGTAGTAGAAGTAGTATTAGTAGAATAATGTAGTAGTAGTTAGTAGTATAGTGTAGTGAAATGTAATGTAGTAGTGTAATGTATCGAACAGTGGGAAGCAAACCGACTCATAATGAGTTGGTTTTTTAAGTTTGGTAATACTTCCCCTCCTTTTATAATGAAGAAGATTTCATCCCATTCTGTGTGTGTTTCTTTGTTTTCCCATCGCTCCTTTTTTAGTCGGTCGGTCGATCATGCTTATGTTTAATGTAGCCATTGTTCTTGGAAGTAATGCTTGAGTAACGACTTGGAATCGTCGGGTCGCATTTTAGATTTGCCTGCATATTCGTAGGGAAAAAACGGCTGATTTACTGTTAGTATTTTCAGAGCTAGTAACCGAGTGGTTCTTTTTTGCGACGCTAGCGTTTTAGAGGTAACAGCCGAGTCCTTTTGAGCCACGTCATCATTTTAGAAATAACGACCGAGTGATTACTGGTGACGTCAGCGTTTTAGAAATAACAGCCGAGTGATAACGGGCCACGTCGGTGTTTTAGAAATAACGACCGAGTGAAGACTGGTAACATCAGCGTTTTAGAAATAACAGCTGAGTTATATTGGGCCACGTCGGTCATTTTGGAAATAACAGCCGAGTGATGACTTGGCACGTCAGCGTTTTAGAAATAACAGCTGAGTTATACTAGGCCACGTCGGCGTTTTTAGAAACAACGACCCAGTGATGACTGGGCACTTTTTAGAAATGGCATCTGGCCCGGGAAAACCCCATTTGTACCGCGCCGTCGCATGCCTCTGCATCCTGAGCCCTAGCCCTGTTTTTCTGCTTACAGACCTTCTTTGCTTCCTTGTGATCACGCTTCCGCTCAGTTCGCCAGCGAGATTGAGATGGCGCCCAAGCGAAAAAATTAGAATTCCTCTACCGCGATCATTCCTCCCATCGACCCCAACAGCCAGTTGCCTTTCGCAAGTAATCACATGTCTGTTGTTTCTGAGTCCGACCTTCTTCATCTTGTCTCCGTCAGAGTTCTTCCTCCGAAGGAGCTTTGTTCTTGGCGGATCTGCCGTGGGGTCACTGTCCCGACGGAGGACACCCACGAGTCCGTTATTTATATTCCTTTTCTCATCCGTGGCCTTGCTCTTCCTATTTCTACTTTCTTCCGTGGTCTCCTTGATTTCTACCATCTGAATCTAACCCATCTGAATCCCAATTCTATTCTGCAAGTTCCTGTTTTTGTCCATTTGTGTGAAGCCTACCTTGGTATTCTGCCACATTTTGGCTTGTGGAAGTACTTGTATCACTGTCGGCCTAGAATGGCTAGGGGGCAGCACCAGCTTGTGGGTGGTGCGAGTTTGGAGATGCGCCGTGGGAGGAAGACAGAGTACCTCGACATCCCACTCAAGGACAACATCAAAGGATGGCGCCTGGAATGGTTTATTGTAGAGAATCACGGCAAGTCTCTCCCCCCTCGGTCAGGGAGACAGCCGGATGTTCGTGCTCCAAGTTGGAATGAATCCCCCACAGACTTGGAGATAGCCGAGGCCAGGGTTCTGCTTGCTGAAGTTGGTTTCTTGAAGGAGAAAGGTCTGACTGCTGAAGCTGTAGTCGCTGATTTTGTTTTTAAGAACATTCAGCCACTGAAGGACAGAGCGTATCCGGCTTATCTGTATCATGGTATCGCTGACTCAACCCGGGTTACCAACAGAAGGATTCCTGTTGTGGATCTGGTAAGCCGGCTTGAGATGATTCTTAGAGGCAAGGTGTCGAACATCGGTGCTCCTATTACATATTCTGCCTGGAATCTGCCTCCTTCCAAGACTTTCATCAGTTTTGTCGGGGACTGTAATTAGGGGTACCCCCAAGGCTCCTAATCTCAGCTGGTAACCCCCATCAGCACAAAGCTGCAAAGGCCTGATGGGCGCAATTCCGGTCAAGGCTCCGTCCACTCAAGGGACACGATCTCGCCTCACCCGAGCCCAGCCTCGAGCAGGAACGGTAGAACAAGGCAGATTCGCGCCTCGCCCGAGGGTCTCCTCAAGCAACGGATACACCTTCGACTCACCTGAGGCCCAGTTCGGGCAGGCTTCACGGAGAAGCAACCTTGGCCAGATCGCCTCGCCAGCCGACCGGATCATAGGAGCATTTAATGCAAGGATCGCCTGACACCTTATCCTGACGCGTGCTCTCCAGTCGACAAGGCCGAAGTGACCGCAGTCACTTCGCCCCTCCACTGACTAACCTGACAGGAAAACAGCGCCGCTTGCGCTGCTCCGACTGCTGTGCCACCTGCCAGGGTGAGGCCGACAGCAGCCAAGTCCAGCCTCGGGTGCCATAGGAATCTCCGCCTCGCCCGACCCTAGGGCTCGGGCTCAACCTCGACTCCGAAAGACGGTCTCCGCCTCGCCTGACCGCAGGGCTCGGGCTCAACCTTGACTCGGAAGACGATCTCCGCCTCGCCCGACCCCCGGGCTCGGACTCAACCTCGACTCCGGAAGACGGTCTCCGCCTCGCCCGACCGCAGGGCTCGGACTCAACCTCGACCTCGGACGACGGTCTCTGCCTCGCCCAACCCCCAGGCTCGGACTCAACCTCGACCTCGGACGATGGTCTCCGCCTCGCCCGACCCCCGGGCTCGGACTCAACCTCGACCTCGGAGGGGCCACCACCTCGCTCGGGCTGACCATGCCACAAGGGGGGCCATCATTACCCTACCCCTAGCTAGCCTAGGCTACGGGGAACAAGACCGACGTCCCATCTGGCTCGCCCCGGTAAAACAGGTAATGATGGCACCCCGCGTGCTCCAGGACAACGGCGGTTCTCAGCCCCTTACGGAAGCAAGGAGACGTCAGCAAGGATCCGACAGCCCCGACAGCTGTGCTTCTACAGGGCTCAAGCGCTCCTTCGATGGCCACGACACCACATGAACAGGGCTCCAACACCTCTCCGACAGCCACGTCGGCATGTACATAGGGCTCTGGCTCCTCTCTGCTAGACACGTTAGCACACTGCTACACCCCCTGTTGTACACCTGGACCCTCTCCTTACATCTATAAAAGGAAGGTCCAGGGCCCTCGTACGAGAAGGTGGCCACACGGGAGAACGGGCTGACGCGCAGTCTCATGCCCTCTCTCTCTCTCCCTCGCGAACGCTTGTAACCCCCTACTGCAAGCGCATCCGCCCTGGGCGCAGGACAACACGAGGCCGCAGGTTCCCCTCACTGTTTTCCCCCCTTGTGTCTCCGTCTCGCGCTGACCCATCTAGGCTGGGACACGCAGCGACAATTTACTCGTCGGTCCAGGGACCCCCCGGGGTCGAAACGCCAACAGTTGGCGCGCCAGGTAGGGGCCTGCTGCGTGTCGACAAACAGCTTCCCGTCAAGCTCCAGATGGGGAGTCTCCAGCGACCTCTCCAACCCGGGACGAAGCTCCGTTTCGGGAATCTCGAGTTCATGTCCCTCGACGGCAGCTACGACATGATACTCCTTCCTCCGCCGCGTGACAACGACAATGGCGGCCGTCAGCCCGCCCGCTGGCGGCGGAATCGACGACGTCTTCCCCGCGTGGCGGAAGAACAGCATCCGGATCTGTCCCGTCACCTTCCTCATCGATGGGGAAGGAGGCAGGGCAATCATGGCCAAGCAGGAGGCGACACCTCGTCGGCTGTGGAGCGAATCGACGACGCCGGCGCCCTAGCGGGGGACACGTCGTGCGTTGACCTCGCGTCTGAGATGAAGACGAGTGTCGTTTCCCCGCAACACGCCAACCCCAAGCAAACGGGCGACGCCAGCACGCTCATGAAGGACTTGCTGAGCGTTAGCCTCATACCTGAGATAACGGTGCAGTCCATCCTCGACGCGACTTCGTCACCATCCGTCGATCAAGAGGTACAGTCTGTTTCCCGTTCTGTGCCTTTTAGTTTCAGCTTCGACCCACCAAGCAACCCCGCTTCGGTGGACGCTTTCATAAAGGCATATCCGAACCCTCCGGGGTACCATATGTGGTCAACCTGGGACCGATTGACGGCCGTCTCGACCTATGGGCCCCCAGGTTCTGAGGAAGACGACGAGCCCGACTCTGGTTGGGACTTCTCCGGGCTCGGTAACTCTAGTGCCATGCGGGACTTCATGACCGCATGTGACTACTGCCTCTCCGGTTGCTCCAATGATAGCCACAACCTCGGCGATGAGGACTGTGGCCCAAGTCGCGAATGTTTCCACGTCGATCTAGAGGGTCTCGACGAAGGGAACCACCTTGGTATGCCGGAGGACGGCGATCCCTCTAGGCCTACGCCTCGCGTTGACATCCTTCGGGAGCTAGCTGTGGTCCCAGTCCCTACGGGGGGTCAGGACACACAGCTCGAGCAAATCCGCGAGATGCAGGCCAGGCTCGACGAGGAAGCAGGACAACTTGTGCAGCTCCGGCAGAACATTGGGCAAGAGCGGGCAGGCCGAGCACCAGCCGGAGAAGCGCATCATCTGGCCCAGGACGTCCAGCACCGCATTGCCGACAATGCCAGGGCAAGGCTGCCCCCAACTTCCAGTGGGGTCAGCCAGAACCTGGCTGCAGCAGCAATCCTACTCCGGGCGATGCCAGAACCATCCACCACCGAGGGACGGCGTATCCAGGGAGAACTCAAGAATCTCCTGGAGGATACCGCGGTCCGACGGGCCGAAAGCTCTGCCTCCCGCAGGCAGGGGTACCCCCTGGAGCATCGCGCTGCGACTTCCCGATTCACGCGGGAAGCCTCGGTCCACACCGGGCGCACGCGGGACACAGCGCCAGTGGCCCCGGGCCGCCTCGGCAATGAGCACCATCACCGCGACCGTCAAGCCCACCTCGATGAGAGGGTGCGCCGAGGCTACCACCCCAGGCGTGGGGGACGCTACGACAGCGGGGAGGATCGGAGCCCTTCGCCCGAACCACCCGGTCCGCAAGCTTTCAGCCGGGCCATACGACGGGCGCCGTTCCCGACCCGGTTCCGGGCCCCGACTACCATCACCAAGTACTCGGGGGAGACGAGGCCGGAACTGTGGCTCGCGGACTACAGGCTGGCCTGCCAGCTGGGTGGAATGGACGATGACAACCTCATCATCCGCAATCTCCCCCTGTTCCTCTCCGACGCCGCCCGAGCCTGGCTGGAGCATCTGCCTCCTGCGTAGATCTCCATCTGGGACGACCTGGTCAAAGCCTTCGCCGGCAACTTCTAGGGCATATACGTGCGCCCTGGGAACTCCTGGGATCTTCGAAGCTGCCGCCAGCAGCTGGGAGAATCCCTGCGGGATTACATTCGGTGATTCTCAAAGCAGCGCACCGAGCTACCCAACATCACTGACTCAGATGTCATCGGCGCGTTCCTCGCCGGCACCACTTGCCGCGACCTGGTGAGCAAGCTGGGTCGCAAAACTCCCACCAGTGCGAGCGAGCTGATGGACATCGCCACCAAGTTCACCTCCGGCCAGGAGGCGGTGGAGGCCATCTTCCGGAAGGACAAGCAGCCTCAGGGGCGCCAGCCGGATGACGTCCCCGAGGCGTCCGCTCAGCGCGGCACAAGGAAGAAGGGCAAGAAGAAGTCGCAAGCGAAACGCGACGCCGCCGACGTAGACCTTGTCGCCGCCGCCGAGCACAAGAACCCTCGGAAGCCTCCCGGAGGCGCCAACTTGTTCGACAAGATGGTCAAGGAGTCGTGCCCCTATCATCAGGGTCCCGTAAAGCACACCCTTGAGGATTGCATCATGCTTCGGTGCTACTTCCACAAGGTCATGCCACCGGCGGAAGGTGGCAGGGCCCCCGACAACGACAAGAAGGAAGCCCACAAGGCAGAGGAGTTCCCCAAGGTCCATGACTGCTTCATGATCTACGGTGGGCAAGTGGCGAACGCCTCGGCTCGGCACCGCAAGCAAGAGCGCCGGGAGGTCTGCTCGGTGAAGGTGGCGGCGCCAGTCTACCTAGACTGGTCCGACAAGCCCATCACCTTCGACCAAGGCGACCACCCCGACCACGTGTCGAGCCTGGGGAAGTACCCGCTCGTTGTTGATCCCGTCATCGGTAACGTCAGGCTTACCAAGGTCCCCATGGACGGAGGCAGCAGCTTCAACATCATCTACGCCGACACCCTCAGGCTCCTGTAGATCGATCTGTCCTCGATCCGGGCCGGTGCGGCGCCCTTTCACGGGATTATTCCTGGGAAGCGCATCCAGCCCCTTGGACAACTCGATCTGCCCGTCTGCTTTGGGACTCCCTCCAACTTCCAAAAGGAAACCCTCACGTTTGAGGTGGTCGGGTTCCGAGGAACCTACCACGCAGTGCTGGGGAGACCATGCTACGCCAAGTTCATGGCTGTCCCCAACTACACCTACCTCAAGCTCAAGATGCCGGGCCCCAACAGGGTCATCACCATCGGCCCCACGTACCGACACGCGTACGAATGCGATGTGGAGTGCGTGGAGTACGCTGAGGCCCTTGTCGAATCCGAGGCCCTCATCGCCGACATGGAGAGCCTCCCCAAGGAGGTTCCAGATGCGAAGCACCACGCCGGCAACTTCGAACCAGCAGAGGCGGTTAAGTCTGTCCCTCTCGACCCCAGCAACGACGCCTCCAAGCAGATCCGGATCGGCTACGAGCTCGACCCCAAATAGGAAGCAGTGCTCGTCAACTTTCTCCGCACGAACGCCGAGGTTTTTGCGTGGAGTCCCTCGGACATGCCTGGCATACCGAGGGATGTCGCCGAGCACTCACTAGATATCCGAGCTGGAGCCCGACCCGTGAAGCAGCCTCTGCGCCGATTCGATGAAGAAAAGCGCAGAGCCATAGGTGAGGAGATCCACAAGCTGATGGCTGCAGGGTTCATCAGAGAGGTATTCCATCCCGAATGGCTAGCCAACCCTATGCTTGTGAAAAAGAAAGGTGGGAAATGGCGGATGTGTGTAGACTACACTGGTCTAAACAAAGCATGTCCGAAGGTTCCCTACCCTCTGCCTCGCATCGATCAAATCGTGGATTCCACTGCTGGGTGCGAAACCCTGTCATTCCTCGATGCCTACTCAGGGTACCACCATATCAGGATGAAAGAGTCCGACCAGCTCGCGACTTCTTTCATCACACCTTTTGGCATGTACTGCTACATTACTATGCCATTCGGTTTGAGGAATGCGGGTGCGACATACCAAAGGTGCATGAACCACGTGTTCGGGGAACACATTGGTCGAACGGTCGAGGCCTACGTCGATGACATCGTAGTCAAGACGAGGAAAGCCTCCGACCTCCGCTCTGACCTTGAAACGACATTCAAGTGTCTCAAAGTGAAAGGCGTAAAACTCAATCCCGAGAAGTGTGTCTTCGGAGTCCCCCGAGGCATGCTCCTGGGGTTCATCGTCTCTGAGCGGGGCATCGAGGCCAACCCGGAGAAAATCGCGGCCATCACCAACATGGGGCCTATCAAGGACTTGAAAGGAGTACAGAGGGTCATGGGATGCCTTGTGGCTCTGAGCCGCTTCATCTCGCACCTCGGCGAAAGAGGCGTGCCCCTGTATCGCCTCTTAAGGAAGACCGAGCGCTTCACTTGGACCCCCGAGGCCGAGGAAGCCCTAGGGAACTTGAAGGCGCTCCTTACAAGCGCACCCGTCCTGGTGCCCCCCGCTGCTGGAGAAGCCCTCTTGATCTACGTCACCGCTACCACTCAGGTGGTCAGCGCCGCGATCGTGGTCGAGAGACGAGAAGAAGGGCACGCATTGCCTGTCTAGAGGCCGGTCTACTTCATTAGTGAGGTACTGTCCGAGACCAACATCTGCTACCCACAAATTCAGAAGCTGTTGTACGTGGTAATTCTGACACGGCGAAAGTTGTGTCACTACTTCGAGTCTCATCCGGTGACTGTGGTGTCATCCTTCCCCCTGGGGGAGATCATCCAGTGCAGAGAGGCCTCGGGTAGGATTGCAAAGTGGGCGATGGAGATCATGGGCGAGACAATCTCGTTCGCCCCTCGGAAGGTCATAAAGTCCCAAGTCTTGGTGGACTTTGTGGCTGAATGGGTCGACCCCCAGCTTCCAACAGCTCCGATCCAACCTGAACTCTGGACCATGTTTTTCGACGGGTCGCTGATGAAAACAGGAGTGGGCGTGGGCCTGCTCTTCATCTCACCCCTTGGGAAGCACCTCCGCTACGTGCTGCGCCTCCATTTCCCGGTGTCCAACAACGTGGCCGAGTATGAGGCTCTGGTTAACAGGTTGCGCATCGCCATCGAGCTAGGGGTCCGGCGCCTCGACACTCGCGGTGACTCGCAGCTTGTCATCGACCAAGTCATGAAGAACTCCCACTGCCGTGACCTGAAGATGGAACCCTACTGCGACGAGGTTCGGCGCCTGGAGGACAAGTTCTACGGGCTCGAGCTCAACCACGTCGCTCGACGATACAACGAGACTGCGGACGAGCTGGCTAAGATAGCCTCGGGGCGGACAACGGTTCCTTCGGACGTCTTCTCCCGAGACCTACATCAACCCTCCGTCAAGACCGACGACACGCCCGAGCCCAAGAAGGCCTCGGCTCTGCCTAAGGCACCCTTGGCTTAGCCCGAGGCGCCCTCGGCTCAGCCCGAGGCAGCCTCGCACCCGCCCGAGGCACCCTCGGCCCCCGAGGGTGAGGCACTGCGCGTCGAGGAAGAGCGGAATGGGGTCACGCCTAATCGAAACTGGCAAACCCCATATCTGCAATATCTCCACCGAGGAGAGCTACCCCTCGACAAAGCCGAAGTTCGGCGACTGGCACGGCGCGCCAAGTCGTTCGTCTTGCTGGGTGACGGAAAGGAGCTCTACCACCGCAGCCCCTCAGGCATCCTCCAGCGATGCATATCCATCGCCGAAGGTCAGGAGTTATTGCAAGAAATACACTCAGGGGCTTGCGGTCACCACGCAGCACATCGAGCCCTCGTGGGAAACGCCTTCCGACAGGGTTTCTACTGGCCAACCGCGGTGGCCGACGCCACTAGGATTGTACGCACCTGCCAAGGGTGTCAATTCTACGCAAGTTCCTGGACTTCTGTGAGGACCACCACATCCGGGTGGACTGGGCCGCCGTAGCTCACCCCATGACGAATGGGCAGGTAGAGCGTGCCAACGGCATGATTCTACAGGGGCTCAAGGCGAGGTTCTACAACGACCTCAACAAGTTCGGCAGGTGGTGGATGAAGGAACTCCCCTCGGTGGTCTGGAGTCTGAGGACGACGCCAAGCCGAGCCACGGTCTTCATGCCGTTTTTATAGTCTATGGGGCCAAGGCTATCTTGCCCACAGACTTAGAATAGGCTCCCCGAGGACGAGGGCATACGACGCCCAAAGCAACCAGACAAACCGAGAAGACTCACTTGACCAGCTGGAAGAGGCTTGGGACATGGCCCTACTACACTCGGCGTGGTATCAGCAGTCCCTGCGACGCTACCACGCCCGAGGGGTTCGGTCCCGAGACCTCTAGGTGGGCGACTTGGTGCTCCGGCTATGACAAGATGCCCGAGGGCGCTACAAGCTCACGCCTCCCTGGGAAGGGCCATTCATCATCGCCAAGATTCTGAAGCCCAGAACATACAAGCTGGCCAACAGTCAAGGCGAGGTCTACAACAACGCTTGGAACATCCGACAGCTACGTCACTTCTACCCTTAAGATGTTTTCAAGTCGTTCATGTACCTGCTTTACATACATAAGCAAAGTCTAACCTTCAAGGAAGGGTCAGCCTTGCCTCGGCAAAGCCCGACCCTCCCTCGGGGGCTAGACGGGGGGAACCCCCTCTGCGTCAAAATTTTCCTCGGGAAAAAGTCTTCCGCCAAAACGACTCTCGTGTCTCCCGGCTATGTCAGTAACAGAACCCTGAGAAACGAATAAGAGTGCATGTAAGTGGCAAGGCCGACCGAGCCAAGGGACTCCTACGCCTCCAGTACACGGATACCTCACTCGTCACCTACCGCAAAAAATAATTCTTACTTGGGTAAGCGATCCTGCTACTGACAAACAAGTCCGGGTACGTGAAACAGGAAGAAAAAGACACAGCTTTATATCACGACGACAAAGTGTTCAGGCCTCGGCGGCCGCGAAGGACACACACGTGTTCAAAACAAACTGCTCTGGCATAATCAAGCATCGCCCGGGGGAGGAGCGGCACCTTCGGCTTCATCTCCGACCCCAGCGCCGCCTCCACCCTCGGCAAGATCCGCCCTGGCCTCGGACGGCGGCGCAGGCGGATGGATCTCCACCTCGAAGGTGGACGCTAGCACCGTGCTCGGGCTCGCGGCGGCCGCGTCAAGCCTCTGAACTTCGGCCAGGGCAGCTTCGTCTTCGTCGGGAAGGCAATACCCCTCACTGACCCGCTCCAGATCCACATCATAGTGGGAAGCGAGCACAGCGAAGGCCCGCCTAACGCCGTGATGCAGCGCCTCGCAAAGTCTGCCACGCGCGTGGTCGCCCAAGGCCTGTAGGCGACTCTGAGGGGAGCTTCCCGAGGGGACGTCGTCAAGGCCAAAGATCTAGCAAAAGGCCGAGAGAGCCTCGGACATGGCCGCGCGGTCGGCCTCCTTCTGCTTAGCCGCCTGGGCAAGTGCCTTGGCAGACTCGCTGAGGGCAAACTCAAGCTCTGCAAACAGCCAAAGCAGAAGTCTTCAAACACAAGTTGAAGAGTGAAGCTGAATCAAAACCTCAAAACAGCCAAGACAAACCTTCCGCCCGGATACGCTGCTCTAAGGCTGCGGCTTGGGCGGACTGAGCAGACCCGATGGCCACGGCCAGGTCCGCCGCAAGGGCTCCGGCCCGAGCGGACGCCTCGACTAGCTGGCCTCCAAGGGCCTCAGCCCGACTTTCAGCCTCGGCGGCCCGGCCCCGAGATTGATCCCGCTCACCGATGACCTGGCCAAGCTCCAACTGCCATCGCTGCGCCTCTGCGCGTGCCGCCGCTGCCTCTGCCCCCAGCTCGTCACAGAGCAAACGAAGGTCCACCGCCTCGAAGCTCCATTGGGAGAGGCGCTCGGTAGCCTCGGCAAGTGCGGTCCTCAGAAACCACCGCGAACCCCAGACGTCGGCCTCGCGGTGAATGAACGATGACTTGGCGGCGCTCAGAACCGTCAGATCCTGAGGAAGGGAGACGGGGCGTCACAAAGAATGCCTTGATCACGTAAAAGGTATGCCTGAAATCCTTACCTGGAGGATCCTGGGAACGTCCCTAGAAAGGACCTCCAGGGTCGACCGAAGCGACCCCACCGCTGCCTCGGCACGCTCACGAAGCTCGCCCCAAGACCGCTCCTCTCGCTCATCGTCAAGAACGAAGAGGGGTTTCGAAGCACCACGGGCCCAGAACCGGAGCGGCTGACGCTGCTCGCTGGGACTGCACCGCGCGAGGACAAGGTCGCCGCTCCCCAGGACGGGCCACGGTTCTGCGCCCCCCCCCCTTCTCCAAGGCTTCAGCACCCCCTGCAGTCGGCGCATAGGGAACCTCCTCGGCTAAGGGGGCAGGTTTCCGATCGCCGGCCTCGAGTAGCGGCGCCTTGGCCATCTCAGCATCGGCGGCGATGGGTGGCTCCACAGCCAGAGCAGTAACGGCCTCGGCAGAAGCCGGTGCCAGCACCGGCAACACGACTAGTGGGCTCAAGGCCGTGGCCGCGCCAGCAGTCTCCCTCGACTCGACGGCCGCCTCGACGGAGGGGTCAGCCTCGAGAGCTTGCTCCACGGCAACTTGTGCCGCCTGAACCCCCTGCTCGGGGGCACCTTGTGCAGAGGCCAGCCGGCCGGCCAGGCCCGGTGCGGCACCAGCTGCAGAAGCCGGCGCCGTCTTAAGGGCCTTCCGGGGAGCCAAACCGGTCGAACCGTGCCTCCGTTTGCTGGGAAGAAAGGGAAAAGCAGGATCAGGACACATGAAGAAGGCGCTGGGACAGAAGTATCCTCAGATACTTACCCACTCCGGGCCACGACCAATCGTGCCTGCGGGGAGGCCCCTCGAGCCTCGGTCCCCACGGGCACCACCAAGGTTTGCCCCGCTGCCGGCTTCAGCACCATCCCTGCCTCGGGTGCCCAGGGCACCGAAGGGACTGTCTGCCCAGGCGCGGACACGGCGACCCGAGGATCGGTCTCCTCTGCTGCCGGCACGGGCAACGGCTCTGGGGGAATAGGCGGGATGACCTGACTCCCCGGGGTCATCTCAGCTACCTTGGCCAAGGGGTCAAGTACCCCCTCGGCCTGCCCCTGTTCTTCGGGTCGGGACCATGATGCCCAGGCCCCGGACACCGACAGCACCGACCCACTCGGGGGCTGGCTCGACGACCCCTGGCCCAGCCTCAGATCCGGGCTGAGGCCAAGGCGGGTGGCCATGTCATCGTCTTCATCATCATCGTCGTCGTCATCGTCATCGTCAGGCGTCTCCGGCGACGGCTCCCTCGGGAGCCCGTCCCTCTCCTGCCGACGACGACGCTTCTCCAAAGCGTCCCGAGCCCGCGTCCGCTCGTGGGCCCGAGCCTTCTTTGTTAGAAATATGCCCTAGAGATAATCATAGAGATGAGCATATTTCTTTGTATCCATGATATATATATTGCTTAATTGAATATCCATGGAAGGCACCTTGTATTGATTAGCAATTATGTGAATTGTTTGTGAGATTCTTTACTTATATGGTTATTCTAAATGATGTCCCTAGTCAGAGTCGATGACTAGCACATGTATTAGCTGGTGACTACATTTCACAAGTCATGAACATGGAGATGTTAAACTAATAATGTGGGCGCATGTATGACATGAGGCTGGACCGACCCAACGTGAGATATTGTAATATAGTTCTCTTTTTGCAACATGAATACTGTATCCTTAGACCTGAGATTGTCGCATGTTCTCAAGATGTGAATTGACTTACTTAGGGACTATCAAACGCTATTCCGTAACTGGGTAGTTATAAAGGTAGTTTTGGGTTTGTCAGGAAGCATGCTGTGAGGCATGGTCAGTCAAGATGGAATTTGTCCCTCTCTTTGTGAGAGAGATATCTCTGGGCCCCTCGAGTGATTGGATCAAGAAATGCATGGCTGTGCTAGGGTTAAGAGTTAACCATTGAAAGGATTCCAATTCACAGTATCAAGAAAGAGAGGTCAGCTTAGAGCCAGACCAAATATCGTGAGACAAAGGGAACAACATGTACGTAATGTTGCAATGGTTCGTCTGATATGATCTTTACGTGCGCATAGGAGTTGACATGTCTTGCTAGAGGCCGCTGTCAATTATTGGGCCAAGTAAGAGTACTCGGGCTATGTCTATTTGTACGTGAACCTATAGGGTCACACACTTAAGGGGAAGGAAGCCTAACTCGGATTAGATCCGAAATTAGACTGGGCTTTAGGGTTACTGATGGGCCTCGGTGTCAGAATCCCACCATAACGCCTATATAATGAGGGGCAGGGGCGCGGTTAGGCCAACCCTAATTCGCCACCAGCAAACGAGTAGTCGCTCGCCTCTCGCCCTCGCCAAGCCGCCGTCGCGAACCTAGCAGTTCGGTACGCGGCGCTTCCTCCCTGTACGTGTGGATACCTCGGAGGTGCTACATCTGGAGCACTAGGACGAACCGTGCAAGGACATGAAGGACGCCGACGACTGCACGGCACTGCTCGACGCGTTCGTCTACATCGAGACGTCTTCCGCTGCTCTGCGCGTCTAGTGGTAATTCCATGACCTATAACCGCAGTAGTTCTTGTTTTATGGGGTTGAAAATTTTGTTTTGCGCTAGCGTAGCCTCCAAGTAATCCTTCAGTGGTATCAGAGGCCAGGTTCTGCGTAGTTTTAGGTCTGGATCATGAGATGGATCTACTTGATGCATGGTTTGATTAGATCAATTGGTTATAAAGGGTTGAAGTAGATTACATCGGATATGGCTGAAGAGATTAGTTCGTCCTTCTCTGTTATGTGCGCGACTTGCCCCTACCGGCTGGAATCACCATCGGGGCTAACTGCGTACATAACCAGCAGATTGAAGTAACAGATCGACGTCATGAGTGTAATCTTCTTCGGGTCGAAAGTCTCGGATTTGGATTGACCAACCGCATGAGATTCATGAGATTTGATCAACCGCCGTGGCTATCTGCTGTAGTGGCGAACATATAGAAACGTGTTTGTCTAACCTGTTTTTGCAGGACATCTTGTGATCGGTATGGCTATTGTGTGTATATGATGCATATTAATGAATTATTCATGACCTGCGTGTCGTGACCAGGGCAATACGGCTGGAGCCACATGTATTGTCCAAATTTAATGTAATGACCTGCGTGTCAACATGTGATGATCCAAAGCGTATATGTAATTTGTTTACCAGCATACGTTAGATAGGTCTTGAAGGACTCATCACCTAAAGGATGGCATACCTATATCATGGAGATGGAGATCATCGTGATGGACAGATTATTGGAGATGGGGATCACCATGTGACAGCAAGCCATACCGAATCACAACTGTTGTGTGAATGCCATTCTTAATGTTCTACTTGTTCATATTGCATATATGTCCTTGCGTGCAATGATATAAGTAGGATGATCCCTCATAAATGTTTAAGCTTAAATGCCTCTCCAAACCATGCACTATCATAAGTCTTGTACAATTGGTGGTGGGTCTATGAAATTAGGGTGCCACCAGTTTTCCTTGACTAGATAGGTTTGTATCGGATACGAACTGCAGAAAGGGTTGGTTAACTTAAACAAAGTCAGCTTAATGGTTAAGGACTTTGGGGCATAAGGTTGGGAGCCGAGACATAGAGATGTCACCCAACAACAAAAGTCATATATATGATATGATTAGCAAGGAGTTGCTTACCGATCTACCTTGTCTTCTAGCGGTGATGCTAAAGCTCACTAGTAGACTTGTTAGTTGTGGGTTCTGAATCACTAAGTATCAATCGAGGGATATTGATTTTAGTGGGAGTAGACTATTAAATGTTTAATATGATTTACTCTGTCATGGATATTTTTGTCTTAGTATTTTGCATTATTTTGTTGTAGATAAATGGCACCTAGCACACCAACATTTACTTTGCGATCAATTCTTGAAAAGGATAAGTTAAATGGAACAAACTATACGGATTGGATCCGTAACCTGAGAATTGTTCTCAGGGCTGAAAAAAGGAAGACGTTCTAGACACCCCACTACCACAGGATCCTGGTGAAAATGCAACTGCTGCAGCTAAAACCGCTTACAAGAAAGCAATGGATGCTAATCTTGAAGTGAGTTGCCTAATGCTTGCTTGCATGGAGCCTGAGCTACAGATGCAGTTTGAGACAAACCATGAGGTGCACGATATGATCGTGGCGCTCAAGGATATGTTCCAGACTTAGGCTAGGACTGAAAGGTTCAATGTGTCCAAAGCCTTTCTGGAATGCAAGCTAGCAGAAGGCGCAGCAGTTGGACCACACGTAATCAAAATGGTTGGTTACAGTCAGAGGTTGGAGAAGCTAGGCTTCCCAATAAGCCAAGAGTTGGCCACTGACTTCATTTTGGCATCTCTTCCGCCCAGCTATGGAAACTTCATTACGAACTACCATATGCATGGGGCGGAGAGGGGCCTCAATGAACTATGTGGCATGCTGAAAACAGCAGAGGGGGACATAAAGAAAAGCGCTGGCAGCAGCGGCCATGTGACGGCGGTCCAAAACAAACCCAACTTTAAGAAGGGTAAATCTCAAAAGAAGAAGGGCAAGGCAAAGGATACAGTATCCAAGCCAAATCAAAAGCCCAAGGCTGGACCAGCTACAGATGCAGAGTGCTTTTATTGCAAAGAACTTGGTCACTGGAAAAGGAATTGCAAGCAGTACTTGGCCTCTATTAAGGATCGCGGCGGTAAGGGTACAGCCGCAGCAGGTACACTTGCTATTCACATTACAGAAATGTTTCTTGCTGATTCTTATATTAATTCTTGGGTATTTGATACTGGATCGGTAGCCCATATTTGCAATTCGATGCAGGGAATGATAAGAAGTAGAAGCGTGAAAAGAGGAGAAGTTGATTTCCGGGTAGGCAATAATGCAAGAGTTGCTGCGTTGACCGTCGGGACGATGCAACTCCACCTCCCATCAGGATTTATTTTGGAGTTAAATAATTGTTATCTAGTTCCTAGTATGAGTCGAAACATTATGTCTCTTTCATGTTTGATGAAGGATGGTTATTCATTTGCGAGTGAAAACAATGGTTGTGTGATCTCTAAGAATGGCATGTTTGTGGCTTTTGCATCCATTATGAATGGGTTATTCATTTTAAATCTTGATGATGCACCTATCTGTAATATTAGTGCTAAAAGGCCTCGGCCTAATGATTTAAGTCCTACCTACATGTGGCACTGTCGTTTGGGTCATATAAGTGAGAATCGCATGAAGAAGCTTCATTCTGATGGGCTTTTAACTTCGTTTGATTTTGAATCATACGAGACATGTGAAGCTTGCTTACTTGGTAAGATGACCAAGGCACCCTTCACGGGTTTACCGGAGAGGACATTAGATTTATTGGAACTCATACATACTGATGTGTGCGGACCAATGAGTACAACAGCTAGGGGAGGATTCCAATACTTCATAACCTTCACTGATGATTTTAGTAGATATGGGTATGTCTACTTAATGAAACACAAGTCTGAATCCTTAGAAAAGTTCAAAGAGTTTCAGAATGAAGTAGAAAATCAGCGTGGCAAGAAAATTAAAGCACTGCGATCGGGTCGTGGAGGTGAATATTTGAGTCATGAGTTTAGCAATCATTTAAGGAGTTGTGGAATTGTTCCACAGCTTATGCCGCCTGGAACGCCTCAGAGGAATGGTGTGTCTGAGCGACGTAATCGGACTTTATTGGATATGGTTCGATCAATGATGAGCCAGTCGGACCTACCTTTGTCGTTTTGGGGATACGCTCTAGAAACAGCAGCTTTCACACTAAATAGGGTACCGTCTAAGTTCGTAGTTAAGACACCATATGAGATGTGGACTAGGAAGACTCCCAGTTTGTCTTTTCTGAAGATTTGGGGTTGTGAGGTTTACGTCAAGCGACTTCAGTCGGATAAACTCGCTCCAAAATCGGACAAGTGCATGTTCGTGGGATATCCAAAGGAAACTTTAGGATATTACTTTTACCACCGGTCAGAGGGCAAAGTGTTTGTCGCCCGGAACGGTGTGTTCTTAGAGAAAGAGTTTCTCAAAAGAGAGAAAAGTAAACAAAAGGTGTATCTTGAAGAAGTTCAGGATGAGCCAGTGGGACAAGATTCAACAAGTGATGCTAATGTAGCAGAACAAGTTGAGACGTCTATGGCAAGAGAATCACCACCACAACCACGAAGGTCAGCAAGGCTTCGCGAGGCACGACGAGAAGTGCTATTGTTGGGCAATGGGGAAGTGTTGTTGTTAGACAACGATGAACCTGCAACATATGTAGAAGCGATGATGGACCCAGATTCTGAGAAATGGCAAGTCGCCATGAGATCCGAGATAGATTCCATGGGAGAAAATCAAGTTTGGAACTTGGTTGACCCGCCTGATGGTGTTAGACCCATAGAATGCAAATGGATCTATAAGAAGAAGAAAGACATGGATGGAAATGTTCACATCTATAAGGCTCGACTTGTTGCAAAGGGTTTTCGATAAGTTCAAGGAGTTGACTATGACGAGACATTCTCGCCAGTAGCGGTGCTTAAATCTATTCGGATCATTCTAGCTATTGCCGCATATTTCGATTATGAGATTTGGTAGATGGATGTCAAAACAGCTTTCCTTAATGGAAACCTAGATGAGGACATGTATATGATACAGCCCAAGGGTTTTGTCGATCCGATCAATGCTGGAAAGATATGCAAACTTCAGAAATCCATTTATGGGTTGAAGCAAGCATCTCGGAGTTGGAACATTCGTTTTGATGAAGTGATCAAAGGGCTTGGTTTTCATCAGAATGAAGAAGAAGCTTGTGTTTACAAGCAGGAAAGTGGGAGCGCTGTTGTATTTCTGATCTTGTATGTGGATGACATATTATTGATTGGGAATGACATTCCTCTGCTGGAGTCCGTCAAGGCTTCACTGAAAAAGAGTTTTTGTATGAAGGACTTAGGGGAAGCAGCATATATTTTGGGCATAAGGATCTATAGAGATAGGTCGAAGAGGCTTATAGGATTAAGTCAAGATACGTACATTGACAAGGTATTGAAACGGTTCAACATGGAACAGTCCAAGAAAGGGTTCTTACCTATGTCACATGGTATACACCTTAGCCAGATGCAATGTCCTGCGACGGCTAATGAGCGGGAGCGCATGAGTAAGGTACCATACGCCTCAGCAATTGGATCAATCATG
Organism: Zea luxurians; assembly: GCA_029449295.1. Lineage (NCBI taxonomy): Eukaryota > Viridiplantae > Streptophyta > Magnoliopsida > Poales > Poaceae > Zea > Zea luxurians. Next base: position 8,447,923 of record JAOPSE010000103.1, on the reverse strand, counting down.
TATGCCATGATAAGTACACGCCCAGATGTTTCATACGCTATAAGTGCTACGAGTAGGTACCAGGCTGATCCAGGTGAGGGTCACTGGACAACGGTAAAAGGCATTCTTAAGTACTTAAGAAGGACTAAAGATATGTTCCTGGTATATGGGGGTAAGGAGGAGCTTGTTGTAACTGGTTACACCGATGCTAGCTTCCAAACTGACCAAGACGAGTTAAAATCGCAATCAGGTTTTGTGTTCACAATAAATGGTGGTGCTGTTAGTTGGAAGAGTTCCAAACAGGAGACTGTGACTGATTCTACAACAGAAGCTGAGTACATTGCAGCTTCTGAATCTGCGAAGGAAGGTGTTTGGATAAGGAAGTTCCTCATCGAGCTTGGTGTGTTTCCTAATGCATCTAGTCCATTGAACCTCTACTGTGACAACAATGGGGCTATTGCGCAAGCTAAGGAGCCAAGGAACCACCAGAAAAACAAACACGTACTGCGGAAGTTTCACCTCATACGGGAATTCGTTAGGCGGGGTGAGATAAAGATATGCAAAATACATACGGATTTGAATGTTGCTGATCCTTTGACAAAACCTCTTCCACAACGTAAGCATGAGGCACTCATGAGATCTATGGGTATTAGATATCTTCTAGATTAACTCTAGTGCAAGTGGGAGACTGTTAGAAATATGCCCTAGAGATAATCATAGAGATGAGCATATTTCTTTGTATCCATGATATATATATTGCTTAATTGAATATCCATGGAAGGCACCTTGTATTGATTAGCAATTATGTGAATTGTTTGTGAGATTCTTTACTTATATGGTTATTCTAAATGATGTCCCTAGTCAGAGTCGATGACTAGCACATGTATTAGCTGATGAATACATTTCACAAGTCATGAACATGGAGATGTTAAACTAATAATGTGGGCGCATGTATGACATAAGGCTGGACCGACCTAACGTGAGATATTGTAATATAGTTCTCTTTTTGCAACATGAATACTGTATCCTTAGACCTGAGATTGTCGCATGTTCTCAAGATGTGAATTGACTTACTTAGGGACTATCAAACGCTATTCCGTAACTGGGTAGTTATAAAGGTAGTTTTGGGTTTGTCAGGAAGCACGCTGTGAGGCATGGTCAGTCAAGATGGAATTTGTCCCTCTCTTTGTGAGAGAGATATCTCTGGGCCCCTCGAGTGATTGGATCAAGAAATGCATGGTCGTGCTAGGGTTAAGAGTTAACCATTGAAAGGATTCCAATTCACAGTATCGAGAAAGAGAGGTCAGCTTAGAGCCAGACCAAATATCGTGAGACAAAGGGAACAACATGTACGTAATGTTGCAATGGTTCGTCTGATATGATCTTTACGTGCGCATAGGAGTTGACATGTCTTGCTAGAGGCCGTTGTCAATTATTGGGCCAAGTAAGAGTACTCGGGCTATGTCTATTTGTACGTGAACCTATAGGGTCACACACTTAAGGGGAAGGAAGCCTAACTCGGATTAGATCTGAAATTAGACTGGGCTTTAGGGTTACTGATGGGCCTCGGTGTCAGAAGCCCACCATAACGCCTATATAATGAGGGGCGCAGGCGCGGTTAGGCCAACCCTAATTTGCCACCAGCAAACGAGTAGCCGCTTGCCTCTCGCCCTCGCCAAGCCGCCATCACGAACCTAGCAGTTCGGTACGCGGCGCTTCCTCCCTGTACGTGTGGATACCTCGGAGGTGCTACATCTGGAGCACTAGAACGAACCGTGCGAGGACGTGAAGGACGCCGACGACTGCACGACACTGCAAGACGCGTTCGTCTACATCGAGACGTCTTCCGCTGCTCTGCGCGTCTAGTGGTAATTCCATGACCTATAACCGCAGTAGTTCTTGTTTTATGGGGTTGAAAATTTTGTTTTGCGCTAGCGTAGCCTCCCCGTAATCCTTCATTCTTCGCGTCCTTCTTCTCCTTCTTCTTCTCCGCCGCAACCCTCCACGCGGCTCGGTCCACCGCGTCCTCCGGGACCGGTGGCAGGGAAGGCTTGTGAGACCCCAGCTCCTAAAGACGAACGAAAAGTCTCGACTGTGAGAACCAAGGGCAATCAGACACAAGAAAGAAGAAGGAGCGGACACTCACTAGGGACATGCACCCGCGCTCGGGACGCATCAGGAGCTGGATAAGGGCGCCAGCGTCTAGCCTCCCTATCGTGCCGGCTACCCGCCTGTGGAGGTCATCGGCGGGGAGGGGGGCCGAGGACATCTGCGAACCCTCCAAGTCGACCCTCGGCGTCATCTCCGAAAGTAGCAGCCGTCGCTCCATCAAGGGGAGCACCCTCCGACGATGGATGGCGGCAACCACCCCCGCGGCGGTGAGCCCTCCCTCTCGCAGCTTCTCCAAGGCCTCCAAAAGGGGCTAGAGATTCTTCTGCCTCTCGCGCGGGGCCCCATAGCGCCAATTGCTACCGGCGGCGGTCACCACCCGTTGAGAAAACAACGGGAGCCTCCCCTCGTCATTCCGGAGGTAAAACCACCGGCGCTGCAACCCCTTGTTCGAAGACACAAGGATGGCGGGGATGTACTGCTGCGCACGCGCCTGCCTCAACTGGAGGATGCAGCCACCGGCCCGCACCGCCATGCGGACTCTCTTCTCCCCGGTCACCGAGGAAAAAGGCTCTGCAGAGAAGAGATGGGTCCACAGATCCCGGTGGGGGTCAATCCCCAAAAATCCTTCGCAAACCACCGCGAAGATGGCCGCTTGCGCGATGGAGTTGGGACTAAGGTTGTGCAACTCCATCCCATAGTGATGCAGGAGCGCCCTCATAAAACGGCTTGCTGGCACACCAAACCCCCACTCATGGAAGGAGACGAAACTCAGCACATACCCCGGCGGCGGGTTCGAGTCGGCCCCGCTCGGAGGGACCATCCACTCCGCCCGCAGGACATCAGAGAGGGGGTGGAGCAAGCCATCGACAACAAGGGCCTCTAGGTCGTCCACCGTGACAGTGGAGAAAGGCCATGGGTCGCGCGGTGGAATAATGGTTACCCGGTCGGCCATCGCCAAGCGAAGGAGGTGGCGGCGGGGCGGACAAGGTGCGAGGTTTTCTTTCTCTGGCTATTCCCTCAGGTTGCGGAAAACTAAGCAGAGGCGAGCAGCAGAGTAAAGAACCACCACCAGACCCTCCTCCAAATATATAAAGACCCATAAAAGACCCGTTCAACACTCCGCTCGAACCCGCCGCAAAATCCAAAACTCGAAGGCGAAACGCCCGTTCCTCGAACGGCTCGCGCATGCACAACGGCTGCCCTGCGAACCACTTGTCCCGTCGCATTAACTCTACGGCAGGACAGGTGACACCTTTGGCAGGCAAAGCGGGCGACGCTTCACCTCCGCCAAAATGACCACGTCAAAAAAGGTGTGCCACGTCGTTCAATTTCGTATCCTTTTCCTCTTCCCCTTTCTCTCTCTTGCTATAGGGACCGGGAAAGGGGATACTCCGAAAGGGATCCTTCTCCGCGAAGGAAGCGGGCCCCGAGCCCCCCTACTGATCAGAGGTTCGAAGGCTGGCCCCTCGGAAGGGTTCGACAGCCGCCTCAGAGCACTCGGGCTCCGCGCCCACTACTAGTCAGAGGTTCGATAGCTGGCCCCTCGGAAGGGTTCGACAGTCGCCTCAGGCCACTCGGGCTCCGCGCCCACTACTGATCAGGGGTTCGTAGGCTGGCCCCCCGATGGGTTCGACAGTCGCCCCAGAGCACGCAGAGTGAGGGATGACTCTGGGTATGTTCGATACGTAACGAAGGCTCGGGCTACGCTCCCGAGGTACCCAAGGACATTTCCGAGACCGGCAGGAACGATTCTGTAACGGAATCCCATCAGAGGGAGGCATCGAGCCCTCGGACCCTATCGAACGGGACCGAGTCCGGCAAATCACTTGCAGGTACTTTTGGAGCACGCCTCTGGGCCACTAGCCGACCCTTATCGAACGGGGCACGGGCGTCCACTCGGATCACCCGTTAGCAACTCACTGGAGACACCATGTTCGGCGCCCTCCAAGGGCAATATGGCGCTTTCCCCCCCCCCCCTCCTCCTTGCGGAAAGGCGACGCAGGGGCATATGAAAAAAGCCGAGTCTGCCCTTGACTGTCCTCTCGCCCTGTGCAGAGGCTCGGGGGCTGCTCTCGCAAACCCGGCTCCGGCCAAACCGTTGACAGCGTCAACATACCAGCCCGAGAACTCGGAACCTGACTATGCACCCGGGCAACGACCAGTTCGCATGAGGGAACAACCAGACCGGCCGAGCCATCACGAAAGGCATTAAGACCTCGAAGGAGTCAAACCACTCCACCGAGGCCTCGGGGGCTACACCCGGCGGGTGCGCTCACACGCACCCACCGGAACAAAATGCAACCGAGAAAGGCCGGTCCCCTTGCAAAAAAGTGCGACAAAGCCTCCAAGCGAGTACCCACACTCCCTTTGAGGCTCGGGGGCTACTATCGAGGATCGTAATTAGGGGTACCCCCAAGGCTCCTAATCTCAGCTGGTAACCCCCATTAGCACAAAGCTGCAAAGGCCTGATGGGCGCCATTCCGGTCAAGGCTCCGTCCACTCAAGGGACACGATCTCGCCTCACCTGAGCCCAGCCTCGAGCAGGAACTGTAGAACAAGGCAGATTCGCGCCTCGCCCGAGGGTCTCCTCAAGCAACGGACGCACCTTCGACTCGCCCGAGGCCCAGTTCGGGCAGGCTTCGCGGAGAAGCAACCTTGGCCAGATCGCCTCGCCAGCCGACCGGATAGCAGGAGCATTTAATGCAAGGATCGCCTGACACCTTATCCTGACGCGTGCTCTCCAGTTGACAAGGCCGAAGTGACCGCAGTCACTTCGCCCCTCCACTGACTGGCCTGACAGGAAAATAGCGCCGCCTGCGCTGCTCCGACTGTTGTGCCACCCGCCAGGGTGAGGCCGACAGCAGCCAAGTCTAGCCTCGGGCGCCATAGGAATCTCTGCCTCGCCCGACCCCAGGGCTCAGGCTCAACCTCGACTCCGGAAGACGGTCTCCGCCTCGCCCGACCCCAGGACTCGGGCTCAACCTCGACTCGGAAGACGATCTCCGCCTCGCCTGACCCCCGGGCTCAGACTCAACCTCGACTCCGAAAGACGGTCTCCGCCTCGCCCGACCCCAGGTGTGACGGAACCTCCCAAGTAATCAGGCCCACCTACAGTTGTCCTTGTCTAACAGACATCAGACACCCTGTAGATGTTCCTAAGTTACTTGACAAGCTCGGTATCTTTCCTTACCTCACCAGGAACGTTTCACCCGTCTTGCAGACATTACAGATCATCGGAGATGAAGATATGCGGAAGCGAATTACATAAACTTACATTTATTTCCAAAAGTAAGCTTGAGTTATTTATTTACAGACCAGTCTGAAAGCGAGTGCATAGAAGTAGTAATTATACAAACCAGGGAGACACAAACCTCTCCCGAAAGACTATAAACAAAAGATCCTAGATGGAGGACCGAGTCCTCCCGCACTTCAATCTTGTTTTTCTTCGTTGGGAACCACCTTAGCACAGAAGCAGCAAAAGTCTGCTACTTTCCCACCTAAAAACAACAAAGGGATAAACCCTGAGTACGGAATTACTCAGCAAGTCTTACCCGACTAAGGAAAAGACTCTCAAGGGTATGCTGGTTATATGGGAGTCAAGGTAAGGCTTCCCAATAGTCAAAGACTCTGTTTTGCAGAAATGCTTACTAAAGTGGATCCTTAAAAACCCAATTTTATTTGTCAAGTTAGGTAAAATTACCTGCACTAGAGTTCTTTCTACCCTAGTTCAATCACTGGTCCTTCACTAGCCAATTTCTTAACCAAAAACCCATCATCTTTAGTGGAATGCTACGTGTAAGTCAGTGGCCAAGTCTCCATAACCGCGGAGGTACGGCGATCCGAATCGATTATACTCAGCTGAGGATCTCCAATCACACGACATATGTAGCACTTAACCCTTGCATATGTCAACCCGCCACCGGGGTTCTTAAGACCGGATCAGGTTCACGCAAACCGAGAGCACAGATACACCACCGTCCAGCCTCTTGCCACGGAGGGTACACGCTACTCTTGCCACCGCTCCACTCCCATTTCGTGTTATCTTATTCCGGCCTTAGTCTGCCCGAGGCAAGGCTTACCCATGACGAGGCATGTGACCAGCTAAAGGGTACTCGGTCAACAGGCTTACATCGAGACGGCCCTTAATCGACTCAGACGGAGACACTACACTGAGACTCTCTTTCTCGTGCAAGTCACCCGCCCGGTCTCAGCTTAATTATTTCAAAACCCTAAGTCTGGTACCTGGCAGAGGTACATCTTTTCCGGATGTTGAATCCATCAAGGCCTTTGACAGATTCACCATCAAGTTTTATTTTTGAAAACATCCCTCCCACTTTGCCAAACATCTTTTGTAAAACAAATCCTTTTGTTTCTCTAAAGCAATACTAAGCATAGCAAAACCTTTTTGTAAAAACAGGATTTCAAGGAGGGTAATCAAGATCAAGGAAGGTAATGCAGGAATTGTTTAATCAATCAACTCCTATCACCTAATGCATCAAGCAAGTGAGAAAGATTTTAAAAACATCAAGGAAGGTGGCAAATGCACCGGGGCTTGCCTTTGTTATCAGAGGTGTCTTGCTCGGATCCACAGATATCAAAATAAAAGCAGTTGTCTGCCTGAGGATCAGAGGTGGGTGGTATCCCCTCTTCAAAAACTTCTTCTTCTTCTTCTTGCTCTAATATAACCATAAACATGCATAAGAATGGATGTCATGGAATGCTCATGAGGATGCAAAGATAACATAAACTTATTATTTATGTCTTGAGTACAACTTTCCTTCACGGTACCCCGAGAACCTAGGGTTTCCGGAGTCAGTAAAGGAGTTCATGGAGCAGGGGGGTGGTTTTGGGTTTAGTGATCAAACAAGGCCCAAATCAAACCAAACTCTACCCATGGCTTCTAAATAATGTGAAAAGCTCCCATAAAAAGTTTGGGAAATTTTGGACTTATTATTTATTTTCTAAAAATCCAGAACCATTGGTTTAGGCTATTTTAAATATCCTAAAATTCCCTATTCAAACTAAAAATCATAAAACTATTTTTATTAAATACTATGGAAAATAACAAGCCTAGGAAAATTGGTCTCATATTTTTAGGATTTTCCTACCATTTTCTACAGTTTTTCAAAGTCCTGCTGAAAAAGAAAAAAGAAAAACTAGGAACAGTACTGGGCCGATTTCAAATCCAGCGGCCCAGGCCCGCGCGAAATCGCGCGCGCGCCCGCACCCGCGAGGTGACTTTGCGCAGAGGCCCTCGGCTTAACGGCTAAACAGAAATAGATCCGTTTACTATTGTTTTAAGTCACTGACAGTTCACGAAAAGGTCCCCGGGTTTCTGTCAATTCACAACTCGCAGTCCCCGACGGCGTTCAAGCACGGCCGCGCTCCGGCGAGCCAGCAGACCGGCCGAACGGGACAACGGCTGAGCTCTCCGAGCGGTGGACACGAAATTGGGGTTAGCCAGACCATTTCCCCTAACTTAATCGCACTAATGGTGGACTAGGGAGCTCCGGTCACGGTGGCCGTAAGCATCACGGCGAGACAGCCGTGTTCCCGGTGATGGGCGCCGGTCTAGTTCGATTCATTGGTTCGGTAAGCATCACGGAGGTATGAGCATGCTCAAACGAGGAAGCAAAGGGCGGGTACTGACCGGAGTTGGGCTGGCGACGGTGAACTCAACTCTACGGCGGCGGAAAACCGATTTGGGGGCAACGCGAAATTCGAGCGCTCGAGTGGATGATTGTGGCCGATTAGCGGTGGCTGGATGCGTAAGGATATGGTGAAGCCCACGGCGGGGTCAATTTATAGAACTCCGAAGCGGTGGCGCTTAATTTGATCACGATGTGTCGACGGCCGGAGAGGAGGAAGAAACACTGGCTTCGCGAGTACGTGGCCAACGACGTGGCGGTAACTCCGGTGAGCTACGGAGGGTTCAGAGAAGGTCATGGCGACACGGTGAAAGTGTAGAGCCACGCGGCACCCAGCCGAGAGGCGGCGGTCGACGACGAGTTCTTACCGCGGGCGGTGAGCCAGGGGGGGGAAACGTGCCGTGGCCGAGCGGGGTGACTTCTAGCTCACCGGCGTTGAGGACACGTATCGGCAGTGCTTATCCAAAGACCACCGAGCACGAATCGTGACGAGTCGCGATCAACGGCGGCGGCTACCGGCGGTGAGGACGAAGGGATTCTTCTTCAGTTTAACCGGTCACTGTACCATGGCCATGCGTTCATCAGAGCTTCTGACCGAGCGAGTTTAGAGTCCTTTTTCTCCAGATTTCATGTGACAATAGGTCCCAGTCTATGTACCAAAGTTGTAGTGCTACATACCAGCTACAACTCCACTATAGGACTTGATCACATTTGAGCACAGGATCATGCTCAAAACCTAGCTTGAAGTCGAGGTCAGTTCACTGCTTGTCTGAAAATTCAGACATAACAGCCTGACAACCCAACTTTAGGCTGGGTTTTCTCTAAATTCTTCTTAACAACTAAGCTCACAACCTTAAGCAAAGTTGTTCTCCTATAATGGGTCTTCAACTTTGATGTGGTGACCTAGGGTAAAAACCCTATACTTTGTAAGTTACAAAGCCCCAAAGTTGAGCCCATTCACTGATTTTCAGACTTAGAATAAACTCATATGAGGTCTATTTTGCATTTAGGTCCAAAACTTAGGGTTTTGCTTTCAAGTCCACATTTTTGTGAACCAAAGGACTTAAAATACTTATTTGGCTTGGTTTTTGCACTTTAGCCCAAAAGTGGGTTAATTTTGCACATAGGCCCCTAGGGTTTGGTTTTAGGGTTTTCCAGAGTGCTGATTAGGGTTTTTAATATCCCAGGGGTATAAATGTGATTCAATTTAGTGTTTGGGGATATTTCATGACTTTTCTCAAAAGTCCTAAGGTTTTTCTCAACTTGGGTTAAGTTTTACCCCTTTAACCACTATTTTGGGTTAAGTCCTTAAACCAGGGTCTTATTTGTAAAACAGTAAAACAATACAACTTGTTTGAAATTTTTGCCTAGTGAATGCACTCTAGGTGTATCAAACATATGCAATGCCCATACTCATGATGCCATGCTCAAGTTTTAGTTATAGTAACACCAGGGGTGTTACATCCTTCCCCCCATAAAAGAATCTCGTCCCGAGATTTAAAGTCCTAGGGTGAGTAATGGAAAGGGAAATGTGTCACATTTTTATTTCCTTATTTCTGGTACAAGGCAGGGGTGGGGTGGGGGTTCATTCCTTTATTACACAGCTATACAAACTTTACAACTTACAAGAGGCTAGAAAGCCTGGGAAATTCTTATCTAAGAAATCTTGGGTTTCCCATGTAGCCTCATCTTCCGAATGCTGGTTCCACTGTATCTTATAAAACTTGAGAGTCTTTCTCCGGGTAACCCTGTCCTTTTGATCCAGAACTCGAATGGGATGTTCCGAGTACGTTAAATCTGGTTTCAGGACAACATCAGTCACTTCAACGGTTCGATCGGGAACCCGAAGACACTTCTTCAATTGTGACACGTGGAACACATTATGCACAGCAGACAATGTTTCGGGAAGTTGAAGTTGATACGCCACTGGCCCATATCTTTGAAGAATAGGGAATGGACCAATGTACCTGGGTGCAAGTTTTCCCTTTACCCCGAAACGCGATACTCCCTTCATTGGTGAAACCTTTAAGTAGACGTAGTCTCCTTCTAAGAAGTATAAGGGCATTCGCCGTTTGTCTGCATAACTCTTTTGACGAGCCTGTGCCTTCTTCATATTATGAACTATTTTCTGAACCTTTTCTTCGGTTTCCTTTACCATATCAGGCCTAAAGAAATACCTTTCACCAGGTTCAGACCAATTTAGCGGAGTTCGACACCGTCGCCCATACAAAGCTTCAAAAGGTGCCATCTTGATACTTTCCTGGTAACTGTTATTATATGAAAACTCCGCCAAAGGTAAGCATTCATCCCATTTCTGTGAGAAATCCAGGACACATGCCCGCAACATATCTTCCAGTATTTGGTTCACTCTCTCAGTCTGCCCACTGGTTTGAGGATGATAGGCCGAACTGTGGAGTAACTTAGTACCCAAAGATTTGTGAAGTGCTTCCCAAAACTTGGCTACAAATTGAGGTCCACGATCCGACACTATGGTCTTTGGAACACCATGCAGACTAAGAATACGATCAATGTACAGTTGGGCGTAGACAGTAACCGGGGAATTTGTCTTGACCGGCAGAAAGTGAGCAATCTTTGTAAGTCGATCAACAATCACCCAGATAGAGTCATACCCTTTTGCGGTCCTGGGCAATCCCACGATGAAGTCCATGCTTATGTCTTCCCATTTCCATGTTGGTATTGATAATGACTGCAATGGACCGGCAGCTTTCATGTGTATGGCTTTGACACGTCTGCAAGTGTCACACTTAGCCACATAGCGTGCAATTTCAATCTTCATCTTCGTCCACCAGTAGTGCTGTTTTAGATCGTGATACATCTTAGTGCTTCCTGGATGAATAGAATAGCGACTAAGATGCGCCTCATCTAAGATTTGCTGGCGGAGTTCTTCATTCTTCGGCACTACTATGCGGTTGTTGAACCATAACACACCTTGATCATCTTCCTTGAAACATTGGGCTGTTCCAGCCCTGATCTTCTCTCGTATGTGCTTCATGCCCAGATTATCCTTTTGAGCATCAATTATCCTTTGCAAAATGGTTGACTCAAGCTTTAGTTGATTCAGAGTCCCTTGCCGGATTATCCCCAGGTTTAACTTCTCCATGTCTTGACACAAAGTGTTTTCGGAGGTCTTTACCATAAGACAGTGGCAGGAAGTCTTACGACTCAATGCATCTGCCACCACATTGGCCTTGCCTGGGTGATAATGGATTTCCAGTTCATAGTCTTTAATGAGCTCAAGCCATCGTCTTTGCCTCATATTTAACTCTGACTGGGTAAATATATACTTCAAACTCTTATGATCTGTATATATGTGGCAGATATTTCCCAGCAGATAGTGACGCCATATTTTCAGGGCATGAACCACAGCAGCTAACTCCAGATCATGAGTTGGATAGTGCTCCTCATGTCGGCGTAACTGCCTTGAAGCATACGCAATTACTCGGCCCTCTTGCATCAGCACACAGCCGAGTCCACTGCCTGACGCATCACAATATACATCAAAAGGCTTAGTGATGTCCGGTTGAGCCAATACCGGAGTAGTGGTCAATAGTGTCTTCAATTCCTCAAAGGCTTCATTACATTTAGAAGTCCAATTGAACTTAATATCATTTTTCAATAAACTTGTAATTGGCTTCACAAGCTTAGAGAAATCAGGTATGAATCTGCGATAATATCCTGCTAGCCCAAGAAAACTCCGGACTTGGTGAACAGTCGTTGGAGGTTTCCACTCCAGAATATCCTTGACCTTGCTAGGATCTACCGCAATTCCTTTGGCTGACAACACGTGCCCCAGAAATTGAATTTCCTCCAGCCAGAACGCGCACTTGCTGAACTTGGCATACAGTTGATGTTCCCTCAGGCGCGTTAATACAATCCGTAAGTGTTGAGCATGCTCCTCTTCATTTTTAGAATATATCAAAATATCATCGATGAAGACCACCACGAACTTGTCTAACTCGGGCATGAACACCGAGTTCATCAAATAGGTGAAGTGGGCAGGAGCATTAGTGAGCCCGAAAGACATTACCAAGTACTCAAACAATCCATACCGCGTAGTAAATGCGGTCTTCGGTATATCCTCGGGCCGAATACGGATTTGATGATAGCCCGACCTGAGATCGATTTTGGAAAACACCCTCGCCCCAGTCAGTTGATCAAATAAGATGTCGATCCTTGGGAGAGGGTACTTATTCTTGATGGTGACCTCATTTAGGGGCCGATAGTCCACACACATTCGCAAGGTTTGATCCTTCTTCTTCACAAAGATGGCGGGACAACCCCATGGGGACGAGCTTGGCCGGATAAATCCTTTATTCAGCAGATCTTGTAATTGAATCTTCAATTCTGCTAACTCATTAGGGGGCATACGGTACGATCTTCGGGAGATGGGAGCCGTACCGGGCTTTAGCTCAATTACGAATTCTACATCTCTTTCAGGGGGTAGTCCAGGCAAATCTTCCGGAAATACATCTGGAAACTCACATACTACCGGAATGTTCTTGATCTCCGGTATAATGGCTTCAAATATTCTACCAGAAGCTTTGGCTGGATTGGTTTTGGGGAGAGACAAGAGAATTTCTTCTTGATTATAACTCAACCTGACGGTTCTGAGTTCAGTGTTGAGAATTGCCTTGTGTTGAGTTAACCAATTCATACCCAAAATTACATCTATATCCTGGCCTTTCAGAACAATCATGTTAGCAGGAAAGTTCCGTCCGGCCATTGTTACTGGCACTTCATAGGCCACTTCTCTAGTAAAAATGTGTCCCCCAGGTGAATGAATTTTAAATCCCTCTTTTGATTCATGACATGCAATGTGATGTTGCTCCACAAATGTCTTGCTAATGAAGGTATGCGAAGCACCAGAATCAAAAAGAATAATTGCAGGGTGACTGGCCACAGGGAACGTACCCATCATCACCGGCTCTCCCTTCGGTGTGGTAGCCACTTGCGTATAATATACTCGCCCCGTCTTTTTGGTATTCTTGCCCGAAGTACTTCCCTTGCCTGGAGCTGAATTTCCCGATCCTTGTTGATTATTGGTCTGATTTTGCCGAGGATAGGGGCAATCTTTAATAAAATGCCCAGATTTGCCACAGTTAAAACATCTAGTTGAAGAACTTGGCAGAGCAGGGAATCGAGTGCCTGGGGCACCCGGCTGACTTTGGACAGTAGGGGCTCTGTTGGGACGAATAATTATGGGCTGCTTGAAAGGGAAAGATGGTGCACTTGAACGGTTCTGGTTAGAGGGCCGGAGAATGAACCGTTGCCTCTTTACCGGGCCCTGACTAGGCCTATCACCACTGAATCCCTTACTTTTCCCAGTATTTGCATATTTGGCCTCCACAGATAGGGCTGTGCTGACAGCCTTCCCGTAGGTGAGATCAATACAGGCAGCCATTTTTCGCTGCATTCGGTCATTCAGACCTCTCATAAAACAATTCTTTTTCTTCAAGTCTGTGTTCACCTGATCAATTGCGTATTGTGACAGGTGATTGAATTTGTTGAGATACTGGTTAACAGTATCTCCCCTTGCTTCAATTTCATAAACTCTTCTTGTTTCATGTGCAGCACTCCCTCGGGAATATAATGCTCGCGGAATGCTGCTTTGAACTCATTCCATGTAATTTGATGGTTGTCCGGTTGGATAGCCACAAAGTTCCCCCACCAAGTACTGGCAGGGCCTCGGAGTTGCTGTGCCGCAAACAATGGCTTCTGGGTTTCCGAACAACGTAGAAGGCCAAACTTCTGTTCGATGACTCGTATCCATTCGTCGGCTTCGAGCGGATCTTCTGCTTTGACGAAGAGAGGCGGACGAGTCTCGGAGAAATCCAGATAAGTGGTCTCACGGGGACCCTGTTGAAATCCTCTTCCTGCTTGTTGCTGAAGCTGTTGCTGACCCGCCATCTCCCTCAGGAAGCGGGTATTGTCGGCTGTAGCATTTACCAAGGCAGCGATTGCCTCGGCAAGCGTGGGTGGAACGGGAGGTGGATTCGGGGTAGCATCCCGACCCCCGGATGTTCCGGCTGCGTCCTGTCCGCGAGTCCGGGTCGGCATCTGAGGCAAAAACATTTGAATAAACATAATGTGCCAAAGAAAACCTTCTGTTTTACATTACTATAAAGAGTAATGGTACAGACTCGATATTACACAACAGGATACAGTACCCATTTTACAAAAGTTTAACCTATTATACAACAGTACACCCTACAATACACTACTCTACTTTTATTACACTATTAGTCCTGCTTCCCGTTGCTTTTGGCGGCTTCATTGTCAGGTGTGGGAGTCCAGACGTCCACCAACCTCAAAGAAGGAGGGGGTTCAAAAAGATCTAACTCCCCACCCAACGCGCGTCCCGCAACGTGAGAGGGTCCGGCTTCCGCCTCAGCAGAGGGTGCAGGCTCACTAGGGTGTAGTTGCGAGTAGAGCACATGGACTTCCTCATGTAATGTATTGCAGTAAACCTGCAGGTTGTCAACAGCTGAGCTGAGTTCTTGAATTCGGGCCTGAGTCCTTGCTTCCTTAGCACATACCAACATATGTGACTGTACTGCCCAGTCAAGTGCCAAGTCCCGATCAGCCAGCTGATCCCGCAAGTGACGGATGTCCCTTCTTAAGTCATTTATTCTATCTCCGTCTGCAATCCAAGCATTGGTCCTGTGTCGCAGCGTCGCTTGAAGTCGACTCACTTCAGCTTGCAAGTCTCCTATGGGGTCATTACTCCCACTGCTACTGCTCTCGTGTCGAGGAGCCAGTTGATGCCGGGGTACTCCAATCGGTCCCGTTGACTTACGTGCTGTGAGCCTCGTGCGTGGCGGCATCTTTCTAAGGGGGAAAACTTATTAGCATAATTCTTAGCATGATGCATGAGTAAGTACAGAATCAACCTTGGTCGATTCAACCTTCTATATGTTGCACTCTTCCTATCTGGTCTTTAAGATAAACTCTTCAGAATACTTAGGTAAGAAGAGAAAAGAATCTTTAGGTAAGACTTTTGAAAATCTTTTTGAAGATGCCTCGTAATATCTGCAAAGAAGGGCTACGCTCCGATACCAGCTGTGACGGAACCTCCCAAGTAATCAGGCCCACCTACAGTTGTCCTTGTCTAACAGACATCAGACACCCTGTAGATGTTCCTAAGTTACTTGACAAGCTCGGTATCTTTCCTTACCTCACCAGGAACGTTTCACCCGTCTTGCAGACATTACAGATCATCGGAGATGAAGATATGCGGAAGCGAATTACATAAACTTACATTTATTTCCAAAAGTAAGCTTGAGTTATTTATTTACAGACCAGTCTGAAAGCGAGTGCATAGAAGTAGTAATTATACAAACCAGGGAGACACAAACCTCTCCCGAAAGACTATAAACAAAAGATCCTAGATGGAGGACCGAGTCCTCCCGCACTTCAATCTTGTTTTTCTTCGTTGGGAACCACCTTAGCACAGAAGCAGCAAAAGTCTGCTACTTCCCCACCTAAAAACAACAAAGGGATAAACCCTGAGTACGGAATTACTCAGCAAGTCTTACCCGACTAAGGAAAAGACTCTCAAGGGTATGCTGGTTATATGGGAGTCAAGGTAAGGCTTCCCAATAGTCAAAGACTCTGTTTTGCAGAAATGCTTACTAAAGTGGATCCTTAAAAACCCAATTTTATTTGTCAAGTTAGGTAAAATTACCTGCACTAGAGTTCTTTCTACCCTAGTTCAATCACTGGTCCTGCACTAGCCAATTTCTTAACCAAAAACCCATCATCTTTAGTGGAATGCTACGTGTAAGTCAGTGGCCAAGTCTCCATAACCGCGGAGGTACGGCGATCCGAATCGATTATACTCAGCTGAGGATCTCCAATCACACGACATATGTAGCACTTAACCCTTGCATATGTCAACCCGCCACCGGGGTTCTTAAGACCGGATCAGGTTCACGCAAACCGAGAGCACAGATACACCACCGTCCAGCCTCTTGCCACGGAGGGTACACGCTACTCTCGCCACCGCTCCACTCCCATTTCGTGTTATCTTATTCCGACCTTAGTCTGCCCGAGGCAAGGCTTACCCATGACGAGGCATGTGACCAGCTAAAGGGTACTCGGTCAGCAGGCTTACATCGAGACGGCCCTTAATCGACTCAGACGGAGACACTACACTGAGACTCTCTTTCTCGTGCAAGTCACCCGCCCGGTCTCAGCTTAATTATTTCAAAACCCAAAGTCTGGTACCTGGCAGAGGTACATCTTTTCCGGATGTTGAATCCATCAAGGCCTTTGACAGATTCACCATCAAGTTTTATTTTTGAAAACATCCCTCCCACTTTGCCAAACATCTTTTGTAAAACAAATCCTTTTGTTTCTCTAAAGCAATACTAAGCATAGCAAAACCTTTTTGTAAAAACAGGATTTCAAGGAGGGTAATCAAGATCAAGGAAGGTAATGCAGGAATTGTTTAATCAATCAACTCCTATCACCTAATGCATCAAGCAAGTGAGAAAGATTTTAAAAACATCAAGGAAGGTGGCAAATGCACCGGGGCTTGCCTTTGTTATCAGAGGTGTCTTGCTCGGATCCACAGATATCAAAATAAAAGCAGTTGTCTGCCTGAGGATCAGAGGTGGGTGGTATCCCCTCTTCAAAAACTTCTTCTTCTTCTTCTTGCTCTAATATAACCATAAACATGCATAAGAATGGATGTCATGGAATGCTCATGAGGATGCAAAGATAACATAAACTTATTATTTATGTCTTGAGTACAACTTTCCTTCACGGTACCCCGAGAACCTAGGGTTTCCGGAGTCAGTAAAGGAGTTCATGGAGCAGGGGGGGTGGTTTTGGGTTTAGTGATCAAACAAGGCCCAAATCAAACCAAACTCTACCCATGGCTTCTAAATAATGTGAAAAGCTCCCATAAAAAGTTTGGGAAATTTTGGACTTATTATTTATTTTCTAAAAATCCAGAACCATTGGTTTAGGCTATTTTAAATATCCTAAAATTCCTTATTCAAACTAAAAATCATAAAACTATTTTTATTAAATACTATGGAAAATAACAAGCCTAGGAAAATTGGTCTCATATTTTTAGGATTTTCCTACCATTTTCTACAGTTTTTCAAAGTCCTGCTGAAAAAGAAAAAAGAAAAACTAGGAACAGTACTGGGCCGATTTCAAATCCAGCGGCCCAGGCCCGCGCGAAATCGCGCGCGCGCCCGCGCCCACGAGGCGACTTTGCGCAGAGGCCCTCGGCTTAACGGCTAAACAGAAATAGATCCGTTTACTATTGTTTTAAGTCACTGGCAGTTCACGAAAAGGTCCCCGGGTTTCTGTCAATTCACAACTCGCAGTCCCCGACGGCGTTCAAGCACGGCCGCGCTCCGGCGAGCCAGCAGACCGGCCGAACGGGACAACGGCTGAGCTCTCCGAGCGGTGGACACGAAATTGGGGTTAGCCAGACCATTTCCCCTAACTTAATCGCACTAATGGTGGACTAGGGAGCTCCGGCCACGGTGGCCGTAAGCATCACGGCGAGACAGCCGTGTTCCCGGCGATGGGCGCCGGTCTAGTTCGATTCATTGGTTCGGTAAGCATCACGGAGGTATGAGCATGCTCAAACGAGGAAGCAAAGGGCGGGTACTGACCGGAGTTGGGCTGGCGACGGTGAACTCAACTCTACGGCGGCGGAAAACCGATTTGGGGGCAACGCGAAATTCGAGCGCTCGAGTGGATGATTGTGGCCGATTAGCGGTGGCTGGATGCGTAAGGATATGGTGAAGCCCACGGCGGGGTCAATTTATAGAACTCCGAAGCGGTGGCGCTTAATTTGATCACGATGTGTCGACGGCCGGAGAGGAGGAAGAAACACTGGCTTCACGAGTACGTGGCCAACGACGTGGCGGTAACTCCGGTGAGCTACGGAGGGTTCAGAGAAGGTCATGGCGACACGGTGAAAGTGTAGAGCCACGCGGCACCCGGCCGAGAGGCGGCGGTCGACGACGAGTTCTTACCGCGGGCGGTGAGCCAGGGGGGGGGAAACGTGCCGTGGCCGAGCGGGGTGACTTCCAGCTCACCGGCGTTGAGGACACGTATCGGCAGTGCTTATCCAAAGACCACCGAGCACGAATCGTGACGAGTCGCGATCAACGGCGGTGGCTACCGGCGGTGAGGATGAAGGGATTCTTCTTCAGTTTAACCGGTCACTGTACCATGGCCATGCGTTCATCAGAGCTTCTGACCGAGCGAGTTTAGAGTCCTTTTTCTCCAGATTTCATGTGACAACAGGTCCCAGTCTCTGTACCAAAGTTGTAGTGCTACATACCAGCTACAACTCCACTATAGGACTTGATCACATTTGAGCACAGGATCATGCTCAAAACCTAGCTTGAAGTCGAGGTCAGTTCACTGCTTGTCTGAAAATTCAGACATAACAGCCTGACAGCCCAACTTTAGGCTGGGTTTTCTCTAAATTCTTCTTAACAACTAAGCTCACAACCTTAAGCAAAGTTGTTCTCCTATAATGGGTCTTCAACTTTGATGTGGTGACCTAGGGTAAAAACCCTATACTTTGTAAGTTACAAAGCCCCAAAGTTGAGCCCATTCACTGATTTTCAGACTTAGAATAAACTCATATGAGGTCTATTTTGCATTTAGGTCCAAAACTTAGGGTTTTGCTTTCAAGTCCACATTTTTGTGAACCAAAGGACTTAAAATACTTATTTGGCTTGGTTTTTGCACTTTAGCCCAAAAGTGGGTTAATTTTGCACATAGGCCCCTAGGGTTTGGTTTTAGGGTTTTCCAGAGTGCTGATTAGGGTTTTTAATATCCCAGGGGTATAAATGTGATTCAATTTAGTGTTTGGGGATATTTCATGACTTTTCTCAAAAGTCCTAAGGTTTTTCTCAACTTGGGTTAAGTTTTACCCCTTTAACCACTATTTAGGGTTAAGTCCTTAAACCAGGGTCTTATTTGTAAAACAGTAAAACAATACAACTTGTTTGAAATTTTTGCCTAGTGAATGCACTCTAGGTGTATCAAACATATGCAATGCCCATACTCATGATGCCATGCTCAAGTTTTAGTTATAGTAACACCAGGGGTGTTACACCAGGGCTCGGACTCAACCTCGACCTCGGACGATGGTCTCCGCCTCGCTCGACCCCCGGGCTCAGACTCAACCTCGACCTCGGACGACGGTATCCGCCTCGCCCGACCCCTGGGCTCGAACTCAACCTCGACCTCGGAGGAGCCACCACCTCGCTCAGGCCGACCACGTCACAAGGGGGGCCATCATTACCCTACCCCTAGCTAGCCCAGGCTACGGGGAACAAGACCGGCGTCCCATCTGGCTCGCCCCGGTAAAATAGGTAATGATGGCACCCCGCGTGCTCCAGGACAACGGCGGTCCTCAGCCCCTTACGAAAGCAAGGAGACGTCAGCAAGGATCCGACAGCCCCGACAGCTGTGCTTCTACAGGGCTCAAGTGCTCCTCCGACGGCCACGACACCACATGAACAGGGCTCCAACACCTCTCCGACAGCCACGTCGGCATGTACATAGGGCTCTGGCTCCTCTCTGCTAGACACGTTAGCACACTTCTACACCCCCCGTTGTACACCTGGACCCTCTCCTTACGTCTATAAAAGGAAGGTCCAGGGCCCTCGTACGAGAAGGTGGCCGCACGGGAGAACGGGCTGACGCGCAGTCTCACGCCCCCTCTCTCTCTCTCTCCCTCGCGAACGCTTGTAACCCCCTACTGCAAGCGCATCCGCCCTGGGCGCAGGACAACACGAGGCCGCGGGTTCCCCTCACTGTTTTCCCCCCTTGTGTCTCCGTCTCGCGCCGACCCATCTGGGCTGGGACACGCAGCGACAATTTACTCGTCGGTCCAGGGACCCCCCCGGGGTCAAAACACCGACAAGTTTTGTGTCAAATCCTCCTGATGGTGACAGTGGTTTGGGTCTTAGAGTACGACCCCCTCCCAAAGAGGTTGAGGCTTTGGTTGTTTCGCTTGGTGATATCCCCAATGATGAGAGGCAGGTTCATTTTGAGATACCTATAAACCCGAGCGATGCAGAAATAAGTGTTATGCTGGACATGTTGGCTGAGGATTCCTCTGATTCGGTCCCTGCTAAAACACTGGCTGTAGCAACTATCCCAAAGCTTGGAAAGATCTTTACTACTTAACAATCTGATGGTGCTCGCCCAAAGCGCCTTCGCCCGACCAGTCATCCAACTGCTCCTGCTGAGGGGAAGAAGAAAAAGAGGAGGCTTTGGTGAGTGTCATGCTTGAATCAGGATGTCGGCCCTTCTGCTCCTGCTGCCGAGGAAGTGCAAGTGGAGATTTTTGCTGGAGCTGATCCCAATGGGTGTGACCCGGCTGATGCTGAACCCAAGGGGTGTGACCTTGATGATGCTAATCCCGATGGGTGTAATCCGGCCAGAGCTGATTCCAATGGGTGTAATCCGGTCAGAGCTGATCCCAATGGGTGTGCTGTTCGTATTATTGACGAGGATGAAGAAGAGGAGGAGGAAATCCCCTTAATTCGGAAAAACAGTCGGCGTTATATGGTCAGTGGAGAGAGTAGTGATATTCCTTCGCCAGCTTTTTCTGCTCTCGTTGGTCTGCAAGAATTGTCTCTGGCCAATTTTGATCAGGCTCTCGAGGATGTGGTCCCTGAAGATCTGATGTCCGAGCCGACAGATGGTGGTATGATGGGCATTTGCACTAATATGCCTGATGCCAAGTTAGAGTTATCCCGAGCAGTGTCTCGTGCCTCATCGACCTTGGAGCGCAGTCTTAAGAGTCAAGAGGCTGATCCAGATTGCTCCGTTCCCATGGAAGTGGCTGAAAGTCCTTCAGCCTTAGAGGCGGCTGCTGCAGAGAACCTGGTCCCCAAGGATGGCGCCAGCGTTTGCCCAGCCCCCGAGGGTGTTGCGGCTAATGATCCGGCTCGGGTGGGCAGCGCGAGCTATGACCCAGCACCCGAGGGTGTCCGAGCGGGTTCCCCTTCTCATACTTCCGTGGATGTCCTCATCGGGTCTTCTCCTCCACATTCTGATTGCATGGCAGCAGCACGTGCTTGTGGTCAGGAAGTCGCTTTAGAGGCCAGCGCACCTAATGCTAGAGTTTTGATTCCTGCTGGTGATGCTGAGTTGGTCCCCAATGATGCTCTGCAGATTGCCTCGGTTGATAATCCTTCGTCAAGTCATCAACTGACTTCCCATGACTGGGGCTTCCTTCGTTCTTCTCCAATCTTCAGGTAATTTGGCTTTTCCCGATCTGACTATACTTCAGGTGAAATACTATCTTTGCACTCATTAGTTTTCAACGTCAGGCTTTGGTTGACGAGATGGCTGGTCAGCTGAGATCGCAGGGTGCCTCTGTCCCGGAAAGAGCTCTGTCTCTAACACATTGGAATCCAGTGCTGCTTCAGCAGCGGGTATCTAATTTGGCGATGGCAAATGCTGGTTAGTGCCCTTTGTTTTCTCCTTGGCTACTTGATTAATCTGCTTTTTGGCTGAATATCATTATTTAACCGTTCCTTGCTAGATATGGTCTGGCGGTATTCTGATCTTAAGGAGAAATATTCTGAAGGTCAGACAGACTTGGCCCGGGTTTCTGCTTCTCTAAATGATGCCGACATGTTGAATTCCTCTCTCAATACTCAGCTTGACTCTGAAAAGGTGGTCAATGAATTAAGCTTTACTTGACTTTCTCTGCTGCGTTCTTAATGTCTACTTGATGTTTGAGAGCTGATTCTTGTCTGCAGGAGGAAAAACGTGCCCTTGCAACTTCTCATGACAACCTTGACAAGTTGTATCACGATGCCAGCAATTCTTTGACTATCTTGGAGAGGAGCCATCGTTTCACTATGGAGGACTTGGACAATCACCGTTACAAGCTTCAAGAATCCCTGGATGAACTCATTCGTGTTTGGCAATTGGTGTCAGGCAAAGATTCTGTCATCAAGGATCTATGTGCTTCCAGAAGATCAGTCGTCCAGGAGCTAGAAGCTGCTCGGCTGGCTGTCAAGGCTGCTGAAGACACTTCCGCTACTTTGAAGGCCCAGCGCGACAAGGCTATGGACAAAGCCATTCGCGCGGGGCGAATCTTGATGAGGAGACCCGGTGTGACTGTTCTTGATGACATAGTTGCGGATGTCAATGCTGCTCTTGATTCTTTGAGTCATCCTTCTTCATCGATCGCTCCTGAGAAAAACATTACCAAGTAGAAACACTAAATGTGTTGTGTATGTGGTTAGTGTGCTCGAATATTCTGTCAGAAAGTATTTTTAGTACTGAATGCCATTATTTTTTCCAACAATAGTTATAATTGCAAAAGTAAGTGCAGTGTGATGGTTTTGAGACTTCTTTTCATTTCGCGAGGCATAGATATCGCCCTAAGATGAGTAATCGCAAGTGTGCTTGTGTTGGATCGAGTAGACGTGAGCGCGTCGTGCCGATTTAAGTCGCTGCTGACTTAAACCGACTGCTCTGTTAGTAGGGTATGGTTGCCATCCTGAGTTAAGCATGAGCATGTCACACCGCCTTAAGTCATTGCCGACTTAAGTTGATTGCTCCGTTAGTAGGGTATAGTGGTCACCCTGAGTTAAGTAAGCGTGAGCATGTCACACCGTCTTAAGTCATCGCCGACTTAAGTCGATTGCTCCGTTAGTAGGGTATAGTGGTCATCCTGAGTTAAGTAAGCGTGAGCATGTCACACCGTCTTAAGTCATCGCCGACTTAAGTCGATTGCTCTGTTAGTAGGGTATAGTGGTTACCCTGAGTTAAGTAAGCGTGAGCATGTCACACCGTCTTAAGTCATCGCCGACTTAAGTCGATTGCTCCGTTAGTAGGGTATAGTGGTCACCCTGAGTTAAGTAAGCGTGAGCATGTCACACCGTCTTAAGTCATCGCCGACTTAAGTCGATTGCTCCATTAGTAGGGTATAGTGGTCACCCTGAGTTAAGTAAGTGTGGGGTTGACAGTAAACAGTTTGAGTTCCTTTGAGAATGAAGTCTTTTTATTGATGATGTATTTTCCAATTTACAGAATACAAGACCATCCCAATAGCTTCTAAAATCTAGCTAGGGGTAAAACTTCCTGAGGTGTTCTATATTCCATGAGTTCCCAATTTCTGTGCCGTCCATTTGAGTAAGACGATACTATCCAGGCCGAGTGACTTCTGCTACTATGAATGGCCCTTCCCATAGTGGCGACAATTTGTGTCGTCCCTCCCCCATTAGAATTTGGCGGAGGACGAGATCTCCCACTACGAAGGATCAATGTCGTATGGCCTTATCATGATAGCGCCTCAGAGTTTGCTGATACTGTGCTGACTGAATCACCGTATTCAATCATTCTTCTTCTAGTATATCAACATCCTCCAGTCTAGTAGCCTCAGCTTCTGCTATGTTTTCGAAGATTAATCTCGGTGCCCTAAACTTGAGATCAGCGGGTAGCACTGCCTCGGAACCAGAGACCATAAAGAAAGGAGTGTTTCCATGCAGAGCTCGGCTAGGTTGAGTTCTCAGGCTCTAGACAACATACGGCAACTCTCTGATCCACTTTCCTATGAACTTTTCATTCTTGTCAAAGATTTTCTTTCTAGGTGCTTCCAGTATCATTCTGTTGGCTCTTTCTACCTGCCCGTTGGCTCTTGGGTGTGCCACTGATGCATATTTGATCTGGATACATTTTTGTTCGCAGAAATCAAAGAATTCTGAGCTAGTAAAATTGGATCCCAGGTCGGTTATGATGCTGTTTGGTATCCCGAACCTGAATATTATGTCTTGTACGAATTCCACTGCCTTAGCTGAAGTTAGAGAAGCAATGGGCTTGAACTCTATCCACTTAGTGAATTTGTCGATAGCAACCAGTACATGAGTGTATCCTCCTTGAGCCTTCTTGAAGGGTCCAATCATATCCAGTCCCCAGCATGCCAACGACCAAGTTACAGGTATGGTTTGCAGTTTCTGTGCTGGTAAATGCTGCTGTTTTGATAAGTACTGACAAGCCTCGCATCTCTGAACTAACTAGGCTGCATCACTCTTTGCCGTTGGCCAGTAGAAACCAGACCTGAAGACCTTCCCAACTAGAGTCCTGGATGCTGCGTGTATCCCGCATTGCCCAGCATGGACCTCGTCCAGTAGTTGCTTCCCGGTAGCCAAAAGAATGCATTTCATGAGGACTCCTGTCGCTCCCCTTCTGTAGAGTGTTTCCCCAATGAGAGTGTAGTGAGCAGACTGCCTTGCAATACGCTCTGCTGCACTTTTGTCATCCGGCTCCTCCTCATTCTTTACGTATCTGATGATCGGCTCCCTCCAGTCATCAGAATTTGACTATGGTTGACTCAGAATATTGCATTCTTCTGCCCGATCTAATGAGACACTCTGGCGTAGTACTTCTTGGACGAAGACTCCAGGCGGGACCTGAGTCCGACTGGATCCTAGCTTTGACAATGCATCAGCTGCCGCGTTGTGGTCTCTCTCCACATGATGAAATTCCAGCCCTTCAAACTTGTCTTCTAGCTTTCGGACGGCAGTGCAGTATTTCCCCATGGAATCATTCGAGCAATCCCATTCTTTGTTTATTTGACTTATGACCACCAGAGAATCCCCATATACCATCAGTCTCTTGATGCCTAGTGATATGGCAATGTTCAGTCCATGAATCAAAGCTTCGTATTCTGCTGCATTATTGGACGCTGAGAATAACAATTGAAGAGCATATTTGAGTTGTTCACCTCCAGGTGCAATGAAGAGGATCCCTGCGCCTGCCCCTGCGGCTTCAACGAGCCATCAAAATACATTCACCATACTTCTACAGTTTCCGGGTTATCTGGCACTTGTTGCTCGGTCCATTCTGATACGAAGTCAACTAGTGCTTGAGTCTTGAATACTGTACGAGGTCGAAACTCGATGTCATGAGCTCCCAGCTCATAGGCCCATTTGGCTATTCTTCCGATAGCTTCTTTATTGTGGAGAATATCCCCTATTGGAAATCTGGTGACTACTGTGACTTTGTGGTCATCGAAGTAGTGACGGAGCTTGCGTGCAGTTAGAAGTACTGCATACAATAGTTTCTGAACTTGAGGATATTTCTTCTTCGAGGGACCCAGGACTTCACTGATGAAATAGACGGGATGTTGTACTAGGTATGCGTGTCTTTCTTCTGCTCGCTCGACTACTAACGTGGTGCTTACCACGTGGGTCGTGCAAGAGATGTATAACAGCAGATCTTCAGCTAGTTGACTTGGTGTGGCTCGGTGCGGCGGTTTTAGCACTGGTGGTGTTGTCAGGAATTTCTTTAGTGCGTCTAGAGCTTCCTGAGCCTCTGAAGTCCTGAAGCGTCCCCAATCCTCTGGGACTCAAATGTGATACAATTACTAGTCCCAGGAGGCTAGTAAACACATTTATACATCAGATGATACCAAATCTGCTCAAACGAGACAAACCTACAAAGGTGGCGAACAACTTTAAGAGTTGGTCCACAACTCGGGACATATCATCAGAGTGGGGCTGAAGCAGCCCGATATACGCAGCGAAGCAAATCAGCGGTCCAACAGCCACAGGCAAGGTTGGGAACAGTCGTAACTCTTACCCGATCTCCTTTTTCTGAAAAAACAACAAATAAGCAAGGGTGAGTACAAACGTACTCAGCAGCCCACCTTCACCCACGGAATGGGGAAATCAGATATAATGCATAGAATATGTAGAGCTCAGGATATTTGCAGAAACAGCCATATTTTATGCAGGGTTGTTTTGAAAAACATTTTGTATTTTGCAAAGCGCATCCTCTCCAAAAGAAGCAGGAAGTTTTTCAGTATTATAACAAAATCCCCTGGACTAAACCATCCAGGTATCTCAGCAGTTTCCCACTGGTTTTCATTTTCAAAAACAACTACTGGACTTCCCGTCCACCATAGCTCATGGCTCAACCGCCGGTCCTTTTTAAAACCACTTTTCTCAAACGCACCCTTTTTTTGGAAAACAAAACACTAATTGCCATACTACACCAGACTCGTCCATTCCTGTGGACACAGACTATTCGAATAGGTTTTCAAACTCTGCGCAGAGGTGTACACTTTACCCACTAGTCCGGCTCTGCGATCTCATGGCCGATGAGATCCGAATCCGAATCTCTTTCTTTCCTCGCACGTCCTAACCTTAACGGTTATACCGGAAGGAGTCAGGCCACCGCCATGTCCAAACCGGACAAAACATTCCCCCTCCTTATCCTCCTAGTGCTCCCCAGCCTTTATAACCCTGGGGTTGGACCGTACGAGTTCAGATTGAGTGACTGCCCACACAGTCTCGAGTGGTTGTACTTATCATGAGTACAGGTAGTGAAAGATGACAAACCGGTCCTTATAAGAGGAGACAATCCTTCTGCTCACGCCTAAACCAGCTGAGCCATCACCTTAGGCCCTCCCCTAAACCAGGGAGTCCCTGATTATCCCACTCACAAGGTGATAAGGGTGAAAACCCTTCATCAAACACATTTTGAAAAGCATTTTCTTTTGAAAACTCACACCTTTCCTCAAATCATTTGTAACAATTATATCAGGGATTGATTGCGGCAAGCGGCTGGGTGGCCATAATAACTTGTCTCAAAATCATATTATGCATAAAATAACAGGTTGAGGGTTGTGGTTGTAAAACATAGGTAATTTATGCATCAAAGGGATCCAGTGAGCTTGTCGTGCTTATCCGATGAAGGGAGAAGGGGAGCTCGCGGAACTGGCTTCTGGCTCCACCGCCTGGCGTAGACTTGTAGATCTGGCCTCCACGAGACGACACGAACGCTCGATAACTATGCAACATGAACAAGCAAACATACAAACCAGCAAGTATACCAACAAATATTTAGTATAGTGGTCAGAATAGTGATATATGGATGGGTAGAGTCTTGAGTAGAATCTGTGTCATGTGGTGTTGAGATACTACTAGTAGTGGAGCGGAGGTGCTTACCAGGAGGGTGGACTGGAGGCGAAGCGACACTACGCGTGTAGCCGGCAGAGCGGAGTAACTGAGTGGGTGGGAGTTTTCCTTGGCTGACGGTGTGGAGTGTGTGTGGAGAGGGAGAGGGTAGCTGGGTGTATTTATAGCTGGGTGTATGTGGTGTAGCACAGTGAAGTTCACTGTAGGTGAGAATAGTGACGAATGAATCGTCTGACTTAGTATGAACAGGAGAGTTATAGGCAGAATATGGGACAAGAGTATTTTGGGAGTTTTTTGGAATATGGACCATGCTTAAGGGATGACATGGTTGGATAGGGAATAGTTTGATAAGAATTTAGAAACAAGAATTATTGGAATCGGAGTTTGGAAGCCTGGTTCGAAGGAATCTTAAAGTTAAGCGTGCTCAACTTGGAGAAACCTGGGATGGGTGACCAGATGGGAAGTTCCCACTGGAAGGAAAATCACAGTCACCGGAGTTCATATGACTGGAATATGGGTCTGGCTGGTCTTAGGTGGACTGGACAGCATGATGTATGAGTAGTTGAAATTTGGGGCGATCGGATGATCGATGATTAGTAACGATGAATAGTGGTGACGAAAAAGTAATTATAGATATCATCGATGAATACTAACGATGATGAATAGTAACGATAAATAGTAACGATGATGAATAGTATATGTGAATAGTAATGATGAATAGTAACGATGAATAGTAATGGTGAATAGTGATGGTGAATAGTTCGTATGAACGAACGATGAATAGGAACTATGAACGAACGGACGAACGATCAAATGATCGGACGAACGAACGATCGGAATTTCGGCAGCATAACGGCAGGAAAAGATTATTTGGACGAACGAACGGACGAACGATCGAATTATCGGACGAACGAACGATCGGAATTTCGGCAGCATAACGGCAGGACAAAGATTATCTGGAAGAACGATGAATAGGGACTATGAATGAACGATGAACGATGAATAGGGACTATGAACGAACGATGAACGATGAATAGGGAACTATGAACGAACGATGAACGATCGAATGATCGAACGAACGAACGATCAGAATTTCGACAGCATAACGGTAGGACAAAGATTATCTGGAAGAACAATGAATAGGGACTATGAACAAACGATGAATAGGGACTATGAACGAACGATGAACGATCGAATGATCGAACAAACGAACGATCGGAATTTCGGCAGCATAACGGCAGGACAAAGATTATTTGGACGAACGAACAGACGAACGATCGAACGATCGGACGAACGGACGAACGAACCATGAACGATCGGAGGAACGAACGAACAAACTAAGAACAGGGGACGAACGATCGAAGAACGATCGAACGATCCTTGTGCTAGTGTGTGCTTGTGTGGAACATGGAGTGGGTGTGTGGGGGGGAAGAGAGTTGCCATGAAATGGCTTGGGGTGGGATGAGAGGAGGCCCTTGCCCCTCTATTTATAGCCATGGTGGGGGGATTAGGGGAAGGGATGAGAGGATTAGTGGGAGGATGAGAGGATTAGTGGGAGATTAGCATGTATTTGTCTTGTATAATTGTAATTAGCTTGTAGAGCTCACCGTATGACACTGGAGGCATACGTATACGTATGGGCATGAGGAAAGTTATGAAGAAAATATTTGTAGGGTCTTGAAAAATGATTCTGAAGGTATTTCTCAAGAGGAAAATATCCGGAGATATATCGGTGGAATATTTGGGTAGTATTTCTGGAAAGAACTTGAAGGGGATCACTAGGGAAATATCTGGGCAGTATTTTTGGAAAGAATTTGAGGGGGTCACTGGGGAAACATTTGTAGGATATTTTGAGGAGGATTTTGGAGAGAATATAGACCACTATACTTTATTTGCTGATATCAACTTGCAAACAAACATTTTGAAATGAAATTTGAAATTCATTTTGAATTTAGAGGGAGTTTGAGAAAATTTCAAGATTTGAATTTTTGGGATGCTACAAGTCCACTAGAACTTGTCTACCTTCTTGAGCAACTTGTAGAATGGTAGGCCTTTTTCTCCCAGCCTTGATATGAATCTGCTTAGGGCTGCCATGCATCCGATAAGTCTTTGTACTTTCTTCTATGATCGTGGTGCTTCCATTCTCATGATGGCTTCGATCTTTTCTGAATTGGCCTCAATTCCCCGATGGCTGACAATAAACCCGAGCAATTTTCCTGCTGGTACTCCAAAGACGCATTTTTCAGGATTAAGTTTCCATCGATATCACCATAGACTGTTGAAGACCAGCTGTAAATCTTCAATGAAATTTTTCTGAGTTTTCTGTCTTGATCACCACATCATCCACATAAGCTTCCACACGCTTGCCCCAGTGGTCAGCTAAGCATGTCTGAATAGCCCTCTGGTAAGTCGCTCCAGCGTTTTTGAGGCCAAACGGCATGGAGGTATAGCAGAAGGCTCCAAACGGGGTGATGAATGTTGTTTTTTTCCTCGTCTTCTTTTGCTAAACTGATATGATGATATCCAGAGTAGCAATCCAAGAAAGACAACATAGAACACCCAGCAGTTGAGTCTACCACCTGGTCTATTCTAGGGAGTCCGAAGGGATCCTTCGGACAATGTTTGTTGAGATCCATATAGTCGACACACATGCGCCAATCCACTTTATTCTTTTTGAGTACAAGAACAAGATTTGCCAACCACTCGGGATGTAACACTTCTCTAATGAATCCGGCTACGACCAAGCGAGCCAGCTCTGCACGGATGGCTTCTCTCTTGTCGGGCGTGAAACGACGTAATTTTTGTCGGATCGGTCTCGCCTGGGGGTAGACCTTTAGTTTGTGCTCGGCTAGTTCTCTCGGGACTCCTGGCATATCCGTGGGTTGCCATGCGAATACGTATCGGTTATCTTGCAGAAACTGGACAATCACGCCTTCCTATTTGTCATCCAGGCTGGAACTGATGATGGCAGTCTTGCGCTCATTGATGAACCCGAGGTTGGTTCTCTTGGTTTCTTCGGTCGGCCACATAGAGGTCACAGCTTGAGCTTCATTCGCGGGTACCGCGAGATCTTCCTCAGGCTTTGAGTTCGCCTGCGCAAAAGAAGTCGCCGATGGTTTGGTGGTGAGGGCTGCCTGAATGGCCACCCGGAAACACTCTGCAGCGCCTTGGAAGTCAGCGCGCACAGTTATGATTCCTTGTGGTCCTGCATCTTCAATATCATGTACGTATAATGTGGAATGGCCATGAACTTTGCCAATCGTGGCCTGCCGATGATGGCGTTGTACCCGCAGTCGAAGTTTGCCACCTCGAACCTCAGGAACTCGGTTCTATAGTTTTCCGGAGTTCTGAAGGTGACCGGCATGTAGATGTATCCCAGTGGATATTCTCCTTCAGTCGGCACGATGCCGAAGAAAGGAGTGTCTGACTCGTGGAGCTCTTTAAGGGGAACTCCTAAGCCTTGAAGCGTCCGGGGGAAGGTGACATTGATGTTGCTTCCCCCGTCCACTAATACCTTCTTTACCCTGCTTTCTCGGATCACCGGATCGACGAGGAGCGGGTACTTGCCCGGGTGGTCGAAGTTGAGCCACTGATCCGCCCGAGTGAAGGTGATCGGGTGTTCGGACCATCGATATGGGGCGGGAGGACCAGTAGTCACCACCAGTATCTGGCGGTCGTTGAGCTTTTGCTGTCTCTTGCTTTCTTGTGACCCATGTCCACCGAAGATGACGTTAACTTCTCTATCGACGTGTGGGAAGGCTCCACCTCCTCCCCCTCCTGCTGTTGGGGTTGTCGAGGTTCTCTAGGTCCTCCTCATGGTGGGGGAGGCGGCAGAGGTTGGAAGGGTCGGTCGTTCCCCACGAAATGCTTGAAGTCTCTGCAGTTCCGAAGGGTGTGGCGCATGTCCTTGTGGTACGAGCACTAGGCGTCGAGGATGTTGTCCAGCGTGCATTCGCCTCCGCGAGGTCCTCCTCGGGCGCGAGTGGCGGGTGGTCCGGCGGCGTGGACTTCTTCACGAGGCCTCTTCTCCCAACGTTTGCCGGGTTGTTGGTTCGTGTCGCGTCGCGGTGCCGCCTGTGCAGGCTTTGCTCCTCCGATGAGGTCCTGAGCTCGTTCGTCGGTGGTGATGTAGAGGTCGGCTTCCCGGAACAGTTGCTCGGAGGTAGTCGGCGCTTTCTGTAGTATGGCTCAGATGAAGGCCGAGTCATTAGATCTCCGGTAGAAGTCCTCGATCACTGCTGCTTCTGCGACCTTGGGGATACGATTTCTCATGGTCCGAAATCTTTTGAGGTATGATCGGAGAGTCTCATCCCCTCGGCGCTTGATGGATTTGAGGTCCCATGGCTGCGTTGATTTGTCGGAGAGAGATTGGAAGTTGGCGGTGAAGCGCCGACTGAAATTGCTCCAGTCGTCGATGCAGTGTCGGGGTAGGTGTCGCAGCCATTACAGTGCATCCTGCCCGAGGACGATAGGCAAGTATGCGGTCATCACATCTTTGGTTGCCCCAGCAGCTCGGGCGGCGATGGTATAGACGGCCAGCCAGCCTCCCGGATCCTGCTTAGGCTCGTACTTGTCGACGTTGGAGACTTTGAAGTTAGGGGGCCATTGAATGGCCCTGAGGCATGGAGTGAGCGTCGATACTCCACACGTGCCTTCCTGTCGTCGATGATGATGTCTGTCCTAGGGAGGGGAGTTGTTGTCGTGGTGCCTCGACCGTCCCCTGGTCGTGCCACCAGTCGAAGCCGTTGCCGACTCAGTTCTAGTGGCCTGACTCCACGCAGGGATGCCGTGATCCCGGTCATATAATTCCCGGCGTCGGATCTTGTTCTCGTGTCGTCGTTCACGCGAGGCGTTGATGGAGCTCCGTGCGTCTCGCCGACTGTTGATGGTGTGTCGTAGATCACTCGGTGGATGAGCGAGAGGTAGAAGGTGATTGGCTGCCAGGGTGAACAGCCGTCGATAGCCCTCGTCGTCTGGAGTCCGAGGGAGGCCATCGGCTATCCGAGCCAATACTCCACCGACCTCACTCGGTGTGTTCATGGCTCGGGCGAAGTCGGGGTTCAGGTTGCGTCTGAAAAGTGGATTCTCTCGGCGTTGCCTTGCTTCCTGCTCAGCCCGCTCTTGAGCTTGCCGACGGTCACGTCGTCGAGAATTCGTCCTTTCCCTAAAGACCCGTTCTTCTGGAGTTTCTCCTATCTCCGAGATCTCGTCTCGTGATACGGGCTGCGCCGGGTCCCGCTCTCCGGCCTCGTGTTGTCGCCGAATATTTCGACGTCGGTTCCTTCGTCGGCGGGATTCCCACTGAGGAGGTTCTTCCCCGGGCGCAGTTGGTTCATCGTCGGAGATGGGGGGGCGTCTCCACTCTTCCCCTAATGAAGAGGACGTCGGGGTAGAATGGAACCGCCGCTGTGACGAGCTTCTTTCCGTTCTCCTTTGAGGAAGGAGGCACCGAAAGAGCAGTTTGACAATCCTTTACCTTGTTCGCTTCCTTTTTCCTTGTGATCCGTATCCATTTTTCCATCGGAGAGGTGGACAGCGGAGTTCTCCGGGTAGACGGACTCTCAGCTCCTAGCTTGCTGAAGGTGGTCTTTGCTCGGAGCGCTGGTGGTTGCGCTTTTTCCTGCTTCGCTCCGACTTTCCCGGAGATTTTTGAGGAAGTCTTTCTCTCCAGCGGATCCGCGATGCGACGCACGGTTCCTTCTTCATCTGCTACGGACAAAATGGTTCCGAAGTAGAACACGGATCCGGGGCGGAGGACGATCTTGTGCTGGAAAGTGACGGCCATTGAGCTAGCTTGGATCAGTGACACACCCCCTACCTGGCGCCCCAGCTGTTAGTGTTTTGGGTCCGACCGCGCACCCGGGGTTGTCCCTCGAGGTGCTTTTTAGAGTAGGACGGTGTTACCGACTGTAGCTCGATGGTTCGCGCTAGAAGCATGAGAGACAGTGGACAATTTTGTACAGGTTCGGGCCGCTTTGAGATGCGTAACACCCTACGTCCTGGTGTGAATACTTTGTGTGGTGGGTTACAAAGAGGTTCTCCAGTACCGAGAAAGTTAGAGAACTGGGTGGATGGCTAAGTAGTGAGATGCCCTTGAGGGGGTGCCCCCTAGGCCTTATATACTCGATCGTGGGGCGTTACATGTGGATATGATAACAACGTGTGCCTAAGTAATAGTGAACCGACTGAGTCTATCTTCCTACAATTCTCCCGGCCTATCCCCGTTCTGTTCCGATGTATGAGGCCCCTGTGCGGGAAGGTCGGGTCCCTGTTGCGGTTGCCATTCAAACTCATCGGGTCGTCTGGGCCTACATCAATCCAATCTTGTGTCAACCTACTTTAGCGGGTGCTCCTCCCTCGGCCCACGAAGAGGTGACCTTGCGAATTATTGGGCCCACGGGCCTTTCGTGAGGTCTTTTATCCTTCCAGTGGACCCGGGGGATATCCGTCCCCCACAGTGTCGCTGACTATTGGGGAAAATGTGTATCCACTTTGTTTTGTGAAGTTGTTTACCTAGAACAGGTGCTATTTCTAGAAACAAAATACATGTAGTCATCGTTTGTAGTGAGTTTTTTTAACGGCAAATTCAGCTTAACACTCAACTCTGATGAAGAGTACATTTACCCTTGCATCTCATTCGTTGCATGCAGTGTTACACCATCCAATTGATTTGGTGCCTTTGTTCCTTCCTGCGCAGATAGCTTTTGACAGAGTTCGCAAAAGGCTGCTCGTCGTTGATTCCTTTTGGGAGGTTAGTTCCTTGCCATCCCTTTGCACTTCTCCCTCGTGGTTTGTAGACGGCTGTGACTTCTCTTGCTACACACACTGCGCTCAGATTATGTTAGTGATATACTTGTTTTCAGTGGTATAGTATTTTGTTTATGTTCTTCTACACGTTGCACATAGGGTGTGTTGGTGTTGTGCTTCTGTCGTTCCGGTGCATTATTGTGTTTTCCTTGAAATGGTGGAGTCAAAACTGTGAAGTGTATTGAACTCAAATCCCATGTGTGGCTTCTTTTGGGTACCTTCACATAACTATTTTTAATTAAGTGAACTCCGTTATCCACATGTTGATCACATTTCCTTGGCTTCCTACTCGGATATTTTAGGAACTTCAGTTTTTTTATGCTTATGTGCAGTTAGGTGCTGGGTGGTAACCTCTGATTTAGGTTCGCTGCCAGTTGCCTAGCCTGCTTAGAGTTTTGTAGTTTTTGGTACGATCTAAATATTTTGTAAATTAATTCTGAATTGTATTCTCACGTATTTTCTAGGGTTGTTACTTAGCGTTTTTACATGTTCTTGCTTTGTGAATTTTATGTATATGTGGCTAATTGTTTGCCTAAGTTTGCTATATGTTTTAGTATGTATATGATACAGTTAACCATTGATTCAGTTTCCTTGCGTTTGTTTGAAAGGCGTATGGTACATGTTTTTTTATGTGGGGGCCTCTCTATTACAGTTCACGTGCACGCTATTCATGTTCTACAAGTGTTAGGTGTGTGTGTCACGTGGTACATGTCGCGGTGTGCCCATGGCTGATGCTCCGTATGCACGTGTTGCCCATTCGTATGAAACAAGGCGACGCAGGCGGCATGCAAGCGCACGCGGTATGTCGTCTTAATTGTGTTACATTATTTGGTCGACTTGTCGGCACACGCTGACCGGAATTGCGTTGCTGCTTTTAAATATATATAGATATTAGCAATAATACCCGTCCCAAAGCAGGCGATAGATCCATAATGGACTTCCCTTCATCGCCGCATCGAATAGACACCGCCTCCGCAGTAGGCTGCACTACAGGTGTTCTGCACAACACAAACATATCACAATTCCTCTCGAAAAAACATACATTGATGCCCTAAGAGGTATGTGCTTCCCTTCCTTGGCTGGTTGTTTCTTGTGTTTCACTGCTTAATATCCATCATTCTTATCTGTTCTTCGTTCTGTAGACGCCTACCCAAATAGATCGTACTAAGGTGGCCCCGAGCACACCTGCCGATGCTGTGGCGCAGTATTTTGGTTCCAGGAGCGTGTAAAAAGTGATTCATCTATTGCGCAACGAAGACTTGCATACAATCTCTGTTGCAAGGGGGGAAGGTCAATTTGGAGCCTTACAAAAGGCCGCCATCTGTGCTTGCTGATCTCTTGTCGTTTGATGGCGATGCGCGCTCGAAAAGATTTTTGAGGCTTATTCGTGCGTACAATTCACTCTTTGCCTTCACCTCCTTTGGTGCCGCTATAGACAAAGCGATAAACAATGGTACTGCGCCTTATGTTTTCAAGATAAATGGAATAGTACATCATCGTATCGGCACCTTGCTTCCACGCTGTGGAGTGATGCCTAAATTTGCCCAATTGTATATTCATGATACAAACCACAAGACACAGAACAGGCTAAACATGTTTGAGGTCGATGATGGTGTCCCTGAACAACCTGAACGTGAAATAACTATGGCTTTGTTGGCCATGTTAAATGACAATAACAAACTTGTCAAAGTGTTTCAATATGCAAGGGAGCGATTGGAACAAGCGGGTAACCAGAGGATAACACTCAGGCTGTTAGGCTGTGATGCTAGACAAGATGTCCAATACAATCTTCCCTCCAGCGGCGAAGTCGCTGCCATCGTTGTCGGCGACTACACCGCCGATGAATACACATATGATGTCCTTGTGCGCGATAGAAATTGCGGGCTACGACGTGTCTCATGCTTGCATCCGTCCTGCATGGCTTTGCAGTACCCTCTGTTGTTTCCGTATGGTGAAAATGGTTACCATCTTGGCATTCGGTACTGCGATGATGAAGACAGTGTTGGGACTAAACGAAAATACGTAACAATGCTTGAATTTGTAAGAAGACATTTACATTACAGATTACACGAGTCAAACCCATACACGTGTTATGGTAGGTTAAGTGCTCAGGTCATTGTCGACGCATATTCAACTATCGAGGGCTCCAGGTTACAATTCATAGCCGACCATCAAAAAGACATGCGGTCTGAATCAGTACAAGGAATAGCTGATGCCGTTGACAGAGGGCAAATTAGTGCGGATGCTGTTGGCAGTAAAGTGATCATGTCTGCGAGTTTCACTGGCAGTAGGTGATACCATGTTATGAATTACCAAGACGTGATGGCTATTTGCAGAGTGTATGGCCCACCAGATGTTTTTTTGACTTTCACATGCAACCCAAATGGAGGGAAATTGCGGATGCGTTGTGCTTCGAACCGGGTCAGCAACCATGCGATCGTTCAGACTTAGTTGTATGAGTATTCCATATGAAAGTCGATGAGTTCATAGCTGATATAAGGCAGGCCGTGACATTCGGACCAGTTCTCGAGGTCTTGTATACTGTTGAGTTCCAAAAACGAGGCTTGCCACATTTACATTGCCTTGTGTGGTTGGCTGCTGGCGCAAAGGAGTTCGATGCTTCTGTTGTCGACAATTTTATATGCGCTGAGATTCCAGATGTGAACACTAACCCGCTTGGTTATGCTTTAGTCGACGAATTCATGATACACGGGCCATGTGGTGAAAGCAACAGGAATTGCCCATGTATGAAAAACAACAAATGTTCAAAAAAAATTTCAAAAGATTTTCAAGATGAGACCACCATAGACGACTTTGGTTTTGCGCTCTACATGCGTAGAGACGATGACAGACATGTCATCAAACGTGGCGTTCGACTAGACAATAGAAGTGTTGTACCGTACAACATGCATCTTCTAAAAAAATACAATGCACACATAAACGTTGAATGGTGCAACAAGTCTAACATGATCAAGTATCTATTCAAATATGTTACAAAAGGAATTGATAGAGCAAAAGTATATTTTGAGTCCACTGCACAAACACAAAACCATTCGCCCGGTTCTCATCTTGCCCCGCCAAATGGGATCCTAGAATACATTGATGCAAGATACCTATCTACGTGTGAGGCTCTCTGGCGTGCATTTGAGTACGACATTCACTTTAGAGTGCCTTCTGTTGAACGATTGGTTGTACACCTTCCTGGCCTAAACCATGTGCGCTATGAACCTAGAACAAATTTAGAGGACCTAATATCTAGCCCTTTAGCGAAAAGTACGATGTTAACTGAATGGTTCGAGGCTAATTCGAGACATGAAGAGGCCAGAGACCTCACATACTGCGATTTCCCCAAGGAGTGGACATGGGATGCCTCAAACCGATTATGGAGGAAAAAGGTCACGTTGCGCTAAGATTGGCTGTATGTACTACGTGCACCCTGCAACGGGAGAACTGTATTACCTGTGCATGCTCCTGATGATTGTCAAGGGGGCCACAAACTATGCTGACGTCAGGACATTTAACGGACATGTGCACTATACGTTTCGTGCTGCATGTGAGGCTCGTGGTTTACTTGAAGGTGATAATGAATGGATCCTTTTGTTCGACGAGGCGATTGTGTCCGCATCTGCGTACCAACTTAGACAGTTGTTCGTCACTGTGGTTTTGTACTGTTCCGTTGGAAACATACGTGCACTGTTCGACAAATACTGGCATTACTTTACGGATGACATGTGTCATAGACTTAGAGACACGACTGGAAACCCCAACTACAAAGTCCCTGAAGAACATCTCATGTCCTTACTTATACAAAACCTTACGGACGTTTTCGCGAACAGTGGCGGGAACATAAATGATTACGACCTACCAAGATTCGCTAATCATTGCCATTATATGAGTGAAAACAGATTAATTAACGACAAGATGGATCCAGATCCTTTGATGTTGTCCATGCATGCTTCATCTTTAGTTGCGCAATTGAATGATGACCAACGGAAAGTGTACGACACTACAATTGGACGTGTTCACAGTAGATCACCTGGTTTCTTCTTTGTTTGCGGCCATGGTGGCACAGGCAAAATGTTCCGAGAAGAAAATAGTGCTAGTTGTCGCATCATCAGGCGTTGCCTCTCTTCGACTACCTAAATGACGCACTGCACATTCAAGGTTTAAAATACCGTTTGACATAAACGATGCTAGCACATGTAACGTGAACCGGGGGACCATGCTTGCTGAGCTTATACAAATTGCCAGTCTGATTATATCGGATGAAGCGCCAATGACACACCATCGTTGCTTCGAGGCTCTAGATAGAACTATGCGAGATATTCTTTCTGAGCAAACACCTTCAAATGCAATCCTCCCATTTGGTGGCAAGATTGTTGTTCTTGGTGGTGATTTCCGTCAGATTTTACCTGTCGTACGAAAGGGCTCACGGTCTTCCATAGTTAATGCATCAATTACAAATTCGAAGTTGTGGCAGCATGTTGTCCTCCTTAAATTATGCACGAACATGCGCCTTCTTGGCCCCTCCTTGGAAGAAAACGATCGTAACGACCTCATATCTTTTGGTAAATGGGTTCTATCTATAGGAGATGGTACACTTCCTGTCGAAAAAAGGACTGGTGATCGTGAACCCACATGGATCACAATTCCCGATGACTTGCTTGTCCAAACTAACAATGATAAAATAGCCACGATTGTATCTGAAGTATACCCAGATTTCTTTATGAATTACGATAAACCAACATATCTAGCCTCGTGTGCCGTTATATGCCCAAACAATGCTACAGTCGATGATATTAATAACTACGTTGTTTCGCTTGTGCCTGGGGAAACCGTGCGCTACCTTAGTTGTGACACTATATCAAAATCATCAGAAAGAATACCAGATTTCGATGTGCTCTATCCTACTAAATTCTTAAATTCGATTAATGCAAACAATTTCCCATCTCACGAGCTTATGCTGAAAAAGGGTGTCATAATTATGTTGTTGAGAAACCTTATTCAAAGCATGGGCCTCTGCAATGGTACACGACTACTCGTTACCGAGCCTGGACAACGTATATTGAGATGCATTGCTCTCACAGGCTCTAATGTGGGTGCTGCAGTTTTAATACCAAGAATAACCCTCAATACTATTGATGTAAAATGGCTGTTCGCACTCCAGAGAAGGCAATTCCCAGTACGAGTATGCTACGCAATGACAATTAATAAGAGCCAAGGACAAACCATATCCAGGGTTGGGCTTTACCTCAAGAAACCGGTCTTCACACATGGACAACTTTATGTGGCCATATCTAGGACTACATCCAGAGGTGGCCTTAGAATCCTGATTGAGAATGAGGACGGTTCGTGCGGGGTACAGACTCGAAATGTGGTGTACCACGAAGTCCTCTCTATCGCTGAAGCGGCTGCCATACTAGCCACCTAATTTTTCATCCATCTTTTGTGTTGTACATAGCAATGATATGTAAATACTCCAGCGCTGCTGCTACTCAAACGATTATGTCTCTTTTCATGCTTGTTATCTTCGTTTTTTCTTGCTGCGTGTACAATATCTTTTGCTTTGAGGTAAAATTGTTCTACTAATGTGCAATACGTATACTAGCCTTATCTACTTCCCTACTGTTGTATTCTCTAATGTTTATGCCATTTTTGGGGTCAACGCTGCAGATGGGAGACGTGTTGATTCTAAGCCTGCAGTGTGGGAACTTATCTGTGACGATATGCGTCCGTGTTTCTCGGTTTTGGGACTTTTCTGATCCTCGGGATGATGCAAGGTTGCTACACCGTGATATGTTGTTGCTCGACGAAGCGGTAAAGTAGCAACAACCTCTACCAGCTTATTGTTGCATCTCACCTGTTTGCTTCAACGGTTTTCCCCCTTAATATGATAATAGAGAGCCTAATGTGCCTTCTTTTTACTAGCTGAATTGTTTCTACTCTTACTAAAGTTGAATCTACATCCTCACCAGTTTGCTTCAGCGGTGTTTTTTCCCCTTAATATGATAATAGAGAGCCTAATGTGCCTTCTTTTTACTAGCTGAATTGTTTCTACTCTTACTAAAGTTGAATCTACATCTTTCTATATCCAGGGAAATAGCATACATGCTACGATATACCCACCCTTCATAGAGAAATTCAGGCCACTCATAAAAGAAGGCAGCGTGTACAACATGACATACTTTCGAGTTCGAGCATCGAACAACTTATACAAGCCAGTTCTAAATGATATCATGATTACCTTCACGAATTGGACAAAGTTAGAGCAGGTTATTGAGATTCCTCCTGCATTTCCTACACTTACCTACTCCCTCACTCACATAGAGCAGATCCATTTGCGCATCGACCATAAAGACTACTATACAGGTAAATGTTGTTACCTGTATACTTACAACGCCTATTTTTCTTTGCTAATATTGTATATACTGCTCGTTTGAAAGCAGATGCCATTGGGATAGTTACTTCAGTCTCAAATGTTTCGCCACATCGCTCCAAAGGACAACAAGCTTCCAGCTTGAAGAGGAACATTTCCATATGCAGTGCAAGGTTTGGACTACATGGTTGTTCTTACCTTGTGTTCTGCTAGATGTATGGTATGTATTTTGGCGTTGTATTACATATACATTATTTGTGACTCATGTTCCATGCTCGAACTGGAAACAACAGAGGTGCTTCAGTCAATGTCGTGTTGTGGGGTGCCCAAGCCACCCTATTCCCAAGAGAGCGCATATATGAAGATGGTCAGAATTCCCCATAGATTGTGCTATTCATTGGCACACTCGTCAAAAAATATGCAGGTATATTGACGTAACACTTAGTATTTTTCTGACTCCCGTACATTTATACCTTCTGCCCTTTTTTAGATGGGCTTTGTCTGACTGGAAGCTCACCATGTAAGTGGTACATCAATCCATCCATTCCTGAGGCAGAAACCCTTATGTCCAGGTAATGCTATCCTCTTGTTATCAAATATATGCACATGTTGCCTGCTCTTGCCTTTTTCTAACGGAATGCTTCTACAAATACAATGCAAACCAGCGCACACGGTGACCATAAACCAGTGAAGTGGAATGCAACTGTTACTTCGAGCCAACTTATATCTCCTGTTGCTGAGGAGCAAAAGGTGTCATACATCAAGTATCTCCATCCCTTTGAAAACAAGGTACACGACATACCCAGTACCTATTCTATTCTGCTATCAATAGCTTCCAAATATACACATAATGCATAAGATTACTTCATACTTGGTGCTCTAGATTTCCAGTCAATATAAATTAGTTGTGTGGATAATGTTTTACTGTTGTTCTTTATTTTATTTCTATGACCTACGACACTGAATATCATTGGGTGGCATGTGTTCGCAACTTGTAGCCCAAAAGAAATCATGGTATGTCATATAACAACAACTTCAAATATCATGCGAGCATATCTAATAAATCTAAAGCATGAGGGATTGACATCATAGGATCAATTAACGACTGACATCTCCAGTCACCAACTAAAAAACAATGGTCCAGTGCAAATTATGTGTCGTACAAAAGAAGTTGGTCACACGAGCAATAATCATGTCCGTCCTACGACACTTAGATGGAAAAAGGCAGCAATGCACCAACTCTTCAATTGCTTATAACCCAAGAATTTTCAATTTAAGTAAGGCAACTCTAATTTTCAATTCAAGCAGCTATGCAAATTATTTGCCCACTTGGATTCTTACCACTACAAACATTTATCTCCCCAAAAATGCCATTGAACCCGCAGTTTTCTATTAGAGGCAAACTGGAGTTACAACCATTTAGGTTTCAGCATAACAGATTTATTTGACATTGCCTCTTTTTCTTATTTTCCATGCAGGGAAAGGAATTCTTGGTTACAGTCACTATAAGGAAAATTGACAGCAAGTGGTGGTATAACTCGTGCAGAAAATGCGCCTGCACAGCTGTCACTCACGGAGACTCTTACAAATGCACAAACTGTGATTGTGCTAACATTGCTATGCTCGTCCAAAGGTTAGATGACGTGTCCTCGGGTTGAGCAGCACTCTTCCCTTCATCAACTCAATGTACCAGTTTTGTGTGCATCAAACATGACATGAATCTATACAACAAGTTCATATACTATATTCTCTATCACCCCTCAGCCCCCCAACAGCACAAAAACGTTCTACCTTCTTTACGCCAATGTTTTCCTATTTACATATTGATTCCTTTGGGACTTACAAGCCTACTATGTTAACCACACTAAGTCATTGACACCTCTTATCTCAGGTATAAAATACTTGTCACTGTAGGAGACAAGACAGCTGATACATACTTCATTCTCTTTGGGCGCATGGCTCAAAGAATTGTCAAAAGGCCTTGCGATATGCTCATAGCAAACACTCCATCAGGCTTCATTCCAGATGCAATCACAAAGCTGCTTGAAAGGACGTTCATTTGGAACGTTAGCTTCTCTGGGCACACAATTAACTCTAGAAACGTCTGCTTCCAGGTCAATGCTACTGTAAAGGAACTAGGCAATCAAAATGTTGACATTTCAACATCAACCGCAGGGACACACCAGTCTTCGCTTATGTTCTCACAAGGTGCAAGCAGCAGCATGGAAGACACTCCTCACAAGACAGACACCTTGTATTCACCTCTGACACCTTTGACACCCCAAGGTAGCATCGCCACTACAAAGTATTTGGTACGTGTTCCAACTGCCTACATAAATGGTATGCTGCAGCATGTGTGGTTTATTCTCTACCTTGATGAAGGAAACCGTTGACGCTGGAGATGCTGAGCGTGTGACTACTCAGTCCTCAACAACTAGGAAGAGGTGAGTCTCGATAGCAAAAGTTGTGCTTCCTTCTTGCGCATATTGTGTGTTACTACAGGTTTGATTGAATCCACTAAAACTTGTAGATCATGCTCTTCGCCTAGCAAATCAATAGCGAAAAAATTGTTCGTTGCTAACGATGAGAAAGGAAGCATCAGTCAATCCAGTGGAGGTGGTGTTGGTGGATCCATGTCAGGTTGTTTGAGCTCTGATTATTGCAACTCATGAGTTTCCATGAGCTTCGTTACTTTTTGTTTGAAATTCATGAGCTTTCAGCTAGGCTAAAATAGCCTCTAAAAATATAGTGCTGATAGCTACTGCAGACAGTTGTAGTTCTTTCTCAGGATCGTACATATATGAAGAAGCGCATGACACTTGTTGTCTTTTCCTTCTTTATATCCAAGTCCAGCAAGGTTTTTCATCATTGATAGCTGGGATTCAAAATATTTCCTAGCAATGCAAAAACCTGGGCAATCATTTCTTTAAGTGAACTGAATATTGAAACGTAATCTCTATGTGGAGCAGCTATGTTATTGGAACTAACAGACTGCTCTGATCTGTAGTCTTCAAATATGCGCAGTCAATAAACCAGACAAAACACTCAGTAGTCAGGACAATTGTTCCATATGAAAAGTGTCCCAAATTAGCAATGAGCTAGCCTTCATTCTTTGCCAACAGTCTCTTCTAACAATTCAATATGCATCTGATGGTCCATGTGGGCATTTTGATGAGCTAATTCAAATAAATATGAAATTTTTGAATCTGATAAAACAATAGGCCATACAAGTATGCTGGCTGTATAGGAA
Source organism: Zea luxurians (assembly GCA_029449295.1). Taxonomy (NCBI): domain Eukaryota; kingdom Viridiplantae; phylum Streptophyta; class Magnoliopsida; order Poales; family Poaceae; genus Zea; species Zea luxurians. Next base: position 8,404,795 of record JAOPSE010000103.1, on the reverse strand, counting down.
AGGCGGATATTCATATGCCTATATGAATTTGAGATGTCACCTAACAAAAAATAGACATCTTAAAGTGATATATAATAATAATAATAATAATAATAATAATAATAATAATAATAATAATAATAATAATAATAATAATAATAATAATAATAATAATAATAATAATAATAATAATAGATTTGGAAAAGAGAGCACCAGTGTAAAGTTACATGTCAGTACTCAACTAGACATGTTATTTACCTTAGATTAAGCTTAGAAGGCACTTTTGGACTGTGCATATACTATTTCTAGCCGTAGCTAACGGTACTGAATTCGTCTTGTCTATACTTTACATGTTGGGGTCGAGGTTTTCCATTTTTTATAATTTGATATATCAAACATATATGCATGTTGTTGTTTGACTACAATTGTGTCTGCTCTCTTTTCAGTGATGACAAAGATAATTAGGTGCTGGTGTAAGAACGTGGAACTTTTGCCTTCACAGTTGCAGCCATGTGTAATTTAGGGTTATCATCTATTTCTACTTTTCTTAAGTTGTTGTATATGTTAGTTGGATGGGGAAGATGTGGTACATGCTTTTGCCATGTGTTTATGTATACAGCATGAGGCTGTATTTGTAGATCAAACTATATATATAACAGACTATATGCTGTTCCCCTCGTTTCAAATAGGCGGCAAGTATAGCGCTACCTTTTCTAGTGTGAATGAAAAAACCGTGGACGGCAGCCGCGCCTTGCGCTGCCCGCCACTTGAGAGCCGAACGAGCCCGAGAGAGACAGAGAGAGCCTGTGAATTGTGAGAGCCACATCTTTTATTGCAGCGTCACACATCCCACGAGAGGAAACGAGACAACAGGAGGCCTAGCCTAGTAGTACGTACGTACGTACGTACGTAACACCTTGCTCAGATTGCAATCCATCACCTTGATGGTTTCACTTGCAAGCTAACCAATCTTTCCCCACCCACCCCACATCCAGATCCAAAATCTGGTAAAAGCAAAGATTAGCCAAATCTAGGACAGCTGATAAAAAGCAACACTAGACACATCTGGCCGACTCTGCCCTGGTCACCCCCACACATCGATTCTTCCTCGGACCCTTAAAAAAAAGGGCTCTGGGAATATGATGGATCCGAGCAGGAAAGCATCGGTCTAGCCGCGTGTCCGTACTACTGGAGTTGGAGTACTCGTCAGCCACGGCACAAAGGACAGACAAGAAAGAGCAAATAGAGAGAGAGGTGTGGTTACCCAACGAACGGAAAGAATAACAGGTACAGTAATAAATAACGAATGCAGCCCCCTACCACTACCACTGCCAGCGACGGTTTTGTCTATCTACAGTACACGGCTACAGAGTTTCCCTACGTACGGCTAGCCATCCTGCTCCACGGCGTCGGTGCCGGTCACTGGATCTGACGACCGACGTCGGTGCCGTGTATGTACAGTACAGTACGTACACAGAGCAATGGCACGTGTCCGTCCGTCCGTCCCCTCCACGACGCGCGTCTCGACCCGAGCACCCGGCCGGCCTTCACAAGTCACGAGCACGACTTGATGAGGCCGAGGTTGTACAGGTTCCTCCTCACGAGGTTGCCGAGGTATACCAGCCCGAGGCCGCCGCCGCCTGGCCCGGAGGCATCCGGGCACAGCTGCTGCTGCGGCGGCGGGCGGGGCTCCTCGCTCACCACGAGGCGGCCCGCGCCGACCCTGTCCCTGACGGCGTCGATGGCGCCCCGGTCCGGCGCCTTGCCGGCGGCGTCCGTCACGTAGAACACGTTGCATGCCTGGTCGCCCTTCGTCGACACCTCCGCCTGCGCCACCAGCAGCCCGTTCTCGCGGAACGTCCGCGTCACCTCCGACAGCAGGCCCGCCCGGTCCGGCGCGCACAGCTCCAGCCTCACGCCCTGCATGGACGTTGGACGGAAACCGATGCCATTAGTTGTTTGCATTGCTTGGAAATGCGTTTCTGATGTCGACATCAACGTCAGATTTCAGTTCCGTTACCTCCAGTGACCTCCGCTCGATGGCGGCCTGGAGGCGGTGGGTGAGCATCTCGCGCTCGGCCTCGGACCGGATGGGGCTGCCGTCGGCGCGCCGGATGTAGAACTCCTGGCGCGCGCGCCCGGCCGCGGTGTCCACGGTGCCGTGGAACACGACGTAGTCCATGTCGTGGAGCGTGCACGCCACGTCGAACAGCAGCTTGGGCCGGTCGCGGCACTGCACGGTGACCACGGAGTACCCGCGCTCAGCCCAGCTCTGCACGGACACGGCGGGCGCCGGGACCGGGACAAGGGCCGGCGCCGCGCGGTGGAGGTCGGCGGACATGAGCTGGTGCAGGCGGCGGTCGGCGTGCGCGACGCCGGAGGCCGGCACGGCGGCCACGGCGCCCGGGGCCTCGCCGTCGCCGCGCAGCAGGTGGCTCAGGCGCGCCAGGATGCGTGCAACCCGGCCTTCGCCGTCGGCGTCGGCAGGGTCGTCCGCGCGGAGGTAGGCGACGCAGGCGAGGCGGCCGCGGTGCGCCCACGCGCGGGCGTCCGCCACGCCGCACTGCATGTCGGCCAGCACGGCGAACACCTCGGAGAGCAGGCCCGCGCGCCCGGGCCCCGTGAGCTCCAGCGCCGTCAGCCCCTCGGGGGCCGGCGCCGCCGCCAAAGCATGCCGCGCCGGCTCGCCCCACGTGCCCAGGGACTGCTGGATGTAGGCGATGACGCTGGCGTCGGTGAGCTTGCGGCCCAGGCGGTCGGTCACGTGGAAGACGTCCATGAACCAGCGACCGTCGGAGGAGATGTAGGCCTTGTTGATGGACAGGTCCAGGTCGGCCAGCACCTGCACCGCCTCCAGTAGCAGCCCTCGCTTCCTGGCGCTGTCCACCTGCAGCACGGTGTCAGCAACCACTGCGACACCCAAGAACCAGAGGGGGAGAACGGCGGCGGAGGGCTCACCTGCACCAGCGTGGCCGTGGGGCAGACGGCATTGTCGATGACCACCCGCGGCGTGTTCATCCGGATCACCAGCTTCTCGTACTCATCCAGCCACTCCATCGCCGCCGGCCGGCCGGCCTCTCTCGTGCTCCGCCTCGGTGCGTGCGTGCGTGCAGACTGCAGAGTGAGAGGCAGGCAACGAAGAGCCCGGGCACGCGGGTCGCCTGTATATAAAAGCAAGCACGCGCGCGCCGCAGCGGCGGCTCTGACAGCAGGGACGAAGCGGACGAGGACGACGAGGCGGGATCGCCCGCGGCTTGGATGCTTCCCCGCGCTTTTGGCGCGGCTCTGCTCGCCGCCTTGTAGTTTGCTGCAGCTGCCGTGCCGCCGCCTCCCCCCACCTGTGTCTGAACTAGCAGAGCTGTTCAATTTGGAATCGGAATGCGTGGGCGGGGGCTGGTGGGTCGGGCGGGGATTTATGAGGGTGGAGGGGTCGGAGGGGGTCGTGGGTCCCGCGCGGCAGGTTTTGTGGGCGCCACGTGGAGGGCCTCCATGCGCTGTGCCCGTTCCTCCTTGCCTTGCCTTGCACTTGCATGCCGCTCTCCTTTGCGTCCGGCTTAATTAATCCCGCGACAAAAATTCCTTGTTTGTCGAAACACTATACAGTATACTACTAGCAATGCAAACGCGAGCAGAGGAATTCTGGTTTTCCTATCCGGCAGCAGGCCAGCGCTGGAGTAGTACGGAGCAGCAGCTGGCGGGGTGGGACCAGGCGGCAGGCCCACGGAGTTGCCTCCGACGGAACGGAAGGGACGCGACGGTGGTTAAGACAAAGCGAGCAGCGGCATACGGTACGTAGTGGTACGGATTATTTGCAGGGTTTGGAGTGATGCCCGGCTCCAAACCGGCGATTTTTGGGTGGGAAAGGATAGGATAGGAAAGGATAGGAGTGAAAAGGCTCCATGGGAAGAGACAAAACCGACAGTGCTCCGCTCGAATATGCGACCGGACCGAGCTGCCGAGCGCCGGCCGGCCGTCGTAAAAAAAAAACAATCAAGAGGGGGCCTGCCAAACAACACATCATCAGGCCCGGCCCTGAGGGTAGCCAGAGTATGCCGCCGCTCAGGGCCCCCAAAGTCAGTAGGGCTCTCAGTCTAGCCCAAATATATATATATATATATATATATATATATATATATATATATATATATATATAGTGTATACACTTATTCATGTGATGTTGAGTTAAATGATTTGATTTCTGAATTGAAGATTCTAAAGTTTACTTTGCCTGACGGCACATTGTCTACTATGGAGATTTTTAAGCATATAAGAGACGTGGATTGTTATCCTAATGCCTCTATTGCTTATAGAATATTATTTACTATGTCTGTTACTGTTGCATCTGCTGAAAGAAGCTTCTCAAAATTGAAGTTACTGAAGAATTATTTAAGATTAACAATGAGTCAAAAAGGTTGAATGGTTTGACGACTTTATGCATCGAGAAGAAGCTATTGGATGATATCAATATCAATAGTATAATCGATGATTTTGTATAAAAAATGTTAGAAGAAATTTTATAAGATTAGAAGTGACAAGTTTTTATAATTTCAGCCAATGTTATTTTATAAACAATAATGTGTAATATTCTATATTGCAGTAAGTTATATGCAGTTTCTTTATTGATATATGTTTAATAGATGTGTAGATGATATATACATATATAGTTATATGGGGCGTCTATATAATTTTTTTTTGTTTAGAGCCTCCGAAATGTCAGGACCGGCCCTGCACATCATGCTACTAGCGGGCAGTGTTTAGTGTAGCATGTCCGGATGATTTGGGGATTTGAAATTAAAACCTCGCCGCGACTGCAGCCCTAGCTGCAACTTGTGCAGCGAATGGTGCACGACCGCTCGTCACAGCGGCGGCGATCGATGGAGCTTTGATGGCGGGGGCGCGTGGTGTACCGGCGCGCCGGCTGGATCTTCGACGGATCCGGAGGTGCATTTATGGCGGCCCAGGCCAGGATCACGCGACGCCGACGCCGTGCCCCTCCCCCGTACGAGTACGGCCGCGCGGTGTTAGCAGCAGTGAATTGGCCCACGCGCACGCGCATTCAATGGAACGGACGGACGCGGGACGCCGAGGATGGGGTGGGGTGGGATGCGTACGAGGTGGCGTGGCGTCGCCCAGCAGCCATGCATGCGCCATACGTGACCGGCAATTAATGGCCGGCGGCATGCCGGACTTGTTTCCGATCCCGATGGATGGGATGGAGGCGCGAGCAGAGAGCAGGCCATTGCTAGTCCAGGCTCCGGTGCTGCCGTAGTGGTGGATCACCGATCACGTGACCGTGATGCTGCCTGCCTCCCTGGTGGACGTTGTTCGTCGTGCGCGGGCGACGGGCGCACGACGCGGCGGGACGGAAGCACGCCCCGGCACGTCGGGGAGGACGACCGGAGCCGCACGTAACGCCGTACTACTACGTGCTGCCTGCCGGCCACTACCGCTGCCACTCCGTCGTCAACGCTACGCTGTCCCAGAGCCCGAGAGGCGGGCGGACGACCTCGGCCTACCCGCGCGTGGCGGAGGCCGGCCCCGCGACGACGTGCGCCGCACAACGCACACACAAACTGGACGAGAGCTCAAAGGTCAAACCTACGCCGCGTCTAGCTGTAGACTGTACTAGTGGCTACTGTATGCTGTTCTCTGCCGACGTCTCGTCTGGCGCCAAACCGTGGAGGAACGTGCCACTACTACTGCACAGTACCGGAGTAGTACTATTCTAGTGGAGGAATCAAAGGCAAAATGTGAATGTGGTGCGATCGTTGCCCAAGTGTGTTTCGCCCACCATTTACCACTGCTGACGGGATGTGGGCACTGTGCGGAGAAGCTTGCGAGCTAAACGAGACAGCTCGAGCTTGTAAACGAACCGATCTAATTTAAAAGGTACAATCGGAACGTTGCCACGGCAGAGCTCATCACCGGCGAGCTTCTCGGTCGCATGGGGGGCGCTGATGCGGTGAATGGGTTGTGGGTGGGCAACAATGCTTTTTACGGCGCGTGTGGAGGTGTATTTGGCCACCAAGGGTGGAGGAGGGCTGAGGAGGTAGCTGTAGCGGGAGAAGAGGAATCCAGGGACAATGTCCATCTCCGAGATTGTCGCACCACATATTACACTCCGACGCTCCAGCACGGCGACAGAGTGGCCCACACAGGCGAGGTATGTGGCTGTAAGACCTAAAATTGGTGGGAGAAAAAAATAGATATATATAATAAAATAAATAAATATATTATAACTGGATGTCTTGAGATTATGGAACCTTTGGAGATTATTTGGTTTCTTTTTCTTTTTGCATGTTCAATTAATAGTATCAAGTTAGAGCATCTCCAAAAGTTATGTAAATTTAGCACCCTAAATTATAGATTTAAAAAGTTGCTAAAACATTTTAAGGGTAGAAAAATGTATGTGCTCCAATAGTTCCCTATTTATTGATTGCTAATTTTGAAAGTTGTCTAGGTCAACATAAAATAAGTGAGAATGCTTTCTATTTTTAATTGAGCTGGCGGTAGAAATCAATATCAACAACCTTCCTTGATGTCTCAAGAGGTCGAAGTTATCGATAGAAGACCAGACGGTCACGATGATGGTGTGAAGACATCACAAGATGTGCTCTAACGACGCCTCAGCATAAGAGGTTATCTAGCAGTGGCGACATCAAGATATCTGAGTGCTGGAGATGAATTTGTGGTCAACAGGACAGTGGGACAACGCAATACAATGGCAAAAGTGTGAAAATCGCAATACAATGGCAAAAGTGTGATTTTCACGATGGATTTAGTACCAACGTGATTTGGGGAGTCCCAACAAGGTTAATAAATGTAGGAATGAAATTGAGTTTTATAGGAAGTTTGTAAATTTAGGGAACTGATTTACATAACTGTTGGAGAAGAGTTTTTCTCAAAAACTTGTTCAATTTATATTTAGGGACTTGTTTACATAACTATTGGAGATGCTCTTAGTCAAGTGACCAATAAAGAAAGAAAGAAATAAATAAATATGCATCTCATGCTGATGTTTTTTATGCACCTCATTTGACTAAAGGAACCATAACTTAAATTTGACCTTAAATTACAAATGAAACTATAAAACAGAAACTGAGTAAAAAGAAAGAAAATGATTTCTCCCATAATTGAATAATAGGAAGAAAAATAAATAAAAATATTACAAATAGTGACACCTCATACGCTAGGTTGCTGCTGTGACGCCCGGGATAGGTTATGATGCCGCTATATCCGTGGAGAAGCAACAACAACCGATGACTCCGACGAGCAGGAGGAGAGGGGATGGCCGCTCCGTGGGGGGCGTGTGGAGAGGTTGTTGCAGTGGCGGCGAGTTTGTTGGCTTTGCTCGAAACGAGGTGTGCCTCGTCGCGCGTTGGTTAAGGGCGATGGCCCGACGGCGTGGGGCTACGCGCGTAGATCCGAGGGGGACTAGCATGTGAGGTGAAGAGATCCGAGGCGGATGGGAAGGATGGTGCACGCTCTAGGAGAGGAGCGGTTACTATGTCTCAGCGATCGTCATGGAGAAGAAGAGACGCACAACATAATTGTGTAGTAGAGATGGGTCCCACCTGTCGGTGGTACGACAAGGGAAAGCAGAACGCAAAACCATAGAGTTAGCCTACCCCTTGCCTTTTTCATAGTAGTAGAGATTCCAACAATGATGTAACTTGTTAATCTATACGTACATTGTTGTATGACAGTTGAGTTATGTGAGTTTTCTTTTTTTTTGTTTGTTGATTGTAACTCTACTTTTGATTCTTGAGTACTGTTAAACGGGAGATGTGGATGCTGTTATAGCGTAGCGAAAACGAGATTCGAGAGAATGTGAAATGACAGTTATTTCTTTATTGCAGAGATCACTCAGATATATATATATAAAGTGAAGGGGTACATCCCCAAGGGGTGTGTTCCTTGGGGAGAAGTCGTCGAGCCCCTTGGATTGGTCACAACATTGTAACATGTTTTGTAACACTCCCTCTTGATCAATCCAAGTACATTTGATCATCTACAAGCTATCTTTCAATATATTATCTCCTCAAAAACCCTGTAAGAAAAATAAGGAGTACACAATTTCTTTTGGATAATGAGATAATCTCACTTGAACTCCAAAAGGAAAATATGCTTGTAATCATCATGCATAAAAACCTTGAAAGGGAAATAGGGTCAAACCTTTTCCATATAAATTTTGGTGGTTAAATTGCCCAACACAAATTATTGGACTAACTAGTTTGCTCTAGATTATGAGTTCTACAGGTGCCAAAGGTTCACTATAAACCAATATAAGTCAAAAGAAAGGGTTTAAAACTAAGGAGCAAATTGTACCGAAGGCAGCCCTGGTCTGACGCACCGGACTGTCCGGTGCACCACCGGACAGTGTCCGGTGCACCAGGGAGTTCGACGCTGAACTTGTCAGCTTCGGGAATTTGGGAGGCCGCTCCGCTATAATTCATCGGACTGTCCGGTGTAGCACCGGACTGTCTGGTGTGCCAGCGGAGCAAAGGCTACTTCACGCCAACGGTCGTCTGCGAAGGCATTAAATGCGCTATAGTGCGCGCCTGCGCGCGCAGAAGTCAGAGCAGGCGCCAGAAGGCGCACCGGACAGTCTACAGGACCTGTCCGGTGCACCACCGGACTGTCCGATGGTCCCACAAGTCAGAGCTCCAACGGTCGAACCCTAACGGTTGGGTGATGTGGCTGACGCACCGGACAATGTCCGGTGGTGCACCGGACTGTCCAGTGCGCCCGTCGACAGAAGCCATCCCCAATGGCCATTTTGGTGGTTGGGGCTATAAATACCCCCAACCACCCCACATTCCTGGCATCCAAGTTTTCAGCCTTCACACCTCATACAAGAGCTATAGCATTTAATACAAGACACAAACAAAGAGATCAAATCCTCTTCCAAGTCCGGAATCACTCCAGACAAATTAGTGACTAGAGAGAGAGACATTTGTGTTCTTTTGAGCTCTTGCGCTTGGATTGCTTTTCTTCTTCCTTCTTTTCTGTGCTCAACTCACTTGTAATCAAAACAAGAGACACTAATTGTGTGGTGGTCCTTGTAGTGGACTTAGTGTCCCATTTGATTGAGAAGAGAAGCTCACTCGGTCTAAGTGACCGTTTGAGAGAGAGAAAGGGTTGAAAGAGACTCGGTCTTTATGACCACCTCAACTGGGAGTAGGTTTGCAAGAACCGAACCTCGGTAAAACAAATCACCGTGTCATTCGCTTTATTTCCTTGGTCGATTTGTTTTGCGTCCTCTCTTTTGGAATCGTTTATATTTCTAACACTAACCCCGACTTGTAGTTGTGCTTAAGTTTATAATTTTCATATTCCACCTATTTACCCCCCTCTAGGCGACTTTCAATTGGTATCAGAGCCCGATGCTTCATTAGAGCCTAACCGCTCGAAGTGATGTCGAGAGATCACGCCAAGAAGGAGATGGTGACCTGCGACAAGCCCGTTACAAGCCACGGGAAGGCTCTATCGGGAGAGTCCCGCAACAAGGGGAAGGAGAAGGAATCCCCTTCACACAAGTCACATCGGAGTGGCGAAAAGAAGAAGAAGATGAGGAAGGTGGTCTACTACGAGACCGACTCTTTGTCGTCATCCACCTCCGGCTCCGACGCGCCGTCCGTAACTTCTAAGCGCCATGAGCGCAAGAAGTTTAGTAAGATTCCCCTACACTACCCTCGCATTTATAAACGTACTCCATTACTTTCCGTTCTATTAGGCAAACCTTCGGTTTTTGACGGTGAAGATTATAACATGTGGAGTGATAAAATGAGGCATCACCTAACCTCACTCCACACTAGTATTTGGAACGTTGTTGAGTTTGGTGTACAGGTACCATCCGTAGGGGATGAGGACTATGATTCGGACGAAGTTGCCCAAATCCGGCACTTCAACTCACAAGCCACCACAATACTCCTCGCCTCTCTAAGTCGAGAGGAATATAACAAGGTGCAAGGTTTGAAGAGCGCCAAAGAGATTTAGGACGTGCTCAAAACGGCGCACGAAGGAGACAAGGTGACCAAGATCACCAAGAGAGAGACGATCGAGGGGGAGCTCGGTCGATTCATGCTTCACCAAGGGGAGGAGCCACAAGCAATGTACAACCGGCTCAAGACCTTGGTGAACCAAGTGCGCAGCCTCGGGAGCACCAAGTGGGATGACCATGAAATGGTCAAGGTTATTCTTAGATCACTCGTATTTCTTAACCCCACTCAAGTTCAATTAATTCGTGGTGATCCAAGATATAAGCTAATGTCTCCCGAGGAAGTGATAGGTAAATTTGTGAGCTTTGAACTAATGATCAAAGGCTCCAAAAAGATCATCGAGCAAGGCGCATCCTCCTCCGTACCCGAAGCACAACCCGTTGCATTCAAGGCAACGGAGGAGAAGAAAGAAGACTCTACACCGAGTAGGGTCCCCATCGACGCCTCCAAGCTCGACAATGAGGAAATGGCGCTTATCATCAAGAGCTTCCGTCAAATCCTCTAACAAAGGAAGGGGAAAGATTACAAGCCCCGTTCCAAAAAGGTTTGCTACAAGTGTGGTAAGCACGGTCATTTCATTGCTAAATGTCCATTATCTAGTGATAGTGACAGGGGCGACGACAAGAAGGGAAAGAGTAGAGAAAAGAAGAGGTACTACAAGAAGAAGGGCGGCGATGCCCATGTTTGCCGGGAGTGGGACTCCGACGAGAGCTCCACCGACTCCTCCTCCGACGAGGACGCCGCCAACATCGCCGTCAACAAAGGGCTCCTCTTCCCCAACGTCGGCCACAAATGCCTCATAGCAAAGGACAACAAGAAGAAGAAGGTAAAATCAAGATCCTCAACTAAATATGCAACATCTAGCGATGAGGCTAATTCTAGTGATGATGAGGATGATTTGTTTACTCTCTTTGCCAACTTAAACATGCAACAAAAGGAAAAATTAAATGAATTGATTAGCACTATTCATGATAAGGATGAACTCTTGGATAGCCAAGAGGACTTCCTAATTAAAGAAAATAAAAAGCATGTTAAAGTTAAAAATGCTTATGCTCAGGAAATAGAGAAAAATGAAAAAATAACTAGTGAGCTAAGCACTCGCCATGACATTGTTTCCAACCTTAGAAATGAAAATGCAAAACTAATTGCTAAGGTTGAAAAGTTTGATGTGTGTGATGATTCAATTGTTAGTCTTAAAAATGATAATGCCAATTTAATTGCTAAGATTGACAAATTGAATGCTTCTCTTTCTAGCCTTAAAATTGAAAATGAAAAATTAATTGCTAAGGCTAAGGATTTAGATGTTTGCAATGCTTCTATTTCCAATCTTAGAGATGAGAATGATATTTTGCATGCTAAGATTGTTGAGTTAAATACTTGCAAAACCTCTACATCTTCCATTGAGCATGTTACTATTTGTACTAGATGTAGAGATATTAATGTAGATGCTATTCATGATCACCCTACTTTAATTAAACAACAAAATGATCACATAGCTACATTAACTGCTAAAATTAATGAGCATGACTTAAAAATGAGAAATTTAAATTTGCTAGAAGCATGCTCTATAGTGGGAGACGCCCTGGTATTAAGGATGGCATTGGCTTCCAACAGGGAGACAATGTCAAGCTTAATGCCCCGCCTAAAAGATTGTCTAATTTTGTTAAAGGCAAAGCTCCCATGGTTCAGGATAACAAAGGTTACATTTTATACCCTGCTGGTTATCCCGAACACAAAATTAGGAGAATTCACTCTAGGAAGTCTCACTCTGGTCCTAATCATGCTTTTATGTATAAGAGTGAGGCATCTAGTTCTAGGCAATCAACCCATGCTAAATTGCCTAAGAAGAAAACTCCTGCTGCATCAAATGATCATAATGTTTCATTCAAAACTTTTGATGCTTCTTATGTGCTGACTAACAAATTCGGCAAGGTAGTTGCCAAGTATGTTGGGGGCAAACACAAGGGATCAAAGACTTGTGTTTGGGTACCCAAAGTTCTTGTATCTAATGTCAAAGGACCCAAAACTGTTTGGGTACCTAAAATCAAGAACTAAATTTGTTTTGTAGGTTTATGCATCCGGGGGCTCAAGTTGGATCATCGACAGCGGGTGCACAAACCATATGACTGGGAGAAAAGAATGTTCTCCTCCTACGAGAAAAACCAAGATCCCCAACGAGCTATCACATTCGGGGATGGAAATCAAGGTTTGGTCAAAGGATTGGGTAAAATTGATATATCACCTGACCACTCCATTTCTAATGTTTTTCTAGTAGATTCATTAGATTACAACTTGCTTTCTGTCTCTCAATTATGTAAAATGGGCTACAACTGTTTTTTTACGGATACGGGCGTTACTGCCTTTAGAAGAAGTGATGATTCAGTAGCTTTTAAGGGGGTATTAGAGGGTCAGCTATACTTAGTTGATTTCAATAGAGCTGAACTCAATACTTGCTTAATTGCTAAGACTAACATGGGTTGGCTCTGGCACCGTCGACTAGCCCATGTTGGGATGAAGAATCTTCACAAGCTTCTAAAGGGAGAACACATTTTGGGACTAACAAATGTTCATTTTGAGAAAGACAGGATTTGTTGTGCATGCCAAGCAGGGAAGCAAGTTGGTGTTCATCATCCACATAAGAACATCATGACGACTGACAGGCCATTGGAGCTTCTCCACATGGATTTATTCGGCCCGATTGCTTACATAAGCATCGGCGGGAGTAAGTACTGTCTAGTTATTGTGGATGATTATTCTCGCTTCACTTGGGTATTCTTTTTACAGGAAAAATCTCAAACCCAAGAGACTTTGAAAGGATTCTTGAGACGAGCTCAAAATGAGTTTGGCTTCAGGATCAAGAAAATAAGAAGCGACAACGGGACGGAGTTCAAGAACTCACAAATAGAAGGCTTTCTTGAGGAGGAGGGCATCAAGCATGAGTTCTCTTCTCCCTACACGCCACAACAAAATGATGTAGTGGAGAGGAAGAACAGAACTCCATTGGATATGGCAAGGACCATGCTTGATGAGTACAAGACTTCGGATCGGTTTTGGGCCGAGGCGGTCAACACCGCTTGCTACACCATCAACCAGTTATATCTACATCGAATCCTTAAGAAGACATCGTACGAACTCCACACTGGTAAAAAGCCAAATGTTTCATATTTTAGAGTCTTTGGTAGCAAATACTTTATTCTTGTTAAAAGAGGTAGAAAATCTAAATTTGTTCCTAAGGCTGTAGAAGGCTTTTTACTAGGATATGATTCAAACACAAGGGCATATAGAGTCTTTAACAAGTCCACTGGACTAGTTGAAGTTTCTTGTGACATTGTGTTTGATGAGACTAACGGCTCTCAAGTAGAGCAAGTTGATCTTGATGAATTAGATGATGAAGAGGCTCCGTGCGTCGCGCTAAGGAACATGTCCATTGGGGATGTGTGTCCTAAGGAATCCGAAGAGCCCATTCAAGCACAAGATCAACCATCTTCCTCCATGCAAGCATCTCCACCAACTCAGGATGAGGCTCAAGATGATGAAGAAGAAGATCAAGAAGATGAGCCACCTCAAGAGGAGGACAAGGATCAAGGGGGAGATGCTGATGATCAAGACAAGGAAGATGAGCAAAATCAAAGGCTATGGGGGACAGATATCCCCCGGGTCCACTAAAAGAGTAAAAGACCTCACGAAAGGCCCAAGGGCCCAATAAATCGTAAGGCCATTCTTTCGTGGGCCTGGGGAGGAACAATCAGCAAAGCAGGTTGACACGAGACCGGATTGGTGCAAACCCGGACGGCCCACAGCGTCGAGCGAGCGACCACAACAGAGATCCGACTTTCCCGCGCTGGAGCCCCCACGCAACGGAGCCACGCGAGGATAGGTCGGCGGAACTATAGGGAGATAGACTCGAACAGTTCACTATCTTTTAGGCGCACATTGTTATCATATTCACATGTATCGCCCCATGGCCGAATATATAAGGCCCAGGGGGCACCCCTTCAGAACGAGGGACCCTATTACTTAGCCACCCACTTCAACTCTCTGCATTCTCAATTCAGAAAGCTCTCTTGTAACCTCATTCACCAAGCATACTCACCAGGACGTAGGGTGTTACGCATCTCTAAGCGGCCCGAACCTGTAAACATTGTCCACTGTCCCTCGTGCAACTGGCACGAACCATTTTGCTACAGTCGTCGACACCGTCCTACTCCTAAAAACACCTTGAGGGGCAACCCCGGGTGTGCGGTCGGACCCAAAACACCGACAGCTGGCGCACCAGGTAGGGGGTGTGTCAACGATCTAAGCTAGCTCAATGGCCGTCACCATCAACAGCAGTAATCAACTCGGTGCCATCAACAGAGCCCAACACTCGGTCAGCGGAGACGCTGCCCTCTAAAGCGACCCTTGGTCTAAGGCTTGGGCTACCACCATACAGCCGGAGTGTGGAGGCGACCCCGCATGAACGTCCATGGAAGTACCAGAGGGAGACCCCGCTCGGACATCCTCGGGGGCTGGGTCATAGTTTGCACTGCCCACTTGAGCCGGATCATCCCCGGCAGCACCCTCGGGGGCTGGGCAGTGGCTTGCACTTCCCACCCGAACCAAGTCACCCCCGACAACATTCTCGGGGGCTGGGCACGTGTCAACGCCATCCTTGGGGTCCAAGTTCTCTGCGGTAGCCACCTCTAAGGCTGATGGGCCCTCAGTTACTTCCATGGGACCAGGACGATCCAAGTCAGTCTCCCGACCCTCGAGATCGCACTCTAAGGTCGACGAGGCACGAGATGACCTCAACCCAGCATCAAGCACATCAGCACAAACCTCCATTACACCATCATCTGCTGGCTCCGATAACAAATCCTCTGGAACCATATCCTCAAGAGTCTGATCAAAATTAGCCAAGGACAGTTCTTGCAGACCCATGAGAGCAGACAAAGCAGGAGAAGGAACTCCACTACTTTCACCGCTAGCGATAAACTGCCGACTGTTTTTCCGAGTCAAAGGAACTTCATTTTCTCCCTCCTCGTCGTCCACATTAGCAACGCAGGCAGCACCCCCATTGGGATCAACAACAGATGGAGCACACCCATTGGGATCAACAACAGATTGGGTACACCCATTGGGGTCAGCGTCAGTAAATTCAGTCACAGGCACTTCTTCAGCATCAGGAACCGAGGTACCAACGTTCCGATCCAAACTGGGTACTCGCCGGAGGCGCCTCCTTTTCTTCTTCTGCTCATTAGCAGAAGGATCAGGCTGATTGGCTCGGCAAGGGAGCCTCAGGCGAGTACTAGCAGACTTCTGAGCATCTAAAGTTATATCAGCCTCTGGGAGGGGCGCCACTACCAATGCCCCAGCAGGAGCAGCGTCAGAAGAGTCCTCAGCCAGCAAATCAAGCATGGCACTTATCTCCGCATCATTAGGGTTCATGGGCACCTCAAAATGGACTTGCCGTTCATCATCAGGAATCCCCCCGAGCGAGGCAACGAAGGCACTAACTTCTTCAGCAGAGGGCCGCACTCTAAGGCCCAAACTGCCATCAGTGACAGGAGGATTCGACACAAAAAGAGTGAAGGCTTTGGGAGGAGGCAGGTTCCAGGCTGAGAATGCCACTGGGGCACCAACATTTGACACTTTGCCTCTAAGGATCATCTCAAGTCGGCTCACCAAGTCTGTAGAGGGAATTCTTCTGTTAGTGACCCGAGTTGAGTCGGCTAAGCCTTGATACAGATAAGCCGGGTATGCCCTGTCTTTCAACGGCTGAATATTCTTGAAAACAAAATCAGCAACCACAGCTTCAGCAGTCAGACCCCTCTCTTTCAGCAATCCAACTTCAGCAAGCAAAGCACCTGCCTCAGCTACCTCCTGATCTGTGGGAGACTCGGTCCAGCTTGGGGTGCGAACATCCGGCTGTCTTCCCGACCGGGGGGGAGAGAGTTTCCATAATTTTCAACTATGAACCACTCCAAGCGCCACCCCTTGATACTGTCTTTGAGAGGGATTTCGAGATACTCAGTCTTCCTCCCGCGGCGCATCTCCAAGCTAGCACCCCCAACCAATTGATGTTGTCCCCCGGCCATCCCAGGGCGACAGTGATACAAGTACTTCCACAACCTGAAATGTGGTAGCACGCCAAGAAAGGCTTCGCATAAATGAACGAAAATGGAGATTTGCAGGATAGAATTGGGATTCAGATGGGTCAAGTTAAGATGGTAGAAATCAAGGAGGCCGCGGAAAAAGGGAGAAATGGGAAGGCCAAGACCGCGGAGAAGGAAAGGGGCATAAATCACGGACTCATGGGTATCCTCAGTTGGGACAGTAACCCCATGGCAAATCCGCTAAGAGCAGAGTTCCCTCGGAGGAAGAACCCCGATAGACACGAGGTGGAGAAGTTCGGGCTTAGAGATGACGGACATGTGGTTACCTGCGAAAGGCAACTGGCTGTTGGGGTCGATTGGAGGAATCACCACGGCAGACGAACTCGAGGCTTTCCTCTTGGGCGCCATCTCGATTCTACCGGCGAGCAGAGTAGGAGGCGAATTGCGGAGAGGATTCGGAAGCAAGAAAGCGAGAACTAGGGCACGGAAAGCAGAGGCGGCCAAAAGCGCAACACTTATGGGATATTCCCGAGCCAGATACCGTTTCAAAAAGCGTCCAGTCAGCACCCGGCGGTTATTTCCAAAACACCAGCGTGCCACGTCATCACCCGGCAGTTATTTCCAAAACACCGGTGCGCCACATCATCATTCGGCTATTAACCTCAAAATGGCCCACGTAGCCCGCTATTGCTCGGCAGTTGACTCTAAAACTCCGACATAGTATTAAGTCGCTCGGCATTACCTCTAAAATGCTGACGTCACCCTCAAGTCGCTCGGCATTACCTCTAAAATGCTGACGTCGCCCTCAGGTCACTCGGCATTACCTCTAAAACGCCGACGTTGCCTTCAAGTTACTCGGCAGTTATCTCTAAAACTCCGACATTGTTTTCAGTTGCTCGGCGTTACCTCTAAAACGCCGACGTTGTCTTCAAGTCGCTCGGCAGTTAACTCTAAAACTCCGACATCGCGTTCAGTCGCTCGGTGTTACCTCTAAAACGCCGACGTCGTCTTCAAAATTACTCGGCAGTTATCTCTAAAACTCTGACGTCGTGGTCAGTCGCTCGGCGTTGCCTCTAAAACGCCGACGTTGTCTTCAAGTCGCTCGGCAGTTAACTCTAAAACTCTGACATTGCGTTCAGTCGCTCGGCAGTTAACTCTAAAACTCCGACATCGCGTTCAGTCGCTCGGCGTTACCTCTAAAACACCGACGTCGTCTTCAAAGTTACTCGGCAGTTATCTCTAAAACTCCGACGTCGTGTTCAGTCGCTCGGCGTTGCCTCTAAAACGCCGACATTGTCTTCAAGTCGCTCGGCAGTTAACTCTAAAACTTCGACATGACGTTCAGTCGCTCGGCAGTTATCTCTAAAACTCTGACATCATCTACAAGTCGCTCGGCAGCTATTTCTAGAAGCATCGATATGATGTCCGAGTTATTCACTTACTATTCCAAAGGAATCAACTTCACGAAAAAGGCGGGAAGAGGAAGGATTCAAGAACTTTGAGTTATGAATATCAACAAGCAATCATCACATAGAAGCCAACATCATTTCTTCATTAAAGGGAAGATATCATACTTACAAATCAACTCATTATGAGTTGATACTTCCCTACTACTACTACTGCTACATTACATTATACTACTACTATTATTACTACTACACTACACTATACTACCCTACACTACTAAATACTACTACATTATTCTAACTATACTATACTAACATCTAAAGGACCAGTGGCATCTAGCCACTGGCCCTGTTGCTGCCGCCGCCGCTGCTGCCCCTGTTGCTGCCGCCGCCGCTGCCGCCCCTGCTGCTGCCCCTACTGCCGCCGTCGTCACCGTCCTTGCTGCCGCTGCTGCCGCCCCTACCGCTGCCGTCGCCGTCACCGCCGCCACCGCCTTCGTCGTCGTCGTCGTCGCCGTCCTCGTCCTCGCTGCCACCGTCCGAGTCCTCCTCATCCGAGGAGTACTCCGACTCATCCGAGCCCTCGAGCCCGGAGCGCTCGACGGCCCGGATGTACGTCCAGACCTCCGCCGCGAGCCCCTGGGAGTCATCTGAGTCGTCAGACGACTCACGCAGGGGGATGGGAGCCGGAGACCCCTCGGATTCAAAGGAGAACTCCTCCTATGAATACTTCGAGTCACCAAAATCCTCAGACGGAGGAGTTGGCTCGCGCTTGCGTTTCTTGCCCATGGTGGAAGTGCAGGTAGAAGAAAGAAAGCAGGCAGTGGAGAACAGCGAGGGATGTGAAAAAACCAGACAGACAAAGGCACTATTTATAGGAAAAGAAGGCAACCGCTCACCTCCAACCGTGGTCACTGAACAGTCGCAAAGCATTCAATGAGCACTTCAACCCGTCTGAAGACACGTCAGGCGGCTGACGCCGTTTCACGCAACACAACACCCATTGGGACTCCAGTCAACAGCGTGGAGGATATGATTACACCCGCCGTCGCATCACATTACTACTCAGAAGCAGCCGGCTAAAACACTCAGCGTACCAAGCCGTCCCTTGCCCACACCCATTGGGGGGAACGCCCAGGAATTATCAGTATATTTTTCAAAACGGTCACATCTGTGCAGGGCATGCAGTGAATGCCTCAAGACAAAAATGAGATATCAGTGAGGATCAGAGGAAAGCCAAATATAGCCAGTGAAGTACAAAATATGGCCGACAGAAGCGACTTGAAGACTAGACAGAGAACGTCCATCAAATGTCCAATCAGTCACAGAGCAAATAAATTACACTACCTAGCAAGATATGGATGGATTGCGAACTCGACTGCAAAAGACAAAATACATGCTGACCTCTGAAGCATAATATTGATGACATAATGCGGATGACATCATGCCGATTTTTACAAGCAGAAAGGATAATCTTCAGCAAAAAGACACAAAAGGAAGACCTTCGAATGGATTATCCTCAAAAATCCACTTGAAGGTCGGGGGCTACACCCATTGGGTGCACCTTCGGTGCACCCCATGGAACATCATTCCAAGCCAAGATGGTGCCGACTTCTAAGGCATGGGACAAGATTAAAGACAAGGCTGGCCCTCAACCAAAACGCAGGAGTAAAAGTGGAAATAATTTCTGGTAAAGACCTTCGAGTAGATTATTTTCTAAAATCTACTCGAAGCTCGGGGGCTACACCCATTGGGTGCACCTCCGGTGCACCCAATGAAGTTCAGGGTCCTACAAAACGAAATGCCGACTTCTAAGGCACGAGCACGAAACAAAGCTTCGGTTTATGAGAGATCAAAGCAGGAGGAGACAGTAAGAAGTCGTTCTTTTCAAATCACCTGCAAGCTGGACCTGGGATCTTTGGGCTGATTACCTCTAAATTAACCCAAAGATCGGGGGCTTGTGGGGGACAGATATCCCCCGGGTCCACTAAAAGAGTAAAAGACCTCACGAAAGGCCCAAGGGCCCAATAAATCGTAAGGCCATTCTTTCGTGGGCCTGGGGAGGAACAATCAACAAAGCAGGTTGACACGAGGCCGGATTGGTGCAAACCCGGACGGCCCACAGCGTCGAGCGAGCGACCACAACAGAGATCCGACTTTCCCGCGCTGGAGCCCCCACGCAATGGAGCCACGCGAGGATAGGTCGGTGGAACTATAGGGAGATAGACTCGAACAGTTCACTATCTTTTAGGCGCACATTGTTATCATATTCACATGTATCGCCCCACGGCCGAATATATAAGGCCCAGGGGGCACCCCTTCAGAACGAGGGACCCTATTACTTAGCCACCCACTTCAACTCTCTGCATTCTCAATTCAGAAAGCTCTCTTGTAACCTCATTCACCAAGCATACTCACCAGGACGTAGGGTGTTACGCATCTCTAAGCGGCCCGAACCTGTAAACATTGTCCACTGTCCCTCGTGCAACTGGCACGAACCATTTTGCTACAGTCGTCGACACCATCCTACTCCTAAAAACACCTTGAGGGGCAACCCCGGGTGTGCGGTCGGACCCAAAACACCGACAAAGGCCACCACACCCAAGAGTCCACCAAGCAATACAACGAGATCACCCCGTGAACACCATCCTAGGAGACATTCATAAGGGGATAACCACTCGATCTTGAGTTGCTCATTTTTGTGAACACTACTCTTTTGTTTTCTCTATGGAGCCACACAGGGTAGAGGAAGCACTTCAAGATTCGGATTGGGTGTTGGCAATGCAAGAGGAGCTCAACAATTTCACAAGAAATGAGGTATGACATTTAGTTCCACGTCCTAACCAAAATGTTGTAGGAACTAAGTGGGTCTTCCACAACAAACAAGATGAGCATGGTGTGGTGACAAGGAACAAAGCCCAACTTGTGGCCAAGGGGTATTCACAAGTCGAAG
Organism: Zea luxurians; assembly: GCA_029449295.1. NCBI lineage: Eukaryota > Viridiplantae > Streptophyta > Magnoliopsida > Poales > Poaceae > Zea > Zea luxurians. The sequence continues at coordinate 8,384,361 of JAOPSE010000103.1, read as the reverse complement.
GTTTGGATTTTGGTGAAACCTATGCACCCGTAGCTAGGCTTGAGTCCATTCGTATATTATTAGCCTATGCTACTTACCATGGCTTTAAGCTTTACCAAATGGACATGAAGAGTGCCTTCCTCAATGGACCAATCAAGGAAGAGGTCTATGTTGAGCAACCTCCCGACTTTGAAGATAGTGAATATCCTAACCACGTGTATAAACTCTCTAAGGCGCTTTATGGGCTCAAGCAAGCCCCAAGAGCATGGTATGAATGCCTAAGAGATTTTCTTATCACTAATGGATTCAAAGTCGATAAAGCCGATCCTACTTTATTCACTAAAACCATTGAAAATGATTTGTTTGTGTACCAAATTTATGTTGATGATATTATATTTGGGTCTACTAACAAATCTATTTGTGAAGAATTTAGTAGGATCATGATTCAAAAATTTGAGATGTCTATGATGGGGGAGTTGAAGTATTTTCTAGGATTTCGAGTGAAGCAACTCCAAGAGGGCACCTTCATCAGCCAAACAAAGTATATTCAAGATATTCTCACCAAGTTTATAATGAAGGATGCCAAGCCCATCAAGACACCCATGGGAACCAATGGGAATCTCGACCTCGACACAGGAGGTAAATCCGTAGATCAAAAGGTATACCGGTCGATGATAGGTTCTTTATGTAACACCCCTGGTGTTACTATAACTAAAACTTGAGCATGACATCATGAGCATGGGCATTGCATATGTTTGACACACCTAGAGTGCATTCACTAGGCAAAAATTTCAAACAAGTTGTATTGTTTTACTGTTTTACAAATAGGACCCTGGTTTAAGGACTTAACCCTAACTAGTGATTAAAGGGGTAAAATTTAACCAAAGTTGAGAAAACCTAAAGGCTTTAGGGTAAAAGTCATAAAGTGACCCCAACAATAAGGTTGAATCACATTTATACCCCTGAGATATTAAAAACCCTAATCAAAACCCTGGAAAACCCTAAAACCAAACCCTAGGGACCTAAGTGCAAAATTAGTCCACTTTTGGGCTAAAGTGCAAAAACCAAGTCAAACAAGTGTTTCAAGTCTATTGGATCACAAAAATGTGGACTTGAAAGCAAAACCCTAAGTTTTGGACCAATTTGCAAAAAGGACTCCAAGTTGATAACCCACTCTAAGTCTGAATTGCAGTGTCATGAGCACAACTTTGAGCCTTTATAACTTTCAGAGTATAGGATTTTTGCCCTAGGGCATCACATCAAAGTTGTAGACCCATCAAAGGTGAACACTTTTGCTTAAGAGAGTGAGCAATGTTGTTAAGAGAAATCTGGAGATAATCATGTTCAAAGTCTGGCTGTCAGGCTGTTGTTGTCTGAACTTTCAGACTAACAGAGGTCTGACATCAACTTCAAGCCCAATTTCAGATATGATTCAATGACTTTTTGTGACAACACCATGTAGCAAAGTTGTAGTTGGTATAATGCTCTACAAGTTTGCTGCAGACATTTGGACTTGGTACCATAGAAAAATTTGAGAAAATCCACCCCAAACATGGACTGACAGTCGCTCTGATGAAGCAAAGCCATGGTACAGTGCTCTGTTGGATCAGATCGCCAGCTGACAAGCTTCCACCGCCGGCGACCTCCCCGCGTTAAAATTCGCGCCGCCGCCGCCGGATTCGTGCACGGTGTGGGATGGATAACGCCGAGAAAAGGATGACGCATACGTGGCACCCTCTCCCGGACCCAGCCGGAGTTGCTCACCGGCGGTCGCCGTGACTCAGCGCAGTTCACCGCGCTGTCGCGCATGCCGTGGTTCTCCCTCCCTGTACCTTTTACCGACGTGGTCGACATGCCTTAGTGATGCTCTTCTCGGCCGCGAGATAATCGCTCGACCGCCACAGCTATAAAAGGGCCATTGGGTTCACGGCGTGGGGTGATCGTCGCAGGCACAGTGACTTGATCGAAGTCGAATTCGCACCGTTCCCTCCATCTTCTCCCAAATCAATTGTGCACGGTGAAAGCACAGCTCCCTACGGCCAAGTAGCCTCAATCCCCAACCCCAATTTCAAACAGAGCCGCCGCAGCGCCGTTTTCCCCTAAATCGGTCCGCCGTCCCGTGAAGAACAGCCGTTCGTGGCCACGCCTCTCTGGTAAGGATCTGCCCAAATTGAGTGTTGTTCCTGCAACTCCGTAAGCTTGTGATGCTCACCGACCCGTTGAATCGAACTAGACCACTCCTAATCCGCGGGAACGTATGCTCCTGTGCTCGGTTTCCGCCGTGCACATGGACAAGCCGTTCTCTGGGTGTTCATGCCAAATTGTTAGATGTCCCGAGGTCCCTGGTAGTCGCTAATGCCCCTCCGGTTGCTAGCTTGAACTCTCGTCGCCGGTCATGGCCGGTACGGACCTTGTCCGTGACGAACGGCAAGCACGCCATGGTCAGGGGCTATCGCGGGAAAGAAACAGAAGCTCGAGGACCTTTCTGCAAACCGTCAGTGACTCGGAGCAATAGTAATAGGACCGATTTCTGTTTAGCCAGAAACGCGAGGCCTTTTCTGCAAAACTGCCTGGGCGCGGACGCGCGCGCGCGGGCGAGCGCACTGTTCTCCTGGGCCTGGGCTTGTTGGGCTAGTTTCGGCCCAGAGCTGTTTATTGTTTTTCTTTTTCTTTTTCAGTGAAGCTTTAGAAATCTGTTAAAAATTATAGAAAAATGCTAAAATTATGAGACCAATTTTCCTAGGTTTGTTATTTTCCATAGAATTTATTAAAAATAGTTTCATGATTTTTAGATCAAGTAGGGAATTTTAGGATATTTAAAACAGCCTAAATCAATGGTTCTGGATTTTTAGAAATTAAATAGTTAGTCCAAAATTCCCCAAACTTTTTATGTAAGCTTTTCACATTATTTAGAAGCCTTGGGTAGAGTTTGGTTTGATTTGGACCTTGTTTGATCACAAAACCCAAAACCACCCCCCCTGCTCCATGAACTCCTTTACTGACTCCGGAAACCCTATGTTCCCGGACCTCTGTGAAGGAAAGTTGTATTCAAGACATAACTAATAAGTTTATGCTACCTTTGCATCCTCATGAGCATTCCATGACATCCATCTTTATACATGTATATGGCTATCTTAGAGCACGAGGAGGAAGAAGAAGTTTCCGAAGAAGGGATACCACCCACCTCCGATCCCCAGGCCGACAACTGCTTCTATTTTGATATCTGTGGATCCGAGCCAGACCCATCTGATAACAAAGGCAAGCCCCGGTGCATTTGCCACCTCCTTGGTTTTAAAAATCTTCTTCACTTGCTTGATGCATTAGGTGATAGGAGTTGATTGCTAAAACAATTCCTGCATTACCTTCCTTGAACTTGATTACCTTCCTTGATCACCTGTTTTACAAAAGATTTTGATGCTTAGCAATGCTTTAGAAAAACAAAATGTTTTGTTTTTACAAAAGTTGATGTGGCAAAGGTGGGTGGGTTGTTTTCAAAAATAAAACTGGATGGTGAATCCATCACGGCCGTGATGGATTCAACATCGAAAAAGATGTACCTCTGCCAGGTACCAAATTTTTGGGTTAAAAAGATTAAGCCGAGACCGGGCGGGTGACTTGCACGAGAAAGAGAGTCTCGGTGTAGTGTCTCCGTCTGAGTCGATTAAGGACCGTCTCGATGTAGGCTTGATGATCGAGGACCCTTTAACTGGTCACATGCCTCGTCATGGGTAAGCCTTGCCTCGGGCAGACTAAGGCCGGAATAAGATAACACGAAATGGGTGTGGAGCGGTGGCGAGAGTAGCGTGTACCCTCCGTGGCAAGAGGCCGGACGGTGGTGTATCTGTGCTCTCGGTTTGCGTGAACCTGATCCGGTCTTAAGAACCCCGGTGGCGGGTTGACATATGCAAGGGTTAAGTGCTACATATGTCGTGTGATTGGAGATCCTCAGCTGAGTATAATCGATTCGGATCGCCGTACCTTCGCGGTTATGAAGACTTGGTCACTGACCTACACGTAGCATTCCACTAAAGAGGATGGGTTTTTGGTTAAGAAAATGGCTAGTGCAGGACCAGTGATTGAACTAGGATAGAAAGAACTCTAGTGCAGGTAACTTTACCTAACTTGACAATTAAAACTGGATTTTTAAGGATCCACTTTAGTAAGCATTTCTGCAAAACAGAGTCTTTGACTATTGAGAAGCCTTACCTTGACTCCTATATATCCAGCATACCCTTGAGAGTCTTTTCCTTAGTCGGGTAAGACTTGCTGAGTAATTCCATACTCAGGGTTTATCCCTTTGTTGTTTTTAGGTGGGGAAGTAGCAGACTTCTGCTGCTTCTGTGCTAAGGTGGTTCCCAACGAAGAGAAAAAGGAATGAAGTGCGGGAGGACTCAGTCCTCCACTTAAGATCTTTTGTTGCTAGTCCTTCGGGAGAAGTTTGTGTCTCCCTGGTTTGTATAATTAATACTTTTAAGCACTCGTTTTTAGACCTGGTCTGTAATAACTTAACTTGAGCTTACTTTGGAAATAAATGTAAGTTTATGTAAATCGCTTCCGCATTTCTTTATCTCCGATGATCTGTAATGTCTGCAAGACGGGTGAAACGTTCCTGGTAAAGTAAGGAAGATACCGAGCTTGTCAAGTAACTTAGGAACATCTACAGGGTGTCTGATGTCTGTTAGACAAGGACAACTGTAGGTGGGCCTGATTACTTGGGAGGTTCCGTCACAGCTGGTATCGGAGCGTAGCCCTTCTTTGCAGATATTCCAGGGCATCTTCAAAAGATTTTCAAAAGTCTTACCTAAAGATTCTTTTCTCTTCTTACCTAAGTAGTCTGAAGAGTTTATATTAAAGACCAGTTAGGAAGAGTGCAACGTATAGAAGGTTGAATCAACCAAGGTTGATTCTGTATTTATTCATGCATCATGCTAAGAATTATACTAATAACATTTTCCCCCTTAAAGATGCCGCCACGCACGAGGCTAACGGCACGAAAATCAACGGGACCGAGGGGAGTACCCCGGCACCAACTGGCCCCTCGCCAAGAAAGTAGTAGCAGTGGGAGTAACGATCCCATCGGAGACTTGGAAGCCGAAGTAAATCGACTTCAAGCAGTACTACGGCACAGGACCAATGCGTGGATTGCCGACGGAGACAGAATTAATGATTTAAGAAGAGACCTCCGTCACCTACGGGATCAGCTAGCTGACCGGGACCTAGCACTTGACTGGGCAGTCCAGTCACACATGTTGGTGTGTGCTAAGGAAGCAAGGGCTCAGGCCCGAAATAGAGAGTTAAGCAAAGCTGTCGACGACCTGCAGGTGTACTGCAATACACTCCATGAAGAAGTGCATGTGCTCTACTCGCAACTGCACCCTAGTGAGCCTATACCCCCTTCTGAGGCAGAAGCCGGACCTTCCCACGCCGCGGGACGCGCGTCGGGTGGGGAGCTAGATCTGTTTGAGCCCCCTCCTTCTTTAAGGTTGGTGGACGTCTGGACTCCTACCCCCGACAATGAAGCCGCCAAAAGCGATGGGAAGCAGGACTAGGGGTGTAATAAGAGTAGAGTGGGGTATTGTAGGGAGTAGTGTTATATTAGAGTAGTGTAGTGTATTGTAGGGTGTACGGCTGTATAATAGGTTAAACTTTTGTAAAACGGGTAATGTATCCTGTTGTGTAATGTCGAGTTTGTACCATTACTTTTTACAGTAATGTAAAACGGAAGGTTTCTTTGGCACACTATGTTTATTCAAATGTTTTTGCCTCAGATGCCGACCCGTACTCGAGGACAGGATGCAGCTGGAACATCCGGGGGTGGGGATGCTACCCCGAATCCACCTCCCGTTCCACCCACGCTTGCTGAGGCAATCGCTGCCTTGGTAAACGCTACAGCCGATAATACCCGCTTCCTGAGGGAGATGGCGGGTCAGCAACAGCTTCAACAACAAGCAGGGAGAGGATTTCAACAGGGTCCCCGTGAGACCACTTACCTGGATTTCTCGGAGACTCGTCCGCCTCTCTTCGTCAAAGCAGAAGATCCGCTTGAGGCCGACGAATGGATCCGGGTCATAGAACAGAAATTTGGCCTTCTTCGCTGCTCAGAAACCCAGAAGCCGTTGTTTGCGGCTCAGCAACTTCGAGGCCCTGCCAGCACTTGGTGGGGGAATTTTGTGGCCATCCAACCAGATAATCATCAAATTACATGGAATGAGTTCAAAGCAGCATTCCGCGAGCATTATATTCCTGAGGGAGTGCTGCACATGAAGCAGGAAGAATTCATGAAATTGAAACAAGGGGGAGATACTGTGAACCAGTACCTTAACAAGTTCAATCACCTGTCCCAGTACGCAATTGATCAGGTGAACACAGATTTGAAAAAGAAGAATTGTTTTATGAGAGGCCTGAACGACCGGATGCAGCGGAAAATGGCTGCATGTATTGATCTTACTTATGGAAAGGCTGTCAGCACAGCCCTATCTGTGGAGGCCAAATATGCAACTTCTGGGAAAAGTAAGGGGTTCAGTGGTGATCGGCCTAATCAGGGCCCTGTAAAGAGGCAACGGTTCATTCTCCGGCCCTCTAACCAGAACCGTCCAAGTGCACCACCTTTCCCTTTCAAGCAACCTATAATTATTCGTCCCAACAAAGCTCCCACTGTCCAAAGTCAGCCGGGTGCCCCAGGCACTCGATTCCCTGCACTGCCAAGTTCTTCCACTGGATGCTTTAACTGTGGCAAATCTGGGCACTTCATTAAAGATTGTCCCTATCCTCGGCAAAATCAGGCCAATAATCAGCAAGGATCGGGAACTTCAGCTCCAGGCAAGGGAACTACTTCGGGCAGAAATACCAAAAGGACGGGGCGAGTCTATTATACACAAGTGGCTACCACACCGGAAGGCGAGCCGGTGATGATGGGTACGTTCCCTGTGGCCAGCCACCCTGCAGTAATTCTTTTTGATTCTGGTGCTTCGCATACCTTCATTAGCAAGACATTTGTGGAGCAGCATCACATTACATGTCATGAATCAAAAGAGGGTTTTAAAATTCATTCACCTGGGGGATACATTTTTACTAAAGAAGTGGCCTATGGTGTGCCAGTAACTATGGCCGAACGGAACTTTCCTGCTAACATGATTGTTCTAAAGGGCCAGGATATAGATGTTATTTTGGGGATGAATTGGTTAACTCAACACAAGGCAGTACTCAACACTGAACTCAGAACCGTCAGGTTGAGTTATAATCAAGAAGAAATTCTCTTATCTCTCCCCAAGACCAATCCAGCCAAAGCTTCTGGTAGAATCTTTGAAGCCATTGTACCGGAAATCAAAAACATTCCGGTAGTATGTGAGTTTCCAGATGTGTTTCCGGAGGATTTGCCTGGACTGCCCCCAGAAAGAGATGTAGAATTTGTAATTGAGCTAAAACCCGGTACGGCTCCCATTTCCCGAAGGTCGTACCGTATGCCCCCTAATGAATTAGCAGAATTGAAGATCCAATTGCAAGATCTGCTGAATAAAGGATTTATCCGGCCAAGCTCGTCTCCTTGGGGTTGTCCCGCCATCTTTGTGAAAAAGAAGGATCAAACCTTGCGAATGTGTGTGGACTATCGGCCCCTAAATGAGGTCACCATTAAGAATAAGTACCCTCTTCCAAGGATTGATATCTTATTTGATCAACTGACTGGGGCGAGGGTGTTTTCCAAAATTGATCTCAGGTCGGGCTATCATCAGATCCGTATTCGGCCCGAGGATATACCGAAGACCGCATTCACTACGCGGTATGGATTATTCGAGTATCTAGTAATGTCCTTCGGGCTCACCAATGCTCCTGCCCACTTCACCTATTTGATGAACTCGGTGTTCATGCCCGAGTTAGACAAGTTTGTGGTGGTCTTCATCGATGATATTTTGATATATTCTAAAAATGAAGAGGAGCATGCTCAGCACTTACGGATTGTATTGACGCGCCTAAGGGAACATCAGCTTTATGCCAAGTTCAGCAAGTGCGCGTTTTGGCTGGAGGAGATTCAATTTCTGGGGCACGTATTATCAGCCAAGGGAATTGCGGTAGACCCTAGCAAAGTCAAGGATATTCTGGAGTGGAAACCTCCAACGACTGTTTACCAAGTCCGGAGTTTTCTTGGACTAGCAGGATACTATCGCAGATTTATACCTGATTTTTCTAAGCTTGTGAAGCCAATCACAAGTTTATTGAAGAATGATACTAAATTCAATTGGTCTTCTAAATGTAATGAAGCCTTTGAGGAATTGAAGACACTATTGACCACTGCTCCGGTATTGGCTCAACCGGACATCACTAAACCTTTTGATGTATATTGTGATGCGTCAGGCAGTGGACTCGGCTGTGTGCTAATGCAAGAAGGCCGGGTGATTGCATATGCTTCAAGGCAGTTACGCCGACATGAGGAGCACTATCCAACTCATGATCTGGAGTTAGCTGCGGTGGTTCATGCCCTGAAAATATGGCGTCACTATCTGCTGGGAAACATCTGTCACATATATACTGATCATAAGAGTTTGAAGTATATATTTACCCAGTCAGAGTTAAATATGAGGCAAAGGCGATGGCTTGAGCTTATTAAAGATTATGAACTGGAAATCCATTATCACCCAGGCAAGGCCAATGTGGTGGCAGATGCATTGAGTCGTAAGACTACCTGCCACTGTCTTATGGTAAAGACCCCCGAAAGCACTTTGTGTCAAGAAATGGAAAAGTTAAACCTGGGGATAATTCATCAAGGGACTTTGAATCAACTGAAGCTTGAGTCAACCATTTTGCAAAGGATAATTGATGCTCAAAAGGATAATCAGGGTATGAAGCATATCCGAGAGAAGATTAGGGCTGGAACAGCCCAATGTTTTAAGGAAGATAATCAAGGTGTGTTATGGTTCAACAACCGCATAGTAGTGCCGAAGAATGAAGAACTCCGCCAGCAAATCTTAGACGAAGCGCATCTTAGTCGCTACTCCATTCATCCGGGAAGCACTAAGATGTATCATGATCTGAAACAACATTACTGGTGGACGAAGATGAAGATTGAGATTGCACGCTATGTGGCTAAGTGCGACACTTGCAGACGTGTCAAAGCCATACACCTGAAAACTGCTGGTCCATTGCAATCTTTGCCAATCCCAACATGGAAATGGGAAGACATCAGCATGGACTTTATTGTGGGATTGCCCAGGACCGCAAAAGGGTACGACTCTATCTGGGTGATTGTTGATCGACTTACAAAGGTTGCTCATTTTCTGCCGGTCAAGACATATTACCCGGTACTTACCTATGCGGAGTTATACATTGCCCGTATTCTCAGTTTGCATGGTGTTCCAAAGACCATAGTGTCGGATCGTGGACCTCAGTTCGTATCCAAATTTTGGGAAGAACTTCATAAATCCCTGGGAACTAAGTTGCTCCACAGTTCGGCCTACCATCCCCAAACCAGTGGACAGACTGAGAGAGTGAACCAAATACTTGAAGATATGTTGCGGGCATGTGTCCTGGATTTCTCGCAAAAATGGGATGAATGTTTGCCCTTGGCGGAGTTTTCATACAATAACAGTTATCAGGAAAGTATCAAGATGGCACCTTTCGAAGCTTTATATGGGCGACGGTGTCGAACTCCGCTAAATTGGTCTGAACCTGGTGAAAGGTATTTCTTTAGGCCTGATATGGTAAAAGAAACCGAACAAAAGGTTCAGAAAGTAGTACATAATATGAAAAAGGCACAGGCTCGTCAGAAAAGTTATGCAGACAAACGGCGAATGCCCTTATACTTCTTGGAAGGAGACTACGTCTACTTAAAGGTTTCACCTATGAAAGGCGTATCGCGTTTTGGGATTAAAGGGAAACTTGCACCAAGGTACATTGGTCCATTCCCTATTCTTCAAAGATATGGGCCAGTAGCGTATCAACTTCAGCTCCCCGAAACATTGTCTGCCGTGCATAATGTGTTCCACGTGTCACAATTGAAGAAGTGTCTTCGGGTTCCCGATCGAACCGTTGAAGTGACTGATGTTGTCCTGGAACCAGATTTAACATACTCGGAACATCCTATTCGAGTTCTGGATCAAAAGGACAGGGTTACCCGGAGAAGGACTCTCAAATTTTATAAGATACAGTGGAACCAGCATTCGGAAGATGAGGCTACATGGGAAACCCAAGATTTCTTAGATAAGAATTTCCCAGGCTTTCTAGCCTCTTGTAAATTGTAAAGTTTGTATAACTATGTAATAAAGGAATGAACCCCCACACCACCCCTGCCTTGTACCAGAAATAAGGAAATAAAAACGTGACACATTTCCTTTTCCATTACTCACCCTAGGACTTTAAATCTCGGGACGAGATTCTTTTATGGGGGGAAGGATGTAACACCCCTGGTGTTACTATAACTAAAACTTGAGCATGACATCATGAGCATGGGCATTGCATATGTTTGACACACCTAGAGTGCATTCACTAGGCAAAAATTTCAAACAAGTTGTATTGTTTTACTGTTTTACAAATAGGACCCTGGTTTAAGGACTTAACCCTAACTAGTGATTAAAGGGGTAAAATTTAACCAAAGTTGAGAAAACCTAAAGGCTTTAGGGTAAAAGTCATAAAGTGACCCCAACAATAAGGTTGAATCACATTTATACCCCTGAGATATTAAAAACCCTAATCAAAACCCTGGAAAACCCTAAAACCAAACCCTAGGGACCTAAGTGCAAAATTAGTCCACTTTTGGGCTAAAGTGCAAAAACCAAGTCAAACAAGTGTTTCAAGTCTATTGGATCACAAAAATGTGGACTTGAAAGCAAAACCCTAAGTTTTGGACCAATTTGCAAAAAGGACTCCAAGTTGATAACCCACTCTAAGTCTGAATTGCAGTGTCATGAGCACAACTTTGAGCCTTTATAACTTTCAGAGTATAGGATTTTTGCCCTAGGGCATCACATCAAAGTTGTAGACCCATCAAAGGTGAACACTTTTGCTTAAGAGAGTGAGCAATGTTGTTAAGAGAAATCTGGAGATAATCATGTTCAAAGTCTGGCTGTCAGGCTGTTGTTGTCTGAACTTTCAGACTAACAGAGGTCTGACATCAACTTCAAGCCCAATTTCAGATATGATTCAATGACTTTTTGTGACAACACCATGTAGCAAAGTTGTAGTTGGTATAATGCTCTACAAGTTTGCTGCAGACATTTGGACTTGGTACCATAGAAAAATTTGAGAAAATCCACCCCAAACATGGACTGACAGTCGCTCTGATGAAGCAAAGCCATGGTACAGTGCTCTGTTGGATCAGATCGCCAGCTGACAAGCTTCCACCGCCGGCGACCTCCCCGCGTTAAAATTCGCGCCGCCGCCGCCGGATTCGTGCACGGTGTGGGATGGATAACGCCGAGAAAAGGATGACGCATACGTGGCACCCTCTCCCGGACCCAGCCGGAGTTGCTCACCGGCGGTCGCCGTGACTCAGCGCAGTTCACCGTGCTGTCGCGCATGCCGTGGTTCTCCCTCCCTGTACCTTTTACCGACGTGGTCGACATGCCTTAGTGATGCTCTTCTCGGCCGCGAGATAATCGCTCGACCACCACAGCTATAAAAGGGCCATTGGGTTCACAGCGTGGGGTGATCGTCGCAGGCACAGTGACTTGATCGAAGTCGAATTCGCACCGTTCCCTCCATCTTCTCCCAAATCAATTGTGCACGGTGAAAGCACAGCTCCCTACGGCCAAGTAGCCTCAATCCCCAACCCCAATTTCAAACAGAGCTGCCGCAGCGCCGTTTTCCCCTAAATCGGTCCGCCGTCCCGTGAAGAACAGCCGTTCGTGGCCACGCCTCTCTGGTAAGGATCTGCCCAAATTGAGTGTTGTTCCTGCAACTCCGTAAGCTTGTGATGCTCACCGACCCGTTGAATCGAACTAGACCACTCCTAATCCGCGGGAACGTATGCTCCTGTGCTCGGTTTCCGCCGTGCACATGGACAAGCCGTTCTCTGGGTGTTCATGCCAAATTGTTAGATGTCCCGAGGTCCCTGGTAGTCGCTAATGCCCCTCCGGTTGCTAGCTTGAACTCTCGTCGCCGGTCATGGCCGGTACGGACCTTGTCCGTGACGAACGGCAAGCACGCCATGGTCAGGGGCTATCGCGGGAAAGAAACAGAAGCTCGAGGACCTTTCTGCAAACCGTCAGTGACTCGGAGCAATAGTAATAGGACCGATTTCTGTTTAGCCAGAAACGCGAGGCCTTTTCTGCAAAACTGCCTGGGCGCGGACGCGCGCGCGCGGGCGAGCGCACTGTTCTCCTGGGCCTGGGCTTGTTGGGCTAGTTTCGGCCCAGAGCTGTTTATTGTTTTTCTTTTTCTTTTTCAGTGAAGCTTTAGAAATCTGTTAAAAATTATAGAAAAATGCTAAAATTATGAGACCAATTTTCCTAGGTTTGTTATTTTCCATAGAATTTATTAAAAATAGTTTCATGATTTTTAGATCAAGTAGGGAATTTTAGGATATTTAAAACAGCCTAAATCAATGGTTCTGGATTTTTAGAAATTAAATAGTTAGTCCAAAATTCCCCAAACTTTTTATGTAAGCTTTTCACATTATTTAGAAGCCTTGGGTAGAGTTTGGTTTGATTTGGACCTTGTTTGATCACAAAACCCAAAACCACCCCCCCTGCTCCATGAACTCCTTTACTGACTCCGGAAACCCTATGTTCCCGGACCTCTGTGAAGGAAAGTTGTATTCAAGACATAACTAATAAGTTTATGCTACCTTTGCATCCTCATGAGCATTCCATGACATCCATCTTTATACATGTATATGGCTATCTTAGAGCACGAGGAGGAAGAAGAAGTTTCCGAAGAAGGGATACCACCCACCTCCGATCCCCAGGCCGACAACTGCTTCTATTTTGATATCTGTGGATCCGAGCCAGACCCATCTGATAACAAAGGCAAGCCCCGGTGCATTTGCCACCTCCTTGGTTTTAAAAATCTTCTTCACTTGCTTGATGCATTAGGTGATAGGAGTTGATTGCTAAAACAATTCCTGCATTACCTTCCTTGAACTTGATTACCTTCCTTGATCACCTGTTTTACAAAAGATTTTGATGCTTAGCAATGCTTTAGAAAAACAAAATGTTTTGTTTTTACAAAAGTTGATGTGGCAAAGGTGGGTGGGTTGTTTTCAAAAATAAAACTGGATGGTGAATCCATCACGGCCGTGATGGATTCAACATCGAAAAAGATGTACCTCTGCCAGGTACCAAATTTTTGGGTTAAAAAGATTAAGCCGAGACCGGGCGGGTGACTTGCACGAGAAAGAGAGTCTCGGTGTAGTGTCTCCGTCTGAGTCGATTAAGGACCGTCTCGATGTAGGCTTGATGATCGAGGACCCTTTAACTGGTCACATGCCTCGTCATGGGTAAGCCTTGCCTCGGGCAGACTAAGGCCGGAATAAGATAACACGAAATGGGTGTGGAGCGGTGGCGAGAGTAGCGTGTACCCTCCGTGGCAAGAGGCCGGACGGTGGTGTATCTGTGCTCTCGGTTTGCGTGAACCTGATCCGGTCTTAAGAACCCCGGTGGCGGGTTGACATATGCAAGGGTTAAGTGCTACATATGTCGTGTGATTGGAGATCCTCAGCTGAGTATAATCGATTCGGATCGCCGTACCTTCGCGGTTATGAAGACTTGGTCACTGACCTACACGTAGCATTCCACTAAAGAGGATGGGTTTTTGGTTAAGAAAATGGCTAGTGCAGGACCAGTGATTGAACTAGGATAGAAAGAACTCTAGTGCAGGTAACTTTACCTAACTTGACAATTAAAACTGGATTTTTAAGGATCCACTTTAGTAAGCATTTCTGCAAAACAGAGTCTTTGACTATTGAGAAGCCTTACCTTGACTCCTATATATCCAGCATACCCTTGAGAGTCTTTTCCTTAGTCGGGTAAGACTTGCTGAGTAATTCCATACTCAGGGTTTATCCCTTTGTTGTTTTTAGGTGGGGAAGTAGCAGACTTCTGCTGCTTCTGTGCTAAGGTGGTTCCCAACGAAGAGAAAAAGGAATGAAGTGCGGGAGGACTCAGTCCTCCACTTAAGATCTTTTGTTGCTAGTCCTTCGGGAGAAGTTTGTGTCTCCCTGGTTTGTATAATTAATACTTTTAAGCACTCGTCTTTAGACCTGGTCTGTAATAACTTAACTTGAGCTTACTTTGGAAATAAATGTAAGTTTATGTAAATCGCTTCCGCATTTCTTTATCTCCGATGATCTGTAATGTCTGCAAGACGGGTGAAACGTTCCTGGTAAAGTAAGGAAGATACCGAGCTTGTCAAGTAACTTAGGAACATCTACAGGGTGTCTGATGTCTGTTAGACAAGGACAACTGTAGGTGGGCCTGATTACTTGGGAGGTTCCGTCACACTTTACTCTATTTATGTGCATCTCGACCGGACATTATGCTTTCCGTATGCATGTGTGCAAGATTCCAAGCCGATCCTAAGGAAGTTCACCTTAGGGCCGTAAAGCGAATCATGAGATATTTAGTTTATACTCCTAAGTTTGGTCTTTGGTACCCCAAGGGATACATATTTGATTTAATTGGTTATTCCGATGCTGATTGGGCAGGGTGTAAACTTGATAGAAAGAGCACATCAGGGACTTGTCAGTTCTTGGGAAGATCTCTGGTGTCTTGGGCTTTAAAGAAGCAAAATTCTGTAGCTCTTTCTACCGCCGAAGCCGAGTACATTGTCGCATGCCATTGTTGCGCGCAATTGCTTTGGATGAGGCAAACTCTTAGGGACTATGACTACAAATTTAGCAAAGTCCTTCTCTTATGTGATAATGAGAGTGCTATCCGCATGGCGGAAAATCCCGTTGAGCACAGCTGCACTAAGCACATAGCCATTCGGTATCACTTTTTGAGGGATCACCAACAAAAGGGGGATATCGAGATTTCTTATGTGAGCACCAAAGAACAATTAGCCGATATCTTTACCAAACCACTAGATGAGCAAACTTTTACCAAACTTAGGCATGAGCTAAACATTCTTGATTCTAGGAATTTTGATTGATTCCTTGCACACATTGCTCATTTATATACTTTTCATCATATCTCTTTTATGTATATGACTAATGTGTTTTCAAGTATGTTATTATGCTTAGTCATAGATATTGAAAGTGAAATGGAGTATTCGGCAAAGAAGGCGCTTCCACTCAACTCCAATTATATTTGCCGGTATTCCACATCATCATCCACTATGGTATAATATTCACTCATATTTTTGTTTACCAAAGGGGGAGAAAGTTTGATGAATGGGCTTCTATTTCACTCACAAGTATCCGTTTTTTGGCTATTCATGCCAAAGGGGGAGAAAGTATGAGCCCAAAGCAAAAGGACCGCACCACCAGTTTTTAAAAATGAACTTTTTCAAATTAATATCTTATTGTGTTCAAAAGGGGGAAAAGTAGTATCTTCAAAAACTTGCAAAACCCTCTTGAACACTAAGAGGAGAATTTTATTTAGGGGGAGTTTATGCTTAAGTCAAAGGAAAAGCATTTGAGACAGGGGGAGAAAAATTTCAAATTTTGAAAATGCTTTCTTCAAATGTTATTCATGTACCTTTGACGATTTGCAAAAGGTTTTTGAAAAGAATTTTACAAAGGATTTGCAAAAACAAAACCCGTGGTGCAAATGTGGTCCAAAATTTTAATAAGAAGAAAAACCTTCCATGCACATCTATTGAATTAAGTTTATTGGTTTCAATTCCAAGTAACCTTTGCACTTACTTTATGCAAACTAGTTCAATTCTGCACTTCTATATTTGCTTTGGTTTGTGTTGGCATCAATCACCAAAAGGGGGAGATTGAAAGGGAAATAGGGTCAAACCTTTTCCATATGAATTTTGGTGGTTAAATTGCCCAACACAAATTATTGGACTAACTAGTTTGCTCTAGATTATGAGTTCTATAGGTGCCAAAGGTTCACTATAAACCAATACAAGTCAAAAGAAAGGGTTCAAAACTAAGGAGCAAATTGTACCGAAGGCAGCCCTGGTCTGGCGCACCGGACTGTCCGGTGTGCCACCGGACAGTGTCCGGTGCATCAGGGAGTTCGACACTGAACTTGCCAGCTTCGTGAATTTGGGAGGCCGCTCCGCTATAATTCACCGGACTGTCCGGTGTGCCAGCGGAGCAACGGCTACTTCGCACAACGGTCGTCTGCTGTAACACCCGGATTTTAGGGGTCCAAAACCCGGGGTTAACATAAACACCAGGTATGCTGGGACCAAGTCTCATACATATGATGTATAGTGGCACAGGATCGAATGTCACATCTTTATACATAACAGGAGTTCTATACAAAATAAATAGTTACATTATAGGGAGACAACGGTCCAGCAACCCAAAGTTGACTGGGAGACGACGACCTAGACCTCTCACGAACTCATCGCAGCATCCTCCATGAGCATCATCCTGCAGTACCTGGTCTTGACCTGTGGTGTATGTGAGACAGCAAGAGTGAGCTCACATACGTTCATCGCTCAACAAGTTGTGGGGAATAATGTGCATGAACTCGCCAAAGGTGGGAGATCACGTGAAGTGTAAGGCTTACCAAAGAAGATGGTTAGAGCTGAGCATTGCTTTTAAAGTTGGTCAAAATTTTATTAGCAGTTACTAAGTATAAGTAAATACCAAACCCAATTAAGTAATAGAACAAAAGTAATAACAACTTCACCCGCGATGCAATGCATATGACAAATTGAATTTAGTTCCATAATTTAATCATGTGAGTGTCCGAGCTGCTCATGACCGTGAGCACGGCTAGTATACCAGTTTTACACTCTGCAGAGGTTGCGCATCTTTACCCACAAGCCGTGTTACCCATCTGCCAAGGGGTCATGAATCCCATACACCTCTACCAAGGAAGTGAGGCAGGGTAGCACTACGAGGCCTTTACAAAGTTCCACTAGCTTCCGAAAACCCGCTACAGTTTATAGGAAGATCCAGTACAGGAATCCCTTGCAGGACCGCCATCGCAGCAAAATCCTCCCGAGGGCACTTCCCGCACTGACCTCTCCCCTACTGCCCTTGCCCCTTTCGGGTAAGGTAGTCTTCCACTAGCTTTCCTAATTAATCAGCCAAGGGCATCCCATACTACCCTTGTGGTAGCACTGTTTTCCCGGGTGGTTCTCCATGTTCCAATTAACATAATGATCTTAACATGAACCATAAATAACAACTGATAACAAAAGTATAATCATGAATAGTAAGGTGTATCTCCATACCCAAAACCACATATAGCACTAGCAAGTACTACCCAGAAAGATCAGTGGTAAACAAGGTATAAAGATAGACAAACTAGGGTATCCTATTGGGTCCCATCAAAATTAACCTATGCAGATCATTATGATTAATTAGAACATGAGTAGGTGAAAAGAAGTGATCAAGGGCACAACTTGCCTGGGCCTTGAGATTCCAGGTACCAGGATGATCCTCAGATGACTCGTGACCTCACTGCTAGTCGTAGTAATACAAACAAACAGTGTAGGCAAAATTTAACATCACACCAAACATAAGAGCAAAATACACATTAATAATATACATATTAAAATAAGATCACAGGAAAAAGAATTATTAATTTTGGAGTTGTAGAATTCAAGTTATGATTTTCCAAAGATTATATGTGATTAAAATATGATTAAATGATAAATAAATTTCCTAACAGAGTTCATGTCAAAACAGTGATTCTAA
The DNA here is from genome assembly GCA_029449295.1 of Zea luxurians. Taxonomy (NCBI): domain Eukaryota; kingdom Viridiplantae; phylum Streptophyta; class Magnoliopsida; order Poales; family Poaceae; genus Zea; species Zea luxurians. The sequence goes on along the minus strand of JAOPSE010000103.1, from coordinate 8,366,624 downwards.
ATGGTAGAGAATATTATTACAAAATTTTAGGAATTGGAATGACTCAATTTGGAGCTAAAATGAATTAAATATGAATTATCTAAGTTATAGCAATTATTTTTATATTAAAAATCCATTTTCTATTTTATTTATTCAATTTAAACAAGTTCTGGACTGGGCCTCAATTATAAGAAAGGTCAGGGGGCTCGGGGTAAGTTTCCCTAAGACTCAGACTTCACCCGCGGTGGACGGCGGGTTGATTTCTGCTTTCCTCGGGGTTTCTTTAAAAAAAATGCCACGCGAAGGGGTATCGCTTGATCTCGGCCGTCCGATCAACACCGGACGCACCAGATTAGATCACGAGGGTTTGAATCGGTACGCAGCGCGCGCCGTTGGATCCGAGATCAACGGCCCATGAATGCCCACGGTCCAAACTACCCCGAACCACACGATTGAAGACCGACGGCTCGGATTTAAACTGACGAAGGGGTACGCCCCGATCTAATCGGGACCGTCCATCCACGGATCAACGGCCACGAGCCCGCCTTCTTCCTCTCGACCAAACACACGGCGGCGCCGCCCAGGTGTGCGGCGGAGACACGCCGGCGCGCACGCAATTCGATGCCCCAGTGCCCCAAGCCCAAAATTGACGGGTCCTATGCGTAAAGGAGTTCAAGGCGAACAGGATGGCGTGCTTCATACCGTGGATTGGAGCCCGGTTGATGCTGGCCACGGCGAGCAGCGGGCGGAGATGGAAGCGCGGCGACGACGAGCGATTACGCTGTGCCCAGTGGCCTATTTCGCCCGCGGACGACTCGACAACCTTCAAATGGACTTGGAGACGCTCCAAGGCCGATCACCGGGGGCCCGATGTCGACGACGACGCACTTCGGCCACGGCGGCGAACCTGACCCGCGAGAATCGCGACGATGGCTGGCGAAAGTTTGCGGACGAAGGTGGGGATGGGAAAGGGGGGTCGCGGAGCTTCGGCTTTATACCCTGGGAGCGACCCGCGGCCGTTGCACGGAGGCCGAGATTGCCGGCGAACTTCGGAGTCCGCACGCGTATCTCGCGGCGAGCTGTTGAGGGCGAGCCCGACAGGTGGACCCCGCGGACCAGAGAGAGAGCGAGCGCGCGCGAGATGAGAGGCTTACGGGCGGGGCCCCTACGGCAGTGATAACGGGAAACGGGCGCGTGCGCGAGAGGCTGTCCGATGGGGCCCGTGTGTCGGCGCCGTGCTGCGCGCGGAGCCAGAGGCTGGGCAGAGGGCCCCACCTGTAGGTGACTTGGTGCGGGGCGAGCGGCGGTGAGTGGCTGAACGGTGGGCCAGGGGTGTCGGCGCGCGCGGGAGAGGCTGGGCCGCGCGGGATATGGGCCGAAATGGTGGCCGCCGGCCCATGGAGGCATAGTGTTCCTTTTTTCTTTTTATTTCCTATTTTCTTTTCCCCATTTTTAAATCCAATTCAAATTCAAATTTCAAAATCTAATTCTTTGGTAAATTCTCCTCAGATTGAAAGTATAATTTGTAAACTCTGGTCTTACTTTTATTTATACTTTTTATTTTGTATATACTTTCCTTTTCTTCTTATTTTAAAAAAAAAACCCAAATTCCAATTCAAATCAAACCCAGTTTTAAATTCTAGATTTCAAATTTATGCACAAGTTTAAACTTTCACATGATGCACAATTACTACATAATGTTTCCTTATTTATTATGATCATGTTCCTTTGAAAAGGGTGAGCTATAAAGTTTAATCACTTATAAATGTTTCTTTGCTCAAATTCCTTCTACCAATTCCCAAATTCAGAATTTGGGTGTTACAAATCCTACCCCCCTTAAAAATAATCTCGTCCTCGAGATTTGTAAGGAAAAAGGGTGCATGTTCATATTGATTCAACATATATGCATAAACAAAATCTCGGCATGATGCATATCTTTATTAGCAAAACACAGGGTCAAATGGACCTTATTATTATTACTAAAATAGTAAAATACTACTACTAGCTAAACTAATTTTTTTTAGGTCTTACAAATAGTAAAATATATATATATATATATATATATGTACCCATATCTATGTTTATCTCTTTATTCTTGTTGCTCGTTGACTTCTTCACCGACTACTTCATCTCCAACTGGCTCTTCTTCTTGAATTTGAATTTCAAGTTCACCGGGTTCAACTTCTACTTCTGTATGATGGGCATATCCTCGGTTGATGGATAGGGGCTGACTCTTCCCTGCCGAGGCTTGTCCTTGTTTCATTGGAGCTGGTGTAGTATAGGCAGCTCTGTTGGGACAGTAGTTGGCGTAGTGTCCCGGTTGTCCACATTTGAAGCATGTCCTGATGGCGGTTGTGTTAGGAGCAGTGGGTCCTCCTGGAGTGCTTGCTTTTGAAGGAGCAGTTGGTGCCTGTTGAGTTTGTTGTCCGGAACTGCCACTAGCTGGTGTACTTGGAGTGGTAGTATAGCGAGGACGGGAACTACTTCCAGCCTGTCCTTGGTTGACAGCCTTTCTTTTCTCTCCAAATATACTCCTCTTGTTTTCTACAGCAATAGCTTTATCCAATAGCCTTTGGAAGGATGGGAAGGTGTGCGATACCAGCTGATATTGCAAGGGTCCAATCAAACCATCCAGAAAGAGCTCCTGCTTTTGCTCATCATCTTCAACATCTCTGGGAGCATAGCGAGATAACTGAATGAATTTGTCCCTATATTCACTCACGGACATACTTCCTTGCTTGAGGGATAGAAACTCCTTCCTCTTAATCTTCATGAGTCCAGCAGGAATATGGTAATTCCTGAATTGTGCGGAGAATTCTTCCCAGGTAATTGTATCGGCAGCAGCATGAGCTGCACAGTACGCATCCCACCAATCTGCAGCGGGACCAGCAAGACGACCCGATGCATAGAGTACTTTCTCTCGATCCGAGCACTGGGCTATGTTGAGCATCTTCTCGATGGACTTTAACCAGTCATCTGCTTGCAGTGGATCTGCAGAGTTGGAGAAGGTTGGTGGTTTGTGGCTCATGAATTCCCGGTGCTTGTCCCGGGGTGGAACTGGGGGTGGAGGCAATGGCATTTGTTGTTGTTGCTGCTGTTGTTGAAGTTGTTGCTGCAGCTGCTGTTGTTGTATCCTTCTCTCCTGGCGCATCTCTTCCCGCTCTTGGCGCATTTCCCGACGTGCATCCTCTCTTTCCTGGTGCATCTCTTGGCGTTCTTGCCGCATTTGGGTGCGCATATCTGCCATAGTGTCCGCCATTTGCTGCATCATTCTCATCTGAGCTGCGACTAGTGGATCAACTCCGCCTTGTGGAGGATTAGGAGGATTCATTGCTGCTGACTGTGGTTGAGGTTGTTGGTTAGCAGGTATATCAATTCCACCTCCCCGCCTGGTATTGACCATCTAAGTTAGAAGCATATGGTAAGATAGCTTTGCAAGAGAATCATTTAGTAGACAGGATGAATAAGCTAATAGTTGGTTATGTACTGAAACTTCTTTGGCAGAGCTGGGCCAGATATTCTATGTCAAGACTAGGGTAATTAGTTGTACGAGGTGAATGTCCAAAGGTAAGATAGAATATGTTAAGATGAGATTTGATACGGAATACTACATATATTTTCTAAGGGAATAATCTAGTTTGTCTAGTTATCTTACAAATGCTATCCTTTATACCTAGATGTATATGCAGATGTAATTGTGGACATTACTCCACAACCCATCACACTCAATCAAAGATCCAAATCAGACAGATGTCATAAGAACAAACATTCAAGTATATAAACACTTATAAAAATAGTTTTGTTTTTGTTCCTAGGATTAGGTCTCCTATTCCTAAAGGTCACTTTAGGCACAGGATTTCAAAGTATGAAATCCACATTTGTCTTTAGAAGGATAAGGTAAGAATGATCAGAGTAAGCGGAAATAGATAAGAAAAGATTTAAGATAAGTTTAGAAAGAATCAGAGTAGCCAAGGTAAGTAGATAATGGTGATCCAGTTCTATCTAGGTTCCGTCCTACAGTCAACATTCCTCTGATACCACTTCTGTAACACCCGGATTTTAGGGGTCCAAAACCCGGGGTTAACATAAACACCAGGTATGCTGGGACCAAGTCTCATACATATGATGTATAGTGGCACAGGATCGAATGTCACATCTTTATACATAACAGGAGTTCTATACAAAATAAATAGTTACATTATAGGGAGACAACGGTCCAGCAACCCAAAGTTGACTGGGAGACGACGACCTAGACCTCTCACGAACTCATCGCAGCATCCTCCATGAGCATCATCCTGCAGTACCTGGTCTTGACCTGTGGTGTATGTGAGACAGCAAGAGTGAGCTCACATACGTTCATCGCTCAACAAGTTGTGGGGAATAATGTGCATGAACTCGCCAAAGGTGGGAGATCACGTGAAGTGTAAGGCTTACCAAAGAAGATGGTTAGAGCTGAGCATTGCTTTTAAAGTTGGTCAAAATTTTATTAGCAGTTACTAAGTATAAGTAAATACCAAACCCAATTAAGTAATAGAACAAAAGTAATAACAACTTCACCCGCGATGCAATGCATATGACAAATTGAATTTAGTTCCATAATTTAATCATGTGAGTGTCCGAGCTGCTCATGACCGTGAGCACGGCTAGTATACCAGTTTTACACTCTGCAGAGGTTGCGCATCTTTACCCACAAGCCGTGTTACCCATCTGCCAAGGGGTCATGAATCCCATACACCTCTACCAAGGAAGTGAGGCAGGGTAGCACTACGAGGCCTTTACAAAGTTCCACTAGCTTCCGAAAACCCGCTACAGTTTATAGGAAGATCCAGTACAGGAATCCCTTGCAGGACCGCCATCGCAGCAAAATCCTCCCGAGGGCACTTCCCGCACTGACCTCTCCCCTACTGCCCTTGCCCCTTTCGGGTAAGGTAGTCTTCCACTAGCTTTCCTAATTAATCAGCCAAGGGCATCCCATACTACCCTTGTGGTAGCACTGTTTTCCCGGGTGGTTCTCCATGTTCCAATTAACATAATGATCTTAACATGAACCATAAATAACAACTGATAACAAAAGTATAATCATGAATAGTAAGGTGTATCTCCATACCCAAAACCACATATAGCACTAGCAAGTACTACCCAGAAAGATCAGTGGTAAACAAGGTATAAAGATAGACAAACTAGGGTATCCTATTGGGTCCCATCAAAATTAACCTATGCAGATCATTATGATTAATTAGAACATGAGTAGGTGAAAAGAAGTGATCAAGGGCACAACTTGCCTGGGCCTTGAGATTCCAGGTACCAGGATGATCCTCAGATGACTCGTGACCTCACTGCTAGTCGTAGTAATACAAACAAACAGTGTAGGCAAAATTTAACATCACACCAAACATAAGAGCAAAATACACATTAATAATATACATATTAAAATAAGATCACAGGAAAAAGAATTATTAATTTTGGAGTTGTAGAATTCAAGTTATGATTTTCCAAAGATTATATGTGATTAAAATATGATTAAATGATAAATAAATTTCCTAACAGAGTTCATGTCAAAACAGTGATTCTAAATGGTAGAGAATATTATTACAAAATTTTAGGAATTGGAATGACTCAATTTGGAGCTAAAATGAATTAAATATGAATTATCTAAGTTATAGCAATTATTTTTATATTAAAAATCCATTTTCTATTTTATTTATTCAATTTAAACAAGTTCTGGACTGGGCCTCAATTATAAGAAAGGTCAGGGGGCTCGGGGTAAGTTTCCCTAAGACTCAGACTTCACCCGCGGTGGACGGCGGGTTGATTTCTGCTTTCCTCGGGGTTTCTTTAAAAAAAATGCCACGCGAAGGGGTATCGCTTGATCTCGGCCGTCCGATCAACACCGGACGCACCAGATTAGATCACGAGGGTTTGAATCGGTACGCAGCGCGCGCCGTTGGATCCGAGATCAACGGCCCATGAATGCCCACGGTCCAAACTACCCCGAACCACACGATTGAAGACCGACGGCTCGGATTTAAACTGACGAAGGGGTACGCCCCGATCTAATCGGGACCGTCCATCCACGGATCAACGGCCACGAGCCCGCCTTCTTCCTCTCGACCAAACACACGGCGGCGCCGCCCAGGTGTGCGGCGGAGACACGCCGGCGCGCACGCAATTCGATGCCCCAGTGCCCCAAGCCCAAAATTGACGGGTCCTATGCGTAAAGGAGTTCAAGGCGAACAGGATGGCGTGCTTCATACCGTGGATTGGAGCCCGGTTGATGCTGGCCACGGCGAGCAGCGGGCGGAGATGGAAGCGCGGCGACGACGAGCGATTACGCTGTGCCCAGTGGCCTATTTCGCCCGCGGACGACTCGACAACCTTCAAATGGACTTGGAGACGCTCCAAGGCCGATCACCGGGGGCCCGATGTCGACGACGACGCACTTCGGCCACGGCGGCGAACCTGACCCGCGAGAATCGCGACGATGGCTGGCGAAAGTTTGCGGACGAAGGTGGGGATGGGAAAGGGGGGTCGCGGAGCTTCGGCTTTATACCCTGGGAGCGACCCGCGGCCGTTGCACGGAGGCCGAGATTGCCGGCGAACTTCGGAGTCCGCACGCGTATCTCGCGGCGAGCTGTTGAGGGCGAGCCCGACAGGTGGACCCCGCGGACCAGAGAGAGAGCGAGCGCGCGCGAGATGAGAGGCTTACGGGCGGGGCCCCTACGGCAGTGATAACGGGAAACGGGCGCGTGCGCGAGAGGCTGTCCGATGGGGCCCGTGTGTCGGCGCCGTGCTGCGCGCGGAGCCAGAGGCTGGGCAGAGGGCCCCACCTGTAGGTGACTTGGTGCGGGGCGAGCGGCGGTGAGTGGCTGAACGGTGGGCCAGGGGTGTCGGCGCGCGCGGGAGAGGCTGGGCCGCGCGGGATATGGGCCGAAATGGTGGCCGCCGGCCCATGGAGGCATAGTGTTCCTTTTTTCTTTTTATTTCCTATTTTCTTTTCCCCATTTTTAAATCCAATTCAAATTCAAATTTCAAAATCTAATTCTTTGGTAAATTCTCCTCAGATTGAAAGTATAATTTGTAAACTCTGGTCTTACTTTTATTTATACTTTTTATTTTGTATATACTTTCCTTTTCTTCTTATTTTAAAAAAAAACCCAAATTCCAATTCAAATCAAACCCAGTTTTAAATTCTAGATTTCAAATTTATGCACAAGTTTAAACTTTCACATGATGCACAATTACTACATAATGTTTCCTTATTTATTATGATCATGTTCCTTTGAAAAGGGTGAGCTATAAAGTTTAATCACTTATAAATGTTTCTTTGCTCAAATTCCTTCTACCAATTCCCAAATTCAGAATTTGGGTGTTACATCTGCGAAGGCATTAAATGCGCTACAGTGCGCGCTTGCGCGCAGAAGTCAGAGCAGGCACTAGAAGGCGCACCGGATAGTCTACAGGACCTATCCGGTGCACCACCAAACTGTCTGGTGGTCCCACAAGTCAGAGCTCCAACGGCCGAACCCTAACGGTTGGGTGACGTGGCTGGCGCACCGGACAGTGTCCGGTGGCGCACCGGACTGTGCGGTGCGCCCGTCGACAGAAGCCATCCCCAACGGCCATTTTGGTGGTTGGGGCTATAAATACCCCCAACCACCCCACATTCATGGCATCCATGTTTTCAGCCTTCACACCTCATACAAGAGCTATAGCATTCAATACAAGACACAAACAAAGAGATCAAATCCTCTCCAAAGTCCGGAATCACTCCAAACAAATTAGTGACTAGAGAGAGACATTTGTGTTCTTTTGGGCTCTTGCACTTGGATTGCTTTTCTTCTTCCTTTTTTCTTGTGCTCAACTCACTTGTAATCAAAACAAGAGACACCAATTGTGTGGTGGTCCTTGTAGTGGACTTAGTGTCCCATTTGATTGAGAAGAGAAGCTCACTCGGTTTAAGTGACCGTTTGAGAGAGGGAAAGGGTTGAAAGAGACCCGGTCTTTGTGACCACCTCAACGGGGAATAGGTTTGCAAGAACCGAACCTCGGTAAAACAAATCACCGTGTCATCCGCTTTATTTCCTTGGTTGATTGGTTTTGCGCCCTCTCTTTCGGACTCGTTTATATTTCTAACGCTAACCCTGGCTTGTAGTTGTGCTTAAGTTTATAATTTTCAGATTCTGCCTATTCACCCCCCTCTAGGCGACTTTCAAACCCCTATGGGGAAAAGTCAATGATGAAGCATATAGCTTAGTTGATATTACCTCATTAAAAACTTTGGATGAGAAAACTTCAATAAGGCAAAACTCATACAAAGAAAAGAGTGTAATATGATGGTACAAAACAGGTCAAATATCATGGAGAATTACTCCCCCTGATCCTTGCAACCACTTAAGTCTTCTCATACCAATCACCTCAACACATTTCTGAAAACGTTGAGTATGGTAGAGATTTTGTGAATAGATCAACAAGATTATCACAAGACTTTATTTGCAAGATGGATAATACAATTTAGGAGCAATATGCTTATTAATGTTGCTCCTGATATAACTTGTTTCCATCTGAACAACACAAGCTCAATTATCCTTATAGATAATTGTCGGTGGTTCAATTGAACCATGGTATGTCATTGTTCTCCCATGGACATCTAGCCCAAAGAACAATAATATGTCTATAGTCATCATCTCAAAAACCCCAGTGGGGAAAATAAATGATGAGACATATAACTCAGGCCAATATTTCTCCAAGATAATCTTCTTAGAAAATCTAAGAAATTAACATATCAGCCGAGTCTCCTTTAAACCCCAATGGGAAAAATAAGGAGAATAGTCATACTCTATTGTTGATCCATTTGAATTCTAGGGAGATAAACTCATAACCTAGTTCAAATATAACAATAGCTATGTCATAATGTATCATCCTCAAAAACCGCTATGGGGAAAAATAGATGATACGACATAGACCTTGTGTTGATGTTGCCTCGTTAAAACCTTTGAATGAGAAACCCAAATAGGTGAAAACTCATGCAAAGAAAAGAGTACAACATGATGTACATACAAGTTCTTCCGATCAAAAGGGAAACTCCCCCTGATCTTTACAAAACACCAAGTCATCCCATACCTACTCACAAACACATTTAAATATGGAGTAAGGTAGAGACTTAGTTCGTAACTTGTTTTTCATCTAAACAACACAAAGTAATATTATCTCCATAGATAATAAGGTCAATGATATAAAATCATGACCACCACATACCTTCAGTATGTAGTATATCATTCTGTACAATCCCACGAAGTTTGCTACAGAATGATTAGTGTAAGTGACCATTAATCTCTGTTGATCAACATTTATCAAACAGGAGGTCCAACTTACCAGAAGTATGTCATTGATCTTGTACCTGGGGATCTTCTATAGATATCCAAGATCAGTATATCCAAACATAAGGAGAGCATGAGTACACCTGGAGATCATAACTTGATCTCATGTGCTGTTAGCTAGCAAACCTTTGCAAAGCAATATCCGGCCGGATGCTCTTGCAAGATACAATAGCACATCTCATGATCGGAAAGAATCAAATAACAATGATTCTCTCATATTGAATATATGTTGGATATAGACAACTTTGTATCCAAGATACTTAAGGTAGTTTACTTTGAATTGGAAATCTCTTTCAATTCATATCCTCTATCTTGAATTCCATCGATAAGTAATGTATGTTTAAAAATATGTTGCACATATTTACACTGAACATACCATACTTTGTGTATCCTTTTAGAAAGAAGGATTCACTAGGTCGAATGTACCATATTTGACCAGGATGCTCTAAGTCACAAAGACTTCCCAAGCATTGCAAATTTGTGATTGGTGATTATGTATTTGGAATCCTTCAAGACTCCACATATACCATGATCTAGTAACCACATATGCATATGTTGTCACTACATCTATCAACTGCACAGACAGATGATTTACCGCCTTTTATATTGTATCGGAATTTTACTACTCACAGTAGAGGAGAATTTATAGCATTAAAATAATGCTTGGGTTTGCGTATAAACCCAGTTGCTACTAGCCATGCTTTTTCACCACCTCATTGTTTCCAAGTCCATGAAAACAAACTTGTATCCACAGTAAGATACCTTGAAGTGAAAATAAGTTAACACTTCTTTCCGGTGAGCAAGGCTATCTTTGCAACATTGTATCACTCAACAAGATCCAGTTTGAGCATACTCATGCTCTGCTATGGCCATAGTCTTTTGGATCACTTGGAGCGCATATACAATTGCTGAGATATATGTGTCGACACTTGTAGCTTTCAAATAACATAATTCTCCAGTTGACATGAAGTCATTTTCTCATGTACCCTTATGATTCCTCATGAAATCCCAAAACGAGAATAAAGGGCTTTCGATAACCTAGCCTCATCAGTGCGCACTGAGCTAGGTTATGAATGTCTTCCATTCATAGGATAATTCATATCCTCTAGGTGTCCCCAACACTAGGTTGGTTACCAACGAATAGATGGTCTACATTTACTATCTCAGAAGGTCTAGCCTTCAGTAGCTTGCAAGCATCTTAATCCCAATTTGTGACCATACTTCTCCCCCTCTTATTTACAACATCATTGTAATAGGGAGTTTAGTGGTGTTCCATTTAACCACTCTTTCTGGCACTTCCATATAGGATTAATTTGAGTGACACCTCATAGTAAATGCACAAGGCAGTCAATTTGCAACTTCTTGCAAATCATTCGAACCCAAAGGTTCGGTTTTAGTACGTGATCCTGAGCCTGAATGCTTACTGCATTCATTATAATTTCCTGGCATTCTTTTTGGTACTTGAAATCTCCCCCTAATGCCTGGAAAAGCTCATGATTCAAGCAAGCGTATGGGCCGTAAATAGATTCTCATGAAGAGATTCTAAAACTTAATGATCGATGGAGAATGAATTCTCACATAGACCCCCAGCTTTCTGTTTGCCCATATATGTACGCTGCGGTGGTGAGATTGGGAACATACCCAATCCACGCATGGGAAATCTTTCATGGATTCCCACGTACTAAAAATCATAGGGGAACTTGTACATGCAGTACATGCGGTTAATCACAAGTCAGGAGCGTGCAAAACTTCCTGATTCCAACCATAACCAGTTGGAAATGACAATTCATTACTGATAGTCATTAATGATCTGAAATATTCGAATCTATCACAGATTCATCATATCTTTTATGGATATCATTCTAAATAACAAGACAAACAATCATCATTTGGTAAATTCAGTAGTGTGGAGGCTAATGTGCTCAAGCTTGAGACATTATTACTTAATGGTCATGTGTTGTCCGAAGGACACACTTGAGGTCATCATATAGATGCACCAAAGAATCATATAAAGCCTTCAATGTCCATACAATCTCTGTAATGGACCACACTCGTTTCTTTGAAACATTTCAAAGAACTTAACCAAATCAGATCAGATTTTAAGATAAGAGGGACTTAAAATCTCATTCCCAATGATACTCATCAAGTATCTATCTTATGGGAAAAACATGACCAATAAAATTGTCCATAACTTTTCATTTCATCCCAATAATGGAATTACCAATTCAGTCTTACCCAGCATGGTAAGTATCATCACATGAAAAGTTATAACAAATGCAACACATTGTACGAGAGGATGTATGTAGAATACAATCCATAAGAAATGTTTCCGAGAAACATATGCAATATCCATCACTATCACTTTATGTTTCCACATGATAGTAATTTTATGGACATCTCTATAATTTGGTAAGATAAATTAGGATATATCAACACATCCTTGATACTTCCATTACCAAAAGTGGACTAGATATTAACATATCATGATATCACGCGAAGCGATTGTTAAAATATTATTTCCTCTTTCCAAAGGAATATGAGAATATTTTGTTTCTCCACTTATAGAGTTTGTGGTTCAATTCTCCACATTGCATGTTTCTTCCTCAATTGGAAGAATCCTTGTACAACTTTGCACAACTCAAATCAATGAGTCTTCAACTCCCTTGATGAGTTGGTTCAACTCTAATCGATGAGCTTGTTCAACTCAAATCACATGAGTGATCAACTCCAATCGATGAGTTTGTTTAACTCAAATTATATTCATATGAGTTTTTATACTCAAATTACATGGGTGTGTTCAACTCACATCGCATGAGTTGAACCTATCACAACATCAATTATGAGATTATACCAAATATCATGCATCATTTATATAGTACTCAAAAGCAAATCATCTAACAAAGTGGTCTTCTCTTAGAAAAAAGAAGTGTTGTTACATGATTAGTCCGAATCACGATTTACACAACTAACCACTGTTATCATGTCAGATGGAAGATTGAAGTACACTTCATATCTTAGCTTTCATGAGTAGTATGCATCTATTGGGATTTCATATACAAGATTAGATGCCTGGGCATACAACGCTATATCACGTATAGTGTAATGACAAAAGAGTTTGTCATACTCATTGCCCTTCCCTTTTTAATGTGCTTGTATATTTGCTTTCAAGCAAAATATATGAATACAAAGTGTTAGTCTACAACATAATGTAGACACATACTCATAAGTCCACAAGTCTTATGATTTTCTTTGCTATTCATTTTGGGCTTGCACATCAAGCCACAAAAGCACATTTGTTCTTTTCATAAGAACCACAAGAGAAAGGGAGCATCTCACTTCCTCCAAAATAAAGAAGTGAATCCCCATATTATGCAAAGATGATCTTGGTATCAAATGAACATATCCATTGAACATTGAGGATAATTGAGCCCAATAGGCGAGTTCATCAAACTTTATTAAATAATTATCCTCCAAATGGCTTAACCATTTTCTGATGTTGTAATATGCTGCAAAATATATCATATCTTTATATGTTGGAGAATTCTAGGTATCACATAAAGTGTAGCAGAGGATTTTTGAAAATTGGTGGACACAACGTAGATAATCTCCATGTAATGAAACAATGGAGTAGATCTGCCAGTAGTGGGCAAAACTTTTGCTGCCTCAAAGTATGGTCTCTGGGCTGATATATTCAAGGAACATACTGCAGCCATTGCTTAGGACTCCACTGCCCTGTGCTTGACCAAAATTTCAAAAATAAAATGGTAATCACCATAAATATGAATAACCAACATCACATCTCCTACATATCTACTTGGGAGAACACATAGTTAATCATCATCATCATCATATGATGTAGACCTCTTACTGATGGGCAAATAACATTTTGCTGCCTGAAAGCATGGTCTCGTGCTAATAACGTGTTAGAGCGTAGCGAAAACGAGATTCGAGAGAATGTGAAATGACAGTTGTTTCTTTATTGCAGAGATCACTCAGATATATATATACAAAGTGAAGGGATACATCCCCAAGGAGTGTGTCCCTTAGGGAGAAGTCGTCGAGTTCCTTGGATTGGTCACAACATTGTAACATGTTTTGTAACAGATGCCATCTCCGTTTACCAAAAGCTCCGTTTACCAGTCGGTGGCAAGGTGTGTCTGCAGACTGCAGCCCGTCTTTGTCTTTGGCACACGCGGCCCATGGTGTGGGCGCGACGAGTCAGCCGGGTCGAGTCGGCAGCGTGTGTCATGGTCCGGGCAGGGTGCGTGTTCTGTCGACCGTCGCGCTGTTTCGGGCCTGCTCGACCAGGAGTCCAGTCCAGGACAGCAGGAGCAGTCTGCGGTCTGCCGGTCTGGTCTGGTCTGGTCTGGTCTCGTCTCGTCCAGACGAGACGGAGTGCCACCTGCCACTCCAGTACGCCACGCGGGCCGTGGTCCAGCCGCCAGCACAGGACAAGACAGGAACAGTGCGGACTCCAGCACGGCAGCAGCAGGATGATCTGGCAGCAGCAGCACGGAGCGGTCGCTGGCGCGAATGGCGCCGGTTCCTTTGGCGTCCAAAACGTGCCAACGCTCGCGCGGCTTGGCGCCAAGACTCTACTCCCATTCCAGGCGCGCGACGCGACGCGACGCGGCGCAGGCCCGGCGGGAAATCCCCCACGGGCCCACCCCACCAGGGCCTCGATTTGAAATTGCAGGCCGGGCAGTATGTGACGAGATACGCGCTGTTTGGCGCCAAAACCCAACGGCGGCAGTTGGTACCTAACCTAGTACTAGTGCATGCCCGTCTTGTGTCGTGTCGTCTCCTGTCCTGCTCCTGTCCCAGGGCGGCGTTCCCACGCCGCGTGCTTGCTCCTCCGAATACCCCGACGACCCGGGCGGCGGCCGTTGGCGTCAATCAGGCGACAATCGATGGCCTCATCATCCACCGTCACCGGCACGGCACCGGGAATGGCCGGCCGGACCAGGACCGGACACCAATCCCGCTCTGGGCGTTCGGCGTCGCCGTCGGCGGGGCAGGCACGCACGCAGCCGCGGATCGAGGCACGCGCTCCCCGGCCCCCGGCCCCGTGCGCTGTGCAGCAGCGCAGGCATCGATGCGCCAGACGACCAGGCAAGGCATGGCAAGCAGCGCCCGGCACGCCGACGGCATGTGATCGGTCCGGCCGGCCCGATGGATAGATATGATATGCGCGCTCTCCGGTCTCCGCAGCACGCAGCGCAGCTTTACAGCCGGGCCTGCCTGCCTTTGCCGTGCCTTGTGGACCTCGTCGTCTCGTGCTGCGTGAGCGTGGCGCAGCTGTCAGCTGTGCGAGTGAAAAAAAAAAATCCTCTCTGGAACGACCACCGGCACCGGCAGCAAGTGAACCTTAGGGGGTGTTTGGTTACCCCAAACTAAACTTTAGCCCCTATCATATCGAATGTTTGAACCTCCGTTCCGGGTATTAAATGTAGTCGGATTATAAAACTAATTTGTCAGCCGAAGATTAAAAGACGAGACGAATCTAGTCCAGTTGGTTGGGTCTATATTTCATACTCCTATTTGAAAGTCAAACGCTTGATGTGACCCGGGCTAAACTTTAGCAGGGGCAACCAAACACCCCCTTAATTTGAATTCGAACAAACATAGTACCCGTGCGTATGACATGTACTATCGGAACTAACGTAAAGTTATCACAAAAATAAGATATCTGATCTGAACCTATCGTATCAGCCATACAAATGACCAGTTGTTTGGTTCATCCTATACCATCCATGTTGGCAACAATAGAATATAATCTAGCTTTATATAGTATTTTCAATAACCAAATGGCCTATTAGCTCAGCTGGTTAGAGCGTCGTGCTAATAACGCGAAGGTCACAGGTTCGAGACCTGTATGGGCCATGTTTATATTGCTTTTTTGCTGTTTTATTTTTAATTCGATTTAACGTCAAACTATATACTGATTTTTTTCCCTTTTATATTTAGTTTGATTTCAGGTTAAACTATTGTTGCATAAAATTTCTGTTTATGAAACTTACATATAATTCGATTTATTTTTAAGGTTCGAGACCTGCTCGGGCCATATGTTGCTTTTGTTGTTTTATTTTAAATTTGATTTAAGGTTAAACTATATACTGATTTTTCCCTTTTATATTTAGTTTGATTTATGGTTGAACTATTGTTGGATAAATTTTCTGTTTATGAAACTTACATATAAACAATCGTCTGTTTTGTGTTACTTGGATCACTCTCGTATCAGCCATACAAATGGCCAGTTGTTTGGTCGGTACGAACGATCGTTTGGTTCATCCTATACCATCCATGTTGGCAACTGAACCTAAATCTAAAGTCAGTTTTGATTGCCATATAATATGAACCAAGTTCATTGTAGTGCTTCTATTAATCAATTATCCTATTAGCTTAGCTGGTTAGAGTGTCGTGCTAATAATGCGAAGGTCACAGGATTGAGATCTGTATGGGCCATTTATATTGCTTTTGCTTTTTTATTTTAAATTCGATTTAACGTATAAGCTATATACTGATTTTCTCCCTTTTATATTTAGTTTGATTTAAGGTTAAATTATTGTTGGATAAAATTTCTGTTTATGAAACTTACATATAATTCAATTTAAGGTTCGAAACCTGCATGGACCATATATTGCTTTTGTTGTTTTATTTTAAATTTGATAACCTGCATCGACCATATATTGCTTTTGTTGTTTTATTTTAAATTTGATTTAAGGTTAAACTATTACTGATTTTCCCCCCTTTTATATTTAGTTTGATTTAAGGTTGAACTATTTTTGGATAAAATTTCTGTTTATGGAACTTACGTGTAAAGAATAGTCTGTTTTCTTTTCATTGGATCACTCTCGGCCCTCACTCTTAGCTACACCGCTTGCTGTTTCCTGTACTAGTTAATTATATACATCATTTTCTTTGTTAACTCTTATGTTTTATACTAGTTTTCTTCTTGCTTACTTTTGCACTATTGTCTTTCTACTAGGAAATTATATGTTACTTTTTAACCTACCTGCCCCCATGAACTATTTTAATGTTTTCCGTCCTTTTTTCTGCCATCAGTTTTCTCTTTATATTACATTCGACATACGAATCTATGTTGTTGTTTGCTGATATCATTTGTAACTTGAATTATAATCAATAGGGGTGTACCAAGACTTGACACTTTTTTTAAAAAGGGGAACACCCCCTATTTCATTACGAAATAGACAGAAACATAGTTCATATATGACCACCATCAATAGGGATAGCAATTTAATCCGTAGATTCGGATATCCGACCCGACGGATCTGGATATGGATATGTTTTTTGACCCGTGGGTTAGACCCGTATCCGACCTGAGGTAAAGTGGACATGGATTTGGATATTAAACCTCACTCGTGGGTTACCCGTTGGATATCCAAAATTAACCAATACTTTAATTTTTGCCGAGACAAGTAGACAGCCCAGCTGGGAGCCGGCCCAACCCACACATGTACACACCGACATCACTACATCAGCAAACCCTAATCCTTAACACTGGCAATTTATCTATTTTGTTGTTTACCATGATGAATATGATTCTACTATCATTGACTAAAAAAATTCAACCTCAGCTACTATAGTGGTGGTTCTGTGCCGAGATTTCCTGGTATGTTTTCCATATATAATTCCTTTATGATAAAACATTTGTCGGGGACCATAATTAGGGGTGCCCTCAAGACGCCTAATTCTCAGCTGGTAACCCCCATCAGCATAAAGCTGCAGAGGCCTGATGGGTTTGATTAAGTCAGGGATCAGTCCATACGAGTGACTTGACCACGCCACGCCCGAGCCTAGCCTCGGGCGAGGGCAGCCGACCCTAAGATGACTCCGTCTCGCCTGAGGCCTCCTCTTTCACGGCAGACGCATCTCCGGCTCGCCCTAGGCCCCGCCTTCGATAAGAAGAAACCCTGACTAAATCACCGCGCCAACCGACCGAGTCACCAGGGCGTTTAACGCAAAAGGTAAGACCAACAGGCGACCAGACTTCGCCAGAGGTGCCATAGGAGGCTCCGCCCGACCCAGGGCTCAGACTCGGGCTAAGGCCCCGGAAGACGGCGAACTCCGCTCCGCCCGACCCAGGGCTCGGACTCGGGCTAAGGCCCCGGAAGACGGCGAACTCCGCTCCGCCCGACCCAGGGCTCGGACTCGGGCTAAGGCCCCGGAAGACGGCGAACTCCGCTCCGCCCGACCCAGGGCTCGGACTCGGGCTAAGGCCCCGGAAGACGACGAACTCCGCCTCGCCCGACCCAGGGCTCGGACTCCGCCTCGGCCTCTGCCGAACGATCTCCGCCTCGCCCGACCCAGGGCTCGGACTCTGCCTCTGTCTTGCAGGGCGGACTCGACCTCGGCTTCGGAGGAGCCTCCACGACGCCCGACCTAGGACACGAGACCGCCACGTCAACAGGAAGCGTCATCATCACCCTGCCCTGAGCCGACTTGGGTCGCAGAGAACAAGACCGGCGTCCCATCTGACCAGCTACGCCAGATAGGCAATGATGGCGCCTCGCTAGATCATGACGACGGCGGCTCTCAGCTCCCTTACGAAAGCAGGAGAACGTCAGCAAGGGCCCAGCCACTTCGACAGCTGTCCCCCCGTCCGGCTCCGTTACTCCTCCAACAGCCACGACGCCACACCAACAGGGTGCCAAGATCTCTCCGGCTGCCACCTGGGCATGTACATAGGGCGCTAGCTCTCCCTCGCTAGACACGTAGCACCTTGCTACACCCCCATCTTGTACACCTGGATCCTCTCCTTACGACTATAAAAGGAAGGACCAGGGCCTTCTTAGAGAAGGTTGGCCTCGCGGGGACGAAGGGCAGGGGCAGGCGCTCTCTCGGGGCCGCTCACTCCCCTCACCTCGCGCGGACGCTTGTAACCCCCTACTGCAAGCGCACCCGACCTGGGCGCGGGACGAACACGAAGGCCGCGGGAATTCTCCGACTCCCTCACGACCCGGCTCCGGCCACCGACCTCTCTCTCTGTTCCCCCCTTCGCGCTCGCCCACGCGCTCGACCCATCTGGGCTGGGGCACGCGGCACTCTCACTCGTCGGCTCGGGGACCCCCCGGTCTCGGAACGCCGACAGTTGGCGCGCCAGGTAGGGGCCTGCTGCGTGTTGACGTTCGATTTCCCATCAAGCTCCAGATGGGCAGTCTCCAACGACCTCTTCAACCCGGGACGGTGCTCCGTTTCGGGAGCCTCGAGTTCATGTCTCTCGACAGCGGCTACGACATGGTACTCCTTCCACCGCCGCGCGATAGCGACAATGGTGGCAGACAGCCCGCCCGCCGGCGGCGGAATCGACGACGTCTTTCCCGCGTGGGGAAAGGACAACTTTAAACTATTACTGATTTTCCCCCCTTTTATATTTAGTTTGATTTAAGGTTGAACTATTTTTGGATAAAATTTCTGTTTATGGAACTTACGTGTAAAGAATAGTCTGTTTTCTTTTCATTGGATCACTCTCGGCCCTCACTCTTAGCTACACCGCTTGCTGTTTCCTGTACTAGTTAATTATATACATCATTTTCTTTGTTAACTCTTATGTTTTATACTAGTTTTCTTCTTGCTTACTTTTGCACTATTGTCTTTCTACTAGGAAATTATATGTTACTTTTTAACCTACCTGCCCCCATGAACTATTTTAATGTTTTCCGTCCTTTTTTCTGCCTTCAGTTTTCTCTTTATATTACATTCGACATACGAATCTATGTTGTTGTTTGCTGATATCATTTGTAACTTGAATTATAATCAATAGGGGTGTACCAAGACTTGACACTTTTTTTAAAAAGGGGAACACCCCCTATTTCATTACGAAATAGACAGAAACATAGTTCATACATGACCATCAATAGGGATAGCAATTTAATCCGTAGATTCGGATATCCGACCCGACGGATCTGGATATGGATATGTTTTTTGACCCGTGGGTTAGACCCGTATCCGACCTGAGGTAAAGTGGACATGGATTTGGATATTAAACCTCACTCGTGGGTTACCCGTTGGATATCCAAAATTAACCAATACTTTAATTTTTGCCGAGACAAGTAGACAGCCCAGCTGGGAGCCGGCCCAACCCACACATGTACACACCGGCATCACTACATCAGCAAACCCTAATCCTTAACACTGGCAATTTATCTATTTTGTTGTTTACCATGATGAATATGATTCTACTATCATTGACTAAAAAAATTCAACCTCAGCTACTATAGTGGTGGTTCTGTGCCGAGATTTCCTGGTATGTTTTCCATATATAATTCCTTTATGATAAAACATTATAACTAGAAAACAAAATGTTCTTTGATTTGTATGTCTCCTGCTATTACGCACTAGCATATTGTCTTAGTCATATGTACAAGGCTTAGACGCTCAGCTAATATAGTACAATATTCTTGTATTCCTATACAAGGCTGCATCTTGACTGATAATTGGGAAGAAATTTGATTAATTATGTTATTGAATTATTGAAAATATTTCTTTGTCATATCTAATGGATATCTGACGGATATCCGAAACCCGATGGGCATGGGCATGAATATGAATTTCTACCCGCGGATATAGTCGCGGGCGGATATTATCTGTGACCATGGATATAACTGTGGGCGGATATTTACAGTATCCGATACGAATCCGACTCGTTGCCATCCCTAACCACCAAGGCCACCAAAAACGAAAGCCGACAAAACGCACACACTTATCAGCTAAAGGAAACATAACACGGGGAAAACCTTCCACCGGGGAGTTGGAGACCATCTAAACACAACTGCCCAAAAGTAGAGAACAAGGAGCCACATCGAACGTGAGCATGACATCGCAGACTACAAACTTAGACAAGCTTACGAACTGAACACCAGCATGAGTACAACTCCCAACCCGATTAAACCAAAAGGACAGACTAACACACCAACTTCACTGAATGCGTCTATCAACCGGCTTCCACCCATGAGCTTTTCCTGAAAATTTCACTTGTTGTCTTTCGGATTCTGAGGTTTCCTTGCTCCACCAGTTTTTCCCTTCTCTTTCTGTCGAATTGTCCATGCGTCAATCCAGAAACAACATGAGAAGATCACATTAGTCGGATCATCAATCAAAGTAGCATTAAAACAGCAATCATTTCGAGAGCGCCAAATCGCCCAGATGACTGCACCACAACCAAAAAGGACCAGATTTTTTCAGTTTTGCTAAAACTGTTAATCCAAGGTCCAAAGAGATTTTCAACATCACTGGGAATAGAATTCAAGTTAAGGGCTGTTTGAATTATTCTCCAAATAAACCTAGCAACACAGCACTGAAAGAACAGATGATCTATAGACTCCGGTAGTCCACAAAAAACACAATTAAGATTCCCTTTCTAGTTTCTTTTGCTCAGATTGTCTTTTGTTAAAATCTTATTATGCAAAACAAGCCACAAAAAAACTTTGATTTTGTGAGGTAATCTGGTTTTCCATAAAAAATTAGAGGGCACTGGAATCTGAGAACACTTGTTTTCTTTATAGAAAGATTTAACAGAGAAGCCCTTATTACCCAGTAACCAAGCAGCTTTATCATCATCATTGGAAATCACAATATTATTACATTGAGCAATGATGTTGTTGTGATCAATAGCCAAATTTCCCAGTAATCTTCTTCTGAACGTTAGCAACTGAAAATCCAAAGAAAGGGCTTTATCCACTGTGATATCTCTATCATAAGAAATATCAAACAAATTAGGATATTTGGTAGATAAAGGCTCCAAATCACACCAAATATTATTCCAGAAACTTGTATTTTTTCCATTGCCAACTTTTTTTTACAATATTTGTAAAAAGTGTCACGAACATCAAGAATACCTTTCCAAAAGTGAGAATCACTCTGCTTTTTTTAATTAAAATAATAGGTCTCCCTTTAACATATTTATGTCTGATAATGGTCTGCCACAACCCATTAGAGTTCTCCAAATTCCCAATCCATTTAGCAAGAAGCACATCATTCATTTTATGCAAATCCAGAACACCAAGACCACCTTGACCTTTAGGAGAGCAGACTAACCTCCAATCAGCCAAGTGATTTTTTTTGGCTATGGCCACCTTGCCATAAAAGTCTTTTTCTAAAAATGTCAATTTTTCTCAACACACTTTTAGGAGCTTTATAAATCGATAGCATGTACAAGGGAACATTGGTAAGACTACTGTTAATCAGGACTAAACGACCACTCAGGCTGAGAAATCTCCCTTGCCAGGATCCCAGTTTGCTCTCAACCTTTTCCACTATGGGCGACCACAAGGATTTACAATGTTTTTTATCATAAATCGGGACCCCCAAATATTTCATATATAGGAAGACAATTATGAGGGCAGGTAAAAACATGAGCATAACAATTTTCCTCTCAACAGCCTTACCTAAACTAAAGATTTCACTTTTATGAAAATTAATCTTGAGACCAGACATCTGCTCGAATAAGTAAAGAATAAACTTAAGATTTCTAGCATCCTCGAGATCATCTTGAAGTAAAAAGATAGTATCATCATCATATTGCAGACAACAACAACCATTGGTGATAATATGGGAAATGAGTCCTTTGAGAATACATTCATCCTGCGCTTTTTGGATCATGCAGGCAAGCCCATCCGCAGCGATGTTAAAGAGCAATGGAGAAAAAGGGTCACCATGTCTAACACCTTTGTGAGTACTAAAGTAAGGGCCAGTCATATCATTCGTCTTAATGTCCACTTTACCTCCTTTAACAGTCTTCATTACCAAGTCGCACCACTTATCACCAAAACCTTTTTTTATCATCATGTTATGAAGAAAGTTCCAATTTACCTTATCATAAGCTTTCTCAAAGTCCACCTTAAAATCACACCACTTTGTTTTTTCCGTTTTACTTCATGAATAATATCATGAAGAGAGACCACCCCATCCATGATATATCTACCTTTTATAAAACCATACTGAAAATCACTGATCATAGCCGTGATGCAGTTGGCCAATCTATTTGTCAAGACTTCAGTAATAATCTTGTAACAGACATTGAGCAAGCAAATTGGCCTGAAGGCTTTGATGTCAACCGCATTAGGGATTTTGGGGATGAGGCTAACGGTCCCATAATTAAGTCTTTCAATGTTGAGTGAACCATCATGAAAGGACTTGAAGAGATTAAAAAAATCACTTTTAATCGTGTCCTAGAACTCTTGAAATAATTCAGAGGGGATGCCATCCGGCCCAGGCGCACTATTATATTGCAGAGAAAACACCACAGTCTTAATCTCTTCAATAGAAAACGGTCTCGTAAGAAGAGCTCTATTATCATCATCAAGCACATTCATGTTCTGGTTAATTAGAGAAATACTAGTTTCTTGGGAAGGGCCAAAGAGATTTTTATAAAAAGAAGTAGCTAGCTAATTGATTTCAGTCTCATCTTGAGCAACTTTGTCTTCATGAGTTAAAGACATGATTTTATGTTTCCTTCTCTTACACTTGGCTAATAAATGAAAATATTTTGAGTTCTTGTCTCCATCCAAAATGAATTTATCATGAGCCCTTTGTTTGAGCTTCACTCCTTCATCAACTAATTTTCTGAGATTCATTTCAAGGTCAAGTTTCTCCATCCTATCTGCTTCTGATAGCCCATAAACTTCACTGGTCTTATCAAGGTTGTCGATTTTAGTCATAAGATTTTTTTTTTTCATCTTTTTGTAATGCCCTTCAACATTAATATTCCAACCCTTGAGCATTTGTTTTAGCCGCTTAATTTTCAATTTCTAGATATCAATGCTTTGATTAGCCTTCACGGGGAGAGACCAATTATCTATCACTTTTTTGTGAAAATCCGGTCTGAGTCTCCAACACAATTCGTATCTAAAATCTCTGCGAACAGTGGGGGCAGTATCAGTTCTAAGACACAGAGGGACATGATCTGAAAAAGATCTATTCAAACCATGCATACTGATGTTGTTATAAGCAAGATCCCACTCAGGACTGGCCAAGAATCTATCCAATTTTTCAAAAGTAGGGTCACTCTGATTGTTAGACCAAGTGAACAACCTGTTATTCAAATCAAATTCAACAAGACCATGTTGATCAATAATACTATTGAAAAGAAAACTCCACTTTCTAATACCACCAGGTTTGTTTTTTCTCCTGCTCTCCTAATAATGTTGAAATCTCCTCCAATGAGCAAGGGGACATGACTTCTCGAACAGAAATACGAAAATTCACTCAGAAATCTGCTTTTATGCTCATTCTGAGCAGCACCATACACATTAATAAAATTCCAGATAAAATTCTTTTCCCTGTGTAAGACAAGGGTGCGAATCATGAACTCACTTGTTTCATGTTCTCTCACATCAAACACCTCAGAGTTGAAGCCCACCAAAAGACCTCCAGACTTACCATTAGGAGGTGAAGAAAACCAGGCAAAGAGTTTGCTACCACCAATCCAGGCCAACCAAGAATCACTAAACTGTTTCTTGTAAGCCAATAAAGTCCACTTTCTCATCTCTAATGAGTTCTTTCAAAAACTCAAACTTAGAATTTTCCCTAAACCCTGACAATTCCATATGAGACCTATCATCAGAAAGGATCAAAGGGGAGGCCAATTTCGACTGCTGTGTACACCTAAACTTAGGAGAAGCTTTTTTCTTAGCTGTTTTTTCGATGTTTAATTTTTCTCCATTTTCTTAAGACCATAACATCCAAAAAATCATAATCAATATTTTTGTCTGAGTCAGCATGGAAACTACTATCCATGTCATTATGATCATCAGAGAGAAGTTCCTCCTTTTTTATTTTTGCATGTTTGAATCGCTAGATTTTTTCTGGATAATTCTAGCTCTTTAATCAGCTCGAGATTAGCCATAACTGTTGAATCAGAGGGGCCCAAAGAAATTCCTAGTTTATTGGAAATATCCAGCAAATCTTCATTATTAGTATTAATTAAAGAGAAAGGGTTATTAGTCATACCTTTGTTAAGGAAGGCATCTTTAGCTTCAGCTCTGGATATTGCTTTATCTGCAACTTTAATATCTTCATTTTTTTCAAATCTGGAGCTCTTCCTGATGCCCTCAGTTGTAGATATGGGTTTCTCGAGAAGCTTTTTTCCTTTCAAATCTTGATTTTCTTCTTCAGTTTGAGGGACTGATATCATCTCATCAATTTTGGTTTGGAAATCTGTTTGTTCTTCTTCCATGTCTTTTGCAAATTCTTCTAATTCTTGAGAGCTCAACAGGTCATCCTCATTTGCATCAAAATCAACCTTCTCATCACTTAAGTCTTCCAGCCTCAGGCCATCACCAGTCTTGTCTTTAGAAATATCCATGCAAACCTCAAAAAGCTTAACTGATTCTTTACCTTGAGACGAAGACTCACCCAATTTAAAGTTGGGGGTGGGATCTTCATCTAAAGTTTCATCATCATTTCTGGGTTTTTTCCCAGATTTGTCAAACACTAGGTCATTCATCCCATGAATTTCTGTAATACTCAACCTTGGAATACAAAAGAGAAGAGAATAAATCTTGGGGTGTAATGTCCTTGTATTCATGAAATGTATTAGTGAACATACTCTAAGTGACTAACCTCCTACTAAAACATGCAACATGTTGGAGCTTTGTTCATGCATCTAATAATGATAACAATAATATTACTAAAAAATATAATAATGTGAGAATTTGGGTTGAACCCTAAATTGAAATTTGGATTTAAAATAGAAAAAAAGGAAGGAGAAAAAAAACTATACAATATAAAATTAATTTATAAATAAATAAAATCATCCCAAAATGGTATGTTTAAATTAAACATCCAATCGGAGTACAAAATGTCCCACAAAAAAAAAATTAGAATTTCAAATTTGAAATTTAAAAGAAAAAAAAGAAAAACATGGAGCAAACCGGTTGTGGGCCGAATTTATTCCCTGGCCGGCCCAACTGGCCTCCCTACCCATTGCGCAGCCACCTTCCTTCCAGGCGCGACCACTGACATCTGGGGCCCATTGTCCAGCCCCTCAACCGCGTACTCACGCTCCCTTCTGTCACCGCCGTGTGGGCCCAGCGTGTTGGTCTTCTTCTCCAACAGAAAAACCCAGAGCTTCAGCGGGCGGATCCCCTCGATCCGAGATTCACGCCGGAATCATAGGCGTCTGCCGCCCCACGACCTAGCCTAGGCACCTATAAGAAGTCCCCTTCCCCTCCCCAACACAACGAACATCGCTGGTCACCGTATTCCTAGACATCTCCACCATGGGCTGGGCATCATGCACCGCCGCCAAGGGACCATGTCCCTATTGCCGTTCGAAGCGCGACCTTGGCCCCGGGGTGATTCAACTCGCTCCTAGGATTGTGTCCGTGGCCTTCCCTGATGGGGAGACGCATCTGGCTCACTAGAATATCGTGCCGGAGACCCAGCGCCGCCGCGGACCGCCTAGTGCCGTGGACAAACGCTATCCTTGACGTTCGGAGTTCGGCTGCCGACCGGGGGAGATCACGAGATCGTATTGATGCTCGTCGTGATGTCTTCGGGCGATGATGGCCACCTGCTCCAGCCTGAGTGCTCGCCGTCGACATCGCACAACCATGATTCCACCGGGCATCGCGGCCGGCTTCACCTGAGTGCCAAACCTCGGTAAGAAGCCTTCCACTAAACTCAATTTCGCCCTCGTTACGCATAGCACCCAACCAGACTCGATTTTGTGCGCTGGTGCCTCGGGTTGCCTGCACTCCGGCGAGCTTTGCCGCATGGGGGCATGGCACCGTCGCCCAGCGCTGTAACGAGGAAGATGGCTCTCCGTCCGTAGAATTTGATGTGAACGGTTAGGATCAGTGCTGGGTGTGGGAGTGCTTCGGGCCGTTGATGGGTGATCCAAGGGCCACAATCATATACCGATTCGTTTTAAGTGGAGGCAGATCCTGGCGCTTGTTTTCTGACCGGACGGATTAGATTTAAAATGTACTCCAGCAGATTCTGAACGTTGATCTTGGATCGTGCGGCTCCTGCTCCGTACCGGTTCGCTGGAGTGGGGATCTAATCTGGTCTTTTGATTTCGGATCGTGCGGCCCATATCAACTGATACCCCTTCGCCATGCCATTTTACATAAGAGACCCTGTGCAATATCTAAATCAACCCGCAGTCCTTGCGCCAGTGGCTCTGTGTCTTAGGAAAACTTATGTAGAGGCCCCTGCTCTTTTCTGTTTTCATGTGCTCAGTCCAGAGAACAGAAAATCAAAAGAATTCATTTAGAAAATACATTTTTGTGTGAAAATAATTATAGGAACTTAATTAATTCCTAGAAAATGCATTTTAACTCCAAATTGATCCATTCCAGTTCCTATAATTTTATAATATTATTGTTTATCAAATAGTGCCACTGATTTGACATGAAAGCCAATTTAAAATTTATTTCCTAATTAAACCTATATCAAATACATAAAACCTTAGGAAATTCATAACTCCTCTATTTTAACTCTGATTTGGTCCGTTCAAGTTGAGTTAGTCTCGTATAAATATTTACTATGCAATAACCATATTTATTAGGACATGTCTCATTCTTTTTAGATCTTTATTCAACTTACGTGAATTACTCTTGTTAATCTGCTTATCATTATAATCTACCAAAATATAATTTATGGTCAATTCATAACCTAGATTAAAGTTGAGATAATTATTTAGAGAATAACCACTCATATGATTTATATTAACCAATTTATAATATAGTTTAACATTTTAATCACATAAATCCTCTATAAAATCATAACTCCTTACTAGTAACTCCGATCGTAGTAGTTCTCGAGCCCGCGATTCCGTAGCTTCGCGTAGGTCATTATTATTCAGTTTGTACTTATGTTTGGTGTGATGTTAATTTTATATATACCATGTCTGCTTGTATTGCTACGACTAGCAGTGAGGTTACGAGGATCTAAAGAATCACCCTGGTAATTGGAATCTCAAGTGCCAGGCAAGTTGTGCCCTTGATCCACATTTGTTACCCAATAATGTTCTTTATTATCACTTATTCATGCATAGGTTTAATTTTGATGGGACCCAATAGGTCACCCTAGACTGTTTATCCTTTTACCTTGTTTACCCCTGAATCATTGGGTAGTCATGCTATTGCTCTATATGGTTTTGGGATAATATTTCATTACATCCATGTTCCAATTATTTTGTTATGTTATTTATGTTCATGATAAGATCATTATGTTAATTGGAACATGGAGCGACCACAAGGGTTTAATGGGACGCCCTTGGCTGATTAACTAGGAAAGCTAGTGGAGGTCTTCCTTACCCGAAAGGGGCAAGGGCAGTAGGGGAGTGGTCAGTGTAGGGAGGTCCTTGGGTTGATTTTGCTGAGATGGCGGTCAGGCGAGAGATTCCTGCACTGGAGCTTCCTATAAACTGTAGCGGGATTTCTGAAGCTAGTGGAACTTTGTAAAGGCCTCGTAGTGTTACCCTGCCTCGCTTCCTTAGTAGAGGTGTATGGGATTCATGACCCCTTAGCAGATGGGTAACACGGCTTGTGGGTAAAGATGCGCAACCTCTGCAGAGTGTAAAACTAGTATACTAGCCGTGCTCACGGTCATGAGCGGCTCGGACCCTCACATGATTAATTTATGGAACCTAAACTCAATTTGTCATTTGCATTTGCATGGGATTTATTATTAATTTTGTTCTATTATTATTTATTATGGTTTGGTATTTACTTACATCTAGTAATTGCTAATAAAAGTTTGACCAACATTAAAAGCAATGCTCAGCTTTAACCATTTTCTTTGATAAGCTTTACACTTCATGAGCTCCCACCTTTGGTGAGTTCATGCCACATTATTCCCCACAACTTGTTGAGCGATGAACATGTGTGAGCTCACCCTTGCTGTCTCACACCCCCCACAGGAGAAGAACAGATGGTTCAAGAGGAGCCACGTATCGAGGAGTTCGATTCGGTCTAGGTCGTCGTCTCCCAGTTGACTTTCTGGCGCCAAGGATAGATTTTAGATCCTGCTATATTTATCTTTTATTTTTGTAAGTCTTCCGCTATGTAATAAGTACTCTGATTATTGTGACATTTATCTCTATACACTCTGTGATTATATATGTTGTCATCTTTGGCGCATGTATGAGGTGCACCCGGCTTTGTCCTTTAAAGCCCGGGGTGTTACAGAAGTGGTATCAGAGGAAATGTTAACTGTAGGACGAATCCTAGATAGAAATAGACAAAACCCTTACCTACCTATCTTACTCTGATTCATTCTATACTTACCTTACTCTGATTCTTTCTATACTTATCTTGATCCTGTCTCACCTTCTACTGTTCTACTCTGATCATCCTTACCTTTTCTACTCTGAGACAAGATGGATTTCACACCTTGGAATCCCTACCCCTATGACATTTTTAAGAGATAGGAGACCTAAGACAAAAAAATAAAATTATTTTCTCTATTAAAAATGTTGGTTGATTGTTCTGATGATCAATGCCTGATTTGCTTCTTTGATTGATTGAAATTGTATAGACAGGCATCTTAGCATGTACCACCATAAGGTAATGAATTAGCTTTAGTAGGTGACACACTTAGCTAATAAATCCCCAAAGTAACATGCATCGTAATCACTGCCTTGTCTACAATCCTTTCTTTCGTCCCCTGTGTTTCTAACCCAGATGGGCTACCCCTATAGTGTTAGAAGAGAACACTATAGATGTGATCCTTGGTATGTCATGGTCAAGAAAGGTAAAGGCAGTTTATACACTGTGCTAAAGGAACCATAGAACTCACCAGTTCCAAGGGAGAAAGATTTGAAGTTGGAATTGCAGTAACTACCGCCATCAGACTAGCGGCATTCTTAGTAGATGAGAAGTTTGTGGGTGACAACATCCGTGCAGTTAGGGATTTTCCGGATGTCTTTCCAGAGGAGTTATTAGGGATGCCACCAGATATGGAAGTTGAGTTCGCTATTGATCTCTTACCTGAGACTACTCCTACTCCCAAATGGTCATACAGGATGTCTGAGGAAGAGTTAAAAGAACTTAAAAAGCAATTAACGGAATTACAAGAGGCCGGGTACATTCGTTCGGATTCTTCACCTTGTGGAGCGTCGGTTCTATTTGTACAGAAGAAAGAAGGATCGCGAGGCATGGATTATAGGTCCCTTAACGATGTCACTGTGAAGAACAATAGTCCATTACCCGCATTGAGGATTTATTTAATCGGATGAGAGGAGCAAGGGTATTCTCGAAGATTGAACTCGGATCGGGTTACCATCAAATGAGGATTAGACCATCAGATATTCCCGAGACGGATTTCTCGACTCGATATGGATTATATGAGTTCACTGTTATGTCATTTGGATTAACTAATGCACCAGCTTATTTTATGGATTTGGTGAATAAGGAGTTTATGGAGTATTTGGACAGATTTGTCGTAGTATTCATCGACGATATTCTTATTTATTCCAAGAGTGATAGCGATCATGAGGAACATCTGAGATTGGTGCTATAGAAGCTACGAGATAATCAACTCTATGCCAAGTACAGTAAATGCGAGTTTTGGATTGACGAGGTGTCATTTCTTGGACATATCATTTCTAATGAAGGAATATCAGTGGATCCTGCTAAAGTCAAGGAGATAGTGGCGTGGAGCATACCCACTACAGTTACGGAGATCCAGAGTTTCTTGGGACTTGCAGGATATTATCGAAGATTTATTGAAGGATTTTCTAAGATTGCCAAGCCTATGACCTCACTTTTGGAAAAAGGAAGAGAATTTAAGTGGGATGAGAAATGCCAAGACAGCTTTGATCAATTGAAGAAGAGATTGATGTCACCACCAGTGTTGGTTATGTCAGATCTGCAGAAAGGATTTGACATTTATTGTGATGCATGTGGCCAAGGATTGGGATGTGTACTCATGCAAGAAGGACATGTGATTGCCTACGCGGCTCATCAGTTGCGGAAACACTAGTTGAACTACCCCACTCATGACTTAGAGCTGGCAGCAGTTGTGCATGCTCTTAAGATTTGGAGAGCACCTAGAGGGGGGGGGGGTGAATAGGTGATCCTGTGAAACTTAAAACTTAAGCCACAAAACTTGGTTAATCGTTAGCACAATAATTGCCAAGTGGCTAGAGAGGAATCTCAACAAAACACAATAACCAACAAGATCAATCACAGAGATGGCACGGTGGTTATCCCGTGGTTCGGCCAAGACCAACACTTGCCTACTCCACGTTGTGGCGTCCCAACGAACGAGGGTTGCAATCAACCCCTCTCAAGCGGTCCAAAGACCCACTTGAATACCATGGTGTTTTGCTTACTTTTTCTCAATCCCATTTGCGAGGAATCTCCACAACTTGGAGCCTCTCGCCCTTACACTTGAAATTCACAAGAAGCATGGAGCAAGGGAGGGATTAGCAACGCACTCAAGACAAGAAATCACAGCAACACCACGCACACAAGTCGCAACGAGAGCTCACAACACAACTCAATGAGTTCACCACTCAACTAGAGCTCTAATCGCTATCGCAAAGAATCAAAGGCGCGGAAATGATGTCTTGGTGCTTAGGAATGCTTAGGAGATGCTTGGTGTGCTCCTCCATGCGCCTAGGGGTCCCTTTTATAGCCCTAAGGCAGCTAGGAGCCGTTGAGAGCAATCTAGGAAGGCTGATCTTGCCTTCTGTCGACTGGCGCACCGGACAGTCCGGTGCACACCGGACACTGTCCGGTGCCCGATTTCCTTCCATAAATGGCACAGTCGACCGTTGGCAACCAGAGAGCCGTTGGCGCACCGGACATGTCCGGTGCACACCGGACAGACCGGTGCACACCGGACAGACCGGTGCCCCCTTCTAGCCGTTGGCCCGGCCACGTGTCCCGCGCAGATTGCGCGGCTGACCGTTGGCCCTGCCGACCGTTGGCTCACCGGACAGTCCGGTGCACACCGGACAGTCCAGTGAATTATAGCCGTACATCGACGATGAATTCCCGAGAGCGACGAGTTCGCCTGTGAACGGCCCACCAGACAGTCCGGTGCACCACCGGACAGTCCGGTGAATTATAGCCGTACACCGCCGTCGAAGTCCCGAGAGCAGCCTTTTCCCTCGAGCCAGCCTGGCGCACCGGACACTGTCCGGTGCTCCACCGGACAGTCCGGTGCACCTAGACTGAGCAGACTTTGGCTGCTCGAGCCATCTCTTCTCCAACTCGATTTTTTCTGTTTCCAGCACTTAGACACAATACATTAGTCCATAAAACAATGTACTAAGCCTGAGAAACATACCTTTATCCTTGATTTGTACTTTGTCCACCTTTTTACAATTAGGCACTTGTATTGGACACTAAATCACCAAAATACTTAGAAATGGCCCAAGGGCACATTTCCCTTTCAATCTCCCCCTTTTTGGTGATTTATGCCAACACAACATAAAGCAAGTAGAACAAGTACAAAATCACTTCAAATAAGAACTCAAATTATTTTGATTCAAATTTGACATATATGGATCACTCTATGCCACCACTTGGTTTGTTTTTGCAAATCAAACTCAAATTCCTATCTCTAAGTCAAAACCACTTGTAGAGACATAAAGAGAGGTTTTCCAAAGAAATTTGATCAAGGATTTCAAAAACTCCCCCTTTTTCCCATAATCAACACTTCTCCCCACAAGAGGCCAACTTTTGACATAAGAGACAATAAAAGAGTTTTGACAAACCAAAAGCTCTAATCTACTATTTTCAAAATTTCTCAAGTGGTAGCTGATCCATCTATTGCTTTGGCCTTTATTTTCTCCCCCTTTGGCATCAAGCACCAAAACGGGATCAATCTTGGCCCTTAAACCCCATTGCCTCACCAAAATCTTCAAATAAGAGCAAATGGGCAATAAGAGTATAAAGATGAACTTGGAAAAGTTACTCTTTTCATCGGAGTGCAGTGGAAGTCTTGCATGGTCCAAGTCCACCTTTTCCCTTTCAATCCTCCTTTGAGACTAAAACAACCAAACTCAAGTACATGGTTAGTCTCAAAGGGTCAAGTTGTAGCACAACTCCCCTAAATATGTGCATCACTTGCAAAAGGACTTGTGAGGTCCAGGGAGTGTTTGTACAACTTGAGCACCACAATAAGCAACACAATGTAGAATGAACATGATCAAAGGCTTAAACACATGTATGCTATAATTCAATCCAAGTTCCACGAATCTAAGATATTGAGCTCACTACGCAGCCTGCAAAAGGTCTTCTCATCTAGAGGCTTGGTAAAGATATCGGCTAGCTGGTTCTTGGTGCTAACATGAAACACTTCGATATCTCCCTTTTGCTGGTGGTCTCTCAAAAAGTGATGCCGGATGTCAATGTGCTTTGTGCGGCTGTGCTCAACAGGATTTTCCGCTATTCGGATAGCACTCTCATTATCACATAGGAGTGGGACTTTGCTCAGATTGTAGCCAAAGTCCCGGAGGGTTTGCCTCATCCAAAGTAGTTGTGCGCAACACTGTCCTGTGGCAACGTACTCGGCCTCAGCGGTGGATAGGGCAACGGAGGTTTGTTTCTTAGAGTTCCATGACACCAGGGACCTTCCTAAGAATTGGCACGTCCCCGATGTACTCTTCCTATCGACCTTACATCCAGCATAGTCAGAATCTGAGTACCCAATCAAGTCAAAGTTAGACCCCTTTGGATACCAGATCCCGAAGCAAGGCGTAGCGACTAAATATCGAAGAATTCGCTTCACAGCCACTAAGTGACACTCCTTAGGATCGGATTGAAATCTAGCACACATGCATACGCTAAGCATAATATCCGGTGTACTAGCACATAAATAAAGCAAAGAACCTATCATGGACCGGTATGCTTTTTGATCAACGGACTTACCACCTTTGTTGAGGTCGGTGTGTCCGTCGGTTCCCATCGGCGTCTTTGCGGGCTTGGCGTCCTTCATCCCAAACCTCTTTAGCAAATCTTGTGTGTACTTCGTTTGGGAGATAAAGGTGCCGTCCTTGAGTTGCTTCACTTGGAACCCAAGGAAGTAGTTCAACTCGCCCATCATCGACATCTCGAATTTCTGCGTCATCACCCTGCTAAACTCTTCACAAGACTTTTGGTTAGTAGAACCAAATATTATGTCATCGACATAAATTTGGCACACAAAAAGATCACCATCGCAAGTCTTAGTGAAAAGAGTTGGATTGGCTTTCCCAACCTTGAAAGCATTAGCAATAAAAAGTCTCTAAGGCATTCATACCATGCTCTTGGGGCTTGCTTAAGTCCATAGAGCGCCTTAGAGAGCTTACACACGTGGTCGGGGTACCGTTCATCCTCGAAGCCAGGGGGTTGCTCCACGTACACCTCCTCTTTGATCGGCCCGTTGAGGAAAGCGCTCTTCACATCCATTTGGTACAACCTGAAAGAATGGTGAGCGGCATATGCTAGCAAGATGCGAATTGATTCTAGCCTAGCCACAGGAGCAAAAGTCTCCTCAAAGTCCAAACCTGCGACTTGGGCATAACCTTTTGCCACAAGCCGAGCCTTGTTCCTTGTCACTACCCCGTGCTCGTCCTGTTTGTTGCGGAACACCCACTTGGTTCCCACAACATTTTGCTTGGGACGAGGCACCAGTGTCCAAACTTCATTGCGCTTGAAATTGTTGAGTTCCTCCTGCATGGCCAACACCCAGTCCGGATCTAGCAAGGCCTCTTCTACCCTGAAAGGCTCAATAGAAGAGACAAAAGAGTAATGCTCACAAAAATTAACTAATCTTGAACGAGTAGTTACTCCCTTGCTAATATCACCCAATATCTGGTCGACGGGATGATCCCTTTGAATCGTCGCTCGAACTTGGGTTGGAGGTGCCTGAGGTGCTTCTTCCTCTTCAACTTGAACATCCTGTGCTCCCCCTTGATCATGCGCCTCCACTTGAGGTACCTGTTCGTCATCTTGGGTTGGGGGATGCACCATAGTTGAGGAAGACGGTTGATCTTGCTCCAAATGTTCCTGAGGCCGTACATCTCCAATCGCCATGGTGCGTATCGCGGCCGTTGGAACGTCTTCTTCATCTACATCATCAAGATCAACAACTTGCTCTCTTGGAGAGCCATTAGTCTCATCAAATACAACGTCGCTAGAGACTTCAACCAAACCCGATGATTTGTTGAAGACCCTATACACCTTTGTATTTGAATCATAACCTAATAAAAAAACCTTCTACAGCTTTGGGAGCAAATTTAGAGGTTCTACCTTTCTTCACAAGAATATAACACTTGCTCCCAAAAACACGAAAATAAGATACATTGGGTTTGTTACCAGTCAGTAGCTCATATGAAGTCTTCTTGAGGAGGCGGTGAAGGTAGACCCTGTTGATGGCGTGGCAAGCCGTGTTCACGGCTTCCGACCAAAAGCGCTCGGGGGTCTTGAATTCTCCAAGCATAGTCCTCGCCATATCTATGAGCGTCCTGTTCTTCCTCTCTACCACACCATTTTGCTGAGGTGTGTAGGGAGCGGATAACTCGTGCTTGATCCCCTCCTCCTCAAGGAACTCCTCCACTTGAAGATTCTTGAATTTGGACCCGTTGTCGCTCCTTATCTTCTTCACTTTGAGCTCAAACTCATTTTGAGCTCTCCTGAGGAAGCGCTTGAGGGTCCCTTGGGTTTCAGACTTATCCTGCAAAAAGAACACCCAAGTGAAGCGGGAAAAGTCATCAACAATAACTAGACCATACTTACTTCCTCCTATGCTCAGATAGGCGACGGGTCCGAAGAGGTCCATATGCAGCAGCTCCAGAGGTCTTGAAGTGGTCATCACATTCTTGCTGTGATGTGCTCCTCCCACCTGTTTCCCTACTTGACAAGCTACACAAGGTCTATCTTTTTCGAAATGAACATTGGTTAGACCTATCACGTGTTCTCCCTTTAGAAGCTTGTGGAGGTTCTTCATCCCCACATGTGCTAAGCGGCGATGCCACAGCCAGCCCATGCAAGTCTTAGCCATTAAGCATGCATCTAGACCGGCCTCTTCTTTTGCAAAATCAACCAAATAAAGTTTGCCGTCTAGTACACCCTTAAAAGCTAGTGAACCATCACATCTTCTAAAGACAGACACATCTACATTTGTAAATAGACAATTATATCCCATATTACATAATTGACTAACAGATAGTAAATTATATCCAAGACTCTCAACTAAAAACACATTAGAGATAGAATGCTCATTTGATATTGTAATCTTGCCTAAACCTTTCACCTTGCCTTGGTTCCCATCACCGAATATGATTGAATCTTGGGAATCCTTATTCTTGACGTAGGAGGTGAACATCTTCTTCTCCCCCGTCATATGGTTTGTGCATCCGCTGTCGATAATCCAGCTTGAACCCCCGGATGCATAAACCTGCAAGGCAAATTTAGGCTTGGGTCTTAGGTACCCAACTCTTGTTGGGTCCTACAAGGTTAGTCACAATTTCCTTAGGGACCCAAATGCAAGCTTTATCACCCTTGCATTTTGCCCCTAATTTCCTAGCAACTATCTTCCTATCCTTTCTACAAATAGCAAAGGAAGCATTCAAAGCATGATAAATTGTAGAGGGACCATTCATAACTTTCCTAGGAGCATGAACAAAATTCTTTCTAGGCACATGATGAATATTTTTCCTAGGCATATCTCTACAATGCATGTAGGAAGAACTGGAAGCATACATAGCATAAGAATCATAGGCATGTGAATCAAAAGCATTACAACTCCTATGAGACTGTCTTCTATCATTGTACATAAAAGCATGGTTCTTTTTAGTACTACTTGCCATAGGGGCCTTCCCTTTCTCCTTGGCAGAGATGGGAGCCTTATGGCTTGTTAAGTTCTTGGCTTCCCTCTTGAAGCCAAGCCCATCCTTAATGGAGGGGTGTCTACCAATCGTGTAGGCATCCCTAGCAAATTTTAGTTTATCAAAATCACTTTTGCTAGCCTTAAGTTGGGCATTAAGACTAGCCATTTCATCATTTAATTTTGCAATAGAAGCCATGTGTTCACTACAAGCATTAATATCAAAATCTTTACATCTATTGCAAATAACAACATTTTCTACACAAGTTGTTGATTCCTAGCTATTTCTAACTTAGCATTCAAATCATCATTAATGCTCCTTAAGCTAGAAATTGTCTCATGGCAAGAAGATAATTCACACGAAAGCATTTCGTTTCTCTTAACTTCTAAGGCATGAGATTTTTGTGCTTCTAAAAATTTATCATGTTCTTCATACAACAAGTCCTCCTGTTTTTCTAAAAGCCTATTCTTATCATTCAAGGCATCAATCAATTCATTAATTTTATCTACCTTGGTTCTATCTAGGCCCTTAAATAAACATGAATAATCTATTTCATCCTCATCACTAGATTCGTCCTCACTTGAAGAAGCATAAGTAGAGTCTCGAGTACATACCTTCTTCTCCCTTGCCATAAGGCATATGTGACGCTCGTTGGGGAAGAGGGATGACTTGTTGAAGGCGGTGGCGGCGAGTTCTTCATTGTCAGAGTCGGAGGAGGAGCAATCCGAATCCCACTCCTTTCCTAGATGTGCCTCGCCCTTTGCCTTCTTATAGTTCTTCTTCTTCTCCCTCTTGTTCCCTTGGTCCTGATCACTATCATTGTCGGGACAG
Organism: Zea luxurians; assembly: GCA_029449295.1. Classification (NCBI taxonomy): domain Eukaryota; kingdom Viridiplantae; phylum Streptophyta; class Magnoliopsida; order Poales; family Poaceae; genus Zea; species Zea luxurians. The sequence goes on along the minus strand of JAOPSE010000103.1, from coordinate 8,329,646 downwards.
TTAGCAATAAAATGACCAAGCTTACCACATTTGAAGCATGAGCGCTTCCCCTTTGTCTTGGTCTTGCTTGGCTGCCCCTTTCGACCCTTTAGCGCCGTCTTGAATCTCTTGATGATGAGGGCCATCTCTTCATCATTAAGTCCGGCCGTCTCAATTTGTGCCACCTTGCTAGGTAGCGCCTCCTTGCTTCTTGTTGCCTTGAGAGCAAGGGGTTGCGGCTCGTTGATCGGACCATTCAAGGCGTCGTCCACGTACCTAGCCTCCTTGATCATCATTCGCCCGCTCATGAATTTTCCAAGGACTTCTTCGGGTGACATTTTGGTGTACCTGGGATTCTCACGAATATTATTCACCAAATGAGGATCAAGAACGGTAAAGGACCTTAGCATCAGTCGGACGACGTCGTGGTCCGTCCATCACGTGCTTCCGTAGCTCCTTATTTTGTTGATAAGGGTCTTGAGCTGGTTGTATGTTTGGGTTGGCTCCTCGCCCCTTATCATCGCGAACCGTCCAAGCTCGCCCTCTACCAACTCCATCTTGGTGAGCAAGGTGACGTCGTTCCCCTCATGAGAGATCTTGAGGGTGTCCCATATTTGCTTGGCGTTATCCAAGCCGCTCACTTTGTGGTATTCATCCCTGCACAATGAAGCTAGAAGAACAGTAGTAGCTTGTGCATTCTTATGAATTTGTTCATTAATGAACATGGGGCTATCCGAACTATCAAAGTGCATTCCACTCTCTACAATCTCCCATATACTAGGATGGAGAGAGAATAGGTGACTACGCATTTTGTGGCTCCAAAATCCGTAGTCCTCCCCATCAAAGTGTGGAGGCTTGCCGAGAGGAATGGAGAGCAAATGTGAATTTGAACTTTGCGGAATACGAGAGTAGTCAAACGAAAAGTTCGAATTAACCGGTTTCCTTCTCTCGTAGTCGTTGTTGTCGTCGTCCTTTTGGGAAGAAGTAGACTCATCGCTGTCATCGTAGTAGACGATCTCCTTGATGCGCCTCGTCTTCTTCTTCTTCCCTTCTTTTCGTCTATGGCCCGAGCCGGAGTCGGTAGGCTTGTCGTCCTTCGGCTCGTTGATGAAGGATTCCTTCTCTTTGTCGTTGATCACGATATCCTTCCCCTTAGGATCCATCTCTTCGGGCGGTTAGTCCCTTTGTGAAGAGAACGGCTCCGATACCAATTGAGAGCACCTAGAGGGGGGGGGTGAATAGGTGATCCTATGAAACTTAAAACTTAAGCCACAAAACTTGGTTAGTCGTTAGCACAATAATTGCCAAGTGGCTAGAGAGGAATCTCAACAAAACACAATAACCAACAAGATCAATCACAGAGATGGCACGGTGGTTATCCCGTGGTTCGGCCAAGACCAACGCTTGCCTACTCCACGTTGTGGCATCCCAACGGACAAGGGTTGCAATCAACCCCTCTCAAGCGGTCCAAAGACCCACTTGAATACCATGGTGTTTTTCTTACTTTTTCTCAATCCCGTTTGCGAGGAATCTCCACAACTTGGAGCCTCTCGCCCTTACACTTGAAATTCACAAGAAGCACAGAGCAAGGGAGGGATTAGCAACGCACTCAAGACAAGAAATCACAGCAACACCACGCACACAAGTCGCAACGAGAGCTCACAACACAACTCAATGAGTTCACCACTCAACTAGAGCTCTAATCGCTATCGCAAAGAATCAAAGGCGCGGAATCGATGTCTTGGTGCTTAGGAATGCTTAGGAGATGCTTGGTGTGCTCCTCCATGCGCCTAGGGGTCCCTTTTATAGCCCTAAGGCAGCTAGGAGCCGTTGAGAGCAATCTAGGAAGGCTGATCTTGCCTTCTGTCGACTGGCGCACCGGACAGTCCGGTGCACACCGGACACTGTCCGGTGCCCGATTTCCTTCCATAAATGGCACAGTCAACCGTTGGCAGATAGAGAGCCGTTGGCGCACCGGACATGTCCGGTGCACACCGAACAGACCGGTGCCCCCTTCTAGCCGTTGGCCCGGCCACGTGTCCCGCGCAGGTTGCGCGGCCGACCGTTGGCCATGCCGACCGTTGGCTCACCGGACAGTCCGGTGCACACCGGACAGTCCGGTGAATTATAGCCGTACGTCGACGATGAATTCCCGAGAGCGACGAGTTCGCCTGTGAACGGCCCACCGGACAGTCCGGTGAATTATAGCCGTACACCGCCGTCAAAGTCCCGAGAGCAGCCTTTTCCCTCGAGCCAGCCTGGCGCACCGGACACTATCCGGTGCTCCACCGGACAGTCCGGTGCACCCAGACTGAGCAGACTTTGGCTGCTCGAGCCATCTCTTCTCCAACTCGACTTTTTCTGTTTCCAGCACTTAGACACAATACATTAGTCCATAAAACAATGTACTAAGTCTGAGAAACATACCTTTATCCTTGATTTGTACTTTGTCCACCTTTTTACAATTAGGCACTTGTATTGGACACTAAATCACCAAAATACTTAGAAATGGCCCAAGGGCACATTTCCCTTTCACAAGGCAGCTTTGATCAATTGAAGAAGAGATTGATGTCACCACCAGTGTTGGTTATGTCAGATCCGCAGAAAGGATTTGACATTTATTGTGATGCATGTGGCCAAGGATTGGGATGTGTACTCATGCAAGAAGGACATGTGATTGCCTACGCGGCTCATCAGTTGCGGAAACACTAGTTGAACTACCCCACTCATGACTTAGAGCTGGCAGCAGTTGTGCATGCTCTTAAGATTTGGATACACTACATTATGGGAACTAAGTGCCAAGTATACACGGATCATAAGAGTTTGAAGTACATATTCACTCAGAAGGATCTCAACCTTAGGCAACGCCGTTGGTTGGAGCTTATCAAGGATTATGATTTGGAGATTTACTATCACCCAGGCAAGGCAAATTTGGTCGCAGATGTCTTGAGTCGAAAGGAGCATGTTCATTCAGCTGTTGTTGCCCAGCTACCCGATGAATTAGCCAAAGATTTTGAGAGGCTCAACCTGGGAATTGTTACACATACGAAAGGAGTTACCATTGAATTGGAACCTACCTTGGAGCAAGAAATTCGTAAAGGTCAGGTTGGTGATGCTAAAATCCAGGAGATCAAGGATCTGATAACAGAGGGTAGAGGCCCAGAGTTCACAGAGGATGAGCAAGGCACGATATGGTTCAAGAATCAGATTTGTGTTCCTGATATCGATAGTCTTCGGGAAACCATATTGAAGGAGGCACATGACTCAGTTTATTCTATCCACCCTGGGAGTACTAAGATGTATCAGGATTTGAAGCAAAAATACTGGTGGTGTGGACTAAAGAGAGTAGAGAGATGTGGCTGCACATGTGGTTATGTGCGATGTGTGTCAAAGAGTTAAGGCTGAACACCAGAGGCCAGCTAGACTACTACACCCAATAAAGCTACCCAAGTGGAAGTAAGAAGAGATTGATATGGATTTCATTACTACATTGCCTCGCACCTAGAAAGGATATAATGCTATATGGGTGATTGTGGATAGATTGACTAAAGTAGCTCATTTCATTCCGGTCAAGACTACTTATAAAGGCTCACAGCTGGCAGAATTATTTATGGCTCAGATTGTGTGTTTACTTGGAGTTCCAAAGAAGGTCGTGTCTGATCGAGGTTCACAATTTACCTCCAGATTTTGGAAAAGTTTTCATGAGAATATAGATTTGAAGTTGAATTTTGGTTCGGCCTACCATCCTCAGACTAATGAATAGACGGAAAGGACTAAGCAAGTATTGAAGGACATGTTGAGAGCTTGTGCCCTTCAGCATGGTAGTAGTTGGGACAAGAGGCTACCTTATGCTGAGTTCTCATATAATAATAGTTACCAGGCCAGTCTGAAGATGTCACCGTTCGAGACTCTGTATGGCAGGAAATGCAGGACTCCTCTATATTGGATCAGACTAGAGGAAGATAGTTCTTTGGACCTGAACTTATTCAAGAGGCAGAAGAACAAGTCTGTATAATCAGGGAAAACTTGTGGGTAGCTAAGACCAGGCAAAAGAGCTACGCTGATAATAGAAGAAAACCACTAGAGTTTGAGGAAGGTGATCATGTGTACCTCAAGAAGTCACCACTTCGTGGAATGAAGAGATTTAAAGTCAAGGGCAAATTGTCCCCTCGCTTTATTGGACCATTCAGAGTTGTAGGCGAGTTGGAGAGATGGCCTATCAACTCTAGTTACACGATAATATATCTGATGTACGTAATGTATTCCATGTGTTTCAATTTAAGAAGTGTCTCCATGTCCCTGAGGAACAGTTACCAATGGAAGAGCTCAGTGTTTAGGGTGATTTGACTTACATGGAGTATCCCATCAAGATTCTTGACACTTTGACTTGAGTTGCAAGAAATAAGGTGATAGAGATGTGCAAAGTACAATGGGGTCATCATGGAGAAGATGAAGCCACTTGGGAGAGAGAAGAAGAGCTTCGAATAGATTTTCCCCATCTTTTTCCTAGACCTTCTTAAATCTTGAGGACGAGATTTTTGTTAAGGGGGTAGGATTTGTAATACTCAACCTTGGAATACAAAAGAGAAGAGAATAAATCTTGGGGGTGTAATGTCCTTGTATTCATGAAATGTATTAGTGAACATACTCTAAGTGACTAACCTCCTACTAAAACATGCAACATGTTGGAGCTTTGTTCATGCATCTAATAATGATAACAATAATATTAATAAAAAATATAATAATGTGAGAATTTGGGTTGAACCCTAAATTGAAATTTGGATTTAAAATAGAAAAAAAGGAAGGAGAAAAAAAAACTATACAATATAAAATTAATTTATAAATAAATAAAATCATCCCAAAATGGTATGTTTAAATTAAACATCCAATCGGAGTACAAAATGTCCCACAAAAAAAATTAGAATTTCAAATTTGAAATTTAAAAGAAAAAAAAGAAAAACATGGAGCAAACCGGTTGTGGGCCGAATTTATTCCCTGGCCGGCCCAACTGGCCTCCCTACCCATTGCGCAGCCACCTTCCTTCCAGGCGCGGCCACTGACATCTGGGGCCCATTGTCCAGCCCCTCAGCCACGTACTCACGCTCCCTTCTGTCACCGCCGTGTGGGCCCAGCGTGTTGGTCTTCTTCTCCAACAGAAAAACCTAGAGCTTCAGCGGGCGGATCCCCTCGATCCAAGATTCACGCCGGAATCACAGGCGTCCGCCGCCCCACGACCCGGCCTAGGCACCTATAAGAAGTCCCCTTCCCCTCCCCAACACAACGAACATCGCTGGTCACCGTATTCCTAGACATCTCCACCATGGGATGGGCATCGCGCGCTGCCGCCAAGGGACCATGTCCCTGTTGCCGTTCGAAGCGCGACCTTGGCCCCGGGGTGATTCAACTCGCTCCTAGGATTGTGTCCGTGGCCTTCCCTGATGGGGAGACGCATCTGGCTCACTAGAATATCGTGCCGGAGACCCAGCGCCGCCGCGGACCGCCTAGTGCCGTGGACGAACGCTATCCTTGACGTTCGGAGTTCGGCTGCCGGCCGGGGGAGATCACGAGATCGTATTGATGCCCGTCGTGATGTCTTCGGGCGATGATGGCCACCTGCTCCGGCCTGAGTGCTCGCCGTCGACATCGCACAACCATGATTCCACCGGGCATCGCAGCCGGCTTCACCTGAGTGCCAAACCTCGGTAAGAAGCCTTCCACTAAACTCGATTTCGCCCTCGTTACGCGTAGCACCCAACCAGACTCGAATTTGTGCGCCGGTGCCTCGGGTTGCCTGCACTCCGGCGAGCTTTGCCGCATGGGGGCATGGCACCGTCGCCCAGCGCTATAACGAGGAAGATGGCTCTCCGTCCGTAGAATTTGATGTGAACGGTTAGGATCAGTGCTGGGTGTGGGAGTGCTTCGGGCCGTTGATGGGTGATCCAAGGGCCACCATCATATACCGATTCGTTTTAAGTGGAGGCAGATCCTGGCGCTTGTTTTCTGATCGGACGGATTAGATTTAAAATGTACTCTAGCAGATTGTGAACGTTGATCTTGGATCTTGCGGCTCCTGCTCCGTACCGGTTCGCTGGAGTGGGGATCTAATCTGGTCTTTTGATTTTGGATCGTGCGGCCCATATCAACTGATACCCCTTCGCCATGCCATTTTACATAAGAGACCATGTGCAATATCCAAATCAACCCGCAGTCCTTGCGCCAGGGGCTCTGTGTCTTAGGAAAACTTATGTAGAGGCCCCTGCTCTTTTCTGTTTTCATGTGCTCAGTCCAGAGAACAGAAAATCAAAAGAATTCATTTAGAAAATACATTTTTGTGTGAAAATAATTATAGGAACTTAATTAATTCCTAGAAAATGCATTTTAACTCCAAATTGATCCATTCCAGTTCCTATAATTTTATAATATTATTGTTTATCAAATAGTGCCACTGATTTGACATGAAAGCCAATTTAAATTTTATTTCCTAATTAAACCCATATCAAATACATAAAACCTTAGGAAATTCATAACTCCTCTATTTTAACTCCGATTTGGTCCGTTCAAGTTGCGTTAGTCTCGTATAAATATTTACTATGCAATAACCATATTTATTAGGACATGTCTCATTCTTTTTAGATCTTTATTCAACTTACGTGAATTACTCTTGTTAATCTGCTTATCATTATAATCTACCAAAATATAATTTTTGGTCAATTCATAACCTAGATTAAAGTTGAGATAATTATTTAGAGAATAACTGCTCATATGATTTATATTAACCAATTTATAATATAGTTTAACATTTTAATCACATAAATCCTCTATAAAATCATAACTCCTTACTAGTAACTCCGATCGTAGTAGTTCTCGAGCCCGCGATTCCGTAGCTTCGCGTAGGTCATTATTATTCAGTTTGTACTTATGTTTGGTGTGATGTTAATTTTATCTATACCATGTCTGCTTGTATTGCTACGACTAGCAGTGAGGTTACGAGGATCTGAAGAATCACCCTGGTAATTGGAATCTCAAGTGCCAGGCAAGTTGTGCCCTTGATGCACTTTTGTTACCCAATAATGTTCTTTATTATCACTTATTCATGCATAGGTTTAATTTTGATGGGACCCAATAGGTCACCCTAGACTGTTTATCCTTTTACCTTGCTTACCCCTAAATCATTGGGTAGTCATGCTATTGCTCTATATGGTTTTGGGATAATATTTCATTACATCCATGTTCTAATTATTTTGTTATGTTATTTATGTTCATGATAAGATCATTATGTTAATTGGAACATGGAGCGACCACAAGGGTTTAATGGGACGCCCTTGGCTGATTAACTAGGAAAGCTAGTGGAGGTCTTCCTTACCCGAAAGGGGCAAGGGCAGTAGGGGAGTGGTCAGTGTAGGGAGGTCCTTGGGTTGATTTTGCTGCAATGGCGGTCAGGCGAGGGATTCCTGCACTGGAGCTTCCTATAAACTGTAGCAGGATTTCTGAAGCTAGTGGAACTTTGTAAAGGCCTCGTAGTGTTACCCTGCCTCGCTTCCTTGGTAGAGGTGTATGGGATTCATGACCCCTTGGCAGATGGGTAACACGGCTTGTGGGTAAAGATGTGCAACCTCTGCAGAGTGTAAAACTAGTATACTAGCCGTGCTCACGGTCATGAGCGGCTCGGACCCTCACATGATTAATTTATGGAACCTAAACTCAATTTGTCATTTGCATTTGCATGGGATTTATTATTAATTTTGTTCTATTATTATTTATTATGGTTTGGTATTTACTTACATCTAGTAATTGCTAATAAAAGTTTGACCAACATTAAAAGCAATGCTTAGCTTTAACCATTTTCTTTGATAAGCTTTACACTTCATGAGCTCCCACCTTTGGTGAGTTCATGCCACATTATTCCCCACAACTTGTTGAGCGATGAACATGTGTGAGCTCACCCTTGCTGTCTCACACCCCCCACAGGAGAAGAACAGATGGTTCAAGAGGAGCCACGTATCGAGGAGTTCGATTCGGTCTAGGTCGTCGTCTCCCAGTTGACTTTCTGGCGCCAAGGATAGATTTTATATCCTGCTATATTTATCTTTTATTTTTGTAAGTCTTCCGCTATGTAATAAGTACTCTGATTATTGTGACATTTATCTCTATACACTCTGTGATTATATATATTGTCTTCTTTGGCGCATGTATGAGGTGCACTTGGCTTTGTCCTTTAAAGCTCGGGGTGTTACAATTTCGACCGAAGCTCTCTTACCCAGATTAATTGTCTCATCATTCCAACCTTCCTCACTGATGGATTCAATTTTGAAAAATATGTCATACAGGAATGGCTTAACAACCACCTCCACAACAGGTGGGATCATAGCTACACTTTTGATATGAACTTTAAATCTAACAATATCTTCAGAGTCTAAGGACATAAGGTCAACTTCCTCAACAGCGCCAATCATGGATCCAATTTCACAGATCGATTGGTAATTTTGTAGTTCCTCAGGAACGTTCTCAGCCACAATCCAAGCAGTATGCAATCTGGATTTGGGTTTGGCCCGAGAACTCCATGGGATTACAACGATTTTGGCACCAGTCATTTTCATTTTGATTTCAGGGAAACTTATCATCTCATCAAGACGTTCTTGTGAAGGGAACTGCATCAGAAAGCCAGAATGGCATTTTGTAGCCTTCCACATTTTTCCCCATGAAAAGTGGAAACCAAAATCTTCTGCTGAAACTAATCCCTCAATCACTTTCACTAGGCCGATGAAAACCCTTTTTGGTTTTTTGGACAATGGTTTAGCAAAATGAGAGAGATAAAACCCCAGACCATCAGCAACCATACCAACTATGGGCATGGTAGGCTTGCTTTGCTTTGGCAAGACACATCGGGATGTAACGTGGGTGTCGTTGCGACAAATATCGCACCACAGAGCATTAAAGCAGTTTCTCGCGTGATGACCTTCAACCTTGAAAGCATCTAGGCCCCTGGTTGGTTTTAGTGATTAATGACAACATAATGTTATATGTGACTAACGTGTGTTTTGCAGAGACAAATGGTAAGTTAGGTCACATTACAGGTAGAAGTACTACAACGGTGAAAACAATCCCGGAGATAAGAACTCGAAGCGACGGCTAAAGCGACAAAACAAAAGGTGAAGGTCTACGTAGTCTGAGTGTCAAGGAGTTACGGACACTCGTGATATAGTTAGGTCTTTTATTTTGTTTTAGCCGTACTATAAAGAGGGGTTGTCGATGAGTAGTTTGACCAAGAGAGTTCTAGTGTAGTGTTGGTGCATATTCACACTCACATATAGTGCTAGGTGACACTCTAGAACATACTCACAAGTTAGAACGAAAACCGATTTGAAAAACAGAAGAAAATAGAAGTTAGGGTTTCTGGCCTTGGGGCACCGGACTGTCCGGTGCGCCCTCTGCTAGGTGGGGCCAGATGGCCCAGGGAAGGGTTTCCCCGCGCGCACAAACCCGAGAGCGCAAGGTTCACGAGATGAATTTTAGTGGCGCACCGGACATCGCACCGGACCGTCCGGTGTGCACCGGACAGTGACTATTCACTGTCCGGTGTGCCATCTGCCCAATGGCTAGCTGTCATAACTAGCTATTGGAGTCAACCGTTGGTGCACCGGTGGCGCACCGGACTGTCCAATGCACCCATGCGCAGAATAGTGCTGGTAACGGCTAGTTGGTGGGTGAGAGCTATTTATACCCCCTCCACCCACCATATTCAATGTCTTGCTACCCACATTTATTCCTGCACATTGGTAGAGCATTGCAAGCACCAAAAGCCTAGTGAGGTGATTAGAGAATCTTAACCCCGCATTTGGACCTCATTAGCGCTAGTGAGAGCCACCTAGAGCACACACCACTTGCATTAGGCTTGTCTTGGTCAAGCGAAAGTCTACGGCTTGTTACTCTTGGTGATCAGCATCACCTAGACGACTTGGTGGCGTTGGGAGCTCGGTGATCACCGTGGAGATCTTGTTGGTGACCCGACTCAGGTTTTTAAGCGGTCGTGAGGGATCCACCGCGCCGGAGTGGCAAAGGATCATCTTGTAGTGAGCACTTGGTTCTTGCGAGGACCAAGGGAGAGCGATACCCTTGCGCGGGTGCTCCAATGAGGACTAGTGGAGAGTGCCGACTCTTCGATACCTCGGGAAAAATTGGAGGAGTCTTCTAAACCTTGCTTTACATTCCACACTTAATTCAAGCATTTTACATTGTGTATTTGTTTAGCAAGTATTTGAAGTATTGTCTTAGCATTGTTGTATTTCTAGTATTATTCTCTTAGTGCTAGTTGTTGGGGTGAAGTTGGGATCTTGCTTAGGTTTTAATTACAATTAGTGTTGATTTTTAGAAAAGCCCAATTCACCCCCCTCTTGGGCATCGTGATCCTTTCAATTGGTATCAGAGCCTTGTTGCTCTTAAATTAGCTTAACCGCTAGAGTAACGATGTCCGGTGGGGATGGACATCCTCCCGTTTTTTATGGTGACGATTTTCCATATTGGAAAATTCGTATGGAAGCATATTTAGAGGCTATAGACATTGGTGTATACAAAGCTGGCACACAAGGATTCCCCGAACCTAGAGATCCCACAAATCTTGTAGGTGAAGAGTTTAATTATGAGAAATGGAATGCTAAGGCCAAAAACACCCTTTTTAGAGGCCTTTGCAAAGATGTGTTCAATAGAGTTAGAAATCATAAAAAATGCTCATGATTTGTGGATGGACATTTGTGCTCTACATGAAGGAACTAGAAGTGAGTGTGAGGAGAGATATCACATTGTTGTGAGAAAGTTAAATTCTTTTTAAATGCTTGCTAATGAAAATGCCAATGCTATATACTCACGTCTCAATATTCTTGTAGAGGAAGTAAATGGCTTGGGGCTTACACAAATTTCACAACCGGATGTTGTGAGGAAGATTCTCAGTGTCCTCCCAATTGACAAATATGGACATATTGTCACTGTGCTGCATCAGATGGATCTTTCAGTTACCACTCCTACACAGATGCTGGGAAAGATCAATGCTCATGAGATGTATATGCACATCAATGACAAGGATGAGTCATCTTCCAAGAGAAAGGATTTGGCCCTCAAAGCAAATCAAGAAAGAAAAGGAAAAGCTAATGTACAAATTGAGGAAGAATCCTCAAGTGATGATGACCTTGATACTAACATTGCCTTGATGGTGAGGAAGACCACCAAGATGTTAAAGAAGCTCAACAGAGGAGGCATCAAATTTGATTCAAGAAAGAAGAAATTCTTTTCAAGCAAAAGAAAGCCCATTTCTGAAATGGATTGCTACAACTGTGGAGAGCTTGGTCATCTTGCTCATCAATGTAACAAGCCCAAGAAGAACAAGTTCAAGGGCAAGAAAGAAGATGACAGCGATGATGAGAAAAAGGAAAAAAGATTCTTCAAGAGGAAGGATGGGAAGCACAAGAGGTTCCACAAAAAGAAAAATGGAAAGGCATATATAGTTGGTGATTGGCTCACTGACATTGAGTCATCAAGTGGATCTTCTTCAAGTGAAGAAGAAAATGATGAAAAAGTTGCCGTCATCGCTGGGGACTTCTCTTCACCACCACCATCGCCATCATCGACTTCTCACTTATGCCTCATGGCTAGAGGTGAATGGAAGGTACAAAATGATAATGATATTACTGATGATAGTGATAGTGATAATGATGATGAATTTTCTTCACCTTCCTATGATGAACTAGCTGACTTGCTAAAAGAATACACTCAAATCATTAGGAAGTCAAAAGCTAAATGTGATAAGTTGAAAAATGAAAATGAATCTTTGAATGCCAAATATGACATAGTTATGAAAGCTAGTGATGAAATGAAAGAAGAAAACAAAACTATGTCAAGCTCACATCCTCCCTAAAAGATGCTAAGGATAAATGTGACAAGTTAAATGAAGCTAATAGGGAGTTGAAAGATAGACTAGTGAAAATCAAGGAAGACTATACTAAGATTAAATTTGATCATGACAATCTTCTTGTTGAAAATGAACTTTTATCTTGCATACACATGAGGCCATTAACCCTGTTGTTAAGATTGATGTAGCAACCTCATGTTATGATTTGAGTCAAGGAGATCAAACTAGTCTACATGATGAATTGACCGAAAAAGTTGAAGTCTTGACTTTAGACAACCAAAAATTGAAGAGATACTTGACCGATGCAACTACTAGAGGAAAGGTTGCCATTGAGAACAATGATTTCAACAATGAGTTGGCAATGGATAATGAAAGGCTTAAAAATGAGGTCAAGAAACTTAAGAGTGAAAATGAACATCTTACAACAAGTGTGCCAAAGTTCAACAAGGGTCAATACCTCCAAAATGAATTGCTCATGAACACTGTCATGAAAAACAACAAGACTGGTATTGGATACTGTCAGAGAGGAAATCTTCGGTCGGGTGGCGGAGTGCACCCGCCCTAAATCCTAAGATGAGGAGGGGCCTAAGCGTTTTGCCTGTTACGAGATTGGGGGATGAACACACAAGAACACACAAGGGTTTAGAGTGGTTCGGGCCACCGAAGCGTAATACCCTACTCCACTGTGTGTTGTATTGCTTCGTGAGCTTGAGTTATGTCTAGGATAGCTTGAGTCTGAATCGCAGTGTGCCCTCCCTTTTATAATTCAAGGGGGGCACATACAAGGATACTAAGCCCCGACACATGGGCCCAGGGACAAATGGAAGGAAGGAACTACTGCTTGCCACACCAGGGTGATCTCCAAGCGCCATAATATCCATAGTGCATACAGTATTGATATCTCGCGGCATTGTCCTCGGTAACGCGTGAGTCATGATGAATGCAGCGCATGCGGTAGCACAGCATACTGTCAGCCAACAGGAATAGACAGGCACGCCGCTTGCAGGATGGCCTGGACGCTGCCTGCCAGCTGAGTGGATAGGACACATTAAATGTTGAAGGGGCACATCGCTTGTCAGCGGGATAGACAGGCGGCACGTTTTCTCTGCAATAAATGCAGAGGCAGCGCGGCCCAGAGGCCTTACGTCAGGCTCCGCCCGCAGGCTTACGTCACGCGCGGTAGGCCACGTGGCAGCATCAGGTCCCCACCTGGGCGGGGAGCAGTAGCGTTATGCGGACAGGTCCGCACCAGGCTGGGCTTGGACACATGTCGGCACCGGACCCCTGCCTGAGCAAGGCCTGAGTATTTTCTCCCCCAGAGTCCCGGGATCCGGCTGCGGGTAGTCCGGACCCCACACAGAGGGGTCCGAGACCCGTCCTGGAGGTCTGGGTCGCACTCGCGGGGGTCCTGGACCTTGCCCCGGAGGTCCGGTCTACATGTACAGGGGTCCGGCACTTTCCCATGGGGGTCCGGACCCACTGTCGGCATCTTGGAGTACATCTCTCTCCCTGGCTAGGTGGTGACCCCGAAGCCGTCCACGTGGTGGGCAGAGAGTTGTTCGCCATGCAACTAGAGATAGCTGCGCGGGTATAGCGTCTTCATACTATAGCAAGGGGTACCCCTGTTTTAGGGTACCGACAGTGGCCCCCGGGCCAACCTCAGGGAAGGATGCGAGACTGCAGGTGGGGCCAAAATATGTATCTTGCGTCAGTACGGCATGACTGGTGACTGGGGCGCCTCCTTAGCGTGCGTCGCATTAACTCGGCGCGCACACGCTGTCAGTTTGCCATCGGTCACACCAACTGTCATGTCTGTCTTTGCGGCTGACTGATGTGTGGCCCCCACGCATGGCGGTTTCGTTAGGCCACACGCGCGGGGCGCCTTGTTGCCGCCGCCTAGGTTAAAAATATTCTCCCGCAGCGGCCCTGAGGCGGCGCGAGATCATGCGCAGTGGTTTGCTCCTCGCGCGGCGGTTTGCCTTCTTCGCACTTGGAAACCAGTGCCCCAGTAGCTTGACTTGCGGGCCCGGGCCCCCATGTCAGTGACTGAGTTGCCTGGACGCTAGGTGCGTGTCGGGCGGATTTTCCCGGGGCGCGAGCGAGGGAGTTCTTCCTTGAAAAGGGGTTCTCCCCGCGTGCAGCGGTTATGCTTTCGCATTTTCTCCATCTGCTGCGCCCTTTCGCCTCCGAGCCCTCTGCGCCCCTTTGCATTCATACTCTTTAGCCTTCCACCATCGCAGTCGCCATGGCCGTGCTGGCTCATCCCAAGCGTTACCAGTCCGAGAGGGCACTCAACGTGGTGCGCAACCTGCTCGGATGGAGTGCGCCGACTTTCACCGGCAGGATCCGGGTTGGATCCTGCCCCCTCGACAATCTCGCCACCGAGGAGTTCGTGCTCTTCGTCTCCTACCTCTCTTGCGGGTTGGCACTGCCGATCTCGCCATTCTTCCTGCTGCTGCTGGAGGAGCTCGGCCTTCAACTTCAGCACCTCACCCCGCACTACATCCTCCAGGCGGCCATCTTTGCCCACCTATGTGAGATGTTCGTGGGGGTGGCGCCCTGCACCGCCCTCTTCCGCCATTTCTTTGTGCTGGTGAGGTCGGGGAAGGCGAAGGACCACCTCGGTGCCTATTATTTCTAGATAAGGGCGGACTCAGCAGGCGCCTACATCTCCTCCCTTGCCGGCGCGAGGTGGGAAAATTGGCGTGCCGACTGGGTGATTGCCAGCACCGAGGCCCATGACCGCCTCGCGTTGCCGAGCGATGGGTCGAGGCTCGACCGGAAGCAATGGAGGGCCAAGCTGTTGCTGGCGCTAGAGTTCGAGCCTGTACTGGACAGGATCAAGGCCTTGGCAACCGGTGGCTTGACGTCAATGCACGTGGTCGGCGACTTCTTGAAGCGGCGGATTGTGCCACTGTAGAGGAGGCCGTGACTAAGCCGTTGGTTCATCGGCCCAAATGACCTAAACCGGATCCAGCGCTGGCCTGGCACCGACCTGTCCTAGCAGGAACTGGAACTCCTGGTGAAGGGGATCACTGGTGAGTCCTTCATCCTTGAAACGCTAATCCCTCCCCAAGGCATCCCTCTGCTCTACGACGACTCAGGATTGTGGATGGCAATCTTTGACTGACTGCCGACCCTCGATGAGAGCGGCGTGGCGGTTCGCCAGACCGGCAACCAGGACCCCCACCGCGGAATCCAGATCCCCGGTGTACCGGCTGGAGGTTCCCAACCTGTCGGTGCGGGCTCCAAAGTCCCCCTACAGCCCTCGGCCCCTTGGACAAGGGAAAAGGGGCTACAAGTGGCTCCTCCGCCCTGGGTGACACCGGGGGGTCGGAGGCAGAGAGGCGACGCTGGCTGCATCGCTCGGATGGGTCGCTTGTCAGGGACCCACCCCTTAGTTCGGATCCGCCCCAGAAGCGTCAGAAGGCAGCTGGTGGGACCAAGGAGGCCGACTCCTAGGCCCAGGGCGCGCAAAGGGACGTGAGCCCTCCGCCACCAGCACCTTCGGATCCGCCGCCATCGCCACCACCACCACCATCAGGCCCACCGCTGCCACCGCAGGGGCAGCAGCAACAACAGCAGCAGCGGCAGCATCAGCAACAACAGCAACAGCAACGGGCGTCACGCTTCCAAGGTCACTGGAAGGTCCAAGGCCCTAAGTAAGTCTAGCCCCATCCTTGTTTTCGCAAGTTGAGAGCACCTAGAGGGGGGGGGTGAATAGGTGATCCTGTCACACTTCAAAACTTAAGCCACAAAACTTGGTTAATTGTTAGCACAATAATTGCCAAGTGGCTATAGAGGAATCCTCAACAAAACACAATAACCAACAAAGATCAATCACAGAGATGGCACGGTGGTTATCCCGTGGTTCGGCCAAGACCAACGCTTGCCTACTCCATGTTGTGGCGTCCCAACGGACGAGGGTTGCAATCAACCCCTCTCAAGCGGTCCAAAGACCCACTTGAATACCACGGTGTTTTGCTTGCTTTATCTCAATCCCGTTTGCGAGGAATCTCCACAACTTGGAGCCTCTCGCCCTTACACTTGAAATTCACAAAGAACACAGAGCAAGGGAGGGATTAGCAACGCACACAAGACACAAGAATCAGAGTGTCAACACGCACACAAATCGCAACAAGAGCTCGCAACACGACTCAATGAGTTCACAACTCCACAAGAGCTCTATATGCTATCACAATGAAACGAATGCGCGAAATCGATGTCTTGGTGCTTAGAAATGATTAGGAGATGCTTGGTGTTCTCCTCCATGTGCCTAGGGGTCCCTGTTATAGCCCCAAGGCAGCTAGGAGCCGTTGGGAGCAATCTTGGAAGGCAGATCTTGCCTTCTGTCGACTGGCGCACCGGACAGTCCGGTGCACACCGGACACTGTCCGGTGCCCGATTTACTTCCTTAAATAACGAAGCCGACCGTTGGCAGCCTGAGAGCCGTTGGCGCACCGGACATGTCCGGTGCACACCGGACAGTCCGGTGCCCCATTCTAGCCGTTGGCTCGGCCACGTGTCCCGCGCAGATTGCGCGGCCGACCGTTGGCCCGGTCGACCGTTGGCTCACCGGACATTCCGGTGCACACCGGACAGTCCGGTGAATTATAGCCGTACGTCGCCGGAGAATTCCCGAGAGCGGCCAGTTCGCTCGAACCAGCCTGGCGCACCGGACACTGTCCGGTGCACCACCGGACAGTCCGGTGCTCACAGACTCAGCAGATTCTTGGCTGCTCGAGCCAAGACATTTCCAATTGGATTTTTCCTGTTTCCAGCACTTAGACACAATACATTAGTCCATAAAACAATGTACTAAGTCTGAGAAACATACCTTTATCCTTGATTTGTACTTTGTCCACCTCTTTACACTTAGGCACTTGTGTTGGACACTAAATCACCAAAACACTTAGAAATGGCCCAAGGGCACATTTCCCGACAGGGCCTCCTCTCTCTCCACTTCCAAGGGCGCTCCTCCCCCGCCAGACACCATGCCCGCTGGCGGGTCTAGCTCCCAACAGTAGGCATCTGCTGGGAGTGTTGCCGGCGATCCACAGGTGGCTACCGCGGCCTCAACGACGGCGACGCCGCCAAGTACACCGTCGGCAGCGGCCGAGGAGGTCCCCGCTGTGCCTGCCCCTACCATGGGGTGTGACATGGGGGGCGCATCTAGCTCTGCCCCGTCGCCCATTCCAGAAGAGCCAGAGGTGGTCCTTGGGCGGCAGCTCTGATCCGGCACACAAAAAGACTTTTGGTTAGTAGAACCAAATATTATGTCATCGACATAAATTTGGCACACAAAAAGATCACCATCGCAAGTCTTAGTAAAAAGAGTTGGATCGGCTTTCCCAACCTTGAAAGCATTAGCAATTAAAAAGTCTCTAAGGCATTCATACCATGCTCTTGGGGCTTGCTTAAGTCCATAGAGCGCCTTAGAGAGCTTACACACGTGGTCGGGGTACTGTTCATCCTCGAAGCCAGGGGGTTGCTCCACGTACACCTCCTCTTTGATCGGCCCGTTGAGGAAAGCGCTCTTCACATCCATTTGGTACAACCTGAAAGAATGGTGAGTGGCATATGCTAGCAAGATACGAATTGATTCTAGCCTAGCCACAGGAGCGAATGTCTCCTCAAAGTCCAAACCTATGACTTGGGCATAACCTTTTGCCACAAGCCGAGCCTTGTTCCTTGTCACCACCCCGTGCTCATCCTGTTTGTTGCGGAACACCCACTTGGTTCCCACAATATTTTGCTTGGGACGAGGCACCAGTGTCCAAACTTCATTGCGCTTGAAATTGTTGAGTTCCTCCTGCATGGCCAACACCCAGTCCGGATCTAGCAAGGCCTCTTCTACCCTGAAAGGCTCAATAGAAGAGACAAAAGAGTAATGCTCACAAAAGTTAACTAATCTTGAACGAGTAGTTACTCCCTTGCTAATATCACCCAAAATTTGGTCGACGGGATGATCCCTTTGGATCGTCGCTCGAACTTGGGTTGGAGGTGCCTGAGGTGCTTCTTCCTCTTCAATTTGAACATCCTGTGCTCCCCCTTGATCATGCGCCTCCACTTGAGGTACCTGTTCGTCATCCTGGGTTGGGGGATGCACCATAGTTGAGGAAGACAGTTGATCTTGCTCCAAATGTTCCTGAGGCCGTACATCTCCAATCGCCATGGTGCGTATCGCGGCCGTTGGAACGTCTTCTTCATCTACATCATCAAGATCAACAACTTGCACTCTTGGAGAGCCATTAGTCTCATCAAATACAACGTCGCTAGAGACTTCAACCAAACCCGATGATTTGTTGAAGACCCTATACGCCTTTGTATTTGAATCATAACCTAATAAAAACCCTTCTACGGCTTTGGGAGCAAATTTGGAATTCCTACCCTTCTTCACTAGAATGTAGCATTTACTCCCAAATACACGAAAGTACGATACATTGGGTTTGTTACCAGTCAGCAGCTCATATGAAGTCTTCTTGAGGAGGCGGTGAAGGTAGACCCTGTTGATGGCGTGGCAAGCCGTGTTCACGGCTTCCGACCAAAAGCACTCGGGGGTCTTGAACTCTCCAAGCATAGTCCTCGCCATATCTATGAGCGTCCTGTTCTTCCTCTCTACCACACCATTTTGCTATGGTGTGTAGGGAGCGGAGAACTCGTGCTTGATCCCCTCCTCCTCAAGGAACTCCTCCACTTGAAGATTCTTGAATTTGGACCCGTTGTCGCTTCTTATTTTCTTCACCTTGAGCTCAAACTCATTTTGAGCTCTCCTTAGGAAGCGCTTGAGGGTCCCTTGGGTTTCAGACTTATCCTGCAAAAAGAACACCCAAGTGAAGCGGGAAAAGTCATCAACAATAACTAAACCATACTTACTTCCTCCTATGCTCAGATAGGCGACGGGTCCAAAGAGGTCCATATGCAGCAGCTCCAGAGGTCTTGACGTGGTCATCACATTCTTGCTGTGATGTGCTCCTCCCACTTGTTTACCTGCTTGACAAGCTGCACAAGGTCTATCTTTTTCGAAATGAACATTGGTTAGACCTATCACGTGTTCTCCCTTTAGAAGCTTGTGGAGGTGCTTCATTCCCACATGTGCTAAGCGGCGATGCCACAACCAGCCCATGCACGTCTTAGCCATTAAGCATGCATCTAGACCGGCCTCTTCCTTTGCAAAATCAACTAAGTAAAGTTTGCCGTCTAGTACACCCTTAAAAGCTAGTGAACCATCACATCTTCTAAAGACAGACACATCTACATTTGTAAATAGACAGTTATATCCCATATTGCATAATTTACTAACAGATAGCAAATTATATCCAAGAGACTCTACTAAAAACACATTAGAGATTGCAATTTTACCTAACCCTTTTACCTTGCCTTGATTCCCATCGCCGAATATTATTGAATCTTGGGAATCCTTATTCTTGACGTAGGAGGTGAACATCTTCTTCTCCCCCGTCATATGGTTTGTGCATCCGCTGTCAATAATCCAGCTTGAACCCCCGGATGCATAAACCTGCAAGGCAAATTTAGGCTTGGGTCTTAGGTACCCAACTCATGTTGGGTCCTACAAGGTTAGCACAAATATCCTTAGGGACCCAAATGCAAGTTTTGTCTCCCTTGCATCTTGCCCCTAATTTTCTAGCAACAATCTTCCTATCCTTTCTACAAATAGCAAAAGAAGCATTTAAAGCATGATATATTGTAGAAGGTTCATTTACTTTCCTAGGAACATTAACAACATTTCTCCTAGGCATATTATGAAAATCATTTCTCCTACCAACATTTCTATCATGCACATAAGAAGAACTAGAAGCAAACATGGCATGAGAATCAAAGGCATTGTATGCATTACAATTCCTATAAGCATTTCTAGATTGTCTCCTATCATGGTACATAAAGGCATGGTTCTTTTGCACACTACTAGCCATAGGGGCCTTCCCTTTCTCCTTGGCGGAGATGGGAGCCTTATGGCTTGTCAAGTTCTTGGCTTCCCTCTTGTAGCCAAGTCCATCCTTAATTGAGGGGTGTCTACCAATCGTGTAGGCATCCCTTGCAAATTTTAGCTTGTCAAATTCATTCTTGCTAGTCTTAAGTTGGGCATTAAGACTAGCTAATTCCTCATTTAATTTGGAAATTGAAACTAAATGATCACTACAAGCATCAATGTCAAAATCTTTACACCTATTACAAGTTTCAACAATTTCTACACAAGAATTAGATTTGCTAGCTACTTCTAGTTTAGCATTTAAATCATCATTAACACTTTTTAAAGTAGCAATGGTTTCATGACAAGAAGATAATTCACTAGAGAGCATTTCATTCCTTTTAATTTCAAGAGCAAGAGATTTTTGTGCACTAACAAATTTATCATGCTCCTCATATAAAAGATCCTCTTGTTTTTCTAGTAATCTATTCTTGTCATTCAAAGCATCAATCAACTCATTAATCTTATCAATTTTAGATCTATCTAATCCCTTGAATAAGCATGAGTAATCTATCTCATCATCATCACTAGACTCATCCTCACTTGAAGAAGCATAAGTACTAGTATCATGAGTGCTTACTTTCATCTCTCTTGCCATGAGGCAAGTGTGACGCTCGTTTGGGAAGAGGGATGACTTGTTGAAGGCGGTGGCGGCGAGTCCTTCATTGTCGGAGTCGGAGGAGGAGCAATCCGAATCCCACTCCTTGCCTAGATGTGCCTCGCCCTTTGCCTTCTTGTATGCCTTCTTCTTCTCCCTCTTGCTCCCTTGGTCCTGTTCACTATTATTATCGGGACAGTTAGCAATAAAATGACCAAGCTTACCGCATTTGAAGCATGAGCGCTTCCCCTTGGCTTTGGTCTTGCTTGGTTGTCCCTTGCGACCTTTAAGCGCCATCTTGAATCTTTTGATGATGAGGGCCATCTCTTCATCATTGAGTCCGGCCGCCTCAATCTGTGCCACCTTGCTAGGTAGCGCCTCCTTGCTTCTTGTTGCCTTGAGAGCAAGGGGTTGCGGCTCGTTGATCGGACCATTCAAGGCGTCGTCCACGTACCTCGCCTCCTTGATCATCATTCGCCTGCTAACGAATTTTCCGAGGACTTCTTCGGGCGACATTTTGGTGTACCTGGGATTCTCACGAATATTATTCACCAAATGAGGATCAAGAACGGTAAAGGACCTTAGCATCAGTCGGACGACGTCGTGGTCCGTCCATCGTGTGCTTCCGTAGCTCCTTATTTTGTTGATAAGGGTCTTGAGCCGGTTGTATGTTTGAGTTGGCTCCTCGCCCCTTATCATCGCGAACCTTCCAAGCTCGCCCTCCACCAACTCCATTTTGGTGAGTAAGGTGACATCGTTCCCCTCATGAGAGATCTTGAGGGTGTCCCAGATCTGCTTGGCATTGTCCAAGCCGCTCACCTTGTGATACTCGTCCCTGCACAAAGAGGCTAGCAATACAGTAGTAGCTTGTGCATTCTTATGAATCTGTTCATTAATAAACATAGGACTATCCGAGCTATCAAATTTCATTCCACTTTCCACAATCTCCCAAATGCTTGGATGGAGAGAAAACAGGTGAGTACGCATTTTGTGGCTCCAAAATCCGTAGTCCTCTCCATCAAAGTGAGGGGGCTTGCCAAGTGGAATGGGGAGCAATTGAGCATTTGAGCTATGCGGAATGCGCGAATAATCGAAAGAAAAGTTTGAGTTAACCGTCTTTCGTCTGTCGTAGTCGTCGTTGTCCTTTTGGGAAGAGGAAGATTCGTCGCTGTCGTAGTAGACAATTTCCTTGATGCGCCTTGTCTTCTTCTTCCTCCCGTCTTTTCTTTTGTGGCCCGAGCCTGAGTCGGTGGTCCTGTCATCATTGGGCTCGTTGATGAAAGACTCCTTCTCCTTGTCGTTGATCACCATCCCCTTGCCCTTAGGATCCATCTCTTCGGGCGGTTAGTCCCTTTCTTGAAGAGAACGGCTCTGATACCAATTGAGAGCACCTAGAGGGGGGGAGTGAATAGGTGATCCTGTCACACTTCAAAACTTAAGCCACAAAACTTGGTTAATTGTTAGCACAATAATTGCCAAGTGGCTATAGAGGAATCCTCAACAAAACACAATAACCAACAAAGATCAATCACAGAGATGGCACGGTGGTTATCCCGTGGTTCGGCCAAGACCAACGCTTGCCTACTCCACGTTGTGGCGTCCCAACGGACGAGGGTTGCAATCAACCCCTCTCAAGCGGTCCAAAGACCCACTTGAATACCACGGTGTTTTGCTTGCTTTATCTCAATCCCGTTTGCGAGGAATCTCCACAACTTGGAGCCTCTCGCCCTTACACTTGAAATTCATAAAGAACACGGAGCAAGGGAGGGATTAGCAACGCACACAAGACACAAGAATCAGAGTGTCAACACGCACACAAATCGCAACAAGAGCTCGCAACACGACTCAATGAGTTCACAACTCCACAAGAGCTCTATATGCTATCACAATGAAACGAATGCACGAAATCGATGTCTTGGTGCTTAGAAATGATTAGGAGATGCTTGGTGTTCTCCTCCATGCGCCTAGGGGTCCCTTTTATAGCCCCAAGGCAGCTAGGAGCCGTTGGGAGCAATCTTGGAAGGCAGATCTTGCCTTCTGTCGACTGGCGCACCGGACAGTCCGGTGCACACCGGACACTGTCCGGTGCCTGATTTACTTCCTTAAATAACGAAGCCGACCGTTGGCAGCCTGAGAGCCGTTGGCGCACCGGACATGTCCGGTGCACACCGGACAGTCCGGTGCCCCATTCTAGCCGTTGGCTCGGCCACGTGTCCCGCGCAGATTGCGCGGCCGACCGTTGGCCCGGTCGACCGTTGGCTCACCGGACATTCCGGTGCACACCGGACAGTCCGGTGAATTATAGCCGTACGTCGCCGGAGAATTCCCGAGAGCGGCCAGTTCGCTCGAACCAGCCTGGCGCACCGGACACTGTCCGGTGCACCACCGGACAGTCCGGTGCTCACAGACTCAGCAGATTCTTGGCTGCTCGAGCCAAGACATTTCCAATTGGATTTTTCCTGTTTCCAGCACTTAGACACAATACATTAGTCCATAAAACAATGTACTAAGTCTGAGAAACATACCTTTATCCTTGATTTGTACTTTGTCCACCTCTTTACACTTAGGCACTTGTGTTGGACACTAAATCACCAAAACACTTAGAAATGGCCCAAGGGCACATTTCCCGACAGGGCCTCCTCTCTCTCCACTTCCAAGGGCGCTCCTCCCCCGCCAGACACCATGCCCGCTGGCGGGTCTAGCTCCCAACAGTAGGCATCTGCTGGGAGTGTTGCCGGCAATCCACAGGTGGCTACCGCGGCCTCAACAACGGCGACGCCGCCAAGTACACCGTCGGCAGCGGCCGAGGAGGTCCCCGCTGTGCCTGCCCCTACCATGGGGTGTGACATGGGGGGCGCATCTAGCTCTGCCCCGTCGCCCATTCCAGAAGAGCCAGAGGTGGTCCTTGGGCGGCAGCTCTGATCCGGCGTCGAGCCGGAGGCAGCGCCGGTTCCCCTCCCCTAGGTGTTGTCCCGTGCACATTAGGCCCTCCAAGAGACCGAGGCGGCTACCTGGCGGGAATGGGAGGCACTCGAGGCCGAGCGCCAGCGCCTCGGTGATTGGAGCACTCAGTTGGAGGAGCGCACCAAGGCGGTGTCCTATCGGTTCGCCTTCGAGCGGTCCGAGCTGGCGCGGACCCACGAGGACTACAAGCGGGACCTCCAGAGGGTGTTCGACCGAGAGCTGGAGGCGAGCCGGAAGGAGAAGAGGCTGGCCGAGAAGGAGAAGCACCTGAACTAGAGGGAGGAGGTCATCACAACGCTCTAGGAAAAGCTAAGTGCCTATAATGTAATGCTGGAGGAGCAGCGGGTCGAGCAGACCGTGGCTTCGGCGAGTCTGCAAAAGCTACAGTAGGAGTGTTGGGGCGAAGGCAAAGGCGCCACCCTTCGCTCGAAGCCTTCGCTGCAGCAGCTGAACTAACAGAAACAAAACAGGCAGGGACACCCTTCGCTTCTTCCGCACCAGACGAAGACTGGCGGCGAAGGGCATCCCACGGTGCGGCCTCGTCCAGCTCGGAGGCCCACGTGCAATCCGGCCCATTGTAACGGGCCCCGCTTGGCTGCCGTGCGTTACGGGCCTAATTTGTAAAAGCATTCATGTAATTACGGTCTGTAACCCCGCTTTATGGGAATATTCTAGGGATAATCTAGGTAGCTGAGGGCACATGCGTCCTTAGCTCGAGGTGCTGCGCACTCAGGTACCTATAAATACCCCTGCACAGTGCCCGTGAGAGGCCAGATTAACAGAGCTTTTGCCATCTAGCGCGAGTGCCCTGTTGACATCACTGTTCACCCCTGTTGGATCCCCTTGCAACTGAGAGCAAGTCCCAACATTTGGCGCCCACCGTTCGTGCTACGAGAAAACCACCCACGATGGCACCCAAGAGAGCTAACCCGAAGGCTGACGAGGCTGCGAAGGCAGCACTGCTCGCCGCAAGAAAGGGCAAGGCCCTCGCCCTCACCCAATCCACCCACCAAGAGGCCACTGAAGACGATGTCCCTCGCGCATGCGAAGACGACACCCTCCACACCTGCGACCCTGAGGGACAACCGCAGCCACCCTCAGGCTTCGCACCACCGGAGGGCGCGGACGTCGCTGAGGACGGTGAAATCCTCGGCGTCTCAGCAGAAGAACAGCTACAGCTGCGTGCCCTGCGCCTCAAGAACCGCAATCTCCGGAGGCAGAAGGAGATACTGGAGGCCAAGCGCCAGCGTGTGTCCGCACTAGCCAAAGTGCGGCAAATGATACGCGACGAAGAGTACAAGGCCCAGGAACTCGAGCGAGAGATTGCGCTGATGCGGCGCAAAGGCCACCTCGGCCTGCAGCACGAGTCACCCCTCCAGCAGCGTGCACAACTCGAAGACACGCGCGAAGGCCACCCCGGCCTGCACCATGGGACACCCCTGCAACACCGCGCGCAACCGGAGGACCCGCGTTTCCCCCAACGCGACCACACCTTCCCGCACACCGCGCCATTCCAAGGGGTCAACTATCTCGATGAGCGAAGTCCCCTGGCGCCTCACCTGCAAGTGACGCCGTGGCCGGCTAACTTCCGGGCAGGGACCTATCCCAAGTACAACGGTAGCACCGACCCGGCTCAATACATAATGAGTTATCAGGTCACCGTTGCATCGTCCAGGGGGGACGACGCCACAATGGCGAAGTCTTTCATCATCGCCCTTGAGGGCCCCGCACTCACCTGGTTCACCAGGTTGCCTCCGCTGTCCATTGATTCCTGGAGAAGTCTCCGGGACAAGTTCCTGCTCAACTTCCAAGGGTACCGCCCAGATACCGACGCCCTGGCCGAACTTTCGCTCTGCAAGCAGCTAGAAAAGGAGACCCTGAGGGAGTATTACCGCAAATTTCTAACACTCAAGTCACAGCTGCCCTCAGTCGATGACCAGATTGCCATCCACTATGCTATCAGTGGCTGTAATACCCAATTTGTAATAGATAATAAAAGAGGAGGAAAGTTATTTTTTTTATGTTTTATGTGTATATTGAATCTACCTATCATCACATGTGACTAATCATGTTCAAAAATGAGTAGAACATTACTAAGACACAAATAAACCATTGCATCATATTGGAGTTTTGTTTGTGCATTTAATCCAATAATAATAAAATGAATAAAAATATAATAAAGATAATGAGGTGAGGTTGACCTTTTACCTAAGGTTTTGTAGTAAGGCATTTTATTGGCAACATAAATTAGACCTCCGATTTTAAATGAAGACATAAAATAAGAAAAGGAGAAAAGGGATTCTAATGCAACCATTTATCTCTTCCATAAGGGAATGACAAGGAAAATAAAATTTACTGAAAATAATAGAGATTATATTTTCATTAGGGATTTGTTTGATATTTGGGGATTTGAAAAGACAAATCAGAGAAATTGAAACAAGTTTGAAATTCGGAATAGGAATTTGAAAATTTAAAAGACATCAAAAATAGAAAAGAACAAACCTGCACCTGGGCCGAACAAACCTTTTCGCGGCCCACTCCCCTCTCATACCCGCGCAGCCCACCTCCCGCTGTTCTCCGCGTTCGGGCCCAGGTGTCACACGCTCCAGCCTCACGCAAACGCGTTCCAGGTCACTGCCAACCGGGCCCGGGTCGTCAGCCAGTTGGAAGTCATCCCGCGCGCGCACCGACGTTGTTCCGCTGACTGGTGGGGCCCAATCGTCAGTTCCTTCTCCCCATCCCTGTCGCGAGCTCGTAACAGAAATACCGTCTTCCGCGCGGCATTTGTGGAAGATCCCGCTTGCCGGCCATCCTTCCTTGGTTCGGACTTGGGACCTGGTGTATAAAAGCTCGAGCCCTGCGACCTCCGTCGACCATAAGCTAAATGCCCGACCAACATCGCGCTGCTGAGTGTTGGTGGTGAGACCATGGACCGCCGTCGCAATTGAACCACGCGCTCGGCGCCTCCCAGCCCTCGGGGTTCGGCCATAGGGGTTCACGGGGCATCATGGAGGGGGTTTGTTGCCTCGCCTAGATGAATTCGCGATCCATGCCGCCGCAATTTCTCGCCAGTGGTGAAGCTGCACCGCCGTCCGCCTGGTGTCGTGGCCGGGAGAAACCACTCCGAGGATTCTGGTGAGGACCATCTGCACTGCTAAATCATGTCCTCAATTTCGTATTGCGTCGTTCAATTTGAGTATGGGGGTGCCAGAGCCCGCGCCCCGGCAATGGCGCCACCGTAGTTGGCCACTGGCCGCCGCTGTCTGGCCGGAGTTGGGGAAAGCAGGTTTCAGCCGTTGGATACGCTTTGCGCGGTCCCGATTAAGATCTTCGCGTACCGCTTCACGGGGTTTCCTCGTGGCCGTCGGATGGTGATCGGGCGGGTGTCGAGCGCCTCGATCAATCGGTGATCCGGTCCGTTGATTTGGCATCCGAGGGCTAAAAACCGTGCAATGGTGTATAATAGCGAAGATCTAATCCTAGCCGTAGACGTAGGATCGTGCGGCTCTGGTCGAAGCGTACCCCTTCGGTCAGGGATTTTTGTTAAAGAGACCCTGGGTTTTCTCGGAATCAACCCGCCGTCCACCGCGGGTGTAGTCTGGGTCTTAGGGAAACTTACCCCGAGCCCCCTGCGTTTTCCATTAAATGAGGCCCAGTCCAGAACCCATTTAATTTGAATAAATGAAATAGAAAATGGATTTTTAATATGAAAATAATTACTAGAACTTGATAAATTCATAGAAAATTCATACTTGCTCCAAATTAGTCCATTCCACTTTCTAAATTTTTATAATTTAATTCTCTATCACTTAGTGCCTCTGTTTTGTCATGAAAACAATTAGAAATTTAATCTCTCACTTAATTCATTTTAAACACATAAAACCTTTGAAAATCCATAACTTAAAATCTATAACTCCAAAATTAATGATTCCTGTTCCTAGAATCTTATTTTAATGTGTAGATTATTATTATGTATTTTGTTTACTTGTTTGGTGTGATGTTAAATTTTGCCTACACTGTTTGTTTGTATTACTACGACTAGCAGTGAGGTCACGAGTCATCTGAAGATCATCCTGGTACCTGGAATCTCAAGACCCAGGCAAGTTGTGCCCTTGATCACTTCTTTTCACCTACTCATGTTCTAATTAATCATAATGATCTGCATAGGTTAATTTTGATGGGACCCAATAGGTTACCCTAGTTTGTCTATCTTTATACCTTGTTTACTACTGAACCTTCTGGGTAGTACTTGCTAGTGCTATATTTGGTTTTGGGTATGGAGATACACTTTATTCATGATTACGCTTTTGTTATCAGTTGTTATTTATGGTTCATGTTAAGATCATTATGTTAATTGGAACATGGAGAACCACCCGGGAAAACAGTGCTACCATGAGGGTGGAATGGGACGCCCTTGGCTGATTAATTAGGAAAGCTAGTGGAAGACTACCTTACCCGAAAGGGGCAAGGGCAGTAGGGGAGAGGTCAGTGTAGGGAGGCCCTCGGGAGGATTTTGCTGCGATGGCGGTCCTGCAAGGGATTCCTGCACTGGATCTTCCTATAAACTGTAGCGGGTTTTCGGAAGCTAGTGGAACTTTGTAAAGGCCTCGTAGTGGATCCCTAGCCATTCACCTCGGAAGTGTCTAAGGGCCTTGCAAACCCTGGCGACATGGGATACACGACTTGTGGGTAAAGATGCGCAACCTCTGCAGAGTGTAAAACTGGTATACTAGCCGTGCTCACGGTCAAGAGCAGCTCGGACACTCACATGATTAAATTATGGAACTTAAATTCAATTTGTCATATGCATTGCATCGCAGGTGATGTTGTTACTTTTGTTCTATTACTTAATTGGGTTTGGTATTTACTTATACTTAGTAACTGCTAATAAAATTTTGTCCAACTTTAAAAGCAATGCTCAGCTCTAACCATCTTCTTTGGTAAGCCTTACACTTCACGTGAGCTCCCACCTTTGGCGAGTTCATGCACATTATTCCCCACAACTTGTTGAGCGATGAACGTATGTGAGCTCACTCTTGCTGTCTCACATACACCACAGGTCAAGAACAGGTACTGCAGGATGATGCTCATGGAGGCTGCTGTGATGAGTTCGTGAGAGGTCTAGGTCGTCGTCTCCCAGTCAACTTTGGGTTGCTGGACCGTTGTCCCCTTATAATGTAATTATTTATTTTGTATAGAACTCCTGTTATATATAAAGATGTGACATTCGATCCTGTGCCACTATACATCATATGTATGAGACTTGGTCCCAGCATACCTGGTGTTTATGTTAACCCCCGGTTTTGGATCCCTAAAATCCGGGTGTTACAGAAGTGGTATCAGAGGAATGTTGACTGTAGGACGAAACCTAGATAGAACTGGACAACCTTCATTTACTTACCTTTGCTACTCTGATTCTTTTCTAAACTTATCTCAATCTTTTCTTATCTATTTCCGCTTTACTCTGATTATTCTTACCTTTTCTTTCTAAAGACAAACTTGGATTTCACACTTTGAAATCCTGTACTTAAAGTGACCTGTAGGAATAGGAGACCTATTCTCAGGAACAAAAACAAAACTATTTTTATAAGTGTTTATATATTTGAATGTTTGTTCTTATGATACTTGCCTGATTTGGATCTTTGATTGAGTGTGATGAGTTGTGGAGTAATGTCCACAATTGCATCTGCATATACACATAGGTATAAAAAAATATATTTATAAAATAACTAGACAGCCTAGATTATCCCCATTGGAACTTATCTAGCTTAAGAAATTTATCTTATCCTAAAAGATCTCATTCTAACCAATTCATCTTATCTTAAAAGGATTCTCCCTTATCTTAATAGATCCATCTCATCTTAAAAGATACTCATCCTATCTTGAAAAGATTTTATCCTTATCCTAATAGATCTAACTGGCCTCAGAAGATTCTATCTTACCTTTATGGATCTGTCTTATCCTAATAAACATACTTATCCACCCTAGTTTAACAACCATAATCTAATGCAAATTAATTAGATCTTATCTAGTCCAACTAGTCACACCAATCCAATCTAGATCTGATCTAATCTAAAGTGATTTACTAAACAAGTTAGAGAATACTTGTGAAATAGATTAGTTAGTACTAGTGAAATGGATTAGACCTCACTCCTATAAAAATGATTTAATTGATGCCCTAGACTAACTTGACCATATACATATGCAACTACCTTACCCATCTGATAGTTGCATAACCCCTCTGTTTTAACCTAACAGAGATTTTTAACATATCCTGATAAAATATATCCTACCCAGGAAGATCTATCTAACTTTAACTAGTCTCATCTAGCCATATCCAATCTAATCTAGATCCCATCTAATCTCATATGATCTAATCTAGTGTGGCTACTTAAACATGATAATTAATACTGGTGAAATAGATTAGACCCTCTCCACATGTTTTAACTTAGTTCACCCTACACTAAATAAAGAATGAGAAACCAACCCAATCAATAGAGTCTTAATGGAGTGCATAATCTATCAACCACCACCTGACATCAAACCAGATTTTGACCCACATAATAGGTTACATGACCTATCCAACCAATCTAGAGGCAAACAACCAAACCAAATTTTGACCAATCTCATTTAACTCCTAAGCCACCCACTAAACTAGCTGCTCTACCTACTTGTCACCCACAAATCTATCTTAAACCATAGGTCCCTAACTCTGGTGGTAACCCCAAGAATGAAGACACCAAGGTCTGAAAAAGAACAGCTCAACCTCGACAAGGAAGAAGATGATCAACTTCATCAAGGAAGGATGAACACCAACCCAAGTCTTCAAGGATCAAGCTAAATCATCAAGATGAATCAAGATCCAAAATCTTGGATGGAGTCTTACCTTACCCTACACTTTCTAACCTAAACCCATCTATGCTTTAAAGACATCTTTTATCCTACATAATAAAGTGGACATACATATATATACCCATGCTCTCCTAATCACTCACTAATAAAAAAAAAGAGTCTTGATTTTTGAACTAGTTAGAAACTAAAAGCTAAATTTTAAATCACTCTTCCTATATCCTCTTTCTTACAAATCTCGAGGACGAGATTATTTTTAAGGGGGGTAGGATTTGTAATACCCAATTTGTAATAGATAATAAAAGAGGAGGAAAGTTATTTTTTTTATGTTTTATGTGTATATTGAATCTACCTATCATCACATGTGACTAATCATGTTCAAAAATGAGTAGAACATTACTAAGACACAAATAAACCATTGCATCATATTGGAGTTTTGTTTGTGCATTTAATCCAATAATAATAAAATGAATAAAAATATAATAAAGATAATGAGGTGAGGTTGACCTTTTACCTAAGGTTTTGTAGTAAGGCATTTTATTGGCAACATAAATTAGACCTCCGATTTTAAATGAAGACATAAAATAAGAAAAGGAGAAAAGGGATTCTAATGCAACCATTTATCTCTTCCATAAGGGAATGACAAGGAAAATAAAATTTACTGAAAATAATAGAGATTATATTTTCATTAGGGATTTGTTTGATATTTGGGGATTTGAAAAGACAAATCAGAGAAATTGAAACAAGTTTGAAATTCGGAATAGGAATTTGAAAATTTAAAAGACATCAAAAATAGAAAAGAACAAACCTGCACCTGGGCCGAACAAACCTTTTCGCGGCCCACTCCCCTCTCATACCCGCGCAGCCCACCTCCCGCTGTTCTCCGCGTTCGGGCCCAGGTGTCACACGCTCCAGCCTCACGCAAACGCGTTCCAGGTCACTGCCAACCGGGCCCGGGTCGTCAGCCAGTTGGAAGTCATCCCGCGCGCGCACCGACGTTGTTCCGCTGACTGGTGGGGCCCAATCGTCAGTTCCTTCTCCCCATCCCTGTCGCGAGCTCGTAACAGAAATACCGTCTTCCGCGCGGCATTTGTGGAAGATCCCGCTTGCCGGCCATCCTTCCTTGGTTCGGACTTGGGACCTGGTGTATAAAAGCTCGAGCCCTGCGACCTCCGTCGACCATAAGCTAAATGCCCGACCAACATCGCGCTGCTGAGTGTTGGTGGTGAGACCATGGACCGCCGTCGCAATTGAACCACGCGCTCGGCGCCTCCCAGCCCTCGGGGTTCGGCCATAGGGGTTCACGGGGCATCATGGAGGGGGTTTGTTGCCTCGCCTAG
Source organism: Zea luxurians (assembly GCA_029449295.1). NCBI lineage: Eukaryota > Viridiplantae > Streptophyta > Magnoliopsida > Poales > Poaceae > Zea > Zea luxurians. The sequence goes on along the minus strand of JAOPSE010000103.1, from coordinate 8,298,027 downwards.
ATGAATTCGCGATCCATGCCGCCGCAATTTCTCGCCAGTGGTGAAGCTGCACCGCCGTCCGCCTGGTGTCGTGGCCGGGAGAAACCACTCCGAGGATTCTGGTGAGGACCATCTGCACTGCTAAATCATGTCCTCAATTTCGTATTGCGTCGTTCAATTTGAGTATGGGGGTGCCAGAGCCCGCGCCCCGGCAATGGCGCCACCGTAGTTGGCCACTGGCCGCCGCTGTCTGGCCGGAGTTGGGGAAAGCAGGTTTCAGCCGTTGGATACGCTTTGCGCGGTCCCGATTAAGATCTTCGCGTACCGCTTCACGGGGTTTCCTCGTGGCCGTCGGATGGTGATCGGGCGGGTGTCGAGCGCCTCGATCAATCGGTGATCCGGTCCGTTGATTTGGCATCCGAGGGCTAAAAACCGTGCAATGGTGTATAATAGCGAAGATCTAATCCTAGCCGTAGACGTAGGATCGTGCGGCTCTGGTCGAAGCGTACCCCTTCGGTCAGGGATTTTTGTTAAAGAGACCCTGGGTTTTCTCGGAATCAACCCGCCGTCCACCGCGGGTGTAGTCTGGGTCTTAGGGAAACTTACCCCGAGCCCCCTGCGTTTTCCATTAAATGAGGCCCAGTCCAGAACCCATTTAATTTGAATAAATGAAATAGAAAATGGATTTTTAATATGAAAATAATTACTAGAACTTGATAAATTCATAGAAAATTCATACTTGCTCCAAATTAGTCCATTCCACTTTCTAAATTTTTATAATTTAATTCTCTATCACTTAGTGCCTCTGTTTTGTCATGAAAACAATTAGAAATTTAATCTCTCACTTAATTCATTTTAAACACATAAAACCTTTGAAAATCCATAACTTAAAATCTATAACTCCAAAATTAATGATTCCTGTTCCTAGAATCTTATTTTAATGTGTAGATTATTATTATGTATTTTGTTTACTTGTTTGGTGTGATGTTAAATTTTGCCTACACTGTTTGTTTGTATTACTACGACTAGCAGTGAGGTCACGAGTCATCTGAAGATCATCCTGGTACCTGGAATCTCAAGACCCAGGCAAGTTGTGCCCTTGATCACTTCTTTTCACCTACTCATGTTCTAATTAATCATAATGATCTGCATAGGTTAATTTTGATGGGACCCAATAGGTTACCCTAGTTTGTCTATCTTTATACCTTGTTTACTACTGAACCTTCTGGGTAGTACTTGCTAGTGCTATATTTGGTTTTGGGTATGGAGATACACTTTATTCATGATTACGCTTTTGTTATCAGTTGTTATTTATGGTTCATGTTAAGATCATTATGTTAATTGGAACATGGAGAACCACCCGGGAAAACAGTGCTACCATGAGGGTGGAATGGGACGCCCTTGGCTGATTAATTAGGAAAGCTAGTGGAAGACTACCTTACCCGAAAGGGGCAAGGGCAGTAGGGGAGAGGTCAGTGTAGGGAGGCCCTCGGGAGGATTTTGCTGCGATGGCGGTCCTGCAAGGGATTCCTGCACTGGATCTTCCTATAAACTGTAGCGGGTTTTCGGAAGCTAGTGGAACTTTGTAAAGGCCTCGTAGTGGATCCCTAGCCATTCACCTCGGAAGTGTCTAAGGGCCTTGCAAACCCTGGCGACATGGGATACACGACTTGTGGGTAAAGATGCGCAACCTCTGCAGAGTGTAAAACTGGTATACTAGCCGTGCTCACGGTCAAGAGCAGCTCGGACACTCACATGATTAAATTATGGAACTTAAATTCAATTTGTCATATGCATTGCATCGCAGGTGATGTTGTTACTTTTGTTCTATTACTTAATTGGGTTTGGTATTTACTTATACTTAGTAACTGCTAATAAAATTTTGTCCAACTTTAAAAGCAATGCTCAGCTCTAACCATCTTCTTTGGTAAGCCTTACACTTCACGTGAGCTCCCACCTTTGGCGAGTTCATGCACATTATTCCCCACAACTTGTTGAGCGATGAACGTATGTGAGCTCACTCTTGCTGTCTCACATACACCACAGGTCAAGAACAGGTACTGCAGGATGATGCTCATGGAGGCTGCTGTGATGAGTTCGTGAGAGGTCTAGGTCGTCGTCTCCCAGTCAACTTTGGGTTGCTGGACCGTTGTCCCCTTATAATGTAATTATTTATTTTGTATAGAACTCCTGTTATATATAAAGATGTGACATTCGATCCTGTGCCACTATACATCATATGTATGAGACTTGGTCCCAGCATACCTGGTGTTTATGTTAACCCCCGGTTTTGGATCCCTAAAATCCGGGTGTTACAGTGGCCTTCGCGCCGGCGTCCTTTATAGCCACTGCATCAGAGATCCGCCAAAGAACCTCCAAGAGTTATATCAGCTGTTTGAAAAGTACGCCAGATCCGAAGAGCTCCACCAGCGCAAGATTGAGTCCCAAAGGAAGCCAAAAGATGCTCCATAGTCCAGCCGCACGTGGACAAGGACTCCGCAGCCAGACTCCGGTCGAGACGGCCGCAATCAGCAGCAAGTGCACAACATCGCCAACCAGCATCCCACTGCTGACCCCCCTCGTCGTTAGGAATATCCCCCCCAGGGCCGCAGAAACGGCACTCGTGGCAGGGGCCGAGGGCGTGCGCAGCCGCCGCGCCGATTCTACTGCCTCTTCCATGGCGAAGACTGCACCCACCAAACCAAAGACTGCCCCGAAACGAAGGCTACCAGAGACAGAATGGCACGGGCGCAGCCAGCCGACAACCCCAGAATTGTCGCGCACAATTACCAGCAACCCCCTCCACCATATATCCACGCTCCCGCCCCGCATCCACCACACCACGTTTACCAACACCATCAGGAAGTACAAATCGTACCTCCTCCACCCCCACCACCACACCAGCAACATCAAAACATCCCCCATGCCCCAAAGCAGGAAGACTTCGCCGATCAACCATATCGTGGAGTCATCCACATGATAACTGGGGGGTCCAGCACCGACTTCGACACCAAGCGGCAGAAGCGGGACCACTACCGCAGCATCAACCACGTCGCCGTCACGGGCCCAGTCGTGCAGACAAAGTGGTCCCACATACCGCTTACCTTCGACGCACGGGACGTCGACTTGCGCAGCGCCCCCCACTGCGACGCCATGGTTATCAATTGCAGCGTGGCAGGCTGGGACCTGCACAAGGTCCTCGTTGACAACGGCAGTCAGGCGGACATCATCTTCCTCCACGCCTTCGATCGCATGGGCATAAGCCACAGCCTGCTTAAGCCTTCGGACAACCCGTTGTATGGCTTCGGCGGCAAAGGCACCTTCCCCGTCGGCAAAATAGAGCTGCCTCTCTCCTTCGGTGTAGCACCCAATGCCCGAAGCAAGCATATAACCTTTGACATTGTGGACATGGTATATCCTTACAATGCCATCATGGGTCGGGGCTCCATCAATAAGTTCGAAGCAGCCATTCACGGACTGTACCTATGTATGAAGATACCTGGTCCGTTAGGCGTCATCACAGTCTTCGGCAATCAACAGACTGCGCGTAACATAGAGCAGGACTTCGTGCCCGGTCAAAGAAACGTGCACTGCCTCACGGCCCAACGCGAGGTCCCCGCGCCTGCCAGCCCAACCAATAAGCAACACAACAAGGCGCAGCTGCAGATCCACGACGGGACCAAGACTGTCCCCCTCGACCAGGCCACGCCCAGGCAGACAGTCATTATCAGCGAAGACCTTACTTCGCATGAAGAAGAAAAGCTCCTCTGCTGCCTGTCCAAGAACAAAGATGTCTTCGCCTGGTCGGCCCTCGATCTGATCGGGGTCAGCCGTTCAATAATTGAGCACAGTCTGGGAATCGACCCTTCGGTACGGCTGAAAAAGCAGCGGCTTCGCAAGATGTCCGACGAAAAGACGGAGGCTGCCAAGGCAGAGGTGCATCGCCTCCTGGAGGCCAAATTCATCGAGCCGGTGGCTTACCCCACATGGCTCTCCAATGTCGTGATGGTGCAGAAAAAGAGCGGGAAGTGGCGAATGTGCATCGACTTCACCAGTCTCAATAAAGCCTGCCCAAAGGACAATTTCCCGTTGCCGCGGATCGACAAAATAGTCGATAGCGCGGCCGGATGCGAGGTCATGTCCCTCCTCGATTGCTTCTCCGGTTACCACCAGATATACATGAAGGAAGAAGACAAGGCTAGCACCAGCTTTATAACACCCTTCGGCACATATTGCTTCATCAGAATGCCGGAGGGACTCAAGAACGCCGGGTCCACCTTCTCCAGGCTTACCAAAACAGTGCTCGAAGGGCAGGTTGGCAGAAACATATTCACATATGTAGACGACATTGTCGTCGCCAGCAAGAGCAAGGAGGACCACCTCGCCAACCTCGCCGAAACATTCGCGAACATGCGAGACGCACAACTCCGCCTAAACCCGGAAAAGTGCGTCTTCGGCGTTCGCCAAGGCAAAATATTGGGCTACCTGGTATCACACCGCGGCATCGAGGCCAACCCAACCAATATTCAGGCCATCTTGGACATGATGCCTCCGCAGTCCGTCAGGGACGTCCAGCGCCTGACAGGCAGGTTGGCCGCTCTTAACAGATTCATCTCCAGGTCCGCCGAGCGAAGTCTCCCCTTCCTCAAGACACTCCGTGGTGCAAAAGACTTCGCCTAGGGACCAGAGCAGGCGGCGGCCTTCGCCTCATTAAAACAGTACCTAACAGAGTTGGCCGTCCTTACCAGCCTCGACCCCTCGCTCCCCCTGCTGCTCTACGTCACGGCCTCGCCACATGCGGTCAGCGCGGCACTAGTGCAGGAGCAGACTGTCGAGGGCGTGGTCCGACAGTGCCCCGTGTATTATGTCTCCGAAGTGCTGACACCGTCCAAGTGCAACATGACAGAGCTGGAGAAGATTGCCTACGCAGTCGTCATGTCGTCGCGCAAACTGCGCCATTACTTCGAAGCATTCAAGGTCCGAGTCACCTCAAACAGGGGGCTCGGCGAATTATTTAGAAACCCGGAGGCGTCGGTGAGGATTGCCAAGTGGGCGGCCAAACTCTCCGGCTACCACATCTGCTTCGAGCCCAGGACAACTATCAAGTCTCAAGTCCTGGTAGACTTCATCGTCGACTGGACTGGGCCAACAACACAGCCAGATCCGTCCGCAGAGAAGACTTGGACGATCCATTGCGACGGCGCATGGTGCCATGCGGGGGCAGGCGTCGCTGCAGTCATCACCTCACCAGTCGGGGTCAAGCACAGATATGCAGCACGACTCAGCTTCAATCTGGAATCCGACAGATGCACAAATAATATAGCAGAATACGAAGCAGTCATCCTCGGCCTCCGCAAGCTAAGGGCCCTCGGAGTCACCACCTGCATCATCAAAACAGACTCCAAGGTAGTTGCCGGCCAAGTCGAGAAAGACTATGCAGCCAAGGACCCCGCGCTCATGCAGTACCTCGTGGCCATCCGAAGCCTCGAGAGGCAGTTCAAGGGGTTCACCTTGCAGCATGTGGATCGAGCCAAGAATGAGGAGGCCGACGCATTGGCCAAGGCCGCCGCCAGGGGCGAAACTCTGCCCTCCGACGTGTTCTTTCATGTCATCGGCACGCCAGCAGTCCGGAGCCCTGAAGGGCTCCAAATAACCAATGACAGCGAGGGCCACCGCACAGTCAACCTTATCATGACCGAAGACTGGCGGGCACCCTTAACCCTGTTCCTGCAGGGGTATTATCATCCAGCCGACATCAGTGAGGCCAAGCGTCTCAGACATCGAAGCCAAGACTTCACACTGATTGAAGGCCAACTCTACAAAAAAGGAGTCAGTCAGCCAATGTTTAAGTGCGTCACCGAAGCCGAAGGCATGCAGATTCTACGTGAAGTCCACAGTGGCACGTGCGGCTCACACGCAGGGCCGAGGGCCCTAGCTGCTAAGGTGATCCGCCAGGGCTTTTACTGGCCCGCAATGATCTGCGCCGCAAATCGGGTCACACGGTCCTGTGAAGCCTGCCAGAAGTTTTCTCCTCGATCAGGCGACCCCTCGCAGTATACAAAGCTGATCGCCCATACATGGCCTCTCCAGCGCTGGGGCCTCGACATTGTCGGACCCCTGCCCACCGCTCAGGGGAACCTTAAGTTCGCCTTTGTCGCGGTCGAGTACTTCACCAAATGGATCGAGGCGCGGGCTGTTTCTACAATAACATCAAAGACTGCCCAAAAATTCTTCTGGCAGAACATCGTTTGCCGCTTTGGAGTACCGTCCGAACTAACAGTCGACAACGGCAAGCAGTTTGACAACCAAGACTTCAAGGATTTTTGTTTCTCCATTGGCACCAAACTCGCCTTCGCCTCAGTCTATCATCCGCAGTCCAACGGGGTCGTGGAGCGCGCCAACGGGAAAATCTTCACAGCTATCAAGAAAATGCTCCTTGATGAAAAAAGGGCAGATGGACCGATTTGTTACCTGAGGCAGTCTAGGCACTAAACACGACTGAGTGCAGGGCGACCGGGTTCACTCCCTTCCGCCTTCTATACGGATCGGAGGCCATGACCCCGCAAGAAATAAAGCACGGGTCCCCGCGAACAGTTCCGTCAGCCGTCCCCGATGTGGACGAGCCAACTTCAAAGGATCTCATCAACGGAGACCGAGTCTTCGCCCTACAGGCCCTGAACAAATACCAAGCCCAGACCAAAGCATGGCGCGACCACTCAGTCATCCCGAGGGAGTTCAGCGAGGGGGACCTCGTACTCGTTCGAACAGCTCGGACGGAGTCCAAGGGCAAGCTGGAGCCCAGGTGGGAGGGCCCCTTCATATTCAAGACAAAAGCTTCCCCCAACGCTTACAGGCTCACAACGCCAAACGGCGAGGACCTGGAGCACTCCTGGAACATCGACAACCTCCGCAAATTTTTTGTTTGATTCCTCAGGGCTGTCTTCGCCCTTGTAATTCGCAAAAACAATCTTGTACCGGCCCGCACTCTTTTCCTCCCGGGGGGTGAGGTTTTTAACGAGGCGGAGCCATGTAATATATGTGTGAAAAATCCCCCGCAAAAACATGCGTCGAAAAAGACCGCGACGACGGTCTTTGACATTCGACCAACACGAGGTCACCGCGAGGCTAAGCGCTAGCTACCCTCGCGTGCGACAAATCCGTGCAGAAGTCGCCTAAGGGTGCAGCCGGATTAGCACAACAAGTGCGAAAAAATCGAAGTCTATCGCGAAGACTATCCGTGCAGAAGTCGCCTAAGGGTGCAGCCGGATTAGCACAATAAGTGCGAAAAAATCGAAGTCTATCGCGAAGATTATCCGTACAGAAGTCGCCTAAGGGTGCAGCCGGATTAGCACAACAAGTGCGAAAAAATCGAAGTCTATCGCGAAGACTATCCGTGCAGAAGTCGCCTGAGGGTGCAGCTGGATTAGCACAACAAGTGCGAAAAAATCGAAGTCTATCACGAAGACCATCCGCGCAGAAGTCGCCTAAGGGTGCAGCCGGATTAGCACAACAAGTGCGAAATAATCGAAGTCTATCCGCGCAGAAGTCGCCTAAGGGTGCAGCCGGATTAGCTCAACAAGTGCGAAAAAATCGAAGTCTATCGCGAAGACTATCCACGCAGAAGACACCTAAGGGTGCAACCGGACTAGCACAACAAAGGCAGAAACGACAACATCAAACCGTCCATGCCAAGACCAACTTTAATCACACCAACACAGCACAACAAAACAAACCAGACAAAGTACACAACGCCTTCGCACACATATGCAGGCGAGGGCACACAATTTCATCATACAAGCCTCTACATATACAAGCGAGGGCACCACACTCTACATCGGCTCAACCTTAGGAATAATTCCCATCTCCCTATAATTAAATAACATTATCTTAAGCTCCTCACCCGCAAAAAGACTTCGCAGTTCCCCTTCACCTGTATTCTCGGCGGCCGGCAAAGACAACTGTTCCTGCCGGCCAGCCCCACTCACATGAAGCCGAGCCCCCTCCGCCCCACTAACTCTACGTTTCGCAACTGCCCTTCGTCGCTGTCGCCCGGTGCTAGGACCTGGCACATCCCCTGCGTCCGCGGCGTGCGGCGAAGCCTCCGCCGCAGCCACATCCAAGGCCGCGAAGAAGTCCAAGTCCTCCGACGACTCCTCAGTCCACTCAATCGAGCTCCCAGAGTCAGCACAATCAAAAAACTCAGATGCAGACCCACCACATTCATTACCATCTTCCGCGGTCGAAGCCGCCAAAAATTTAGTAGTAGCGGTTGTGTGCGCAGGCCCAAAATCTTGAACCTGCGCAGCAACCAAAATTCAGTAACATGTACAAATTCCCCCAACCCTCTACACCCACTACGCCACCTGCGACGGCCCTGACGTTGCGGGAGCCTCCGCCGTTGGCTCCGCCGTTGCTTCCGCTGTTATCTCCGCCGCTACCGCTGCGGGATCTTCAGCACTCGGCGCGGCAGCTGCGGAAGCATCAGGCGCGCCTTCGGCGACCTCTGGGGGCAGGTCTTCGCCGGCCGCAGCGGCTGCGGGGGCACCCGACGCGTCCCCCGCAGCGTCCGGGGTCGGCTCCAGGGCGACCCCAGACACGGCCTCCGCCGGGGTCGACTCCGGGTCAGTCAGCATGCTGTTCAGCGCCCCGAAGTCGTCGACCCTCTCGCCACGCGCCGCCTAAGCCAAAACACACAAAATTCATCAAACACACACACAGCCCACGTCCAACAAATACCAAACAAGCGAAAACGTTACCTGAGTCCTCGCCGTCTCGGCGCGCTCCCTGACCACCTCACGACCGTGTGGACCCCACAGCCGGTCGAAGATAGCTCCGGCGGATTCCTTCACTACGGGGTCCTCAACCTTGAAGATATCTTGCTCAAAATCTTCTTCGACTTGGTCGAAGACCTTGAAGTGCCGGCACCCTTCGCGGGAGAGCGCGTTCATCGCCCCCTCGCAGGTGACCAGGGAGGCATACGCCATAAACCCCTCCACGACAGTGGGGAGCGCCTGCAACTCCTCCTGCACCCACTCCAGGCACCGAAGTCCGGGCTCTCGGTCTGGCACTTCGAATTCACCGGTCCCCGCGCCCAGGCCGCGGTATGTATCTACAAGCAGTTGGCGCGTCCGCTCTGCCTCCGCTCGTGACGCGGCCTCGGCCCCCTTCACGCGGCTCTCCAGGGCGGTGAGCCGCTCCTGCAGCTGCTCGGCGCGCTCCCTAGCAAGATTGCCCTCCGCCCGTGCCAGGTTGGCCTCCGCCTGCGCAGCCTGTGCCTTGACAAGGGCCTCGTTGGTCTCCCTCCTTTCCCCCGCCAGCTGGCGCCGGAGGGCGGCCTTCTCTTCCTCCAGTGTGGCCACCTTGTCCGCCAGCTTGCGACACTTGCTGTCGGCGGCCGATTTTTCACGGACAGCGTCAGCATGTCGTGTCCGAAGTCTTTCGACTTCGGCAGCCATAGCTGCCGTGAGGGCCCCCGACGCAGTGCGGCTGGCGAAGTCAGCCACCTGCAGAGCAATCGTAAGACCGCGGCCCCTGCAAGCCGAGAAAAAAAAGGAACGAAGTCCAACTCAGCGGACCTGACGTAGCGCCTCCGTCACCTCTGTCAGCCGGCGGGACGCAGCGCCCGCCTCGTCCATGACAACCGCGAGGGCCGACGCCTCGCCTCCGGCGCTAAGAGCCCCGCCCTTCGCCTTCGTCACTGCGGCAGCCATCGTGGTCGCCGCGACAGGCGCAACCATAGCAAGTTGGCCTTCGCCCAACCCTGCAACGTACCAACGAACCAATCAAAAAAAAAGAAAGCCAAGCCAACAACTTACCACCGAGATAGTCGTCAACGCTAATATCGGTGACGAAGTCGGCGACACGTTTGCCCGCCAACGGCAACGCTCGGGCCACCTTCGCGACCTCCGCCACTCCGCTAGACGGCGGCACCGCCTTCGCTGATTTCGAGCCTCCGGCGCCTTGCTAGATGCAGGGACGCCCGACTTCGCCGCCAGCGGCGGCCGGCCTCCGCCGGGGGCCGCAGCCTTCGCAGCCCCCCGCTGCCTCTTCGGCCTGGCTTCAACGAGCCTGATAGCCGCCTGGCGCTTCTGTGCAGCTCCCTGGCGATCCTTGTCCATCACTGCTGACACAACAGCAGCAATATTCCGCCCGTAAGGAAATACCCTCCATTCACGAACCATGCGAGATGTAAAAAAGTCCTCGCCAACCGCGCGGGGGACAGGAACATTCCTAGGCCAGCAACCCCCGGTAACCCTCAGCATCCGAGCCGAAGACTCCCGGAGCTCGGGCGAAGACATCCTTTCCCCCGGGGCCGCACACGTCCTCATCAACTCTCTAGCAAAACGATCAGAAACCCCAAGTCCTCCCATAGCAGTACCTAATTTTCTCTTTTTAGAGGATGGGGCGGCCGCCAGCGCAGGGTCGTCTCCGGTCTCCACCGCCGGTTTCTTCCCACGGCGGTCCGCATCGTCTGGCAATTGATTTAATTCAAAAACCCTGTTCAAGCGGTCATTCGACTCGCGGATATCCCAGCTGCGCTGGCCCTCTGTCCTCGGCACGTAGCATCCAACAAGCCGCACCGCCCCATCCTCCGCCTCACGCACAACGGCGGCCGGATCGCGGTTTTGCAGATTCAGGGCGAAGGCGGGACTCCGCACCACCCTTCCACCATGAAAAGGCATCTGGCGAGGGCATACTTCGCCCAACGCCCAGCCATGTGCCAATGGCCACACCCCGTATGCCACAAATTCTTCAACCAAGTCACGCCCACTGCTCTGGCCGGCGGTGCACCGAAGAGCCCCTTCGTCCTCATCCCCCTCCGCCACTTCAAAGGGCGGGTACGCTGAGTAAAAATGAGAACACATCACGGACACGGGGAGTCCCTCATGGCCTTCGACGGTACCCTCAGCGACGTAAAACCAAAATTCATTCCAGTTGCCCCACTTGTTGCGGGCGCAAGGAACCAACTCGACTACCTGCATCATGGTTTTGCCGGTCTTCGGCGTGAATGTGCAGGATCCAAACTGAGCAACTTCGCCTCCAATCATCCTCTTCTGCCAATGCAAACAATAATACTTCGCAAAAACTTCCACCGATGGCTATCCGCCGTACGAAGTCGTCGCCCAGACATACTTCGACAGAGCCACTATGGCATTCGGTGTCAGCTGATGTATTTGAACGTTGAACCTGTGCAGGACTTCGCCAACAAATCGGTGCGCAGGCAAGCGGAGTCCGGCGGCGAAGAACGCCTCGAAAACGACCAACTCGCCCTCTGGCTCGGGGACTTCCTCCATCCCCGGGACTCGACCAACTCCGCCGCCGAAGTAACCCAACCGCTGCATATCTTGCACGCGGGACGACGACATCCGCGATACGCCAAAATCAACAGAATCGCCGGCGCGCAACTCCTCCGCCATTAAACTACTCAGCGTCTCCTCAGACGAGGCGGCGGCCGGCGGCGAGGGAACGGCCGGCGGTGTAGCGGCAGCGGAAGAAGACGAGGACGGCATCACTATGTACCGTCGGCGGCGGCGGGCGGTCTGCTTCACTCGAGCCAGATCTCCGGCGAACAAGCGCACGGCGGGCAGACGAGCAGCAAGACGGCGGAAAGGGCGGCTAGGGTTTTCGCGGAGCGTGGAAGGTGAAGTTCAAAAAGCACCGACCCCTGCCCCCTTTTATAGACAGGGCGCGGCTCTTCGGGAAACCCGCAATCCAACAGGGCGCGGCGCTTCGAGAAACCCGCAATCCAACAGTACGCCGTCAATCAACGGTCATATCAAAAACCCCCGCGGAACCACTTCGAGCGAGGGCAGCGTCTCCGCCATCTAACGACGTCTTCGGCACTAGGTGACTTTGTCGAACTGGTCCCTCGGAGGGCAAATGTTGGGGCAAAGGCAAATGCGCCACCCTTCGCTCGAAGCCTTCGCTGCAGCAGCTGAACTAACAGAAACAAAACAGGCAGGGACACCCTTCGCTTCTTCCGCACCAGACGAAGACTGGCGGCGAAGGGCATCCCACGGTGCGGCCTCGTCCAGCTCGGAGGCCCACGTGCAATCCGGTCCATTGTAACGGGCCCCGCTTGGCTGCCGTGCGTTACAGGCCTAATTTGTAAAAGCATTCCTGTAATTACGGTCTGTAACCCTGCTTTATGGGAATATTCTAGGGATAATCTAGGTAGCTGAGGGCACATGCGTCCTTAGCTCGAGGTGCTGCGCACTCAGGTACCTATAAATACCCCTGCACAGTGCCCGTGAGAGGCCAGATTAACAGAGCTTTTGCCATCTAGCGCGAGTGCCCTGTTGACATCACTGTTCACCCCTGTTGGATCCCCTTGCAACTGAGAGCAAGTCCCAACAAGGAGCTCGACGACAAGGCCAGCAACATTGCTCTCACCGAGGAGAACCTCAAGGCAAAGGATGCTTCCCTGGAGAAGCGAGCGACTGATCTCGCCTGGCAAGAGAAGGACCTCGCCTTCAGGGAGGAGATGTGTGAAAGGCGGAACATGTTGCTGGCCGAGCATGAGCTCGAGGCAGAGGAGAAAGAGATGCAATTGGAGGAGAAAGACCAGACACTAGAGGAGCAGGTCCACCATTTTCAGGCGGCACAAGCGGCCCCGGGGCCCCAGACGGTGGAGGCAATGAAGAAGACGCTCGAAGACCTCCGGGCGGAACAGCGCGCCAGGGTCCAGCGCATCGCCGCCTGGGCCGACGAGGCAAGCACGGCACTGGTGTTGCTAGGGGTGAGTCCCATCCTGGTGTCAGGGCCACCAGCGACCATCTCCGATGCGCTCCCGATGTTGGACTCCACCGCGTACCGCCTCCGTCGCCTGGACCAGATTCTGGGCTCCCGCCTGGAGGCTGAAGGCGGCAGGCTCTGCCGGGCGGTGATAGAATACATCCTGACGTGTTTCCGGAGCCACGACCCGGCCATCTCCCTAGAGCCGGTGATCATAGGTCTGGTGGCCGATCTTAAAGATGCCACCTAGGAGGCCGTTCAAGATACTGTTGAGGTGGTAGCCGAGCGCTTCCAGCGGGCCCCCACCGATGACGAGTAGTTAGATATGCAGAGAGACTGTAAGTGTCCTGCTGGGATGCGGCATTGTAATACTTTTTGGTTCTGTAAGATACTCTTGAATATTATCTATTAGCCAGTATTAGCACTTATCTGTATGCTTCTTGCCTCTGCTGTGTGCGTCGCCAACTTCTATCCGGTACCTGGCCCCCCTGGGAGGTAGGCTCGACGTGTCGAGGCTAGCTACCAGCATACCTTAGAAAGAATTGGTGACTCGGCCCCTTGTAGGTAGCCTTGTCTAGGACCTGCTCCTGTACACAGTTTTAGCTAGATAGTTTTAGTAGTACACCCATAGGATCCACCAGCTGGTATCTTCCACCCTTTGAATCATGCAACAGGGGCCTGCAGGATTTAGTCTGGGGAGCCAAGGCTGTCGGGCCCACAGGGCTATAGTTTTAGATACTAGGATATCCGTCACAGGGCGACGGAGCATGCAGGCTTAGGGTACGGAATCAGGCTAAGCGGCCACATGGCTCCGGACCGCCCTAGGAGACGAGTACCCATTCTCTAAAATAGGCCCCAGGCTGCCGGACCCCCCCCCCCTTGCCGAGAGGTCCCCAATTGCAATCCTGGTTACTCAATCCGGGTGTAAGTATACCAGCATTGGCGGGAAACTGTATGGGTGGGTTAGATAAAAAATAACAGCTATAAATTGAAGCAGAATAGAATCGCTAGAAAAACAAATCTGTGGGGTGAACCCCTTCCTTACAACTGGATATACATGAGCGTAGGCCAACAGTCCGGGTACGTTGCCAGGGAAACTTCTGTTGCAAGCCAATGCTACGAAGATCGCCGATATCAGGGCACGAGGAGATTGCACTGGGTGAATGGCTCCAAGTGTTATACCCGTTTTGTCCCTGGGTCCACATGTCGGGGCTCAGTATCCTTGTATGTGCCCCCTTGAACTATAAAAGGGAGGGCACACTACGTTGCGCAGGGGAGGGGGATTCTCAGACCCAAGTCATCCAAGTCACACTTAGACTCCCTCAGTTTTACACACACCTCAAGCTCTCAAGCAATACAACACACAGTGGAGTAGGGTATTACGCTCCGGCAACCCGAACCACTCTAAACTGTTGCGTGTTCTTGTGTTCATCCCTACATCTCTCAACTGACAAAACGCTTAAGCCCCCTCCACATCTTAGGACTTAGGGCGAGTGCACTCCGCCACCTGGCCGGAGAATTTCCTCTCCGACATTTGGCGTGCCAGGTAGGGGGCTAGGCTTGAAGTTTTTGCTTGTTTTCCTGCTCGACGCCATGGTCCGTATTGTCGAGCACCAAGATTTCATGCCCAAGGACTTCATGCTGGAGGAGGAAGCTGCCTGTTCCGCTCCACGGGCCACCAACCTCCTAGCGCCTGGTGCGGCAACAGCTGTGCACTCTGAACGACAGCACACTCCCACGCAGGCGTCCAGGGCGTCTAGGGCTATGCCTGGGGCGCTGTCAGCAGCAAGGGAGTTGCTGCGCCACCCTCCAAGCTCCACTGCCTCTCCAAGTGCCATGAAGCAGTGGCACGACGACGTGGATCGCCTTCTTGGCATGGCGCACTCTGCCACAACCAGGCCCAAGCCTCAGTTATCCTGGCGTCAGCATGAGGCGTCGGCATCTATGCGCGCACCCTTGGTGAGGGCAGCGCCAACTGAGGACCTGAGGGCGGAGCTCAACCACCAACGTGCGGCAGAGGACGCTCCGGTCTCCCTGGAAAAGTCTAATGACCTGCGAGCAGAACTCAACCGCAGACGTGCGGGCGAAGACGCCCGCGTCTCTCTGGAGAGGGCGCGAGAGCGCCGACAAAACATCGAGGGTCGTAACCTCAATCAAGACTTTGCAGCGGTAACACCGCAAATGCCGGCGGGTGCCCGGATCTAGGCCGGTGTCCCATTGGTTAGCGTAGGCTGCGTCGCTCTCGCGGATCATCTCCGCACGGCATCTTGGCCATCCAAGTTCCGACCGCACTTGCCGAAAAAATACGACAGTACGTCAAACCCGTCGGAATTTCTGCAGGTGTACGTCACCGCTATCACAGCAGCAGGTGGAAACACCGCTATGATGGCGACATATTTTCATGTCGCCTTGTCTGGGCCTGCCCGGACTTGGCTCATGAACCTTGCCCCAGGGTCAATTTACTCCTAGGAAGAGCTCTGCGCACGGTTCACAGTGAACTTCGCCAGTGCTTACCAGCAACACGGCATGGAGGCCCACCTTCACACAGTGAGGCAAGAGCCCGGAGAAACTCTCCGAACATTTATCTCCCGCTTCACCAAGGTGCGAGGTACTATACCTCGCATCTCTGATGCTTCTATCATCACGGCCTTCCGCCAGGGGGTATGTGATGAAAAGATGTTGGAGAAGTTGGCCACCCATGACGTGAAAATGTTCCCCACTCTCTTTGCTCTGGCCGACAAGTGCGCAGGGCTACTAAGGGCCGTGCGTGGCACTCAGCGCCACAGACCGAGGCGGCTCAGGTGTCGTCGCTCAGGACGGCAAGAAAAAGAAGAAAAAGAACCGCGACAATGAGAAGCCGCACTCCGCCGCTCTGGTCGTGGCAGCTGCGACTGGGGGCTGGGGCGACCGTAGCAAACGCCCATGGCCACAGAGGGGTAACGGCGACACATGCCCCATGCACCCCAACGGTCGCCACAGCGCCACATAATGTCACGAGATCATCGACCTCGTGAAACGCGTCAGCGCGCGGAGCGAGCAGTCTTCCGGGGATGGCTCCCCACCTCGTCGCTGACCCGGCAAGGAAAGGGCCAGCGATGAAGAGGTGGCCGCGACCGAACTGGACCTCGGTATCAGTCACCCGAGGGGGTCCTGAAGGATGTCTTCGCTGGAGGTTCCAATTCCGGAGAAGACAACTAGACGGTGAAAGGGAAATAGGCTTACACCTTTTCCTAAATAGATTTTGGTGGTTGAATTGCCCAACACAAATAATTGGACTAACTAGTTTGCTCTAGTCTATAAGTTCTACAGGTGCCAAAGGTTCACAACAAGCCAATAAAAAGACTAAAGATGGGTTCAAATAAAGAGAGCTAAAGAAATCCCAAAGGCACCCTGGTCTAGCGCACCGGACAGTGTCCGGTGCACCATCGGACAGTGTCCGGTGCACCAGGGAACTCGACGCTGAACTCCTCACCTTCGGGAAAATCAGAGGGCTCTCCGCTATAATTCACCGGACCGTCCGGTGAGGCACCGGACAGTGTCCTGTGGCACACCGGACTGTCCGGTGTGCCAGCGGAGCAACGGCTACTTCAAGCGCAACGGTCGACTGCAACGCATTTAATGCACGCCTGCGCGTGCAGAGGTCAGAGCACGCGCAGTTGGCGCACCGGACAGTCTACAGAACCTGTCCGGTGCACCACCGGACAGCCCAGAGGCCCCACCAGTCAGAGCTCCAACGGTCGAACCCTAACGGTCGGGTGACGTGGCTGGCGCACCGGACTGTCCGGTGCGCCCGTCGACAGCATCCTCCACCAAACGGCTAGTTTGGTGGTTGGGGCTATAAATACCCCAACCACCCCACATTCAATGGCATCCAAGTTTCTACACTTCTACACCTTACAAGAGCTATAGCATTCAATACAAGACACACCAAAGAGATCAAATCCTCTCCCAACTCCACACAAAGCTTTAGTGATTAGAGAGAGATTTGTTGTGTTCATTTGAGCTCTTGCACTTGGATTGCTTCTTTTCTTTCTCATTCTTCTTGTGATCAAACTCAATTGTAACCAAGGCAAGAGACACCAATTGTGTGGTGGTCCTTGCAGGGACTTAGTGTCTCGTGTGATTGAGAAGAGAAGCTCACTCGGTCTAAGTGACCGTTTGAGAGAGGGAAAGGGTTGAAAGAGACCCGGTCTTTGTGACCACCTCAACGGGGAGTAGGTTTGCAAGAACTGAACCTCGATAAAACAAATCCTTGTGTCTCACTCTTTATTTGCTCGCGATTTATTTTCCACCCTCTCTCTCGGACTCGCTTATATTTCTAATGCTAACCCGGCTTGTAGTTGTGATTAACTTTGTAAATTTCAGCTTCACCCTATTCACCCCCCTCTAGGTGACTTTCAATTGGTATCAGAGCCCGGTGCTTCATTAGAGCCTAACCGCTCGAAGTGATGTCGGGAGATCATGCCAAGAAGGAGATGGAGACCGGCGAGAAGCCCGCTACAAGCCACGGGAAGGCTTCATCGGAAGAGTCCCGCAACAAGGGGAAGAAGAAGGAATCCTCTTCCCACAAGTCGCATCGGAGTGGGGACAAGAAAAAGATGAGGAAAGTGGTCTACTACGAGACCGATTCTTCATCGCCATCCACCTCCGGCTCCGACGCGCCGTCCATTACTTCTAAGCGCCATGAGCGCAAGAAGTATAGTAAGATTCCCCTACGCTACCCCCGTATTTCAAAGCGTACTCCTTTACTCTCCGTTCCATTAGGCAAACCACCGATTTTTGACGGTGAAGATTATAATATGTGGAGTGACAAAATGAGGCATCATCTAACCTCACTCCACACAAGCATTTGGAATGTTGTTGAGTTTGGTGTACAGGTACCATCTGTAGGGGATGAAGACTACGACTCGGACGAAGTGGCCCAAATTCACCACTTTATCTCCCAAGCCACCACTATACTCCTCGCCTCTCTAAGTCGAGAGGAGTATAATAAGGTGCAAGGGTTAAAGAGTGCGAAGGAAATTTGGGATGTACTCAAGCCCGCGCACGAAGGAGACGAGGTGACAAAGATCACCAAGCGGGAGACGATCGAGGGGGAGCTCGGTCGCTTCATGCTTCACCAAGGGGAGGATCCGCAAGCTATGTACAACCGCTTGAAGACCTTGGTGAACCAAGTGCGCAACCTCGGGAGCACAAAATGGGATGACCATGAGATGGTCAAGGTTATTCTTAGATCCCTCATTTTTCTTAACCCTATGCAAGTTCAATTAATTCGAGGTGATCCTACATACAAGCTAATGTCTCCTGAGGAGGTTATAGGAAAATTTGTGAGCTTTGAGCTAATGATTAAAGGCTCAAAGAAAATCATCGAGCAAGGCACCTCCTCCACGCCCGAGGCACAACCCGTCGCATTCAAGGCAACGGAGGAGAAGAAGGAAGAGTCTACACCAAGTAGGCTCTCCATCGACGCCTCAAAGCTCGACAATGAGGAGATGGCTTTAATCATCAAAAGCTTTCGACAAATCCTCAAGCAAAGGAGGGGGAAGGACTACAAGCCCCGCTCCAAGAAGGTTTGCTACAAGTGTGGTAAGCCCGATCACTTTATTGCAAAATGTCCTATTTCTAGTGACAGTGACAGGGGCGACGACAAGAAGGGGTGAAGAAAGGAGAAGAAGATATATCACAAGAAGAAGGGCGGCGATGCCCATGTGTGCCACGATTGGGACTCCGACGAGAGCTCCACCGACTCCTCCGACGAGGACGCCGCAAACATCGCCATCAACAAGGGACTCCTCTTCCCCAACATCGGCCACAAGTGCCTCATGGCAAAGGACGGCAAAAGAAAGAAGGTTAAATCTAAATCCTCCACTAAATATGCATCCTCTAGTGATAAAGATAATTCTAGTAATGAGGAGGATAATGTGCTTACTCTTTTTGCCAACCTTAACATGGAACAAAAAGAAAAGTTAAATGAATTGATTAGCGCTATTCATGATAAGGATGAACTCTTGGATAGCCAAGAGGACTTCCTAATTAAGGAAAATAAAAAACATGTTAAGGTTAAGAATGCTTATGCTCTAGAAAGGGAAAAATGTGAAAAAGTATCTAGTGAGCTAAGCACTTGCCATGATGTTATTGCCAACCTTAGAAATGAAAATGCTAAATTAATTGCTAAGGTTGATTCGAATGTTTCTGATGATTCATATGTCAATCTTAGAAATGATCATGATATTTCTATTGCTAAGATTGAAAAATTGAATGCCTCTCTTGCTAGCCTTAGATGTGAAAATGAAAAATTGATTGCAAAGGCTAAAGAATTAGATGTTTGCAATGCTTCCATTTCCGATCTTAGAAGTGAAAATGATATTTTACATGCTAAGATTGTTGAACTAAAAACTTGCAAACCCTCTACATCTACCATTGAGCATGTTTCTATTTGCACTAGATGTAGAGATGTTGACATTGATGCTATTCATGATCATATGGCTTTAATTAAACAACAAAATGATCACATAGCAAAATTAGATGCTAAAATTGCCGAGCATGAACTTGAAAACGAAAATTTAAATTTGCTCGTAGTATGCTTTATAGTGGGAGACGCCCTGGCATCAAGGATGGCATTGGATTCCAAAAGGGAGACAATGTTAAACTTAATGCCCCTCCTAAAAAATTATCTAACTTTGTTAAGGGCAAGGCTCCCATGCCTCAGGATAACGAGGGTTACATTTTGGACCCTGCCGGTTATCCCAAGCACAAAATTAGGAGAATTCACTCTAGGAAGTCTCACTCTGGCCCTAATCATGCTTTTATGTATAAGGGTGAGACATCTAGCTCAGGTAATCAACTCGTGCTAAATTGCCTAGAAAGAAAACTCCTAGTGCATCAAATGAACCTAGCATCTCATTTAAGACTTTTGATGCATCTTATGTTTTGACTAACAAATCCGGCAAAGTAGTTGCCAAGTATGTTGGGGACAAACACAAGGGAACAAAGACTTGTGTTTGGGTACCCAAAGTTCTTGTCTCTAATGTTAAAGGACCCAAAACTGTTTGGGTACCTAAAGTCAAGAACTAAACTTGTTTTGTAGGTTTATGCATCCGGGGGCTCAAGTTGGATCATCGATAGCGGGTGCACAAACCATATGACAGGGGAGAAGAAGATGTTCTCCTCTTATGAGAAAAACCAAGATCCCCAACGAGCTATCACATTCGGGGATGGAAATCAAGGTTTGGTCAAAGGTTTGGGTAAAATAGCTATATCTCCTGACCATTCCATTTACAATGTTTTTCTTGTTGATTCATTAGATTACAATTTGCTTTCCGTATCTCAATTATGCAAAATGGGCTACAACTGTCTATTTACTGATGTAGGTGTCATTGTCTTTAGAAGAAGTGATGATTCAGTAGCATTTAAGGGAGTATTAGAGGGTCAGCTATACTTAGTTGATTTCAATAGAGCTGAACTCGACACTTGCTTAATTGCTAAGACTAACATGGGCTGGCTCCAGCATCGCCGACTAGCACATGTTGGGATGAAGAATCTTCACAAGCTTCTAAAGGGAGAACACATTTTAGGACTAACCAATGTTCATTTTGAGAAAGACAGGATTTGTAGTGCATGCCAAGCCGGGAAGCAAGTTGGTGCTCATCATCCACATAAGAACATCTTAACAACCGACAGGCCACTTGAGCTCCTCCACATGGACTTATTCGGCCCGATCGCTTACATAAGCATCGGCGGGAGTAAGTACTGTCTTGTTATTGTGGATGACTATTCTCGCTTCACTTGGGTGTTCTTTTTACAGGAAAAATCTCAAACCTAAGAGACCTTAAAGGGATTCTTGAGACGAGCTCAAAATGAGTTCGGCTTGAGGATCAAGAAAATAAGAAGCGATAATGGGACGGAGTTCAAGAATTCACAAATTGAAGGCTTCCTTGAGGAGGAGGGCATCAAGCATGAGTTCTCTTCTCCCTACACGCCACAACAAAATGGTGTAGTGGAGAGGAAGAATAGAACTCTACTGGACATGGCAAGGACCATGCTTGATGAGTACAAGACATCGGATCGGTTTTGGGCCGAGGCGGTCAACATCGCTTGCTACACCATCAACCGGTTGTATCTACACCGAATCCTCAAGAAGACATCTTACGAACTCCTAACCGGTAAAAAGCCCAATGTTTCATATTTTAGAGTCTTTGGTAGCAAATGTTTTATTCTTGTTAAAAGAGGTAGAAAATCAAAATTTGCTCCTAAGCCTGCAGAAGGCTTTTTACTAGGATATGATTCAAACACAAGGGCATATAGAGTCTTTAACAAGTCCACTGGACTAGTTGAAGTTTCTTGTGACATTGTGTTTGATGAGACTAACGGCTCTCAAGTAGAGCAAGTTGATCTTGATGAATTAGATGATGAAGAGGCTCCATGCATCGCGCTAAGGAACATGTCCATTGGGGATTTGTGTCCTAAGGAATCCGAAGAGCCCATTCAAGCACAAGATCAACCATCCTCCTCCATGCAAGCATCTCCTCCAACCCAAGATGATGATGAGGCTCAAGATGATGAAGAGGAAGATCAAGAAGATGAGCCACCTCAAGACGACGGCAATGATCAAGGGGGAGATGCAAATGAACAAGACAAGGAGGATGAGCAAGTTCCAAGACCGCCACACCCAAGAGTCCACCAAGCAATTCAACGAGATCACCTCGTGAACACCATCCTTGGCGACATTTATAAGGGGGTAACCACTAGATCTCGTGTTGCACATTTTTGTGAGCATTACTCTTTTGTTTCTTCTATTGAGCCACACAGGGTAGAGGAAGCACTTCAAGATTCGGATTGGGTGATGGCGATGCAAGAGGAGCTCAACAACTTCACGAGAAATGAGGTATGGCATTTAGTTCCACGTCCTAACCAAAATGTTGTAGGAACCAAGTGGGTCTTCCGCAACAAACAAGACGAGCATGGTGTGGTGACTAGGAACAAAGCCCGACTTGTGGCCAAGGGATATTCACAAGTCGAAGGTTTGGATTTCGGTGAAACCTATGCACCCGTAGCTAGGCTTGAGTCAATTCGCATTTTACTTGCCTATGCTACTTACCATGGCTTCAAGCTTTATCTAATGGACGTGAAGAGTGCCTTCCTCAACGGACCAATCAAGGAAGAGGTCTATGTTGAGCAACCTCCTGGCTTTGAAGATAGTGAGTATCCTAACCATGTCTATAGGCTCTCTAAGGCGCTTTATGGGCTCAAGCAAGCCCCAAGAGCATGGTATGAATGCCTAAGAGATTTCCTTATTGCTAATGGCTTCAAAGTCGGAAAGGCTGATCCTACTTTATTTACTAAAACTCTTGCAAATGATTTGTTTGTATGCCAAATTTATGTTGATGATATTATATTTGGGTCTACTAACGAATCTACATGTGAGGAATTTAGTAGGATCATGGCACAAAAATTCGAGATGTCTATGATGGGGGAGTTGAAGTATTTTCTAGGATTCCAAGTCAAGCAACTCCAAGAGGGCACCTTCATTAGCCAAACCAAGTACATTCAAGACATCCTAAACAAGTTTGGGATGAAGGACGCCAAGCCCATCAAGACACCCATGGGAACAAATGGGCATCTCGACCTTGACACGGGAGGTAAATCTGTAGATCAAAAGATATACTGGTCGATGATAGGTTCTTTACTCTATTTATGTGCTTCACGACCGGATATTATGCTTTCCGTATGCATGTGTGCAAGATTCCAAGTCGATCCTAAGGAAGCTCACCTTAGGGCCGTAAAACGAATCTTGAGATATTTAGTTTATACTTCTAAGTTTGGCCTTTGGTACCCTAGGGGATCCACATTTGCTTTAATTGGTTATTCCGATGCCGATTGGGCAGGGTGTAAAATTAATAGAAAGAGCACATCAGGGACTTGCCAGTTCTTGGGAAGGTCTCTGGTGTCTTGGGCTTCAAAGAAGCAAAATTTTGTGGCTCTTTCAACCGCCGATGCCGAGTATATTACTGCAGGCCATTGTTGCGCGCAATTGCTTTGGATGAGGCAAACCCTTAGGGACTATGGTTACAAATTAACCAAAGTTCCTCTTCTATGTGATAATGAGAGTGCAATCCGCATGGCGGATAATCCCGTTGTGCATAGCCGCACTAAACACATAGTCATTCGGTATCATTTTCTAAGGGATCACCAACAAAAGGGGGATATCGAAATTGCATATGTTAGCACCAAAGATGATGCGTCACGATGCCCGATCTTCACGACGTAGGATCAATCTTCAGATAACCAGCTTCAAAGAAGCCAAGATAACTTGCTGCAAGCAGCGATAACTAGTGCAACCTGACAAATAAAACTCGAAGCCAACCACCGTCTTTAACCGGCAGCCTGAATCGAGGATTCGCCCAACCACACTCTCAAAGAACCAACCAACACAGCCTACAATCAATCGAGGAGACCTCAAAGGGAGTAGGAGCACCAATTAGGAGCGGATGAAGCCGCCGCTTCTGCAATCCCGCGAAGGAATTCACAAGAGCAAAGGGGTAGAGATCACTCTCAATATTTGTTAGCACACAGCTGAACAAAGGGGTTCTGTTTTAGATTATCATAAGCTGCCTTACATCATAGACATAGGGGGGTATTTATACTAGTAACAACCAGCCTTAGCGAGGTATAAACACAGAACAAAAGTATTTTCACGAGCTAATGTGAAGGAGCCTCTTCGGGAGATCTGCAGAACTGATTTCCGTGTGGCTGTTTGACTTCTGCGCAGCCTTCAGTATTTTGACAATAACTTCTTCTAGGAATCTTCAAATGACGTGGGGCTGGATGCGTTGGAAAGCTTACTTGATAAGCTTTCTCACCATATATAGCATGCTTAATTAAACTTCATAGAATGATGCAGTTTAATACAAAAACTTGGTCATCAAGCTGACTGTTGACCTTCTGACCAGTCGGCACTAAAGTAGGTCGGCTGCCTTTCTGGTAGATGTGGTTAAGTCGGCTTTAGCAGCATTGGAAACTAGACTTCAAGAGCTTTCCAAAAAGTACTTATGCGCCTTCATAGCTTTTGGAAATCAAAAGATATGATTGTTTCTTCTGGACGGTTCTGTTGCGCTGGACTGACTCGGATATAGCTCTTCTTACTGATTCGCCCTTGATATGTTTTGTCCTTCCTCTTTGGTGAACCTAAGTAATATCAACATACACGACTTAGGTAGCATAAAATTCTCATTAGTGTTTAAATGAAATTCATAAAGTAGCGCATGCACCTCTTGCTGTAGCTTCTTAGCTCGGCTACGTGTAATTGGTCCATCAAAGACTTGGGTTGGTGATGATGTTGGTTGTACTTGGGTTGATGTAGTATGACTTGGGGGTTGTAACATGTTGCTTAATGGCGTGGTCATATCATCCTCCTCCCCTTGAAAAGGAGTCGTCCTCGATTCTGAAATGTCTTCGCTTGTATATGGTAAGAGGTCAGCAACATTGAACGTGTTGCTCACGCCATAGCTTGGTGGAAGATCTATCTTGTATGCATTATCATTGATCTTGGCAAGAACACGAAATGGACCATCCCCTCGTGGCATCAATTTGGATTTGCGCTGATCAGGAAAACGCTCCTTGCGCAAGTGAATCCAAACCAAGTCCCCCGGCTCAAATAACACTTTCTTCCTATGCTTGTTCATACTTGCAGCCTTGCGCACTGCTTTGAGCTCAATTGCTTCCTTGGTCTTCTCATGTATCTTTTTTATATATGCAGCACGCTTGGAAGCTTCCATATTGGTTCTTTCCTGCAATGGAAGGGGCAACAAATCTATGGGAGCAATAGGTTTAAACCCATATACAATTTCGAAGGGGCATAAATTAGTTGTAGAATGTACTGCCCTATTATAAGCAAACTCCACGTGTGGCAAACATTCCTCCCAATCCTTCAAGTTCTTCTTTACCATTGTTCGCAGCAGCATTGACAATGTACGATTCACCACTTCAGTTTGGCCATCAGTTTGGGGGTGGCATGTGGTGGAGAACAAAAGTTTAGTTCCAAGCTTTGCCCACAATGTTTTCCAAAAATAGCTCACAAACTTCACATCACGGTCAGATACGATGGTCTTGGGCACTCCATGTAGTCTCACGATTTCTCTGAAAAACAAATTAGCAACATGTGAAGCATCGTCGCTCTTGTTGCATGGAATAAAATGAGCCATTTTTGAAAATCTATCAACCACAACAAAAATAGAATCTCTCTTTTTTCGAGTCATCGGCAGTCCTAAAACAAAATCCATGCTTATGTCTTCCCAAGGAATTTTAGGAGCGGGTAAAGGAGTATATAAACCATGAGGGTTCAATTTTGACTTAGCTTTGTGACAGGTGACACAACGCTCCACAAATCTGATGACGTCTCTCCTCATCTTGGGCCAATAGAAATGATCACTGAGCATTTCATAAGTCTTCCTTTGTCTAAAATGACCTGTTAGACCGCCTCCATGTGACTCCTGCAATAAAAGCAATCTAACCGAAGAATTTGGTACACAAAGTTTGTTAGCTCTAAACAAAAATCCATCATGTATATGATATTTTTCCCAACCTTTTCCATCTTTACAATGATTGTATGGTTCTGAAAATTCAGGATCATCATTATACATTTCTTTCAAATTTTCAAGACCCAAAACTTTTACCTCTAGTTGATTCAACAACACATTCCTTCGAGACAAGGCATCAGCGACCACATTGTCCTTACCTTTCTTATATTTCACAATGTATGGAAATGTTTCGATAAACTCAACCCATTTGGCATGGCGACGGTTCAGTTTGGCTTGCCCTTTCAAATACTTCAAAGCTTCATGATCAGAATGAATAACAAACTCTTTTGGCCATAAGTAGTGCTGCCATGTTTCAAGCGCTCGGACCAAAGCATACAATTCTTTGTCATACACAGAATAATTTAATTGAGCACCTCCCAATTTTTCACTAAAATATGCTATAGGTTTTCCTTGTTGCATTAAAACTCCTCCTATCCCAATCCCACTAGCATCACATTCTACTTCAAAAGTTTTAGTGAAATCAGGAAGAATAAGTACAGGTGCTTTAGTCAAACGTTTCTTCAATTCTTGAAAAGCATCTTCTTGTGAGTTTCCCCATTTAAATTCAACACCTTTCTTTGTCAATTCATTTAAAGGAGAAGCGATGGTACTGAAATCTCGCACAAATCTTCTATAAAAACCAGCAAGACCATGAAAACTTCTTACTTGACTTACATTCGTTGGAGCTGGCCAATCCTTGATGGCTTTCACCTTGGATTCATCCACCTCTATTCCTTTTGCTGAAACAACAAAGCCAAGAAACACAACATGGTCTGTGCAAAAACTGCACTTCTCAAGATTAGCAAATAATTTCTCCTTTCTAAGCTCATCTAAAACTTGTCGAATGTGTTTCACATGTTCATCAAAAGACTTGCTGTAAATTAGAATATCATCGAAGTAGACAACAACAAATTTTCCAATGAAAGTTCTTAAGACATGGTTCATTAATCTCATAAAAGTACTAGGAGCATTAGTCAACCCAAAGGGCATTACTAACCATTCATACAACCCAAATTTTGTTTTAAATGCAGTCTTCCATTCATCTCCAGTTTTCATTCTTATTTGATGGTATCCACTTCTCAAATAAATTTTAGTAAAAATTGTGGAACCACTTAATTCATCAAGCATATCATCTAGTCGTGGAATAGGATGGCGATAGCGAACGGTAATATTATTTATCGCTCTACAATCAACACACATCCTCCAAGATCCATCTTTCTTAGGTACTAAAATCACAGGAACAGCACAAGGGCTTAAGCTTTCACGAACAAAACCTTTATCAAGAAGTTCTTGCACTTGCCTTTGTATTTCCTTAGTTTCTTCGGGATTGGTTCGATATGGTGGACGGTTAGGAAGTGCAGCCCCTGGAATAAGATCGATTTGATGCTCAATCCCTCGAATTGGAGGTAGTCCAGCCGGTGTTTCTTGTGGAAATACGTCTTCATAGTCCGAATTGTGGATGGCACTCAATTTCTTTTGCTCTTCTCCTCCTCTACTTGCTGTACTAATTTCAGTTTTCTTTTGTAAGTGTTCAGCCATGATTTGTTGAGGGGTCATAGGCTTGAGTACAAACTTTCTCCCTTTCAGATCTAGCGTGTATTGATTTGTTCTTCCACAATGTTGAGAATATCGGTCATATTGCCAAGGTCTTCCTAGCAGCATGTGACACACAGACATGGGTGCAACATCACACTCCACTATGTCAACATACTCTCCAATTTTGAACGGAACTTTCACTTTATAGCCAATCTTGATATCTCCCGATTCATTCAGCCATTGGACATGATATGGATGAGGGTGTCGCTGCAACTTCAAACCAAGCTTTTCAACCATCTCACGACTTGCAAGATTATGACAGCTCCCTCCATCAATGATCACCTTTACTACTTTGTCTTGCACTTTTGCTCGTGTTTGAAAAAGATTATGTCGCTGTCCAATTTCAGCTTCTTTCATTTGAACACTCAAGATTTGTGTAACCACAAGAGTAGTACCATGCTCAAATTCACATCCCGTATGTTCTTCAGATTTATCAATGACATCTTCATTTCCTGCTTCAGCTTCCTCTTCACTAGCTGATGTATATTCTCCATCATCAGTCACAAGGATCACACGATTATTTGGACACTCCTTTATGACATGACCACGACCTCCACACTTGAAGCACTGAATACCACTACTCTTGGCTGTTGAACCCACTGACGTTGAAGTGGAGGCTGCTGGTTTATAACTCGTGTTTGGAGCAGCACCGTTCTTTCCACTAGAATTGCCTTGAATATTGGATCGCAAGCCTCCAGTTGAACCTTTTGTTGCTGAGGATGCAGCAGTAAACCTTGAGATCGATTTGCTTCCTCCAGTCATGGTTCGTGCACCATATGACAAGGGCTTGCTGCTCTTAGCATCTTGTTGCAGCTGGCGTTCAGCTTTGGTGGCTTGATGTACCAAATCAATAAGACTTTGGTACGGCTGAAACTCAACAATACGCTGAATGTTGCGGTGTAACCCAGCCATGAAACGTGCAATGGTTTGCTCTTCGTCTTCATACACATTGGCTCTAATCATGGCCTTCTCCATCTCCTTATAATACTCCTCAACAGAGAAACTTCCTTGCCTCAAATTCTGCAATTTATCAAAAAGATCACGCCGATAATGCTTCGGCACAAAACGAATTCTCATTTCTCGCTTCATCTCTTGCCAAGTAATAATAGGGTCCTTTCCATCTTCTTCACGATCACGAAGAAGTTGCTCCCACCAAATCAGAGCATATCCTTCAAACTCAAGAGATGCCATTGCAAGTTTCTTCTCCTCTGAATAATTATGTAGGCGGAAGATTTTCTCCACTTTCAATTCCCATGTGAAATAATCTTCAGGATCAGATCTACCATCAAATTTTGGCATGGTAAACTTAAGTTTCCCAAATCTCTCTTCTTGGTTGACGCCTCTATGATGACGACGACCATAGCGATGTTGAGACTGATCATCACCAAATTCAGATTCTTCATTGTCATTATTTCTTCGATTCCGGCCTCTTCCTCTACCATATGCAGCACCTTGATTTCTCCTCCCATGTTCACTTGCTCTTCTAGAATAATTTCCTTCATCTTCTTCCCCATCTTCATCATGGTTTCTTACACCGTCGGGGAGTCGACGACGACCTCTAATTTCAGCCATAAGTGTCTGAAGATCTTGTGCCAACAGATCTTGCTTGGCTTCTATGCTTTGTTTGAGCTCATTGAATTGTATCAGGGTGACACATTCTTCAATCTCAACGTTGGGATCCATCTTCCTGCGAAGTTAGTGACAACAAGGCAACAAATATAGGTGGAATATGAAGCTATATAGAATCTCACAACCTCACCACTCTTACCAACCAAAGCTCTTATGAGTTCCCTGCGGGTTGCAAGAAAATGTGTGGTGGTAACAAGAAAGTGGTGGTTAAGCGAATACAAGACCAGAGTACCGATTACGATGGCTTATATGTGGAGCTTGGTGGGGATTAATAAACAAGGGATACAATCTGAATTCTAGTTGTTGTTAAGTTAAATAACCATCCGACTAGAAGTTCCCTGCCTAGTGCTGACCACAAGATTCGAGTGATGTAAATAGATCAAACACACGCGCAAGAAATTTCAGATTTGATGCAGACAAGGAGTATGATTGGAATGCAAGTGTTGCAATCAGATCCAACCAAAATTTTGCACCAAATGACAATAGCAAACTGGTTGAATAACTTGATAAAATTTTCAGCACTTGTGCACATAAACAAACTGATTGTTCTACTTTTCTTTCACAATCTTGTTCAACACTTTTCTTTGGTACTTTTCTTTCTTCTCTTTTTTTTGATACTTTTTTTATACAACTAAACACAGAGATCTGATATGATATTGCACACTTTATAATACTTAACAAACAACTCAACCAGCAGCTATAACTTAAATAGGATCAAAGTTAACGCGAAGGAAATGATGAGGTTTTTTTTTCAGAATACTCTTTTTGTGGATATTTTCAGATATATATAAGAGGCTCAAAGGAAAACACAAAGGATAGAGTGACCAGCAACTAAACAAAGATTCTAAGGACTGAAACTTAACAAAACTCACTGGAACAACAGATTGAAAGAAAAGGCTATGGCAAAAATATTTTATGGCTTTTGGGTGGATAGGACGAACACAAAATATATGTAGCTAAGGGTAAAGAATCCTACCGTGGCAACTGAGGCTCTGATACCAGATGATGCGTCATGATGCCCGATCTTCACGACGTAGGATCAATCTTCAGATAACCAGCTTCAAAGAAGCCAAGATAACTTGCTGCAAGCAGCGATAACTAGTGCAACCTGACAAATAAAACTCGAAGCCAACCACCGTCTTTAACCGGCAGCCTGAATCGAGGATTCGCCCAACCACACTCTCAAAGAACCAACCAACACAGCCTACAATCAATCGAGGAGACCTCGAAGGGAGTAGGAGCACCAATTAGGAGCGGATGAAGCCGCCGCTTCTGCAATCCCGCGAAGGAATTCACAAGAGCAAAGGGGTAGAGATCACTCTCAATATTTGTTAGCACACAGCTGAACAAAGGGGTTCTGTTTTAGATTATCATAAGCTGCCTTACATCATAGACATAGGGGGGTATTTATACTAGTAACAACCAGCCTTAGCGAGGTATAAACACAGAACAAAAGTATTTTCACGAGCTAATGTGAAGGAGCCTCTTCGGGAGATCTGCAGAACTGATTTCCGTGTGGCTGTTTGACTTCTACGCAGCCTTCAGTATTTTGACAATAACTTCTTCTAGGAATCTTCAAATGACGTGGGGCTGGATGCGTTGGAAAGCTTACTTGATAAGCTTTCTCACCATATATAGCATGCTAAATTAAACTTCGTAGAATGATGCAGTTTAATACAAAAACTTGGTCATCAAGCTGACTGTTGACCTTCTGACCAGTTGGCACTAAAGTAGGTCGGCTGCCTTTCTGGTAGATGTGGTTAAGTCGGCTTTAGCAGCATTGGAAACTAGACTTCAAGAGCTTTCCAAAAAGTACTTATGCGCCTTCATAGCTTTTGGAAATCAAAAGATATGACTGTTTCTTCTGGACGGTTCTGTTGCGCTGGACTGACTCGGATATAGCTCTTCTTGCTGATTCGCCCTTGATATGTTTTGTCCTTCCTCTTTGGTGAACCTAAGTAATATCAACATACACGACTTAGGTAGCATAAAATTCTCATTAGTGTTTAAATGAAATTCATAAAGTAGCGCATGCACCTCTTGCTGTAGCTTCTTAGCTCGGCTACGTGTAATTGGTCCATCAAAGACTTGGGTTGGTGATGATGTTGGTTGTACTTGGGTTGATGTAGTATGACTTGGGGGTTGTAACATGTTGCTTAATGGCATGGTCATATCAAAAGAACAATTAGCCGATATCTTTACCAAGCCATTGGATGAACAAACTTTTACCAAACTTAGGCATGAGCTAAATATTCTTGATTCTAGGAATTTTTATTGATGTCTTGCATACATAGCTCATATATATACTCTTTCATGTGCTATGACTAATGTGTTCTTTCAAGTCCATTTCATGCTAAGTCATAGATTGAAAGGGAAAAGGAGTCTTCGGCGAAGACAAGGCTTCCACTCCGCTCCATCGCATCCTTTGCCGTCGCTCCGCACCACTCTCCAACTTTGGTATAATCTTCACTCCTTTATTTTCGTCCAAAGGGGGAGAGAGTAGTTTAAAATCAGAGGGCTTATATTTCACTCAAAAATCAATTTTTGGCGATTCATGCCAAAGGGGGAGAGATTATTAGCCCAAAGCAAAAGGTCCGCACCACCACCAATTTCAAAAATTTATTTGGTATGGAGTCTATTAATTGGTGAAGATTTTTCAATTGGTATCTTATTTTGATACAATTTCAAATTTGTATACCCTCTTGAACACTAAGAGGAGAATTTCATTAAGGGGGAGTTGTGTTTAGTCAAAGGAAAAGCATTTGGAACAGGGGGAGACAATTTCAAAACTTGAAAATGCTTCTCAAAAATCTTATTTATTTACCTTTGACTATTTGCAAAAGAACTTTGAAAAGAATTTCTAAAACATTTTGCAAAAACAAAACATGTGGTGCAAGCGTGGTCCAAAATGTTAATAAAAAGAAAAGACATCCATGCGCATCTAATAAGTATTATTGGTTTCATTCCAAGCAACCTTTGCACTTAAATTATGCAAACTAGTTCAAATTCTGCACTTCTATATTTGCTTTGGTTTGTGTTGGCATCAATCACCAAAAAGGGGGAGATTGAAAGGGAAATAGGCTTACACCTTTTCCTAAATAGATTTTGGTGGTTGAATTGCCCAACTCAAATAATTGGACTAACTAGTTTGCTCTAGTCTATAACTTCTACAGGTGCCAAAGGTTCACAACAAGCCAATAAAAAGACCAAAGATGGGTTTAAATAAAGAGAGCTAAAGAAATCCCAAAGGCACCCTGGTCTGGCGCACCAGACTGTCCGGTGCACCAAGGAACTCGACGCTGAACTCCTCACCTTCGGGAAAATCAGAGGGCGCTCCGCTATAATTCACCGGACCGTCCGGTGAGGCACCAGACAGTGTCCGGTGGCGCACCAGACTATCCGGTGTGCCAGTGGAGCAACGACTACTTCAAGCGCAACGGGCGACTGCAACACATTTAATGCACGCCTGCGCGTGCAGAGGTAAGAGCACGCGCAGTTGGCACACTGGACAGTCTACAGGACCTATCAGGTGCACCACCGGACAGCCCAGAGGCCCCACCAGTCAGAGCCCCAACGGTCGAACCCTAACGGCCGGGTGACGTGGCTGGCGCACCGGACAGTGTCCGGTGGCGCACCGGACTGTCTGGTGCGCCCGTCGACAGCAGCCTCCACCAAATGGCTAGTTTGGTGGTTGGGGCTATAAATACCCCAACCACCCCACATTCAATGGCATCCAAGTTTCTACACTTCTACACCTTACAAGAGCTATAGCATTCAATACAAGACACACCAAAGAGATCAAATCCTCTCCCAACTCCACACAAAGCTTTAGTGATTAGAGAGAGAGATTTGTTGTGTTCATTTGAGCTCTTGCGCTTGGATTGCTTCTTTTCTTTCTCATTCTTCTTGTGATCAAACTCAATTGTAACCAAGGCAAGAGACACCAATTGTGTGGTGGTCCTTGCGGGGACTTAGTGTCCCGTGTGATTGAGAAGAGAAGCTCACTCGGTCTAAGTGACCGTTTGAGAGAGAGAAAGGGTTGAAAGAGACCCGGTCTTTGTGACCACCTCAACGGGGAGTAGGTTTGCAAGAACCGAACCTCGGTAAAACAAATCCTTGTGTCTCACTCTTTATTTGCTCGCGATTTGTTTTCCACCCTCTCTCTCGGACTCGCTTATATTTCTAACGCTAACCCGGCTTGTAGTTGTGATTAACTTTGTAAATTTCAGGTTCGCCCTATTCACCCCCCCTCTAGGCGACTTTTAGACGGGCCACCAGGGGACTCCGTGGTACCTGGTCTATAGGGCCGAAGCCTGCCTTCCCCCAAAAATCCTTCTGGACTCCCCACGGGTCTAGCCTTTCGATGGGTTTGTGTAGGGGCCACTACAGTGCAAGGACGTGGACTCAAGCGGCGGACTCAGATGTCAAGTTGCTACCCGAAATGCACATCGTAACTAGGCACTCAAGTACTATGGCCGATGGTTCGTGCATAGTAGGGAACCCAGGGTCGGGACCTAATCCTGCGACAAAGTACTGAACTAAGAGGGGGTCCGCAACCTCTCCCCCAGTAGGGAGGAACCCCTCAAGGTGATAGAAAATATGCCAACCCGGGGGATGCCAACTTTGCTATAGCTGAAGAAGTACCCCTTCCTATCTCTGTAAGTTCAATCCATAGAAGCAACTCTGAGGGGTTGAATTTTTCTTCTTTTATAGTTAAATTTCGCATATGTGTACAACAGCCCGGTGAGGTCTACCCACATAAACCCGGCCTGATGGTTTACACCCATGCATGTCAAAGAGGAAATTCACCCCCTCAGACGCGTTTCTATGACAACTTTATCTTCCTGCTTCATGGATTTGACCTATAGTGTTCAGATAATACTTTTTATCTTACCCACCCGCACGGTTCCCATCTGTCCTGACATGACGACATCCGAATTGAGCAGCCAGGCTTGCAGTTTAGGACATCCTCTAATAAAGCTGGGAGGTACGATAGCCTAGGGGCCGGTTCCAAAGAACGGGATCTCGTTCCATGGAGTGGTCCAGAGCAGTGTAGCCGCTTAGCCTGGTCCCATACTGTAAGCCTGCACAGCCCACCATTCTGTGATAGGCGCCTTAGTATTTGGAACTATAGTCCTGTGGGTTCAACAACCTAGGGTCCGGCTCTAGAAAATGGACACTTGTCTCCTAGGGTGGTCCGGAGCCATGTAGTCGCTTGGCCTGGTCCCATACCGTAAGCCTGCACACTCCACCACCCTGCGACGGGAGTCCTAGTATCTAGAGCCACGATCCAAGGGGGTCCAGACACACACCTTGGCCACCCAGACTAAACCCTGCGAGTCCCGAGCATGTATCAAAGGATGGCTAATGTCAGACAGGGGACCCTATGGGTGTGCTACTAATGCTCCCTAGCTGAAGCTGTGTACAGGTCCAGATCCCGATCGAGGCTGCCTCCCAGGATTTGTTGACAACTCTTTCAGATACGCTGGTATCCAACCTCGACACATGAAGCCTGCATCCTAGGCGGGGGGCCAGGTACCAGGGAGGAGTCAACAACACCACGCACAACAGGGACGGGCGGCTACACAGATAAGTGCTAACACTGCTTGATAGGTAGTACTCAAAAAAGTACCTTACAAAGGTGAAAAGTTATTACATTGGGTAATTACACTGCCCTTCAAGCGGAGTCCTAGCTCCATCTCTATAGGTATAAACTACCCGACGCCAGCAGGGTCGCACTTGAAGTTCGCGGCCACTATCCTTGCGGAATCCTCCAGGACGGCTTGCCAGCGGTGATGGCTGCCTCAATGCGTGCGCCATTACGAAGAGGTCCTCGCCCCCGTCCTCCTACAGGGGGCAACAACGAGGCCATTAAAGCCAAAGAGTTGGAGGCTCGGCGGCAGGTGGCGCTGGTGGTCTGGCCAGTCGTGGCAACCACCTGTCGGTGTTTTGGGTCCGACCGCACACCTGGGGTTGCCCCTCGAGGTGTTTTAGGAGTAGGACGGTGTCGCCGACTGTAGCTGAATGGTTCGTGCCAGATGCACGAAAGACAATGGACAGTGTTTACAGGTTCGGGCCGCTTTGAGATGTGTAACACCCTACGTCCTGGCGAATATGCTTTGTGTAATGGGTTACAAGGTAGAGAGTTGAGGTGGATGGCTAAGTAGTAGTAGAGTTGGGATTGATTGTCTTGAAGGGGTGCCCCCTAGGCCTTATATATTTGACCGTGAGGCAATACAAGCTGATATGATAACAATGTGCACCTAAAAGATAGTGAACTGTTTGAGCTTATCTTCCTATGATTCGGCCGACTTATCCTCGCCCGGTTCCGTTGTGCGTGGCTCCAGCGTGGGAAAGTCGGATCTCCTATTGTGGTCACTTGCTCGACGTCGCGGAGTCATCCGGGCTTGCACCGACCTGGCCTCACATCGATCTGCTTTACTGATTGCTCCACCCCAGGCCCATGAAGGAGTGACCTTACGATCTATCGGGCCCTTGGGCTTTTCGTGAGGTCTTTTATCCTTCTAATGGACCGGGGGATATCTGTCCCCCACAAGCCCCCGATCTTTGGGTTGATTTCGAGATAATCGGCCCAAAGATCCTAGGCCCAACTTGCGGGCTTCGTTTACGATAAGAAATGCTTCTCGGGCAGTTTGGTAAAAATGATTTCTTACTGTCTTCTTCTGCTTTGCTTCACTCGAAATCTGTAGTTTTGCCTCATACTCATGCCTTGGAGATTGGCATTTCGTATTGCAGGACCTTGAATTTCATTGGGTGCACCGGAGGTGCACCCAATGGGTGTAGCCCTCGAGCTTCGAGTGGATTCTGGATAATAATCCACTCGAAGGTCTTCATCAGAAATCACTTTTATTTCCCACTTGCACTTTGGTTGGAGGTCAGCCTTGTCTTTAATCTTGCCCTATGCCTTAGAAGTCGGCATTATCTTGGCTTGAAATGGTGATCCATGGGGTGCACCGAAGGTGCACCCAATGGGTGTAGCCCCCGAGCTTTGAGTGGATTTTTGAAAACAATCCTCTCGAAGGTCTTTATTTCGTGTCCTTTTGCCGAGAGTCATATTTTCTTTTTTTTGAATGCCTTAGAAGTCGGCATTATGTCATCCATATTATGCTTTAGAGGTCAGCATTATGTCATCAATATTATGCTTCAGAGGTCAGCATGTATTTTGTCTTTTGCAGCCGAGTTCGTGATCCGCCCATATCTTGCTAGGTGGTGCAATTTATTTGCTCTGCGACTGATTGGACATTTGATGGACGTTCCCTAGCTAGTCTTCACGTCGCTTCTGTCGGTCAGATTTTGTACTTCACCGGCTATATTTGGCTTTCCTTTGATCCTTACTGATATCTCATTTTTGTCTTGAGGTGTTCATTGCATGCCCTGCACGGATGTGACAGTTTTGAAAAATATACTGATAATTCCTGGGCGTCTCCACCCCCAATGGGTGTGGGCAAGGGACGGCTTGGTACGCTGAGTGTTTTAGCCGGCTGCTTCTGAGTAGTAATGTGATGTGACGGCAGGCGTAATCATATCATCCGCGCTGTTGACTGGAGTCCCAATGGGTGTTGCGTTGCGTGAAACGGCGTCAGCCGCCTGACGTGTCTTCAGACGGGTTGAAGTGTGTATTAAATGCTTCGCGACTGTTCAGTGACCGTGGTTGGAGGTGAGCGGTTGCCTTCTTCTTCTATAAATAGTGCCTTTGCCTCTCTGGTTTTTTCACATCTCTTGCTGTTCTCCGCTGCTTGCTTTCTTCCTCTCCTTGCATTTCCACCATGGGCAAGAACAACAAACGCAAGCGCGAGCCGACTCCTCCATCAGAGGACTTTGGCGACTCGAAATACTCAGAGGACGAGTTCTCCTCTGAGTCCGAGGGGTCTCCAACTCCCATCCCTCCCCCAGCGTCGTCCGATGACTCGGACGACTCTCAGGGGATTGCCGCGGAGGTCTGGACTTACATCCGGGCCGTCGAACGCTCCGGGCTCGCAGGCTCGGATGAGTCAGAGTACTCCTCGGACGAGGAGGACTCGTCCGAGGAGGACGGTGGCGGTGATGGCGAAGGCGACGACGACGACGACGACGACGGCGACGGAGGCGATGGCGGCGACAACGGCGACGGCGGCGTCAGGGGCGGCAACGGCGGCAGCAAGGGCGGCAACAGCGGCAGCAGGGGCAGCGGCGGCGGCAACAGCAAGGGCAGCAACAAGGCCAGTGGCTAGATGCCACTGGTTTTTAGATATTAGTATAGATTAGAAGTAGTATAGTGAAATAATGTAGTAGTATTAGTAATGTAGAGTAGTATAGTGTAGCGTAGTAGTAGTAGTAGTAGTAGTAGCAGCAGCAGTAGGGAAGTATCAACTCATAATGAGTTGATTTGTAAGTATTGTTACTTCCCTTAATGAAGAATGGCTTTGTCTCCTCCTGTACCAATTACTTTGCTTCATAGTAAGTCGATCTCTTATTTGTGAAGTTGATTTATTCTAAATAGTAAGTAAATAACTCGGGCACCATATCGCCGCTTCAGGGGTGATGGCCGAGCTATTATTGTCGATATTTACGCATTTGAAATAGAGTCCGAGTGATGACGAAACCATGTCAGCGTCGGAATAACTGTTGACCACGTCGGCTCTCTTAGATGTGACAGCCGAGTGACCTGTGACAACCCCAGCGTTTTTTAGAGATAACCGCCGAGTGACTGAGGACATCGTCGTTGCTTTAGAGATAGCTGCCGAGCGATTGAAGACATCGTCGGCGCTTTAGAGATAGCCGCCGAGCGACTGAAGACATCGTCGGCGCTTTAGAGATAGCCGCCGAGCGACTGGAGACATCGTTGGCGCTTTAGAGGTAACCGCCGAGCGACTGAAGACATCGTCGGCACTTTAGGGATAAATGTCGAGCGACTGACGTCAGCGTCTTAGAAATAACAGCCGAGTTAAAACGGGCCGTGTCGGCCACTTTGAGGATAATAGCCGAATGACGATGTGGCACACCGGGGTTTTAGAAGTAGCCGTCGGGTGACGACGTGGCACGTCGGTGTTTTAGAAGTAACCGCCGGGTGCTGACTGGGCGCTTTTGGAGACGGTATCTGACTCGGGAATATCCCGCATATACTGCGCTTTCAACCGCCTCTGCTTTTCGTGCCCTAGTTCTTGCTTTTCTGCCTCCAGATCCTCTCTGCAATTCGGCTCTCGCTCTGTTCGCCAGTAGAGTTGAGATGGCGCCCAAGAGAAAGGCCTCGAGTTCATCTGCTACGGTGATTCCTCCCATCGACCCCAACAGCTAGTTGCCTTTCGCAGGTAACCATATGTCTATTGTCTCCGAGCCTGACCTTCTCCACCTCATGTCCATCGGGGTCCTTCCCCCGAGGGAGCTTTGTTCTTGGCGGATTTGTCATGGGGTCACTGTCCCGACAGAGGATACCCATCAATCCGTGATTTACGTTCCTTTTCTTCTCCGCGGTCTCGCTCTCCCCATTTCTCCCTTTTTCCGCGGCCTCCTTGATTTTTATCGCCTTAACTTGACCCATCTGAATCCCAATTCTATTCTGCAAATTTCCATTTACGTTCATTTGTGCGAGGCTTTTCTTGGCGTCCTGCCACATTTTGGACTATGGAAGTATCTGTATCACTGTCGCCCTGGAATGGCCGGGGGGCAGCACCAACTGGTTCGGGGTGCTAGTTTGGAGATGCGCCGTGAGAGGAAGACTGAATATCTTGAAATCCCTCTCAAGGACAGTATTAAGGGATGGCGCTTGGAATGGTTTATTGTTGTAAAGCCCTAAATTTGTGTAAGGTGAAAATAATAGAATAAATAAATACATGTATTTATATAAATGTTTTGAGAATTAATTGATGTTCTTTTCTTTGTGCATACTCCATTATGGGAAATTAAAGTGGTCAAATAACAAATAAATAAATAATATTATTACAGAATGTCGAAGCATGATTCATGTAGACTTTTGTTGATATTTGAAATCTGGAGTTCAAACAAGAATTTGAATTTAGTTTGAATAATTGAAATGGGACATAAAAAAAAAGAGAGAAAAGAAAAAGGACAGAAACCTTACCTTGGGCCGGTTTCACCTTCTCGGCCCACGCCCACTCCATCTTCACTTCGCCTGATGGGCTGAAACGCGCCGCGCGGCCCAACTGGCGCCACAAGCACACTTTCGCCGCATGTGTCAATGACGGTGGACCCAGATCGTCAGCCATGTCTCCTATCCTCAACGCCTGCAATATCTTCTCCTCCGTTGCGAGCGCAGAACCGAAGCTCCACAAATCCCGGGGGGGAAATCGGCCGGGGATTAGTGCTATTTTCGCGGGGTTTGCTGGGATTCAGCTTCGTGGGTGGCTATATGACCCGGGCCTCTCCCCGTTGAGCAACCAGAGGAACACTTGAGCTAGGAATCCATGGCGGCAAACCGGGAAAAGAGACAGGGAGGGTGGCGCCGCGCGTGGAGCTTGCTAGCGCCGGCAATTGGAGGCCACCATGTGATGGGGGGCATGCGCAGGGTCTTCTCGGGCTTCCTTCGCTAGATTCGTGGCTCAGGGCTCTGGAATTTCTCGCCGGTGGGGGAATTTTGCCGTGGATCCGCTCCTCGCCGTGGCCGGCGTCACCCGAACGACAATCCATTGAGGTGAGCCCACCATCTAATTCGTGATCGCCTCTGCATCGTTTTGTGCCAGCGCTTGTGGTGAATCGGTCGCTGGGGAGCTTTGATGGTGCGATGATTTCTCGCCGAACTCCCTCCATCACCGCGGTGGCGCGCTTCGCTGTGGCCGTGGTGCTCTGCGCTGCAAAGACTGGTGGGGACTTCCTTCTCGGATCCGCCATCATCTCGACTTCAATTAGCACTAAACGTACGTGGGGATCGTACTCAGTGGGCCGGGGACCTGCGCACGCCGACGAGCTCACCATCTGGGACTGCTCGGGCGCCGCCGCTCTAAGCGCTCAATGGGGAAGATGGGGGATGGCCCTAGACTTCGAGATATACGGCCAGGATTGGGTCCGAGGAGTAATCAGCATGGGTCGTTGATTTGTCTGCGTGCGGCTGAGATTAGGCCAGGGAAAGGATTCAGTCGGATCTGATAACCTCCGTTGATGCGTGAATCGATGGTTGGGGATTGAATCCGACTTGATTGAATCTGGGCCGTCGATCACGGATCCGGTGGTCCCTAGTGCGTACCGCTTGGATATGGATGCGATCTAATCTGCACCATGTGGGGACAATCCAACGGCCCTGAACGCATGATACCTCTTCGCCGATCCCGTTTTATAAAAGAGCCCCTGGGATTTACTGAAATAAACCCGCCATCCCCGTTTAACTGTGTCCTGTGTCTCGGGTTTCTTGCGCCGAGCCCCCTGCGCTTTCTGAAAATTGAGGCCCAGTCCAGAGAGTTATAAAATCAGGAAAATGAATTAGAAAATGAGTTTTTAATATAAAAATAATCCCTAGAATTTATATAATTCATAGAAAATGCATATGAACTCCAAATTAATCCATTCCACTTCCTATAATTTTGTAATATTATTGTTTATCAATTAGTGCCACTGGTTTTACATAAAAGTCACATTAAAATTGTTATCTTAACTAATCTTGTAATAAGCACATATAATCTTTGGAAAATCATAACTT
Source organism: Zea luxurians (assembly GCA_029449295.1). Taxonomy (NCBI): domain Eukaryota; kingdom Viridiplantae; phylum Streptophyta; class Magnoliopsida; order Poales; family Poaceae; genus Zea; species Zea luxurians. The sequence goes on along the minus strand of JAOPSE010000103.1, from coordinate 8,257,866 downwards.
AAAATCTACAACTCCAAATTTAGTGATTCCAGTTCCTGTGGTTTTATTTTAATGTGTAGATTATTACTGTGTATTTTGTTCTTATGTTTGGTGTAATGTTAAATTTGCCTATACAATGTTTGTTTGTATTGCTACGATTAGCAGTGAGGTCACGAGGATCTAAAGATCATCCTGGTACCTGGATTCTCAAGGCCCAGGCAAGTTGTGCCCTTGATCACTTCTTTTTACCCACTCATGTTCTAATTAATCATAATGATCTGCATAGGTTAATTTTGATGGGACCCAATAGGTTACCCTAGTTTGACTATCTTTATACCTTGTTCACCACTGAACTTTCTGGGTAGTACTTGCTAGTGCTATATGTGGTTTTGGGTAGGAAGATTACACTATTCATGATTATACTTTTGTTATCAGTTGTTATTTATGATTCATGTTAAGATCATTATGTTAATTGGAACATGGAGAACCACCCGGGAAAACAGTGCTACCACAAGGGTGGAATGGGACGCCCTTGGCTGATTAATTAGGAAAGCTAGTGGAAGACTACCTTACCCGAAAGGGGCAAGGGCAGTAGGGGAGAGGTCAGTGTAGGGAGGCCCTCGGGAGGATTTTGCTGCGATGGCGGTCCTGCAAGGGATTCCTGCACTGGATCTTCCTATAAACTGTAGCGGGTTTTCTGAAGCTAGTGGAACTTTGTAAAGGCCTCGTAGTGGTACCCTGCCTCGCTTCCTAGGTAGAGGTGTATGGAGTCTGATCAACTCCGTGGCAAATGGGTAACACGACTTGTGGGTAAAGATGCGCAACCTCTGCAGAGTGTAAAACTGGTATACTAGCCGTGCTCACGGTCATGAGCAGCTCGGACACTCACATGATTAATTTATGGAACTAAATTCAATTTGTCATATGCATTGCATTGCAGGTGGTGTTGTTACTTTTGTTCTATTACTTAATTGGGTTTGGTATTTACTTATACTTAGTAACTGCTAATAAAATTTTGACCAACTTTAAAAGCAATGCTCAGCTCTAACCATCTTCTTTGGTAAGCCTTACACTTCACGTGAGCTCCCACCTTTGGCGAGTTCATGCACATTATTCCCCACAACTTGTTGAGCGATGAACGTATGTGAGCTCACTCTTGCTGTCTCACATACACCACAGGTCAAGACCAGGTACTGCAGGATGATGCTCTTGGAGGATGCTGCGATGAGTTCGTGAGAGGTCTAGGTCGTCGTCTCCCAGTCAACTTTGGGGTTGCTGGACCGTTGTCTCCTTATAATGTAATTATTTATTTTGTATAGAACTCCTGTTATATATAAAGATGTGACATTCGATCCTGTGCCACTATACATCATATGTTTGAGACTTGGTCCCAGCATACCTGGTGTTTATGTTAACCCCGGGTTTTGGACCCCTAAAATCCGGGTGTTACAGAAGTGGTATCAGAGGAATGTTGACTGTAGGACGAAACCTAGATAGAACTGGACAATCCTTACCTACTTACCTTTGCTACTCTGGTTCTTTTCTAAACTTGTCTTAATCTTTTCTCATCTATTTCCGCTTCACTCTGATTATTCTTACCATCTCCTTCTAAAAGACAAATGTGGATTTCATACTTTGAAATCCTGTGCCTAAAGTGACCTTTAGGAATAAGGAGACCAAATCTTAAGAACAAAAACAAAACTATTTTTATAAGTGACTATGTACTTGAATGTTTGTTCTTGTGATACTTGTCTGATTGGGATCTTTGATTGAGTGTGATGAGTTGTGGAGTAATGACCACAATTGCATCTGCATATACCCATAGGTATAAAAATATATTTATAAAATAACTAGACAACCTAGATTGTCCCCATTGGAACATATCTAGTTCAAGAGATTTATCTTATCATAAAAGCTCTCATTCTAACCAATTCATCTTATCTTAAAAGATTCTCCCTTATCTTAATAGATCCATCTCATCTTAAAAGATACTCATCTTATCTTGAAAAGATTTTATCCTTATCCTAATAGATCTAACTGGCCTCAGAAGATTCTATCTTATCTTTATGGATCTGTCTTATCCTAATAAGCATACTTATCCACCCTAGTTTAACAACCATGATCTAATGCAAATTAATTAGATCTTATCTAGTCAAACTAGTCACACCAATCTAACCTAGATCTGATCAAATCTAAAGTGACTTATCGAACATGTAAGATAACACTGATGAAATAGTTTAGACTCTACCCCTATAGAACAGGTCTTAACTTAGTTCACCCTGCACTAAGTTAAGAATGACAGATCGACTTGGCCATATGCAATTACCTTACCCATCTGATAGTTGCATAACCCCTCTGTTTTAACCTAACAGAGATTTTTAACATATCCTGATAGAATATATCCTACCCAGGAAGATCTATCTAACTTTAACTAGTCTCATCTAGTCATATCCAATCTAATCTAGATCCTATTTAATCTAATATGATCTAATCCAGAGTGAGTTACTTAATGCGAGTATAGAAGATAAGGCATACTCCACTTAAGCCTAAATTGGTGACTGGGATTAACTCAGGCCATACCCAACAACTTGACATACATCATAGGTTACATAACCTATCCAAACCATTCAGAAGCTAAACAACCCAACCAGATTCTTACTAATCTCATAGCCACCTACTAAACTAGCTGCTCCACCTACTACTTTATCCTAACTACATGTCCCTAATTTGGAGAACAACTTCAAGAACGAAATCGAAGATGATCAACTTCATCAAGAAAGGACAAACACCAACTCAAGTCTTCAAGGATCAAGTGGGATCACCAGATGAGTCAAAAGCCACAAATCTTGGAGGGAGTCTTTCCTTACCCTACACTTTCTTACCTAAACCCATCTATGCTTTAAAGACATCTTCTATCCTACATAATTATGTAGACATACATATATACACCCATGCTTTCCTAAACACCTGCCAATTTGGGTTTAGACTTGAAAAAAAAATCTTTTGGTATTAAAACCACTTAGACACTGAAATATAGATTTCAAACCAATCTCTCTGTAACCCTTTTCTTACAAATCTCGAGGACGAGATTTTTGTTAAGGGGGGTAGGATTTGTAAAGCCCTAAATTTGTGTAAGGTGAAAATAATAGAATAAATAAATACATGTATTTATATAAATGTTTTGAGAATTAATTGATGTTCTTTTCTTTGTGCATACTCCATTATGGGAAATTAAAGTGGTCAAATAACAAATAAATAAATAATATTATTACAGAATGTCGAAGCATGATTCATGTAGACTTTTGTTGATATTTGAAATCTGGAGTTCAAACAAGAATTTGAATTTAGTTTGAATAATTGAAATGGGACATAAAAAAAAAGAGAAAAGAAAAAGGACAGAAACCTTACCTTGGGCCGGTTTCACCTTCTCGGCCCACGCCCACTCCATCTTCACTTCGCCTGATGGGCTGAAACGCGCCGCGCGGCCCAACTGGCGCCACAAGCACACTTTCGCCGCATGTGTCAATGACGGTGGACCCAGATCGTCAGCCATGTCTCCTATCCTCAACGCCTGCAATATCTTCTCCTCCGTTGCGAGCGCAGAACCGAAGCTCCACAAATCCCGGGGGGGAAATCGGCCGGGGATTAGTGCTATTTTCGCGGGGTTTGTTGGGATTCAGCTTCGTGGGTGGCTATATGACCCGGGCCTCTCCCCGTTGAGCAACCAGAGGAACACTTGAGCTAGGAATCCATGGCGGCAAACCGGGAAAAGAGACAGGGAGGGTGGCGCCGCGCGTGGAGCTTGCTAGCGCCGGCAATTGGAGGCCACCATGTGATGGGGGGCATGCGCAGGGTCTTCTCGGGCTTCCTTCGCTAGATTCGTGGCTCAGGGCTCTGGAATTTCTCGCCGGTGGGGGAATTTTGCCGTGGATCCGCTCCTCGCCGTGGCCGGCGTCACCCGAACGACAATCCATTGAGGTGAGCCCACCATCTAATTCGTGATCGCCTCTGCATCGTTTTGTGCCAGCGCTTGTGGTGAATCGGTCGCTGGGGAGCTTTGATGGTGCGATGATTTCTCGCCGAACTCCCTCCATCACCGCGGTGGCGCGCTTCGCTGTGGCCGTGGTGCTCTGCGCTGCAAAGACTGGTGGGGACTTCCTTCTCGGATCCGCCATCATCTCGACTTCAATTAGCACTAAACGTACGTGGGGATCGTACTCAGTGGGCCGGGGACCTGCGCACGCCGACGAGCTCACCATCTGGGACTGCTCGGGCGCCGCCGCTCTAAGCGCTCAATGGGGAAGATGGGGGATGGCCCTAGACTTCGAGATATACGGCCAGGATTGGGTCCGAGGAGTAATCAGCATGGGTCGTTGATTTGTCTGCGTGCGGCTGAGATTAGGCCAGGGAAAGGATTCAGTCGGATCTGATAACCTCCGTTGATGCGTGAATCGATGGTTGGGGATTGAATCCGACTTGATTGAATCTGGGCCGTCGATCACGGATCCGGTGGTCCCTAGTGCGTACCGCTTGGATATGGATGCGATCTAATCTGCACCATGTGGGGACAATCCAACGGCCCTGAACGCATGATACCTCTTCGCCGATCCCATTTTATAAAAGAGCCCCTGGGATTTACTGAAATAAACCCGCCATCCCCGTTTAACTGTGTCCTGTGTCTCGGGTTTCTTGCGCCGAGCCCCCTGCGCTTTCTGAAAATTGAGGCCCAGTCCAGAGAGTTATAAAATCAGGAAAATGAATTAGAAAATGAGTTTTTAATATAAAAATAATCCCTAGAATTTATATAATTCATAGAAAATGCATATGAACTCCAAATTAATCCATTCCACTTCCTATAATTTTGTAATATTATTGTTTATCAATTAGTGCCACTGGTTTTACATAAAAGTCACATTAAAATTGTTATCTTAACTAATCTTGTAATAAGCACATATAATCTTTGGAAAATCATAACTTAAAATCTACAACTCCAAATTTAGTGATTCCAGTTCCTGTGGTTTTATTTTAATGTGTAGATTATTACTGTGTATTTTGTTCTTATGTTTGGTGTAATGTTAAATTTGCCTATACAATGTTTGTTTGTATTGCTACGATTAGCAGTGAGGTCACGAGGATCTAAAGATCATCCTGGTACCTGGATTCTCAAGGCCCAGGCAAGTTGTGCCCTTGATCACTTCTTTTTACCCACTCATGTTCTAATTAATCATAATGATCTGCATAGGTTAATTTTGATGGGACCCAATAGGTTACCCTAGTTTGACTATCTTTATACCTTGTTCACCACTGAACTTTCTGGGTAGTACTTGCTAGTGCTATATGTGGTTTTGGGTAGGAAGATTACACTATTCATGATTATACTTTTGTTATCAGTTGTTATTTATGATTCATGTTAAGATCATTATGTTAATTGGAACATGGAGAACCACCCGGGAAAACAGTGCTACCACAAGGGTGGAATGGGACGCCCTTGGCTGATTAATTAGGAAAGCTAGTGGAAGACTACCTTACCCGAAAGGGGCAAGGGCAGTAGGGGAGAGGTCAGTGTAGGGAGGCCCTCGGGAGGATTTTGCTGCGATGGCGGTCCTGCAAGGGATTCCTGCACTGGATCTTCCTATAAACTGTAGCGGGTTTTCTGAAGCTAGTGGAACTTTGTAAAGGCCTCGTAGTGGTACCCTGCCTCGCTTCCTAGGTAGAGGTGTATGGAGTCTGATCAACTCCGTGGCAAATGGGTAACACGACTTGTGGGTAAAGATGCGCAACCTCTGCAGAGTGTAAAACTGGTATACTAGCCGTGCTCACGGTCATGAGCAGCTCGGACACTCACATGATTAATTTATGGAACTAAATTCAATTTGTCATATGCATTGCATTGCAGGTGGTGTTGTTACTTTTGTTCTATTACTTAATTGGGTTTGGTATTTACTTATACTTAGTAACTGCTAATAAAATTTTGACCAACTTTAAAAGCAATGCTCAGCTCTAACCATCTTCTTTGGTAAGCCTTACACTTCACGTGAGCTCCCACCTTTGGCGAGTTCATGCACATTATTCCCCACAACTTGTTGAGCGATGAACGTATGTGAGCTCACTCTTGCTGTCTCACATACACCACAGGTCAAGACCAGGTACTGCAGGATGATGCTCTTGGAGGATGCTGCGATGAGTTCGTGAGAGGTCTAGGTCGTCGTCTCCCAGTCAACTTTGGGGTTGCTGGACCGTTGTCTCCTTATAATGTAATTATTTATTTTGTATAGAACTCCTGTTATATATAAAGATGTGACATTCGATCCTGTGCCACTATACATCATATGTTTGAGACTTGGTCCCAGCATACCTGGTGTTTATGTTAACCCCGGGTTTTGGACCCCTAAAATCCGGGTGTTACAATTGTTGAGAACCATGGAAACTCTCTCCCCCCACGGTCGGGGAGACAGCCGGATGTTCGCACTCCGAGTTGGACCGAGTCCCCCACGGATCAGGAGGTGGCTGAGGCAGGGGCTTTGCTAGCTGAAGTTGGACTGCTGAAAGAGAGGGGTCTGACTGCAGAGGCTGTGGTTGCCGATTTTGTCTTTAAGAACATTCAACCGTTGAAGGATAGGGCATACCCATCCTACTTGTACCGAGGTTTAGCTGACCCAACCCGGGTCACCGATAGAAGAATTCTTGCTATAGACTTGGTGAGCCGGCTTGAAATGATACTTAGAGGCAAGGTGTCCAATGTTGGTGCCCCTATCGCATACTCGGCCTAGAACTTGCCTCCTTCCAAGGCTTTTACTCATTTTGTGTCGAATCCACCTGTCGCTGATGGCAGTTTGGGCCTTAGAGTGTGACCCTCTGCTGAAGAAGTTAGTGCTTTGGTTGCTTCGATTGGAGAAATTCCCGATGATGAACGGCAAGTCCACTTTGAGGTGCCTTTGGATCCTAATGATGCAGAAATAAGTGCTATGCTTGATATGCTGGCCGAAGATTCTTCTGATGCTGCTCCTGCTGGGACATTGGCGGTGGCGCCTCTCCCAGAAGCTGGTACAACCTTGGATGTTCAGAGACCTGTCAGTGTTCGCCCGAGACGTCCTTGCCAAGCCAATCAATTTGATCTTTCTGCTGATGAGCAGAAAAAGAAAAAGAGACGTCTTCGGCAAGTATCTAGTTTGGATCGGGGCGCTGGTCCTTCGGTTCCTGCTGCTGAGGAGGTTCCCGTGCCTGAATTTACTGACGCTGACCCCAATGGGTGTGGTATGTCTGTTGCTGATCCCAATGGGTGTACTCCATCTGTCGCTGATCCCAATGGGGGTGTTGCCTGTGTTGCTGATGAAGACGACAGGGAGGAAGAAAATGAGGTCCCTCTGACTCGAAAGAACAGTCGGCAGTATATTACCAGTGGGGAAAGTAGTGGGGTTCCTTCTCCTGCTCTGTCAGCCCTCGTCGGTCTACAGGAGTTATCTCTGGCAAACTTTGATCAGACTCTAGAAGATATGGTTCCAGAGGACCTATTATCAGGGCCAGCGGATGGTGACGCGATGGATGTTTGTGCTGATGTGTTCGACGCCGAGTTGGGGTCATCCCGGGCAGCGTCCCGCGCCTCATCAACCTTAGAGCGCGGTCTTGAGGGCCAGGAAACTGACTTTGATCGTCTTGCTCTCATGGAAGTAACTGAGGGGCCTTCAGCCTTAGAGGCGGCTGCCGCGGAAAGCTTGACCCTCAGGGGTGGTGTCAACGCTCACCCAGCCCCCGAGGGTGTTGCTGAGGATGGTTCAGCTTTGGTGGGAGGCGTAAGTCACGACCCAGCCCCCGAGGGTGTTGCCGGAGACGATCCGGCTCAAGTGGGCAGCGCGAGCTATGACCCAGCCCCCGAGGGTGTCCGAGCAGGGTCTCCCTCTTGTACTTCCATGGATGTTCACGTCGGATCTCCTCCACACTCTGGTGGCATGGTGATGGCCCAAGTTTCTGGTCAGGGAGTCGCCTTAGAGGCTAGCGTTCCCGCTGACCATGTTTTGGGCTCTGTTAACAGTATTGAGTTGGTCCCTGCTGGTTCATTGCAAGCTGCGTCGGGTGGCAACTTTATGCCAGGACATCAATTGATCTCTCACGATTTGGGAGTCCCTTCGTTCTTCTCCAACCTCTAGGTATTGTGATATATTTTAGCTTGACTTTTATACCGCATGAACTGCTGTTATTACATTTATCTGTTCTCAATATCAGGCATTGGTGGACGGGATGGCTAGTCAGCTGAGGTCGCAAGGTGTGTCTGTTCCAGAAGGAGCTTCGTCTCTGGCATGTTGGAATCCGGTGTTGCTTCAACAGTGTGTCTTTGACTTGGAAGCGGCGAATGCTAGTTAGTGCTCTTTTGATTCCTTTCGTCTGCCTTATTGAATTGTTTCAAATTTTGACCCCCTTTGCTTGATTTTTTTTTGCCAGGCATGGCTCTGCAGATTTCTGTTCTTGAAGAAAAACATTCTCAAGGCCAGGCTGAACTGGTCCAGCGGTGTTCTAATTTTGAGGAAAAGTATTCCCAAAGCCAAACTGAGCTGGCCCAGGTCTCTGCTGCTCTAAATGCTGCTAACACGCTGAACTCTACTCTTCGCGTTCAGCTTGATTCTGAAAAGGTGACTTGTGAAACTGTGCCTTGTATTGATGTGTTCTTATTGCTGGCCTGATGTTTGAAGGAGTTGATTCTTGCTTGCAGGAAGAAAAACGTGCCCTTGTTGCTTCTCGCAATAATCTGGACAGACTGTATCGTGACTCTAGCAACTCGTTGACCATTCTGGAAAGGAGTCATTGTTTCACCATGGAGGAGTTAGATAATCTTCACTGTAGGCTGCAGGAATCCACGGATGATGTGATCCGTCTCAGGCAGTTGATATCGGCTAAGGATGCTGCTATCAAGGAACTGCGCGCTTCTAAGAAGTCCATCGCCCAAGAGCTGGAGACCGCTCAGCTGGCCATCAAAGTTGCTGAAGAAACTTCCGTTACTCTGAGGGCCCAGCGCGATAGGGCTATGGATAAAACCATTCGCGCGGGGCAGATCTTGATGAGGAGACCCGGCGTAGTTGTTCCCGACGACATAAGGGCTGATGTGAATGCTGCTCCTGATTCCTCAAGTCGCCCGTCTTCGTCGGTTGCTCCTGAGAAAGATATTGCAAAATAGAGAGACATTGTGCGCTTTGAGTGCGCGGTTATCATGATCGGATGCTTGTTAGAGGACACTAGTTCAACATCTGAATGATATTGCTACTCTCCTATTGTTTTAGAGTTCTGTAATACGTAAACTTGCAGTAGTAAAACGCTGTGTGATGATTTTGAAACTTGTTTACTGGATATAGAGATCACCCCTGTACGGGAAACCCGAGTTAAGTAAGCGCGAGCATGTTGCTCCGTCTTAAGTCGTCGCCGACTTAAGTCGATTGCTCCATTAGAAGGGCATAGTGGTCACCCTGAGTTAAGTAAGCGCGAGCATGTTGCACCGTCTTAAGTCATCGCCGACTTAAGCCGATTGCTCCGTTAGGAGGGCATAGTGGTCACCCTGAGTTAAGTAAGCGCGAGCATGTTGCACCGTCTTAAGTCGTCGCCGACTTAAGCCGATTGCTCCGTTAGAAGGGCATAGTGGTCACCCTGAGTTGAGTAAGCGCGAGCATGTTGCACCGTCTTAAGTCGTCGCCGACTTAAGCCGATTGCTCCGTTAGAAGGGCATAGTGGTCACCCTGAGTTGAGTAAGCGTGAGCATGTTGCACCGTCTTAAGTCGTCGCCGACTTAAGCCGATTGCTCCGTTAGGAGGGCATAGTGGTCACCCGGAGTTGAGTAAGCGTGAGCATGTTGCATCGTCTTAAGTCGTCGCCGACTTAAGTCGATTGCTCCGTTAGAAGGGCATAGTGGTCACCCTGAGTTAAGTAAGAATGCACGTCCATCATGAGCAAACTGAGTATTCTTGAAGCCTTTTTTATTGATGACATATTTCCCATTTTACAGAGTACATTGTCGTCCCGGTAGCTTTTGAAATTCAGCTAGGGGTAAAACTTCCTGAGGTGTTCTATATTCCAGGAGTTCCCGATTTCTGTGCCGTCCATCTGAGTGAGACGATATGACCCCGGCCGAGTGACTTCTGCTACTATGAATGGTCCTTCCCATAAGGGCGACAACTTGTGTCGTCCCTCCCCTGTTAGAATTCGGCGGAGGACGAGATCTCCCACTGAGAAGGATCGTTGTCGCACGACCTTGTCGTGATAGCGTCTCAGAGTCTGCTGGTATCGTGCTGATTGAATTACTGCATTCAGCCGTTCTTCTTCGAGTACATCAATGTCCTCCAGCCTAGTAGCTTCGGCTTCTACTATGCTTTCGAAGACCAACCTCGGCGCCCCGAACTTGAGATCGGCGGGTAATACTGCCTCTGACCCATAGACCATGAAGAAGGGGGTGTTTCCATGCAAAGCTCGGCTAGGTTGAGTTCTTAGGCTCCAAACAACGTAGGGCAATTCCCTTATCCACTTCCCTGCAAACTTTTCATTCTTTTCGAAGACCCTTTTCCTGAGTGCCTCCAATATCATCCCGTTAGCTCGTTCGACCTGCCCGTTGGCCCTCGGGTGCGCTACCGAAGCATACTTGATCTGAATGCTCTTTTGCTCGCAGAAATCGAAGAATTCTGAACTTGTGAAGTTGGATCCTAAGTCAGTTATGATATTGTTTGGTATTCCGAATCTGAATATTATGTCTTGTATGAATTCCACGGCCTTGGCTAAGGTTAAAGAAGCAACGGGTTTGAATTCTATCCATTTGGTGAATTTGTCGACTGCTACCAGTACATGAGTGTATCCTCCTTGAGCTTTCTTAAAAGGTCCAATCATATCCAGTCCCCAGCATGCGAACGGCCATGTCACTGGTATGGTCTGCAGCTGCTGTGCTGGTAGATGTTGCTGCTTTGACAAGTACTGGCAAGCTTCGCACCTCTGCACTAACTCGGCTGCATCGCTTTTCGTGGTTGGCCAATAGAATCCTGACCTGAAGACCTTCCCGACTAGCGTCTTGGATGCTGCGTGTATTCCACATTGCCTAGCGTGGACCTCATCTAGAAGTCGCTTCCCAGTAGATGAGAGAACGCACTTCATGAGGACGCCTAACGCGCCCCGTCTGTATAATGTCTCCCCAATGAGTGTGTAGTGGGCTGACTGTCTGGCGATGCGCTTGGCTACATTTTTGTCATCTGGTTCCTCTTCATTCTTTATATATCTGATGATCGGCCTTCTCCAGTCATCAGAGTCTGACTCTGGTTGATCCACGATATTACATTCTTCTGCTTGATCCATTGAGATGCTCGGCTGTAGTATTTCTTGCACAAAGACTCCGGGTGGGACCTGAGTTCGACTGGATCCTAGCTTGGACAATACGTCGGCTGCCGTGTTTCGATCCCTTTCTACATGATGAAATTCCAGGCCTTCGAATTTATCTTCTAGTTTTTGGACGGCAGTGCAGTATTTTCCCATTGAATCACTCGAACAGTCCCACTCTTTGTTTATCTGGCTTATGACTACCAGAGAATCTCCATATACCATCAGTCTCTTGATGCCTAATGATATAGCGATGTTCAGTCCATGGATCAGAGCTTCATATTCGGCTGCGTTGTTATAGGCTGGAAATAGCAACTGGAGGGCATATTTGAGGTGCTCGCCTCTAGGTGCGGTGAAGAGAATTCCTGCACCTGCTCCCTGCAGCTTCAGCGAGCCATCAAAATACATTCGCCATACTTCTGTAGTCTCTGGGTTATCTGGTACTTGTTGTTCAGTCCATTCTGACACGAAGTCAACCAACGCTTGAGTTTTGACGGCAGTGCGAGGTCGAAATTCGATGTCATGAGATCCTAGTTCACAGGCCCACTTGGCTATTCGGCCAATGGCTTCCCTGTTGTGAAGAATATCCCCTATCGGAAAACCGGTGACTACTATGACTTTGTGGTCGTCAAAGTAGTGACGTAGCTTGCGGGCAGTTAGAAGTACTGCATATAACAGCTTCTGGACTTGAGGATACTTTTTCTTCGAGGGACCTAGAACTTCACTAATGAAATAAACAGGATGTTGCACTGGGTAGGCATGTCCTTCTTCTGCTCGTTCGACTACCAACGCGGTGCTTACCACGTGAGTCGTGCAAGAGATATACAGCAGTAGATCTTTAGCTGGTTGAGTTGACGTGGCTCGCCGTGGCGGCTTCAGTACTGGTGGCGTTGTCAAGAATTTTTTCAGTGTATCTAGAGCTTCCTGTGCTTCTAAAGTCCATTGAAACTTATCCACTTTTTGAGTAGTTTATAAAATGGTAAACCTTTTTCTCCCAGTCTGGATATAAATCGGCTCAGAGCTGCCATACATCCAGTAAGTCGCTGAACCTTCTTTTGTGATCGTGGTGCTTCCATTTTCATGATAGCTTCAATCTTATCTGGATTAGCTTCAATTCCCCGGTGGCTGACAATAAATCCGAGTAGCTTTCCGGCTGGTACCCCAAAGACACATTTTTCGGGATTAAGCTTCCATCGATACTGCCGTAGACTGTTGAAAACCAGTTGTAAGTCTTCGATGAAGTTTTCCGAGTTCTCCGTTTTGATTACCACATCATCTACGTAGGCTTCCACACGCTTGCCCCAGTGATCAGCTAAGCATGTTTGAATGGCTCTCTGATAAGTCGCTCCAGCGTTTTTGAGGCCAAACGGCATGGAGGTATAGCAGAAAGCACCGAAGGGAGTGATGAACGCTGTCTTCTCCTCGTCTTCCTTTGCCAAACTAATCTGATGGTACCCGGAATAGCAGTCTAGGAAGGACAGCACAGAACATCCAGCGGTGGAGTCTACCACCTAATCTATCCTAGGGAGCCCAAAGGGATCCTTTGGACAATGTTTGTTGAGATCCGTATAGTCGACGCACATGCGCCAATCCACCTTATTCTTTTTGAGTATAAGAACAGGGTTGGCTAACCACTCGGGATGTAACACCTCTCTAATAAACCCAGCCGCGACCAAGCGGGCCAGCTCAGCGCTAATGGCCTCTCTCTTGTCGGGCGTGAAACGACGTAGTTTTTGCCGGATCGGCCTTGCCTGGGGATAGACCTTCAGTTTGTGCTCGGCCAGTTCTCTCGGGACTCCCAGCATATCCGCAGGTTGCCATGCGAATACGTCTCGGTTATCATGCAGGAACCGGACGAGCGTGCCTTCCTATTTATCGTCCAGGCTGGAGCTAATGATGGCAGTCTTGCGCTCATCAGCGAATCCAAGGTTGATTCTTTTGGTTTCTTCAGTCGGCCGCATAGAGGTCGTGGCTTGAGCTTCATTCGCTGGTGTGGTAAGGTCTTCCTCAGGCTTAGAGTTTGCCTGGATCGAAGAAGTCGCCGACGGTTTGGTGGTGAGGGCCGCCTGGATGGCCACTCGGAAACATTCTGCGACGCCTTTGAGGTCAGCACGCACAGTTATGATTCCTTGCGGTCCCGGCATCTTCAATATCATGTACGTGTAATGCGGAATGGCCATGAATTTTTCCAATCCCGGCCTCCCGATGATGGCGTTGTACCCGCAGTCGAAGTTCGCCACTTCGAACCTCAGGAACTCGGTTCTGTAGTTCTCCGGAGTTCCGAAGGTGACGGGCATGTAGATGTGGCCCAGCGGGTATTCCCCTTCAGTCGGCATGATGCCAAAGAAAGGAGTGTCTGACTCGTGGAGCTCTTTGAGGTGAACTCCCAAGCCTCGGAGTGTCCGAGGGAAGGTGACGTTGATGCTGCTCCCCCCGTCCACTGACACCTTCTTCACCCTGCTCTCTCGGATCACCGGATCGACGAGGAGCGGGTATTTGCCTGGGTGGTCAAAGTTGAGCCATTGGTCTGCCCGAGTGAAGGTGATCCGGTGCTCCGACCATCAGTACGGAGCGGGAGGACCGGTGGTTGCCACCAGTATCTGGCGATCGTTGAGCTTTTGTTGTCTTCTGTTCTCTTGCGATCCGTGTCCACCGAAGATGACATTGACCTCCCTGTCAACGCGCGGGAAGGCTCCTCCTCCTCCCTCCTCCCGCTGCTGGGGTTGTCATGGTTCTTTTGGTCGTCCCCGCGGCAGAGGAGGAGGTAGAGGTTTGAAGGGTCGGCCGTGCCCGACGGAGTGTTTGAAGTCCCTGCAGTTCCGAAGAGTGTGGCACATGTCCTTATGGTACGGGCACTGGGCGTCGAGGATGTCGTCTAGCGTACGCTCGCCTCCGTGGGGTCCTCCCCAAGCGCGAGAGGCAGGTGGTCCGATGGCATGTACCTCTTCGCGCGGTCTCTTCTCCCAGTGTTTGTCGGGTTGCTAGTTCGCGTCGCGTCGTGGTGCTGCCGGTGCGGGCTTCGCTCCTCCGATGAGGTCTTGAGCTCGCTCGTCGGCGGTGATGTAGAGGTCGGCTTCCCGGAACAGCTGCTCAGAGGTAGTCGGCGCTTTCTGCAATATGGTTTGGATGAAGGCCGAGTCATTGGATCCTCTGTAGAAGTCCTCGATCACAGCCGCCTCCGTGACCTCGGGGATACGATTTCTCATGGTCTGGAACCTTTTGAGGTACGACCGGAGAGTTTCGTCCCCCCGGCGCTTGATGGATTTGAGGTCCCATGGTTGCGCCGGTTTGTCGGAGAGGGACTGAAAGTTGGCGGTGAAACGTCGGCTGAAATCGCTCCAGTCGTTGATGCAGTGCCGGGGTAGATGTCGTAGCCATTGTAGTGCGTCTTGCCCAAGGACAATGGGTAAGTACGGAGTCATCACGTCTTCGGATGCTCCGGCGGCTCGAGCGGCAGTGGTGTAGACGGCCAGCCAACCTCCTGGATCCTGCTTAGGTTCATACTTGTCGACATTGGATACCTTGAAGTTAGGGGCCACTGAATGGCCCTAATGCGCGGAGTAAGGGCAGACACTCCACATGTGTCCTCCTGTCGTCGGAGATGATGTCTGTCCCGGGGAGGGGAGTAGTTGTTGAGGTTCCTCGACCGTCCCCGGGTTGTACCGCCAGTCGAGGCCGTCGTTGACTCGGTTCTGGTGGATTGACTCCGAGTTGGGATGCCATGATCCCTGTCGTACTCCTCCCGGCGGCGGATCTCGTTCTCATGCCGTCGTTCACGCGAAGCGTTGATGGAGCTTCGCGCGTCCCAGCGACTGTTGATGGCGTGTCGCAGATCGTTCGACGGGTGAGCGAGAGGTAGAAGATGGTTGGCTACTTGGGTGAACAGGCGTCGATAGCCCTCGGTGTCGGGAGTCCGAGGGAGTCCATCAGCTATCTGAGCTAGTACTCCTCCGACTTCACTCGGCGTGTTCATGGCTCGGGCGAAGTCGGGGTTCAAGTTGCGACCAAAGAGTGGATTTTCCCGGCGCTGCCTTGCGTCTTGCTCGGCTTGTTCCTAAGCTCGTCGGCGATCACGCCGTCGGGAGTTCCTTCGTTCTCTGAAGACGCGTTCCTCCGGAGTTTCTCCCATCTCCGAGACCTCATCTTGCGAGACAGGTTGCTCCGGATCCCGTTCTCCGGCCTCGTGATGTCGCCGGATGTTTCGGCGCCGATTTCTTCGTCGACGGGACTCCCGCTGAGGTGGTTCTTCCCCAGGCGCGGTTGGCTCGTCGTCGGAGACGGGAGGCGACTCCACTCTCCCGATGAAAAGAACGTCGGGGTAGAATGGCACGACTGTCGTGGCGATCTTCTTTCGGAGAGCTGGAGGTTGTGCTTCTCCGGTATTTTCGGAGTTTGTTGGAGGAGACTTCTTTTTTGGCGGATCTGCAATGCGGTGTAGAGTTCCCTCTTCGTCTGCTATGGATGAGATCGTTCCAAAGCAGAACATGGATCCGGGACGGAGGGTGATCTTGCTGTGGAAGGTGACGGCCATTGAGCTAGCTTAGATCATCAACACACCCCCTACCTGGCGCGCCAGCTGTCGGTTTTTTGGGTCCGACCGCACACCTGGGGTTGCCCCTTGAGGTGTTTTAGGAGTAGGACGGTGTCATCGACTGTAGCTGAATGGTTCGTGCTAGATGCACGAAAGACAATGGACAATGTTTACAGGTTCGGGCCGCTTTGAGATGCGTAACACCCTACGTCTTGGCGAATATGCTTTGTGTAATGGGTTACAAGGTAGAGAGTTGAGGTGGATGGCTAAGTAATAGTAGAGTTGGGATTGATTGTCTTGAAGGGGTGCCCCCTAGGCCTTATATATTTGACCGTGAGGCAATACAAGCTGATATGATAACAATGTGCACCTAAAAGATAGTGAACTGTTTGAGCTTATCTTCCTATGATTCGGCCGACTTATCCTCGCCCGGTTCCGTTGTGCGGGGCTCTAGCGTGGGAAAGTCGGATCTCCTGTTGTGGTCACTTGCTCGACGTCGCGGAGTCATCCGGGCTTGCACCGACCCGGCCTCACATCGATCTGCTTTACTGATTGCTCCTCCCCAGGCCCATGAAGGAGTGACCTTACGATCTATCGGGCCCTTGGGCTTTTCGTGAGGTCTTTTATCCTTCTAATGGACCCGTGGGATATCTGTCCCCCACACCACCTCTGCACCAGCGGCTTGCAAGTCACTCGCTAGCGGCGGCGACCACCTCAACGCTGGGACCATGGCGAAGAGGCCCTCGCCCCCGCCCTCCTATGGGGGTGACGACAAGACCATTCAAGCCAAGGAGCCAGACACGCGGTAGCTGACGGCGCCTGTAGCCCGACCAGCTCCGCATAGCCGAAGTTGGCCTCCTTTGCGAGGCTGGTGAACATCCTTTCCCCCGAATGCTGGAGGAAGAAGGGAGCCACCAGCCCATGCGAAAGGCAGGGCCACAACCCGGCTCGCTCTCCACCCCTGCAAGGCTGATGAACATCCTTGAAGCTGAGGGCATGGGGGGAGGCCGCAGCCCGGCTCACTTCTCTCCACCACAAGGCTGGTAGTCATCCTTGTATATGACCACTGGTGGGAGACCGCAGCCAGGCTGCATGATGAAAATCCTTGAAGCTGAGCGATGGTAGAAGAGCACCAACCCCATGAGGTCGTGCTCCTCCAACAACAGCAAGAAGAAGACAAGATCGGCAGCACCACCGCGCAGGAAACAAAGAAAGCGAGATCCCCGGCGGTGAGATCGCTGAGGGGGATGACACTACCGCGGATCCTTCCAGCGAACACCGGCGCGCTCCATCCAGAGGCCCAGAAGGCGGAAGGGCACGACAAATGGAAGAGAAGCGAGGCATGGCTACTGCCCGGAGGATGAGCTCCTTTTTAAAGGCAGATTCCCCCGCTCATGCCCCAAAGCGTCACGGGTAGGGCTGGACAAAAAACTCGTAGCTCGTTAACTCACTCGACTCGACTCGATAGTGGCTTGACTCGACTTGACTCGTTTATAATTTGTAACGAGTTGAGCTTGTATTTCAACTCGTTACGATAATGAGCCAGCTCGAGCTGGCTCGCGAGCTGACTCGTGAGCCAAACGAGTTGGAGTAATTAGTCAAATCACAATAATCTCCAATCCAAAATAGTTAATCTTGTACTCTACTATAGTTAATATTGTTCTTTGTTGAGTGTGGAATATTAAGTTACAAACTCTATTCTGTTTTCTAAATAGATATCCTTCTTTTCTTTTGCTACATGTTTTTATATGTGTTCGTAGACACTAGACATGGTATTATCGAGCTGGCTCGCGAGCTAAACGAGCCAGCTCGAGTTGGCAAACGAGTTGAGCCGAGTTGGATCTTTAGCTCGTTAACATAACGAGTCGAGCCGAGCCAGCTCGTTATCTTATCGAGCCAGTTCGAGTCAAGTCGAGCCGAGCCGAGCCAGCTCGATATCCACCCCTAGTCATGGGCGAGTCTCCCCCAAAGCACACCAGGGTATCTAGCCTATGGCATGGGGGCTTGACCCTGCATGACTTGCAGATGGCTCGCTGGGGCAAAGAAGGCGAATCACCACGCAAGGAGCGTGTTACCGCCCACGGTAGGTGCACCACTTCATCTTCGCCGCGACCAACGGTCGAACCTCAGGCACGGGGGCCAGGTCTGCATGTCAGGCACTGGGCGTCCCGGTTCCTGCGTGCGGAGAAGACCGACTGCCGCGGGAGAGGCACGCCTCCACCTGCGGTGACGCGCCTCTTCTCCTCCACCAAAAGTAACGGCCCAGTCTCTCACACAGGGGCCCAGACCCACGGTCATCCACCGCGGGTGATAGTCCATGGGTGCAGGGGAGTCAAACCGCCGCACGCGCCAATGCCGCGCCTCCTCAGGACAGCCACAGAAGACGGGGAGGTTAAATTTTCAAGGCCAATGCAGCATCTTGAGGCACCCCGCGCATGGCCCAACAAAGCCATTAAGTGTGGAGGTCATGGGTCAGTCAGCCGCGGGGACAGGCGTGGCAGTCAGAGTGACCAAGGGCGGACCAACAGTAATTGCACCAACAGGCGCGCAGGAGCAGCGAGTCAAATGCCAATCAAAGCTTTGGTCCCACCTGCAGGCTCATACCCTCCCCTGAGGCGGGCCCGGGGGCCACTGTCGGTACCCTGAATCAGGGGTACCCCTTACTACAGTTTAAAGACACGGTGCCCGTGCGGCTGTCCCTAGCCGTACGGTGAACAGCACCCGACCTCACCACGTGGGCAGCTCCAGGGGCGCCACATGGCTAGAAAAGACGGTATATCCTAGGATGCGGATAGTTGAATTGAACCTCTCCGAGGGAGCACCGGACCCCTATACGCGCAGCCTGGAGCCCCGAATACGGACCGAGACTCCCAAGTAAGCATGCCAGGGCCCTTGGATGGGGTCCGGGTCCCTCCGAGTAAGGACTAGGCCACCCATAACGAGGCCCTGGGACAGGGGATACCCTGGCCTAGCAAGGATCCGGTACTGACACGTGCCCGGGCTTTATCTTGTACGATTGCGCCCCCCGCTCAGGCGGAGACCCGATGCTGCCATGTGGCTCATTGCCTGTGACGTAATCTAGCGGGCGGAGCCTGACGTAAGGCCTCTGGACCGTGCGGTCTCTGCATTTATTGCGGAGAGGACGCACCGCCTATTCGCCCTGCTGACAGACGATGGGCCGCTTCAGCATTTATTGTGACCTGTCCACTCAGCTGGCAGACTGCGTCCAAGCCATCCTGCAGGCAGCATGTCTGTCCAGTCCATTATCAAACAGTACACCCATACCACCACGCACGCGTCGTGGTCATCATGACTGGTACGTTGTCAGGCAAACTTCTGCTGCAAGCCAATGCTATGGAGATCGCCGATATCAGGGCACGAGGAGATTGCACTGGGTGAATGGCTCCAATTGCTATACCTGTTTTGTCCCTGGGCCCACATGTCGGGGCTCAGTATCCTTGTATGTGCCCCCCTTGAACTATAAAAGGGAGGGCACACTATGTTGCACAGGGGAGGGGAATTCTCAGACCCAAGTCATCCAGGTCACACTTAGACTCCCTCAGGCTTACACACACCTCAAGCTCTCAAGCAATACAACACACAGTGGAGTAGGGTATTACGCTCCGGTGACCCGAACCACTCTAAACCGTTGCATGTTCTTGTGTTCATCCCTACATCTCTCAACAGGCAAAACGCTTAAGCCCCCTCCACATCTTAGGACTTAGGGCGGGTGCACTCCGCCACCCGGCCGGAGAATTTCCTCTCCGACATGCCCCCTTCACCTAGTTCGGTAGGCTAGGCGGTGGGTCTCAGCAGCCGTCTTTCGAAGATGCCCTCGGGCACGGGTGCCTAAGTTGATGCCCTCTGGGAGAGGTCATCTACCACTGAATTGTTGGCCCGGGGAACATGTTGTAGTTCTAGGGCCGTGAAGTCCTTCTCCAGCTTCCTTACATGGAGGAGGTAAGCTGCGAGTCTGGGCTCGTTGCAGCTACACTCCCCGTGGACCTGCTTGATGATTAGCTAAGAGTCCCCCTTCATGAGGAGCTAGCGGATCCCCAGGGATAGGGCCACAGATAAGCCAAAGATCAGTGCCTCATACTCCGCCATGTTGTTGGTGGCCTTGAACTCGAGGCGCACCACGTACTTCACCTGATCTCTGCCTGGGTCAACGAGAACCACCCCCACACCAGCACTCTACTGGCGGGCGGATCCATCGAAGAAGAGCGTCCGGTGGGGCTCGGTGAAGACTGGAACCCTGCACTCCGCAGGTGTGGGGCCCGGATCGGGGTCCGGGCCCCTAGGGGCGCTCGGAGGTGGAGTCCACTCCACGATGAAGTTGGCTAGGACCTGACTTTTGATGGCGTGGCGAGGCTGGAAGTCCAGCTGGAACTCAGCGAGCTCCGCTGCCCACTTGGCGATGTTGCCAGTGGCATTAGAGTTGTGGAGGATGGCCCTTAACGGAAAGGAGGTCACCACCACAACTCTGTGTGCCTGGAAATAGTGGCGCAACTTCCTGGACGCAACCAGCACAGCATAGAGGAGTTTGTGCGTCTCGAGGTACCTGACCTTTGCCTCATGGAGGACCTCGCTGACGTAGTAGACCGGCTTCTGGACGGTCCGGGCCCCTGTAGCTGGTTCCAAGCTTTTAGGTCCTTGGCCTTCTTGTGTCGCCCTTTCGGCGACTAGCACCATGCTCACCACCTCTATAGCCGCCGCAATGTACAGATACAGTGGCTCCCCTGGCTCCGGAGCAACCAGGATCGACAGGGATACTAGGTGCTGCTTCAACTTTTGGAAGGCTTGTTATGCCTCTTCGGTCCAAGAAAATGGGCCGGATTTCCATAGGAGTTTGAAGAAGGGCAGTGCCCTCTCGGCCAGCCTCGAAATGAAGCGGCTAAGGGCAGCTAATGATCCTGTAAGCTTCTGAACATCCTTGATACGGGCGGGAGGCCTCATTACCTCAATAGCCTTGATCTTCTCCGAGTTAGCTTCAATGCCCCGGTATGAAACCAGGAACCCCAGCAGCTTTTCTGCAGAGACACCGAAGACACACTTCTCTGGGTTTAGCTTGGTGCGGGTTGCCCGCAGCTTGCCGAAAACTAGGGTCAGGTCTTGTAACACCCGGTTTTAAAGAACAAAGCCGGGTGCATCTCATACATGCGCCAAAGAAGACAACATATATAATAACAGAGTGTATAGAGATAAATGTCATAAAACATCAGAGTAATTATTACATAGCGGAAGACTTATTACAGAATAAAAGTATAACCATAAAACGAACTAAGGATCGTCGGCGCCAATGTCGACTGAGAAACGCCATCTAGATCAGATCGAACTCCTCAGTGTTAGGCGGCTCCTCTTCAACCACCTGCTCTTCTCCTGTGGGGGGTGTGAGACAGCAAGAGTGAGCTCACATACGTTCATAGCTCAACAAGTTGTGGGGAATAATGTGGCATGAACTCACGAAAGGTGGGAGTTCATGAAGTGTAAGGCTGATCAATGAAATAGAGGCTGAAGCTGAGCATTGCTTTTATAAGTTGGTCAAAATTTTATTAGCAATTACTAAGTGTAAGTAAATACCAAACCTTAATAATAATAAAGAACAGTAATAGTAAAGTAATCTCAAATGCGATGCAAATGTCAAATTAAATTTAAGTTCCATAGTTAATCATGTGAGGGTCCGAGCCGCTCATGACCGTGAGCACGGCTAGTATACTAGTTTTACACTCTGCAGAGGTTGCGCATCTTTACCCACAAGCCGTGTTACCCATCTGCCAAGGGGTCATAAATCCCATACACCTCTACCAAGGAAGCGAGGCAGGGTAACACTACGAGGCCTTTACAAAGTTCCACTAGCTTCAGACTACCCGCTACAGTTTATAGGAAGCTCCAGTGCAGGGTTCTTGCCGACCGCCATCGCAGCAAAATCAAACAAGGACCTCCCTACACTGACCACTCCCCTACTGCCCTTGCCCCTTTCGGGTAAGGTAGCCCTCCACTAGCTTTCCTAGTTAATCAGCCAAGGGCGTCCCATTAAACCCTTGTGGTAGCACTGTTTTGCCGGGTGGTCGCTCCATGTTCCCATTAATTTAATGATCTTAACATGAACAGTAATAATAACAAGATAATAACAGAATAATCATGAATAGTGTATCTCCATACCCAATCCACATAAAGCAATAGCAAGTACTACCCAAAAATATTTCAGGGGTGAACAAGGTATAGAGGTAATCAAAACTGGGGTAACATAAAGGCTCCCATCAAAATTAACCTATGCAGATCATTAAAATTAATAAGAACATGGCTGGGAAAAGTAAGTGATCAAGGGCACAACTTGCCTTCAATGAGCTCCTGCTCAGCTATCTCTACTTGTTGAACCTCAGAATCCACAGTGTCTTGCTCGTCTACTCGCATCAACACAATACATACATAGTATAGCATAAATTAACATTACATCAAACATGTAAATAAAATATAAATTAAAAATCTACACATTAAAATGAGATCATAGGAACTGGAATCACTAAATTTGGAGTTATAGATTTCAAGTTATGAATTTCCTAAGATTTAATGTGATTAAAATAGGGTTAAATGATAAATAAATTTTCTAACAGAGTTCATGTCAAAACAGTGACTCTAAGTGTTAGAGAATAATATTACAAAATTTTAGAAACTGGAATGGCTCAATTTGGACTAAAAATGGATTTCCTATAATTTATACAAGTTCTAGGGTTTATTTTCATATTAAAAATCCAATTTCTAATTCATTTAATCGATTTAAAACAGTGCTGGATCGGGCCTCATTTTCTAGAAAAGACAGGGGCTATTCTACAAGAATTCCCAAGAAACAAAGTGTTGTACAGGGTGGACTGCGGGTTGATTCCTAGAATGAGCGGGGTATCTTTTATAAAACCACCAGCCGAAGGGGTATCTAGAAACCCTGGCCGTTGGATCAACGATGCACGTCTCAGATTAGAACCTAGCCTTCCCGATTTCCAATCGCACGATCCGGAACAAGCGACCTAGATTTTATTATCCCTGATCTGACCGATGTCGACCGATCCAGATCCAACGGTGCACGATCAATCGGCCGAAACGCTATGCCCAATCTGATCGTGTCCGCTCCTACCTCATCCAACGGCACAGATTCTTCTCCCTCCTTACGACCACCAGGGCGGCGGCGCAGCACAGCCCCACGGCGGAGACGCCATGACCGGAGTAGTGCCCACACCAATTCCGCCGCCATCCAGAAATTAACTTGCGCTACACTGTCCTAAGATCAAGGAGAACATGAAGGAGGTGAGGAATACCGGAAATCGGGCGCGCAGACGGGTTGTTCTCGCGTTGGGGCGGCTCGGCGGTACTCTATCTACTCCGGCGAGTAATTCCGTCAAAGACCGAGGCTTTTCGGCCCCAATCCGCCACGGTCACGATCCACAGGCCCAGGCGGATCGCCCCGACCTATCGCAGAGGGTATACAAGGCGGGTTGGCGAGATTCACCGGAGGCGGAACCTTCGCCCAATGGTGGCGTCAGCCTTTTGTGGACGATGCGGCGCGGTCTGGGTGGTGGGATAGAGCAGGGGAGGTGCGGCGCGTAGCACTTATACCCTGGTCTAGGTCGCGGTCCCAGGGATGAGGCCGTTCCGAGGTTGCTGCGCCCACGAGCTGCGGTCCCGGCCGGTGCGGCCGGTTCGTTAGGGAAGGATCCGACATGAGGGCACCATCTGTCAACGGCTTGAGCGGAGTAGGGCGGGGCGCGAGCGGCGACTGGCCGGTGGGGCCCGCACGTAAGTGGCGCAACGCGGGTGAGCGGCTGGAGGGCCGCGCGTGGAGGATTCACAGTTGGGCCGAAATGAGGTTAGCCGGCCCAGGTAAGGTTTTTATTCTTTTTCTTTTTATTTTTCTGTTTTCTTTCTTCTTCTCTTCTAGGTTTAAACTTGAATTTGAATTTACTCTCAAACCTTGTACAAATTTGTTATCAAATCATATTATGGAATGTAAAATACAATTTTTTTTAGGAATTTATTTATATTATTTATATTTTCATATCATTTCACTTCTTGCTTTCAAAAACCCTAAATTTTAATTTAGGGATTCAATTCATCCTTTAGAATTATTTTATTATTATTATTATCAACATTATCATTTTATTAAATGCACAGACATTAAAACTCCAACATGATACATTTTATTTTATTTTGGTATCATTTATTTTGTAATTTAATCACTCTTAATTACTTGGATGCTCTTTTTATGATGCAATGTGGCACATAAAATAAGGAGATCCACTATATCCTTTGTATAAAAATTTGAGTATTACAAATCCTACCCCCCTTAAAAATAATCTCGTCCTCGAGATTTAAGAGGATCTAGAGAAAAGGTGGGGAAAATCTATGCGAAGCTCTTCTTCTCTTTCCCAAGTTGCTTCGTCTTCACCGTGGTGGCTCCATTGCACTTTGCACATCTTTATAACCTTATTCCTCGTAACTCGAGTCAAAGTATCCAAAATCTTGATGGGGTACTCAGCATAAGTCAAACCTTCTTGAACACTAAGGTCTTCCATTGGTAACTGTTCTTCAGGTACCCTGAGACATTTCTTCAGCTGAGATACATGAAATACATCATGAACATCCGCAAGATGCTCCGGTAACTCCAATTGATATGCAACCTCACCCACTCGCTTTAAGATTAAGAAGGGTCCAATAAAGCGAGGGGACAACTTTCCTTTGACTTTGAACCTTCTCATGCCCCGGAGTGGTGACACCTTCGAATAGACATGATCACCCTCCTGAAACTCAAGCAGTCTTCTCCGGGTATCAGCATAACTTTTCTGTCTTGACTGCGCAGTTCTCAAATTCTCCCTTATTTGCTGAACTTGTTCTTCTGCTTCCTGTATAATCTCAGGCCCAAACAACTGCCTTTCACCAGTTTGATTCCAATACAAGGGAGTCCTGCACTTTCTGCCATACAAAGCCTCAAACGGTGACATCTTCAAACTGGCCTGATAGCTATTATTATAAGAGAACTCTGCATATGGCAAACTCTTATCCCAACTACCACCATGCCTAAGAGCACAAGCTCTTAACATATCCTCTAGCACTTGGTTGGTCCTCTCAGTCTGCCCATCAGTCTGTGGATGGTAAGCCGAGCTAAAATTTAATCTCGTATCCAAGGACTCGTGTAACTTCTTCCAATACCGAGAGGTAAACTGTGATCCTCGATCAGACACGATTTTCTTTGGCACACCATGCAGGCAGACAATTTGTGCCATGTACAACTCTGCCAACTTGGCTCCTGAATACGTGGTCTTCACTGGAATAAAGTGGGCTACTTTAGTTAGCCTGTCCACAATCACCCATATAGAATCATATCCAGCAGACGTGTGGGGTAATCCAACAATGAAGTCCATGCCAATCTCTTCCCATTTCCACTCAGGTATCTTCAGTGGATGCAGTAGTCCGGCTGGCCTCTGGTGTTCAGCTTTAACTCTTTGGCATACATCGCACATAGCCACATGTGTAGCCACATCTCTCTTTAAACCATACCACCAATACTTTTGCTTCAAATCCTGATACATCTTAGTGCTCCCAGGGTGGATAGAATAAACTGAATCATGTGCCTCCTTCAATATGGTTTCCCGAAGACTATCAATATCGGGAACACAGATCCGATTCTTGAACCATATCGTGCCTTGCTCATCCTCCGTGAACTCTGGGCCTCTACCCTCTGTTATCAGATCCTTGATCTCCTGGATTTTGGCATCACCAACCTGACCTTTACGAATTTCTTGCTCCAAGGTAGGTTCCAATTCAATAGTCACTCCTTCCGTATGTGTAACAATTCCCAGGTTGAGCCTCTCAAAGTCTTTTGCTAATTCATCAGGTAGCTGGACAACGAAAGTGGAGTGAACATGCTCCTTCCGACTCAATGCATCTGCAACCAAATTCGCCTTGCCTGGGTGATAGTGAATCTCCAAGTCATAATCCTTAATGAGCTCCAACCAACGGCGTTGCCTAAGATTGAGATCCTTCTGAGTGAATATATACTTCAAACTCTTATGATCCGTGTATACTTGGCACTTAGTTCCCATAATATAGTGTCTCCAAATCTTAAGTGCATGCACAACGGCAGCCAGCTCTAAGTCATGGGTGGGGTAGTTCAATTCATGCTTCCTCAACTGACGAGATGCATAGGCAATCACATGACCATCTTGCATAAGCACACATCCAAGTCCTTGGCCACATGCATCACAGTAAATGTCAAATCCCTTCTGCAGATCTGGCATAATCAATACTGGAGGTGACATCAATCTCTCCTTCAACTGATCAAAGCTTTCTTGGCACTTCTCATCCCACTTAAATTCTCTTCCTTTTTCCAAAAGCGATGTCATAGGCTTAGCAATTTTAGAGAACCCTTCAATAAATCTTCGATAATATCCTGCGAGTCCCAAGAAACTCTGAATCTCAGTAACTGTAGTGGGCACTCTCCACTCCATAATCTCCTTCACCTTAGCAGGATCCACTGCTATTCCTCCATTAGAAATAATATGACCAAGGAATGGCACCTTGTCAATCCAAAACTCGCACTTGCTAAACTTAGCGTAGAGTTGATTATCTCGTAACTTCTGTAGCACCAACCTTAGATGTTGTTCATGATCACTTTCATTCTTAGAATAGATAAGAATATCGTCGATGAACACCACGACGAATCTGTCCAAATACTCCATAAACACCTTATTCATCAAATTCATAAAATAAGCCGGTGCATTGGTTAATCCAAATGACATAACAGTAAACTCATATAATCCATATCGAGTCGAGAATGCTGTCTTGGGAATATCCGATGGTCTAATCCTCATCTGATGGTACCCCGATCGGAGATCAATCTTCGAGAACACCCTAGCACCCCTCATCTGATCAAATAAATCCTCAATACGGGGCAACGGATACTTGTTCTTCACCGTGACATCATTAAGAGATCTATAATCCACACACATCCGTTGCGATCCATCCTTCTTCTGCACAAATAACACCGGTGCTCCCCAAGGTGAGGAACTCGGACGAATATACCCCGCCTCCTGTAACTCAGTTAACTGCTTCTTAAGTTCCTTCAACTCCTCTACGGACATTCTATAGGGCCGTTTAGAAATAGGGGCGGTTCTAGGTAAGAGATCAATCACAAACTCAACTTCTCTATCAGGTGGCATCCCTGGTAACTCCTCTGGAAAGACATCCAGAAAATCTCTAACCACCCGGATGTTGTCACCAACAAACTCCTCAGGCATAAAGAACATTGCACGCATGGATGAGGAGGTTACTGCAATATTAACTTGAAATCTTTCTCCTTTAGTGGTAGTGAGCTCTACGGTACCTCTACCACATGCTATAACGGCCTTTGCTTTTCTTAGCCATGACATACCAAGGATCAGATCTATACTGCTTGACTCTAATATTATAGCAATAGCTCCAAATTCTCTACCCATAATGGTCAAGGTCAATCTACGTGTCATTTGATTCGCCTCAACAGGCCCTTTAGGTGTAATTACTATCATGGGTTTTCTCATATTTAGCAGTGGTATTTCATTTGTGTTGGCATATCTAGCAGACATGAATGAATGTGTAGCACCAGAATCAAATAATATGGTTGCAGGAATTGCATTAACATAAAACATACCAATTACGAGGTCCCCACCATCAGGAGTATCATCAATGCTGACTTGATTCACCCTGGCTATAGAATATCCCTTGCCAGGGGTCTGTTGCTTGTTCTGAACTGGAGTAGTAGCAATCCTCTGTGGGCAGACATTTGCATAATGACCAGTCTTCCCACACTTGAAACACGTAGTGCTTGGACTCTGTCCTGCAAACTTCGTCGGGGTGCCAGTGGGAGTAGCCTGTCGAGGAGGTGGAGTCCTTAGTGGTGATTGCTGAACTGGGCGGGGTCCTCCCGGTCGAGTCGGTGTACCCTATGGTGAACTGTATCGAGGATGAACACTGCTGCTACCCTGTCCCTGTGAGATAGCCTTTCTCTTCAAATCGCCCAGTTGAACACGCTTGTGTTCAATAGCAAGAGCCTTATCTAGTAGCCTCTGAAATGATGGAAATGTGTGTGCAACCAGTGCATACTGCAAGGGTCCATTAAGTCCTTCAATAAAGTGCTCCTGCTTTCTTTCATCCTCAGCAACTTCCTCTGGAGCATATCTCGACAACTGAATAAATTTGTCTCTGTACTCGCTGACTGACATGTTACCTTGCTTCAATGACAGAAACTCCTTCTTCTTGATCTTTATCATACCAGCTGGAATATGGTAGTTCCTGAATTGTGTACCGAACTCTGCCCAGGTAATAGTATCAGTAGCATCGTGGGCAGCAGTATAAGAATCCCACCAGTCAGCAGCAGGACCAATCAGACGTCCAGAAGCATATAAAACCTTCTCTCGGTCAGTGCATTGTGCAATATTCAGCATCTTCTCAATTGACTTCAACCAATCGTCTGCATCAAGTGGATCTGGCGAGCTGGCGAAGGTTGGTGGCTTATGACTCATAAACTCCCGGTGCTTATCACGAGGTGGAACTGGTGGTGGTGGTGGAGGCAGTGGTACTTGTTGCTGTTGCTGCTGTTGTTGAAGCTGTTGTTGTAGCTGTTGTTGTTGCGCCCTCCTTTCTTGGCGTATCTCATCTCTCTCCTGGCGCAACTCCTGGCGTATATCTTCTCTTTCCTGACGCATTTCCTGGCGTTCTTGCTGCATCTGGGCACGCATATCAGCCATAGTGTCTGCCATTTGCTGCATCACCGCCATCTGAGCAGCAACCACTGGATCAACTCCGCCTGGTGGAGGATTAGGAGGATTCATCTCTGCAGGCTGTGGCTGAGGTTGTCTATATATCCTTCGAGTGTGTTGGTTAGGAGGCAAATCAATTCCACCACCCCTCCTGGTATTGACCATCTGAGTTAGATACATATGGTAAGAAAGAGCAGTAGACAAGGCAGTAATTACAATCATGTTACTTTGGGGGATTTATTAGCTAAGCAGTTTAATGTTTTACCTACCATAGCTAATTTATTACCTTATGCTGGCACATGCTAAGATGTCCATGTAATATTTCAATCAATCAAAGAAGCAAATCAGGCATTGATCATCAGAACAATCAACCAATATTTTTAATAGAGAAAATAGTTTTAATTTTGTCTTAGGCTTCCTATCTCTTAAAAATGTCATAGGGGTAGGGATTCCAAGGTGTGAAATCCATCTTGTCTAAGAGTAGAAAAGATAAGAATGATCAGAGTAGAACAGTAGAAGGTGAGACAGGATCAAGATAAGTATAGGAAGAATCAGAGTGAGGTAAGTAGGTAATGGTTTTGTCCATTTCTATCTAGGTTTCGTCCTACAGTCAACATTCCTCTGATACCACTTCTGTAACACCCGGTTTTAAAGAACAAAGCCGGGTGCATCTCATACATGCGCCAAAGAAGACAACATATATAATAACAGAGTGTATAGAGATAAATGTCATAAAACATCAGAGTAATTATTACATAGCGGAAGACTTATTACAGAATAAAAGTATAACCATAAAACGAACTAAGGATCGTCGGCGCCAATGTCGACTGAGAAACGCCATCTAGATCAGATCGAACTCCTCAGTGTTAGGCGGCTCCTCTTCAACCAACTGCTCTTCTCCTGTGGGGGGGTGTGAGACAGCAAGAGTGAGCTCACATACGTTCATAGCTCAACAAGTCGTGGGGAATAATGTGGCATGAACTCACCAAAGGTGGGAGTTCATGAAGTGTAAGGCTGATCAATGAAACAGAGGCTGAAGCTGAGCATTGCTTTTATAAGTTGGTCAAAATTTTATTAGCAATTACTAAATGTAAGTAAATACCAAACCTTAATAATAATAAAGAATAGTAATAGTAAAGTAATCTCAAATGCGATGCAAATGTCAAATTAAATTTAAGTTCCATAGTTAATCATGTGAGGGTCTGAGCCGCTCATGACCGTGAGCACGGCTAGTATACTAGTTTTACACTCTGCAGAGGTTGTGCATCTTTACCCACAAGCTGTGTTACCCATCTGCCAAGGGGTCATGAATCCCATACACCTCTACCAAGGAAGCGAGGCAGGGTAACACTACGAGGCCTTTACAAAGTTCCACTAGCTTCAGACTACCCGCTACAGTTTATAGGAAGCTCCAGTGCAGGGTTCTTGCCGACCGCCATCGCAGCAAAATCAAACAAAGACCTCCCTACACTAACCACTCCCCTACTGCCCTTGCCCCTTTCGGGTAAGGTAGCCCTCCACTAGCTTTCCTAGTTAATCAGCCAAGGGCGTCCCATTAAACCCTTGTGGTAGCACTGTTTTCCCGGGTGGTCGCTCCATGTTCCCATTAATTTAATGATCTTAACATGAACAGTAATAATAACAAGATAATAACAGAATAATCATGAATAGTGTATCTCCATACCCAATCCACATAAAGCAATAGCAAGTACTACCCAAAAATATTTCAGGGGTGAACAAGGTATAGAGGTAATCAAAACTGGGGTAACATAAAGGCTCCCATCAAAATTAACCTATGCAGATCATTAAAATTAATAAGAACATGGCTGGGAAAAGTAAGTGATCAAGGGCACAACTTGCCTTCAATGAGCTCCTGCTCAGCTATCTCTACTTGTTGAACCTCAGAATCCACAGTGGCTTGCTCGTCTACTCGCATCAACACAATACATACATAGTATAGCATAAATTAACATTACATCAAACATGTAAATAAAATATACAGTAAAAATCTACACATTAAAATGAGATCATAGGAACTGGAATCACTAAATTTGGAGTTATAGATTTCAAGTTATGAATTTCCTAAGATTTAATGTGATTAAAATAGGGTTAAATGATAAATAAATTTTCTAACAGAGTTCATGTCAAAACAGTGACTCTAAGTGTTAGAGAATAATATTACAAAATTTTAGAAACTGGAATGGCTCAATTTGGACTAAAAATGGATTTCCTATGATTTATACAAGTTCTAGGGTTTATTTTCATATTAAAAATCCAATTTCTAATTCATTTAATCGATTTAAAACAGTGCTGGATCGGGCCTCATTTTCTAGAAAAGACAGGGGCTATTCTACAAGAATTCCCAAGAAACAAAGTGTTGTACAGGGTGGACTGCGGGTTGATTCCTAGAATGAGCGGGGTCTCTTTTATAAAACCACCAGCCGAAGGGGTATCCAGAAACCCTGGCCGTTGGATCAACGATGCACGTCTCAGATTAGAACCTAGCCTTCCCGATTTCCAATCGCACGATCCGGAACAAGCGACCCAGATTTTATTATCCCTGATCTGACCGATGTCGACCGATCCAGATCCAACGGTGCACGATCAATCGGCCGAAACGCTATGCCGAATCTGATCGTGTCCGCTCCTACCTCATCCAACGGCACAGATTCTTCTCCCTCCTTACGACCACCAGGGCGGCGGCGCAGCACAGCCCCACGGCGGAGACGCCATGACCGGAGTAGCGCCCACACCAATTCCGCCGCCATCCAGAAATTAACTTGCGCTACACTGTCCTAAGATCAAGGAGAACATGAAGGAGGTGAGGAATACCGGAAATCGGGCGCGCAGACGGGTTGTTCTCGCGTTGGGGCGGCTCGGCGGTACTCTATCTACTCCGGCGAGTAATTCCGTCAACGACCGAGGCTTTCCGGCCCCAATCCGCCACGGTCACGATCCACAGGCCCAGGCGGATCGCCCCGACCTATCGCAGAGGGTATACAAGACGGGTTGGCGAGATTCACCGGCGGTGGAACCTTCGCCCAATGGTGGCGTCAGCCTTTTGTGGACGATGCGGCGCGGTCTGGGTGGTGGGATAGAGCAGGGGAGGTGCGGCGCGTAGCACTTATACCCTGGTCTAGGTCGCGGTCCCAGGGATGAGGCCGTTCCGAGGTTGCTGCGCCCACGAGCTGTGGTCCCGGCCGGTGCGGCCGGTTCGTTAGGGAAGGATCCGACATGAGGGCCCCATCTGTCAACGGCTTGAGCGGAGAAGGGCGGGGCGCGAGCGGTGACTGGCCGGTGGGGCCCGCACGTAAGTGGCGCAACGCGGGTGAGCGGCTGGTGGGCCGCGCGTGGAGGATTCACAGTTGGGCCGAAATGAGGTTAGCCGGCCCAGGTAAGGTTTTTATTCTTTTTCTTTTTATTTTTCTGTTTTCTTTCTTCTTCTCTTCTAGGTTTAAATTTGAATTTGAATTTACTCTCAAACCTTGTACAAATTTGTTATCAAATCATATTATGGAATGTAAAATACAATTTTTTTTAGGAATTTATTTATATTATTTATATTTTCATATCATTTCACTTCTTGCTTTCAAAAACCCTAAATTTTAATTTAGGGATTCAATTCATCCTTTAGAATTATTTTATTCTTATTATTATCAACATTATCATTTTATTAAATGCACAGACAATAAAACTCCAACATGATACATTTTATTTTATTTTGGTATCATTTATTTTGTAATTTAATCACTCTTAATTACTTGGATGCTCTTTTTATGATGCAATGTGGCACATAAAATAAGGAGATCCACTATATCCTTTGTATACAAATTTGAGTATTACAGGTCTTCTACTAGAGTTGACCCCTTCCTAGTCTTGACCATGATGTCATCGACATAAATCTCCACCTTGTCCCGAATCAGGTCCCCAAAGGTCTTACTCATTGCTCGAAAAATGTTGGCAAGGCGTTTTTCAGACCGTAGGGCATTACAACATAACAGTACAGCCCAACATAACAAAAGTGGTATGCTTCCTATCTTCCCTAGACATCCGGATTTGATGGAAACCGGAGTAGGCATCCAAGGACAAAAGGTCGCACCTAGAGGTAGAGTCCATGATCTGATCTATACGTGGCAGTGGATACGGGTCTTTGGGACATGCCTTATTCAGGCTGGTGTAGTCGATGCACATCCAAAGCTTCCCGTTTGCCTTTGGCACGATGACTGGGTTGGCCAGCCACACGGGGTTATGAACCTCTTCGATGAAGCCGGCGTGTAACAGCATTCGGACCTCCTCACGGATGAAGTCTTGCCGCTCCACGGACTGTCTCCGAGGCTTCTGGCTCACCAGCTGGCGTCCAGGTAGATCTTCAGATGGTGCTCAATCACCTCCCTGGGGATTCCAGGCATCTGTGACGGCTCCCAAGCGAACACGTCGGCATTTGCCTGGAGGAAGGAGACGAGCGCGAGTTCCTATTTTTCTCCCAGATTTCCCGTGATGCGGGTGGTCTAGGAGGGGTCCGCGCCGACCTGGATGGTCTTCA
The DNA here is from genome assembly GCA_029449295.1 of Zea luxurians. Classification (NCBI taxonomy): domain Eukaryota; kingdom Viridiplantae; phylum Streptophyta; class Magnoliopsida; order Poales; family Poaceae; genus Zea; species Zea luxurians. The sequence continues at coordinate 8,224,694 of JAOPSE010000103.1, read as the reverse complement.
CGGGTCCACCGTCTGCTCCGGACGGCTGTACCTTCGGCGCCTTGGAGGGCGCTTTGGCGCCGGAGGTCAAGGGGCTTCTCCCTTCACCGTCCGACCGAGCAATCTCGGCCGCCAGAGCATGTAGCTTTTCGACGGCCGCAAGCGCGGTGGCGCGGTCGCCCCACATGGTGAGGACCCCTGTGGGGGACGGCATCTTGAGCACCAAATACCCGTAATGGGCAATGGCTATGAACCGGTACAGGGTCGGCCTACTAATGATGGAGTTGAAGGGGAGGTTGACATCCGCGACATCGAACTGGACGTTCTCCGTACGGAAGTTTTCCTCCGTCCCAAATGTAATCGGGAGCGTAATGCTCCCGAGGGGATACATGGGCTGTGGGCCCACCCCGGAGAATGGGCGAGAGGGCCCCAGCTGGGACCCCGGGATCTGCAGCTGCCTGAATGCCGCATGGCTGATGACGTTGAGGCTGGCCCCTCCGTCGATCAGCACATGGTGCAGCTGCATGTTGGCAACGACAGGGGCGGTGATGAGTGGTAGTACGCGGGCCCCCGCCATGTTGTTGGGGCAGTCGGATGCTCCAAAGGAGATGGTGGTGCTCCTCCACCGTTGGTGTAGAGCAGCCTTAGGGACCCCTAGGACCACCGAAAGAACCTCCGGTCACAAGGACTTGACGTTCCTGCGGGAGGTGAGCTCCCAGCTTCCGCCGTACATTACGTACAACTTCTTGCGGCGGTCGTTGTCATCGCTGGAGTCAGAGTCTCCGGTGAAGACGTCCTTCAGGTCCCCCTCGGGTGACTGGTACCCGAGGTATCGTTCCCCCGCGGTCGCGACTTCTTCGTCAGCCCTCTCCTTGCCGGGCCGGCGACGAGGTGGCGAGCCGTCCTTGGAGGACTGCTCGCGCCGCTTGCTGACGCGCTTCACGAGTTCGATAATCTCACGGCAGTCGGCGACACTGTGGCGGCTGTTGGGGTGCACTAGGCATGTGCCACTACTGCCTCCCTGGGGCCGTGGGCGCTTGTTGCGCTCACCCTGGCCCCCGGCCGCGGCAGCGGCGACTAGAGCAGCAACCTGCGGCTTCTCGTGGCCACGGTTCTTGTTCTTTTTTTTCTTCTTGCCGCCACCCTAGGTGACGGCACCCAAGCCGCCCGTCTGGGTAACCCCGGCCTGTGGCGCCGAGTGCCATGCACGGTCCTCGGTGGCTCTGGCACACTTATCGGCCAGAACGAAGAGCGTGGTGATGTTGTCCACATCATGCATGGCCAACTTCTCCAGCATCTTTTCATCATGTACCCCCAGGTGGAAAGCAGTGATGATGGAAGCATCTGAGATACGAGGGACTATCCCACGTACCTTGGTGAAGCGGGAAATGAACGCCCGGAGGGTCTCCCTAGGTTCCTGCCTCACTGCATGGAGGTGTGCCTCCACACCATGCTGCTGGTAAGCGCTGGCGAAGTTCGCTACGAACCACGCGCAGAGCTCTTCCCAGGAGTAGATGGACCCTAGGGCTAGGTTCATGAGCTGTAACACCTCGGGCTTTAAGGGACAAAGCCGGGTGCATCTCATACATGCGCCAAAGAAGACAACATATATAATAACAGAGTGTATAGAGATAAATGTCACAATAATCAGAGTACTTATTACATAGCGTAAGTCTTACAAAATAAAAGATAAATATATCAGGATCTAAAATCCATCCTTGGCGCCAGAAAGTCAACTAGGAGACACCACCTAGATCGAATCGTACTCCTCGTTATGGCTCCACTTGAACCACCTGTTCTTCTCCTGTGGGGGGGTGTGAGACAGCAAGGGTGAGCTCACACATGTTCATCGCTCAACAAGTTGTGGGGAATAATGTGGCATGAACTCACCAAAGGTGGGAGTTCATGTGAAGTGTAAGGCTTATCAACAAAATAAAGGTTGAAGCTGAGCATTGCTTTTATAAGTTGGTCAAAATTTTATTAGCAATTACTAAGTATAAGTAAATACCTGAGAGCACCTAGAGGGGGGGTGAATAGGTGATCCTGTAAAAACTTAAAACTTGAAGCCACAAACTTGATTAAGTGTTAGAGCAATAAAACCAAGTGGCTAGAGAGGAATTCTTGCAAGACACAATAACCACAAAGATATCAACACAGAGAGGCACAGTGGTTTATCCCGTGGTTCGACCAAGTCAAAATTTGCCTACTCCACGTTGTGGCGTCCCAATGGATGAGGGTTGCACTCAACCCCTCTCAAGTGATCCAAAGATCCACTTGAATACCACGGTGTTTCTTTTCCTTTCACTATATCCCGTTTGCGAGGAATCTCCACAACTTGGAGTCTCTCACCCTTACAAAAGATGATCACAAATGAACACGGAAGAAGGATGGGATGAGAAACACACACAAGTCCACAGCAAATACGCACACACACGGCCAAGACTTGAGCTCTGATGAATATCACAAAGTTCTCACTAGAACGGAGCTCAAATCACTAAGAATGTCGAACAAGTGCGCAAAGACGAAGTGTGAATGATCAAGAATGCTCAAAGTGTGCTTAGTGTTTTCCTCCATGCGCCTAGGGGTCCCTTTTATAGCCCCAAGGCAGCTAGGAGCCGTTGAGAGCAATCCAGGAAGGCAATTCTTGCCTTCTGTCGACTGGCGCACCGGACAGTCCGGTGCACCACCGGACACTGTCCGGTGCGGATTTCTTTCCTATTCTGGCGCAGCCGATCATTGGAGACTTGGAGCCGTTGGTGCACCGGACACTGTCCGGTGCACACCGGACAGTCCGGTGCTCCCATCCGACCGTTGGCTTGGCCATGCGTCACGCGCGGATTGCGCGGCCGACCGTTGGCGCGCCCGACCGTTGGCTCACCGGACAGTCCGGTGCCCCACCGGACAGTCTGGTGAATTATAGCCGTATGCTGTTGACTTGGTTCCCGAGAGCGGCGACTTCGCCGCAGCCGACTCACCGGACACTGTCCGGTGAACCACCGGACAGTCCGATGATTTATAGTCGTACGCCGTCGTCGAGACCCGAGAGTAGCCTTTTCACCAGAGCCAGCCTGGCGCACCGGACACTGTCCAGTGCACCACCAGACAGTCCGGTGCACCCAGACCGAGCAGAGTCTTGGCTGCTCGAGCCAAGACTTATCCAATTGTATTTTCTCTGATTCTAGCACTTAGACAAATATGTTAGTACACAAAAACCAATGTACTAAGTCTAGAATCATACCTTTGTATTGATTTGCACTTTGTCCACCATTTGGCATAGTTTAACACTTAAGCACTTGTGTTGGGCACTAAATCACCAAAATACTTAGAAATGGCCCAAGGGCACATTTCCCTTTCAATCTCCCCCTTTTTGGTGATTTATGCCAACACAACATAAAGCAACTAAAAGAAGTGCAATATCAATGTAATTTCAAACAAGAGATGATTTTGATTCAAATTTGGCATATTTGGATCATTCTTTGCCACCACTTGGTTTATTTTTGAAAATCAAACTCAATTTCCTATCTCTAAGTCAAACTCACTTGTTGAGACATAAAGAGAGGTATTCTAATAGAAATTGATCAAAGATTCAAAAACTCCCCCTTTTTCCCATAATCAAGCATCAAGCATTCTCCCCACAAGAGACAGACTTTTAGCACTAAGAGACAATAAGAGTATTTTGACAAAACAAAACTCTATTCTACTATTTTCAAAATTCTCAAGTGGTAGCTGATCCATTTCTTGCTTTGGCGTTATTTTCTCCCCCTTTGGCATCAAGCACCAAAACGGGATCAATCTTGGCCCTTAAACCCCATTGCCTCACCAAAATCTTCAAATAAGAGTAAAAAGGCAATAAGAATATGGAGATGAACTTGGAGTGAGTTACCCTCTCATCGGAGTGCAGTGGAAGTCTTGCATGGTCCAAGTTCACCTTTTCCCTTTCAATCCACCTTTGAGACTAAATCAAGCAAGCTCAAACATATGGTTAGTCTCAAAGGGTCAAGTTGTAGCACATCTCCCCCTAAATATGTGCATCACTCACACATGGACTTTTGAGGTCTGGGGAGAGTTTGTACAACTTGAGCACCATAAATAAACAAAATGCATAAGGGAACATGATCAAAGCATAATACACATGTATGCTACAAATCAATCCAAGTTCCGTGAATCTAAGACATTTAGCTCACTACACAGCCTGCAAAAGGTCTTTTCATCTAAAGGCTTGGTAAAGATATCGGCTAGCTGGTTCTTGATGCTAATATAGAACACTTCGATATCTCCCTTTGCTGGTGGTCTCTCAAAAAGTGATACCGGATGTCAATGTGCTTTGTGCGGCTGTGCTCACAGGATTGTCTGCCATGCGGATAGCACTCTCATTGTCACGTAGGAGTGGGACTTTGCTCAGATTGTAGCCAAAGTCTCGGAGGGTTTGCCTCATCCAAAGTAGTTGCGGCAACATACTCGGCCTCAGTGGTGGATAGGGCAATGGAGGTTTGTTTCTTAGAACTCCACGACACCAGGGACCTTCCTAGAAATTGGCACATCCCTGATGTACTCTTCCTATCGACCTTACATCCAGCATAATCGGAGTCTGAGTATCCTATTAAGTCAAAGGTAGACCCCTTTGGATACCAGATCCTGAAGCAAGGCGTAGCGACTAAATATCTAAGAATTCGCTTCGCAGCCACTAAGTGACACTCCCTTGGATCGGATTGAAATCTAGCACACATGCATACACTAAGCATAATAT